>OZ025293.1:162171723-163371723 GCA_964019185.1 Maratus speculifer | reverse complement strand
CTGGCTTTCACAAATGACAGCCATGGCAGTACAAGTGTTAATGAGTTCATGACATCCATTTAAAATATAAAATATTCTTTTGGGATTTCCAATATGAATTCTGAATTAAATATGAAAATGGTAACCATGTCTGGATTATGTATTGCATGGGGGTTTACGTAAAACGATTATTTATGGCAAAAACCACACACACACACAGAGAGAAAAAGGTAGGTTATACAGTTGTTGCACTGTGATACTTCTGTATGATTCCAATAGGCTACTCACTAAAAAAAGGAAATGGGTAGTTCTAATCATCCATGAGAAAATATATAACATGTTTTTGCTAGTACACCTACCCGTATTAGAATTATGCGATTATGGAATATTTTTTCGTGCTTCTTTAAGTCTCTAGTACTACTTCTAAACATGCAACGAAAATGAATCCCCTCTCAGCTTTTTTTTTTTTTAATCATTTTTAAAAAATACATTTAGAAACAAGTCATCGTTTTAACATTTAAGTGGGCGGGGAAAAATCTGTAAGCTGAATTGTTAGGTGAAAAATTGTTCACTTTTTGGGGTACTTTATTTAAAGTATTTAGCTATTAATTATAGCTTTGAAAGAAACTTTTTTTCGTCATTGTTTTTGCCTCAAAACAGATAAGCAGTTAAAAATTACACATGTTAAACGAACTGCAACTAATAGAAAAACTTTACTAACAAAATAGAATGTATGAGTGGGATTAAATTTATATCAGGGCAAGCACTCATTGACCAAACGTCTAATCAAGAGGTGGAGCTGAGCAAAATTTCAAATTCTTAGTGTGATAACAAGTAAAGAACCAATATATATTCTTTATATAGCTATTGACTTATTTCTGATTGGAAAATGTGGCAGAGACCAATTAAAAGTAAATTTTACAGGGGTTGTAATACTGAAAAAATGCTTTTTCAGCAATATACATTGCTTCTGAAATTAAATACAATTACGTAAAATAGCATAGAAAATTTAAAGAACTAAGAAATTATAGAAATAAAACAAACAGATTAAAGCAATTAAAGTTACGAAAAGGAAAAAAACTATATACTCAACGTATATAAATATTAAATGAATCTAATGAGGGGTTTGTTAAATGATACAAGCTATTACGAAAAAGGGGCATTTTAAATAACATTTTTTCTAGGGGCATTTTTCTTGTTGTACAATGAAAAACAGTATAGAAAGTTTAAATATACAAATAACATAAAATACTTAACTGTTGTTCAAAACTTTACCACAAATCACACAGAGAAGCCGATCATCATATGTTTCAATAAATCTTATTTTATAAGTAATTTTCATCGTATTTTAGTTTTTTATCGAGATTGCCTTCCCCCCAATGTCTCGGTTCTGTCTTGCTTTGATGACAATACTTGATTTGGGATGTACGATACAGAAATAATTTCATTGTCCAAAAGCTCTTTTATTGCTTCATCTCATTATGAAGTGTGAGAAATAAAGAATTAAATACAAACATATGAATAGGCGGAGCTTCAAAGAACAAAACTGTTCTTAAGCACAGTTATTCAGCAAGCAAAGTTAACAGCACTGGCGGGACTTTTCTGTTTGATTGACGTTGTGCATTCGATTTAGAATACTATTTCTTGTAGCCTAATTTAAATTGAATTTTTTAAACACATTAAATGCAGAAACATATAATAAAGCAATTCAAACCGAAAATATTATACAGAAAATAAAAACATCTTTAATGCAAACACTTAAATAGCTTTGGAATGTATTATTGTATTTTCCATCCCAATTAAAGGTATTTTTATTTTTGACACGCACACACACAAATTCCTGCATACTTTTGAAAATCTTTCACTTGCAATATGCTAATTTCTTTCATAATTTGATTATTTTCCTGGAACACCGCGGAGCCCCTAGAAAGTTCAGGCGGAGCCCCAAGGGCTCCGTGGAGCACACTTTGGGAACCTCTGCTCTAAAGTCTAAAGCGCCCTCTATCGACAATTTTTGAACTAAATCTTTAAAATTAAAAAAATAAAAAATCGTGATATAAAGAATGACTTTAGACAAAACCGCAAACAAATTGACCCTTTTTTCTAATTTTTATGAGCATTTGAATTTTTGGACCCTAAACTTTAATGGCCCCTAGCTGCTACAGAAGACGTTTGCGCCCCATGGTTTCCTATTTAATAATGTTTGTCTTTATCACCCCTCAAAGTTTGTCGGTCTGGTAGCGAAACACCCTGTATAGTCCCAGGGCTTGAAATTCAATTTTTCGAAGGAGGGGAGTCTCCCTACCAACATTTATAAATGGAGGGGAGTTTGGCTGTTTGGGAGGGAGAAAAAAATGTTAAAAATCCGCCATTATTTTATGTGCTATTTAAAGAATTACCAGAATACAGACATAAAAAAATATCACTGAAGCAATTTTTATCAACAATTCAGAATAATTATGCGAAATGTGTAAAAAACTTTTATATTGTCTAGTTTTTACTGGTGGTAAATTCCCTCCCGGTGCTAATTATTTTTGTCACAGGTCTAATTATTTTAATAATGATTAATAAAACTTCTCATTAATTTAATAAATTCATATTTTCAAATTTATAATTAATAATTATAATTAATAATGTTATTTTTCGGTATTTTAAATGTGCAAGATACAAATTTAATCATAAAATAATACTTATTTGAGTGTAGAAAATAAGGAGTATTCACTATTGTTTGCATTTCTTTAAAAAAAAGGGCAAGTCAAATTCATTGAAAAAGACTTTCTTAAGAAATGAACACTTTGTTGAGTAAAGGGATACTTTTTGTTTAATGAATGGCTGCTTTCAGGAATTGCACTCACTCAGAAAGATTTGGAGCTGTCAGAAACTGATTTTAGAGCAGAAAAGAAAAAAAATATATTGAAACAGGAAAATTAGTTTGTTGAACAGAAAAATGAACTCCCCATTATATTATTTTTGGGAGGAAGGAGGGAGAGGTTCCCTTTGACGAAAGTTGCATTTTTTCGCTATCTTTTGATGAAAACTGTCTTTTTTTACGATCTTTTCACGAAATATGCCGTTTTTTGCGATTTTTCGACGAAATTTGATGTTTTTCGTGAATTTTCTGAGGAAATTTGCCGTTTTTTCGCGATCTTTTGAGGAAATCTGATGTTTTAACGCGATTTTTTTTAACGAAAATTGCCGTTTTTCGTGAAATTTTGGGGAAATTTGTCGTTTATAGTAAATCTTTTGTAGAAATTTGCCGTTTTTTCGCGATCTTTTGATGAAATCTGATGTTTTATCGCAATTTTTTTTACGAAAATTGCCGTTTGTCGCGATTTTTGGACGAAATTTGACGTTTTTTCGCGACCTTTTTGACGACAACTGCCGTTTTACAGAATTCTGTGACGAAATTAGGTATTCTTTCGTGAATCTTTTGACGAAATTTGCCGGAAATTAGTTGTTTTTTCGCGATCTTTTAACAATATTTGCCGTTTTTTAGCAAACTTTTACGAAATCCCGTGTCTTGTGAAACGTGTAAGAACTGTTTCTTTTGTGTGTCATCTCCGATCTTTTGCGTAATTTATGCGCAATAGCGCGTCCGCGGCATCACTGTTTCATAATTTTTGGAATTGAATGAGTTATTTTTTTTGTGAGGGGGGGGGGGGGAAATTCCGAACAGAATCACCTCCATTTCGCCGCGGAAAATACAACGAAACTCGCCAATCGATTGCAGGAAAAAAATTGCAAAATTTGACAATCAGTCGCGAAAAAAATCGTGATTTTCAATGATTTTTTGCTGTAAAAAACTCTCAAAATGTGTCGATTACTCGCACGAAAATATAATAAAATTCGCAAAACGGTCGTGGGAGTTGATCATAGTTTTAAAATGCAAAATTTTTTGGGCGGGAGCCTCCCGTCCACGTTGCTCTTTTGGACGGGATTTCAAAATTTTGGGCACGAATCCCACCCTGAAATTCAAGCCCTGTGTCCTATAATGAAATATTCAAGCATGTTTACTTTTCCATCAAATACTTCCTATTCAAAAAAAATCCCAAATAATGTGATTATTGAAATAATAATAAATATAATAATAAATATAATAAACATAATAATAAAGTGTGATGTCACATTTGATTTCAAATGCACAGTTAGCATGCAATGTACATGAAAGGATAAAACCTAAAGCCTTTTTAAAATTTAAACTTAAAATTAAAATTCAAAAACTTAAAGGTCCCAATTAATATTTTTAACTTTAATCTAAAATTTAAATACCCCTTCTTTTAACCTTAATTCTAATACTTAAAGCTATTTTGCCCCTGTTAATGTTCTTTCCCAACCTAACATTTATTACTTTCAGAGATCATTTTTGGATGTTCTTTAAGATTAAAAAAGCTGACGTAAACGCAATTCTTAATTTGTAGAATCAGCATGAAGCCCTGGAAAACTGTGCCTAACTACGTCAGACTGCTCAGATATTTCTTAGCCAATTAAAATTAGATTAACACCCATTATTTAGTATCGCAACCTGGTAGAAATAATGCGAATTAACGTCCTTTAAATAGCGGGAGTGCCTAAAACAAGTGGCTTTTTTGACCTAACACTTGCCTGATAAAATGCGGCCCAAAGAAACGAACTTTTAAAAAGAAAGCGTCAAGTTACAGGGACCTGGTTTCTCCCAAAAGATCTGCCAAAAAGGATTAATAAACCAGGCCCCAAGTGAAAATACTGTGTCGTTCTTTGTCTCTCAATCACACCTCATGATTCAACAAAATAACGCCGCATCGAGGGTAGAACGCCAACATCTATCCCCGGCCACTCGGACGATTGACTCGGCGCGAACGCAAAAGTTCTCTCCCCGGCACCTCCACGCTTGACGCGACAGATCGATGAGCTTCATCGCCAGAAGTCTCGAATCTTTCCCCGGTCACACAACTACGATATGAACTCCCTCTCCTCGGATGATGACGGTAATTCCACGAACGTATGCCAAGATCGGGTTCGTGTCAAAGAGTCGGTGAGGATAAAAACCTGACAAGCGAAACGAAACCTGTATGAGAAATCGCTCTGCTTCCAGGAAAGTGATCGGCGGATATTAGCAGTGCCAGATTTTCTCTCAGTCCGAAGACTAGTGCCGGAGTATGGCATGCTCTTTCGCCAAAACGCGATAACTGCGGCTGTGTGGTGTGACGTGACTTTCGTTCTGCAACCCCTGTGAGTTCGCCGCTCTGCGATCAGCTGTGCAAGGATTTTGTTTCAAAGGGAAAGAAGAAGTATCTCGGATCAAACTCTGATAGTTTGAACATTTAAAGAGACAAAAAAGAAAGAACAGAATGTGCGCGTGTATTTTTATTTATTTTTTCTCCTCTCCATTTTTCTCTGTCAATCGCGGATTATTGTTCAAGGTAAGATGTTTTATTTAATATGAAAAATTAGAAGGAGCAAATTCAGGCATTTTATTGGGGAAAAAAAAAGTAAAGTTGATGTTTTTTTGTTTGTACTTCGTGTTTTTATAAAAGTTATTTTTAGTATTTAGTTAAGATTTTAATCATAGAAAAAGAAGAGTGAACTAAGAATGAACATGATAAAATATATTTTTTAATTTTTGCTGTAAAGTTCGTTTTGCATTTGTTTAGTTCTGCTCCTTTCAAGTTGAAAAAGATAAATAAAAGTTATCTTTTAAATTAAGATTCATAACTTGAGTTATAAAAAATGATTTAAGTATCAGGTTACTATTATATTTGGAATTATTTAATGTTTTTTTATGTGTTACTATGTTAGAATATATTATGATTTTGTGAGATTTTATTTGTATCATGAGTACTACCCCCACCACCAGAGAAAGTAGGCGACCCCCCCAAAAATGATGATGTGGTTCCCGAGACTCCGGGAAAGGAAATTAATGCAACAAATTCTCAGTCCTCGGGTAATAGTGAAGGCACATGTCGAAAAGATCCCGAAATTGTGCCATTCTCTCCGGAATCGAAGATGTTATGGATTCCTTGGCTGCGATACTTAGGCTGCGATACTTGGCTGCGATACTGAGTCAGTTTGTGTAGAGGAACACAAGGATGATTTGTGGAAAATCCGCAACATCCAAAAGTATTTAAAAGATACCGCACTTACCTTATATATCAACAACTGTCTTCAGGTCCTCCATTGGTCAGAGTTAGTGTTATTGTTCACCGAACATTACACTACTCCTGATACACTATCATTGACAGATTTCTCCCAGATCAAATTTAAATTTGGAGGTGACTTAAATGAATATTACCACCAAAAAACTAAAGTAGGATGCACTTTAGGTTTAGATCAGCGTTTCATTTTGGACGGTCTTACTGATGGACTGCCGGTAGAGGTGAAACAGTTGGTAGTGACAAATGCGCCTGCTGATGTCAATGAATGGAGAGAATTGGTATTTAAATTAAGTAAATTGCAGTTAGAGCAGAAAGATAAAACAGACAGGAAGACTGAGCCCAACCCTCAGCATCCCCCTCAATATCGACAATGGAAACCTTTTAAATCCCACATTGACCATGGACAAAATTCCTACAGACCATGGAATTATTGTGTCCCATACCATTCACCTCAATTTCGACATTTTAACCCAAACCCACAAAGAAATACATTTAGACCGATGCAAACAATTCCCCCAAGATCTATGCAGACCGATCAACAACGCCCAAACCTACATTATCAGGCTACGTTGCCACCAACGCCGTGCCGAGTTTGTTTAAATGTGGGCATTTTGAATGCTTATCATTGGGTGCAAGATTGCCCTTTTTGTAAACAAACGCTGAATGTTACTGCCCTAGCACCAAATCCAAGTGTTTCAACCCATAATCTAGATCAGACTAATAATGAGTTTCAACAAAATACAGAAGAGAGCCAATGACAATTAATAATACCCGGGTATATCAAAACACATAATGGATCCAAACAAAAAATGAACAATTGTCAAACAGCTACTCATGTGAAAAGTGAAAACTCATTACCATGTTTGATAGATACAGGTAGTTCTATCAGTGTAATGCCATACCATTTAGCCCATAAATTTAATCTAAAACTATCTAAAGTTCAAAAGAGTATCTCAGTCGCACAAACTCAAGGTGTTCTAGCTTTGAAAGAAAAATGCCTTGTCAGTTTGCAATTAGGACAAATAACTCAAACTATTGAACTGTTTATAATTCATAACTCTTTACCATATGTTTTAATTGGGCTACCACATTGTGAATTGTTTAGATTAAATATTGATTGCTCTAAAATGCAAATCCATCAAAATAACAAAAAAATATCACTTATGTGTAATATTTAAAAAAAATCATCCCACCATACTTTGGATTTGTCAGAACCATATATCCACCCGCTAAAAGCAGAGATCCAAAATGCAGAGATATTTGAAGAAAATTTTGAACCGGAATTGTTTGAAACCTCTGACCATGGGCCCAAAGTTCAGTTGGCTAAAGAACAACTACCTGCTCTTCTCGCCAAATATGTCTGTATTTTTGCAAAAGATAAGTACGATGTAGGCTGTGTGAATATAGAACCCCAAAGAATCCATTTAACCTCTGACCTTCCCGTTTCACTTAGGGCTTACCGTACATTACCCAAAGAAGAGGAAGAAATCCGAAACCAAGTCCAAAATTTGTTACAGGCAGGAATCACTAAAGAGAGTTGTTCCCCTTATTCGTCGCCTGTCACTTTAGTTTACAAGCGCGAAGAAGGGAAGAAAACTCGTTTATGTGTAGATTTCAGAAAATTAAACCCTATTACCAAGACAGACGCAGAACCCCTACCCCGAATTGATACCCTTTTGGATAAATTAGCACAAGCTAAGGTCTTTTCCACTCTCGACTTGGCCAGTGGATATTGGCATATACCTATCCACCCTCGAGACACCGAAAAATTGGCATTTGCGACCACTTTCGGTTTATTTGAATGGTTGTGATTACCTTTCGGATTAAAAAACGCACCTGGGATATTCAACCGCACACTCCAAAGAATCTTTAATAAGTACAAAATTAATTTTGCCTGTAGTTATTTTGATGATGTTATTGTATTTTCTCAAAATGAGGAAGAACATTTGATGCATTTAGAGACATTATTCAATATTTGTGTCCAAGAAAATCTCAAATTAAAGTTATCAAAGTGTAATTTTGTTAAATCCACAATTAATTTCCTTGGTTATGAAGTTTCTAATGGATGTATTACCCATGACAATCCAAATGTAGAAGTTATTAAGAAATTAAAACCACCAACCAATGTAAAAGAATTGCAACGCTTTTTGGGATCTATTAATGTCTATAATAAATTTATTCCTAAGTATGCCGAAATTAGATATCCTCTCAACCAATTGTTAAAGAAAAATGTCCCCTATGTATGGGACCAAAATTGTCAATATTCTTTTGAGAAACTAAAACAAACTTTGATTGAAAAACCTATCTTAAGATTGTTTGATCCCAAAGTGCCTTGTAAACTGTTTGCAGATGCCTCAAGTCTTGGAGTAGGGTGTGTTGTGAAACAGGTAGATGAAAAGGGAAAATTACACCCAATAGCATATCACTCTAGAAATCTTCGAGATTATGAAAAAAATTATGCAATAACGGAATTAGAATGTTTGGCAATTGTGGATGCCTTGGATAAATTTTATCATTATTTACATGCTAAAAAATTTGTCATCCATACGGACCGCGCGGCACTTACCTGGCTCAAAAATGTTAAAAATTTAAGAGGATGTCTTTTCTGCTGGTCTCTCAAACTTAGTATGCTTGACTATGAAATCAAATACCAAAAGGGCTCCACTAATGTTGAAGCTGATATGCTATCAAGACAACCTGTTTCAGAAAATGTACACCATGTTATACATCTCCTTGACTTGAATGAAGTAAGAGACAGCCAGAAAAAGGAAAATGTAACAGCAGATGGTAAAAAATACACTGAAGTAAATGAGGTTGTTGTAATTAAAAAGAAAAGTTTGTATAAGATTGTTGTCCCCATGTGTTTACGGTTACCCCTCTTGGAAAAAACCCACACACAATTTGGCCACCCTGGTATTTATAAAATGATAAATTTAATTTCCTCACAGTATTATTGGCCTAATATCAATCAGGACATTGAAAATTTTGTAAAACATTGTCATACATGTCAAATGAACAAAAAATGTAAACAAAAAAGATTTGGCATGTTACAATTGATGCCCCCAACAGATATACCTTTTGAATGCTTGGCATTGGACTCTGTTGGCGGATTTAATTACTACAATTCTACGAAAAAATATTTGCATTTGGTGGTTGACCATGCAACTCGCTATGTGTGGGGCTTTCCTTCAAAAAGTGTAACTACTGAAACTTATACAAACATTTTGAAACAATTATTTCAACTACAAGTACCAGAAAAATTGTTAACTGACAGAAATGGAGCATTTACAGCTTCCAGATTTAAGAGATTTTTTCGTACTTACAATGTTAAACACAGATTGACAAGTAGTCACCACCCCGAAACGAACGGAAAAATTGAACGCCTAAATCAGACTATTGTAACCAGATTAAAGTGTAAAGTTAATTCTTCTTCTAAGAAAGTACCCTGGACTAAACTGTTAGATGAAGTCTTAGTTGAATTTAACAATACTCCTCATTCTGTAACTCAATTTACCCCTAGTTATTTATTGTTAGGAAAATTGCCATATGATCCTCCTCTGCCAAATAATAGTTATTATCCTCCAGTTGATGAAGCTAGAAAATTGGCTAAAGAAAGAACAATTGCTTACCATAAGAAAAATAAAATCCGCTATGATGCTCATTTTCTTCCTCTAAAGTTTAAAGTTGGTGACCTTGTAATATATGAAGAATTTCATTATCCTAATACCCTTAAATTAACTTCCCCATATTCTGGACCATACACCATTCTGAAACAACTTTCTGAAGTCACTTTTGAAATTGATAAACCCAGCCCACATTTTAAGAGAAATTCTGAAATTGTCCATTCATCCAAGTTAAGATACTACCATTCTCCTCAAAATCTCAAACTCCATCATGAATAAAACCCCATCTATCTCTTTCATCTTTCAATTTTTTATTTTTGTTGTTCTATCGTCCCTCTATCTTTAGCATTTGGAAAAGGACCCAGCTGGATGTTTAACCCTCAACCCCCAGCGGTAAAGGATGAAAGTTACAGTTTAAAAGCACTGTTATTTTTTTTTTAAATGTTATTAGTATATGATGAAATGTGTTACATCAGTAAGGGTCCTCCACTCCTTGACCACCCGTCTTTAGCCGGACTGTTTTCCCAGATTCTCTTTCCAGGTTGAACGGAGAATCTAGCAAAACTGCTTTGCTTGCCCTTTGTAGGTGAATGTCAGTTTCCCACTTTCCTTTTCTATAGTGCAAGTAGCATGTTTTTTTTTGGGATGACCTTTCACCACAAAGTATTAAAACCCATGTCCCACTAACACTGGGCATGGTGAAAATTATAGCAAGTTTATATTTTTACTTAGTAGCTATAGTTTTCAGAGGTATGACATTTTTGTATTTTTGAGTTAGCCTCGAATTAAGCCTAAAGCTGGATACTGTACATTGTTAGAAAAGGTGCGACCTAAGAATTAAGTAGGAAAAATAGAGTTTTATAGTATTATAATTAGTATTATGTTATATAGTGTTTTATTATATAGTGATTATATTATATAGTGTTAAAATTGTGTTGTGTTGTAATTACTTTTGGTGATATTTCAGTGTCAACATACAGTATTTTCAGAAAAAAAAAAAAAAAAAAATGTGCATTTATTATACAATTGTATTTTGCTGATAATATTGAATATCAAATTTTTTGAATATTTTGCTATTTTTACCCATGTTTAATGTCAATAACTTGTGTGTGTGTTTTGGTATTTTATTTTTGAATATTTTATTATATTATATAATGTTTCAATTTTACATAAAGAATGTTTCCAAAGGACTTTACTTCATAAAAAACTTTCAACCAAAGGAAACATCACAGACATTTAAAAAACTCTTTAGCGAAAAAAAAAAGTTTATTTTTTAAATGTTTTGTTTTATAGTCAATATGTGTTTCATTATTTTAAGTGTTGATATTTTGATTTTGATTGTTTCTTTTTTGTTGTCCTTCTCGAGAATGTCCCTTAAATGCTGCAGCATTGTCAGTAACATTATCCATAACATTATCCGTAACATTATCAGTAACAGTATCAGTACCATTATCTGTAACATTATCAGTAATATTATCAGTACCATTATCAGTAATATTATCAGTAACATTATCAGTAGTATTAGCATTAGTGTTCATGTTATTCAATGCCAAAATATTGACAAATCTTTTGTTGTAATATAGTTTTTTTATGTAAAGAATAATGTTTTCATATAACCTTTTTCATGTAACCTGTAAATAATGTAGAAACTAGGTCCAGCGGGCTTGACGTTGTAAAACTGAAGGAAAAAAAAAAACAATAATAAGGAAGAAACCCAGGTAAAATATTTAGGGGAGCTGAGACCCACAGACCTTGCAAGCAAGATCTGTGGCTCTTGTTTTAGTGTGGGGGGGGGGGGATATGAAAGGATAAAACCTAAAGCCTTTTTAAAATTTAAACTTAAAATTCAAAAACTTAAAGGTCCCAATTAATATTTTTAACTTTAATCTAAAATTTAAATACCCCTTCTTTTAACCTTAATTCTAATACTTAAAGCTATTTTGCCCCTGTTAATGTTCTTTCCCAACCTAACATTTATTACTTTCAGAGATCATTTTTGGATGTTCTTTAAGATTAAAAAAGCTGACGTAAACGCAATTCTTAATTTGTAGAATCAGCATGAAGCCCTGGAAAACTGTGCCTAACTACGTCAGACTGCTCAGATATTTCTTAGCCAATTAAAATTAGATTAACACCCATTATTTAGTATCGCAACCTGGTAGAAATAATGCGAATTAACGTCCTTTAAATAGCGGGAGTGCCTAAAACAAGTGGCTTTTTTGACCTAACACTTGCCTGATAAAATGCGGCCCAAAGAAACGAACTTTTAAAAAGAAAGCGTCAAGTTACAGGGACCTGGTTTCTCCCAAAAGATCTGCCAAAAAGGATTAATAAACCAGGCCCCAAGTGAAAATACTGTGTCGTTCTTTGTCTCTCAATCACACCTCATGATTCAACAAAATAACGCCGCATCGACGGTAGAACGCCAACATCTATCCCTGGCCACTCGGACGATTGACTCAGCGTGAATGCAAAAGTTCTCTTCCTGGCACCTCCACGCTTGACGCAACGGATCGATGAGCTTCATCGCCAGAAGTCTTGAATCTTTCCCCGGCCACACGACTACGATATGAACTCCCTCTCCTCAGATGATGACGGTAATTCCACGAACGTATGCCAAGATTGGGTTCGTGTCATACATACTTAATTTTTAATCTTATTTTGTGGATAAACTGATTTAACTTTTCTAATGAAGGATGTAACCAGACTACTACTTCTCTGTTTCCCTGCACTTTGAATGTGTATATATATATATTTATATATATAAAGATCTGGTATCAATTCATCTACAGAACTTGATATAATAAATTATTTTCAAGATATGGGCTTCTTCTATCAAAAAATGTGTGCATTAATGGGGATTGTTGCATTCTTTCTTAGTCCACACAATTTTGAAGAATGTTGTTTTGTTTTAGTATGCTGCCACCACCAATATAACTAAGTGATACCAAGCATTTCGTGAGAAGGCTTATCAGAAATAATTCTAACTCATCCAATTAAAACTAACTAACAATTTATTTACACATGATTTACATATAATAAAGCAACGTTTATACTTATGAGCTTGGATATGGAAGATCCGGTCTAACCTTAAGTTAAATACAGCAAATACCTTTTGCATACTGGTTCATTTAATAAAATATACTACATCCCTTTCACACAAAGCTCAGTAAAATAGATTTATCAGAGAACACTCTGTTACACCAGATTTATCCTCCAAGAGCCCCACACAATTTAATACACTCTCTGTCTGAAAACTCTACTCAGGGAAAAAATAACACCTTTGGTCTTCACACTCCAAGCTGATTTCCTTCTGCTATCCAACTCATCTCCAAAACAATCCATATGGGGATTCCCTTTTGCCAGAAAGAGCCATCTCTTTTCATCACCTCAAACTGTCAGTTCTCCTTAACATCTATTATGGATGTCACAGGCATTATGGATATCACGGTCATTATGGATGTCACTGGCTATTTAGCAATATTCATATCACTAAATAGCCTGTGAAACTCTTTTGTTTGCCTTATCTCAGGTATTCATTTTCAGCAAGAGGAACTTCAATTTTTTGATATTATACATTTTTTTATGCAGTACTATCTAACCAAAAATTGCTTAAATTAACTTCTAGATAAGAAAAAATGTTACCTTAAAATCTTATGTACACAAAAATTGACATTAATACAATGTATAGGTAAAAAGATAATATCATATACAGTAATTCTAAATGGTATCTGCTCACCAGAACGTAACATCTCCCACCTTCATGGAAAATATGCCCTTTAGGGACTAATTTTCTACAAACACATAGTAATATATTTAACACATTAGGCATATAGAAGTAGAGTTCAATAGTTCCTTTGCAGTTTCTTTGGTGTTATTACAACAAGGTGCCTGAACATAATCTACTGACATCTCTAATGAACTCTATGCTAATATTATTACTCAAAAAAAATTACACAATATGCTCATACAATATTACAAAATAAACAATACTAATACAATTACACATAGACAAAAAACTAAAATTTTGATTATTACACATTACTATTTATTAAATATTTAGTGACTAACACAGCTGGGATAGTCTCTGCCTGTTCTTCTAAGCTCTTCCTGTGCAGTCTAGAAATTGAATCAGCATTTAAATGTACTCTTGGATGATGAGAAATACTCAGGTTCCAGTATTGCAAAGCAAGAGCCTATCTAGTGAGTTTGGGGGACCTTGGGGTTGTTTCAATGAGAAATTTTAATGGGTTATGATCAGTGATGATTTTAATTTTGACCCATATGTCCATTTTTCAAATTTTCGCAACCTATAAAGAACACTTCAAGCCTCTTTCCCAATACTCAGCCAAGTATGCCGAGCCCCTGATAATTTTTGACTAGCAAAAGCTATCAGCTTAAACTGACCTTTTTCATATTTCTAAGTGAAAAACATCCAATTGCCAGTTCTGAATTGGCATGAACAGGCCTAGGACCGCTAAGTCACTCTTGAAAAAGAGAGAAAAGAGACTAAATCGCAAGAAAAAGAGACTAAAAGAGACTAAATTGTAAAAAAAGAGACTAAAAGGAGACCAAATAAAAAATATTTTTTTCTCTTTACTTAAAATGTTTTAGATACACAGACAAATACTGTAAGATTTAACACCATGCGCAGAATGCATTTTCAATGCATTTCAGTTGGTTTTAAAGAATTGCAAATTTTTTTTAATTGGTTGCAGAAAAATATCCCAAATCGTGACAATTCATCATGGAAAAAAAAAAAAAAAAATCACAAAATTCACCAAATGATCATGGAGACAAAACCATGAAATTCGTCAAATTTCCTTCTGGGAAATATAATGAAATTCATGAAATTGTCTCAAAAAACAAATCACAAAATTTGTCAAGTGATCTCAGGAAAAAATTCTTGCAATTCATCAAATGGCCTTGAAAAAAATCACAATATTAGTCAAATGAGTCTTGTGTTAAATATCGTAAAATTCATACAACGGATTTCTGAATGAGGGATGAATAGCAAAATTCATTAAATAATTGCGAAATTCAAAGAACAATCAAACAAATAATCACTAATTTTGTCAAAGGATTATGAATATAAATAGTGAAATTTATCAACTGGTCACCAGAAAATGATGAAATTCGTAGAATAAAACCATAAAAACACAAGGATACTGTCATTGGGTTACATTAAAATGTTGTGCGACAATCGGCTACAATATAAAGTGGCGAAATTTATCAAATTATAGCAGGAAAAGATTGCGAAATTCATCAAATGGTCTTGGTGAAAAAGTGAAATGAGGGATTGTACTGGTGCCAAAAGATATTTCAACACAAACTTTTTCCAATATTTCAGGACATATTTAATTGGCATAATTACTTTTTCTTCCATGACCATTTGACAAAATTAGGGATTTTTTTCCCTGCTACCGATTGATGCAATTCCCAGCAGCAGAATTTTCTGCAGTCTGCAACACAAAAAAAGCTTAAAAAACAGTCTGCAGATCAATCCCTCGCATGACATTATATGCACTCAAACCTCCTAAGTATTTGTGATTGTGATAGATATAAAAAAGAGGACTTTTAAAAATAAGTTGCCCTTGTTCTCAGACATAATTCGAGAATTTATTTTGCAGTCGTATAATGAAACTCGCGATTGATTGCTGCCCTTTGCCGATGAAATTTACGGTATTTTTACACACGATGATATGATTAACGAAATTTCATTTTTTTTCTAAGACTAATTGACGAAATTCAAAATTTACTTTCCGCGAATGATTAATAAAAGGATTTTTTCCTTTTAAGTCATTCACGATTCACGAAATTCAAAAAATTTTCTGCAATGGATTGGTGAACGATTCTATTTTAGTAGCAAGTAATAGCAACATTTTGCAGGTTGTTTTGCAATCATTTGACAAAATTCGCGGTTTTATTCCGTGATCGTTTGACGAAATTAGAAGTTTAATTTCATGATCCTTTGACGAAAACCGCTGATTTATTTAGCAATCATTTGACGAAATTTTCAATTTTATTTCAGTATGCGATTTGGCGAAAATATAGACCTTATTTTGCGATCGTTTATCGAATATCTGTTTTATTTCACGATCGTTTGGCGAAAATTGCCGTTTTGTTTCGCGAAAATTGGAATTTCATTTCAGGATCGCTTGATGAAATTGATTGTTTTATTTCACCATCATTTAAGGAATATCGCTTTTCGATTTTACGATCATTTGACGAAAAGCGCGTTTTTGTTTCGAGATTGTTTGACAAAAATTTTTTTTTTTCGCAATCGCTTGGCAAAAATCGCGATTTTATTTCGGGATCGTTTGACAAAAATTGCAGTTTTATTTCGGGATCGTCTGGTGAAAATTTTGGCTTGATTTTGCGATTGTTTAATGATAATAGTCTTTTTCCTCGTGATCAATTGATTAAAATCGCAGTTCCGCCCATGATCATTTGATGAAAACGCGGATTCCTAAAAATTAAAAAACACTGAAATCTGTTTGTCGAAAAAGTGATCTCCCTATATATAACGATCGAGCGAACAGTTTTGAGATTTTTTCCTGCAATCCGCTGACCAATTTCTCAATTGTTTTTCAAAAGATCGAATGACAAATTTTGCGTTATGTTCCTGTCACCGATTGACGATACGCGTCATTTTTCTCGCGAAAATGACAAAATCGTCATATTTTACCCGCAACCGAATTACACCCCCCCCCCCCCAATGATCATCGAATTTCGCGTTTTTATTCTATCGCAGATAGACCAAATTAACTTTCTTTTCAGTGTCCGATGACAGAACAATTTTGTGATTCTTGCCCGCGAACTATATGCTAATTTCGTAACTTTTTTCCACGATACAGTGACGGAATTTAGAATTTTTTTCTTGTAAATGAGAGACAAATTCCACGGACTTTTTTCCATGGAATTTCCACGATAGTTGCCGCGCAATTTCGTGGTTTCATCCTATGACAGATTGACACAATCCATGATTTTTCCGCCGGGTTCCGACTGATAAATTTTGCGATTTTTATCCGCGAACAGTTAACAAATTTCGAGATTTTCCTGCAACAGATTGACAAGTTTTCCGACATTTCCTCTCGACAAATTGTTGAATTTATCGATATTTCCCCCGCGATCAATTGTCAAAAGTCCTGATCTTCTTCCTAAGACCGATCGATGGGAAGGAATATTTTTAAAAATAGGCAAAAAAAGAGACTAAATCTGAAAAATATAGACTAAAAGAGACAAATGCAAAAAAATAGCGAGAAAAGCGAGTTTAGCGACTCACTCCGAGGCCTGCATGAAGCTAATATTCCAGGCCTACGGTGTAGGTGTAGCCCAATGCATCACATTGCACAATTCATCTTTAAGGGTATTAAATGCTTGCCCTGCCCTTTCATCCCATGGTACACTATTTTAAACTTTCCCTTTAGTTAACTCAGTTAAAGCTATGACAATTTCAACATAATTTGGAATATAAGATCAGTAAAATCTCATTAATCCCAAAACAGATCCAACTTCCTTTTTAGTTTTTGTTCTCTTCAAATATCTTATAGCTACTTTCTCTTCATCCAGTGATGTGTTTCACCGCCAATTGCACGACCTAACAACTTTGTTAACTTTTCTCAAAATTTACACTTATCAAAGTTACATGATTCTTAAGTTCCTTGATAATATCTCTAACACGCTAATAATACTCTTCCCAGCTGTTTGAGAAAATGATGACATCATCAATATATGTTTGTGCATACCTCCAATGTGCTTGAAGGACATTTATTCACATCTTTCTAGAAATTAGCAGCCACCACTAATAAACCAAAAGGCATAGTTCACCACTGATAAGTCCCATTATGTATTGTAAATGCTGTCATGTTTACACTCTTCAGCCATTTTAATCTACCAATAACTCATCAGTAAATTGATTGAAAACAAATATATAGCTGCCCTTGCAGTATACATGATCTCCTGTGAATCTTCATAGGAAAGATTGGTACCTGCATTACTGAATTTAAAGCTCTATAATATATACGCAACCTACCATTGCATAATTTTTTGCCATGCAAACAATCACATGACTGATTTCTGCATTTGATACTTCACTTAAATTTAACTCTAACAACTCTTGGACCTGTTTATCCACTCCCTCTTTATAAGTAATAGGTACACTATATAATTTAGGCTTTTTCCTGACCACACCTGTTTTCGAATCAATACAGTGCTCTCCTAATTCTGCTGGTTGCACAGGACTTATAAACACTTCCTCAAAATGGACTTTATATCCCTGACTTGACTATTAGATAAGCTCTTTATTTCAAAGCGTTCTATGTCCCTTTCTATCTCTTGTTCCTTGTTTAAAACAGGAATCTCCAACTTCTCTGAATTCCTCATCACTTTCAAAAAAAATATTAACTATGTTGCTCCAAGCAACAAAATCTCTCATTTTATTTTGATGCACATACTTTCTACTTTCGTCGGCTGCTTTCGTCTTATAAAAGAATGCTGATTTTATTTTTCAACAATAGTCTCTGAACCTTGGCTCTTACAGCATAATTTGTTAGTTGAATCTGGTATTAGCAGTATCACTTTATCGTCTATCTGAAAAAACAATTTCTTTCAATATCAAGTTATATTGATAAGCCATTCTGCCTTGTTGCACATTGAACAATAATTTTGCTTCATTGGCAGCTCTTTCTAAGTGTCCTTTAAGTTTATTTAAATACTCATGAATTGGCATAGTACCTAATTGAGTTCCCTTATTTTCTTTTGTCAATTTCTTTTTATGGTTCAATAAATCACTTACGATATAATAACCCCCCTTATCAAGTTTAACTAATTCATCAGTTCTCCCTAACACTTTATATTTTAATTGTTCTTCCTTAACAATATCTAAATTACTTATCATACCTTTACCCTTCTCATTTTTCTCTACCTCAATCTTTTCTTCTTCTTGACATTGTAAATGTACTTATTTCATTCTGTTGTGTAAACATTACAATTATTGCTACTTATTCCTTTATTTTCACTCAAGTTATCAATATTAACTTCCATAATGGCTAATTCTTGGGATTCTAACAATGATTCCTTGCGATTCATCCCTAACAACTCATTAATCACCTCGAGGTTAAAATTACTTGCTCATTCATATTATCAGTCACCGCACAAAGTACTTCCTATGAGTTACATTAGTTTGTCCAAATTGTGGAATAGCTAATGACAATTTAAATAACATGATTTAACTGCTTCACCAAATAGTCATAGTAAATAAATACTACCAGGTCCTTTTAATTTCTCTTCCAGTACTAAATCTTTATGCATAACACTAATTCCACATACTGAATCCACTAACCTTTTGCTTTTTGCCCATTTACACTACCATATATACTCGTGTATTAGTCGACCCCCTAACTTATGTTATTAAAAATAAGGAAAAATTCAAAACCCATGAATAAGTCGACTTTCCACCAAAAAATAAATGGCTGAAAAGTACTGAATGCATGTCATGCGTAATGATGTCAAACTTCCCTTTTTTGTTGAGGACAATTCAAAAGGAGTGACGCTGACAGTGAAACTAAAGGAACAATTCCAGTCTGTAAAAAAAAGAATATATTCCGAAAAGGACGAGTTCGCGGAATCGTCCTTTTTGGAACAGTTCCCAAAAGGAACGAATCTTCGGAATCACTCCGAAAAGGAGCGATTCCTTGGACTCATTCTGAAATGAAACAACTCTTAAAAGGACGACTCTTCGGATTCATTCCGGAAAAGATCGACTCCCATGAATCATTCCGAAATGATATAAATCACACACTTTTTTTGTTCTTTGCAACAGGGCAGGGCAGATTACTTTTTTAAAAGTAAACTAAAAATGATCTTAAATTCAGAATCGTTGAGGTTGGAAGGGTACCAGATTTTGGATTTTGTACTCTACAAACACAATGGGGTGCTGCAGTACTGAATCGCTAGCAAACTATTTTCCGATACTTTATTCATAGATTTTTTTTTTAGGTCTTGCGTATAAGTTGACTTCCCCATTTTGAAGTTCTTTTTTTGTCTAAAATTTCTCGACTTAGACGCGAGTATATACAGTAATCCACTTTTCTCAAGTTTATTTAATTTCTCACCACCTCTCTCCTCTGTTGGGCTTTTGCCGATATCTTCGCCACAATAGCTCCTTTAGATAACACTTTATTTTCTTTTATGGAAATTTTATTTACACCTGCTTTTGGTTCTCGCTATTTTTTAGCATTACTATTTCCCTCATTACTTACTTTATTATAAAAATGTTGGTAATGACCTTGAAGTATCAGTTAACACATAAACACTCATTATTTTACTAATACTCTTGTTATAATAAAATAGCACATCTTCTGATGTTTAACAATTAATGCAGTTTATAATGAGATTAAAAAGTTAGCACAACTTAGATAAACATATTGTTCCAAGAATTCTCATCTGGATCGAGTGGAGCTGAGAGGTGCCTGAGTAACGGTGATCACGTTAACAGATTGCTAGATATTGTATTTTATGTAAAAATTAATTTATAGTCAAGGTGCTACAACCTCTTAAACTATATTTGAAGCATCAAGAAGTTAAATCATCATTTGGTTTCTTAGAATCCGTTTTTCTATTTGAAAAAGAATTAATCTCATTATTCCGATTACCACTAAATTTACAAACCTTTCTCAGTCTAGATTTTTTATTGTTTACATATTTCTTTTTACCCTTATAACTTTCATAAGTAACTGCATTAGATTTGTTCATAGCATCAAAATAAGTGTCACATTCCTTTTCATAAAACCCCTCATTTTATATTTTCTTAGGTCAATCTGCTGTTTACTAAGCAATTACACAAAATAGTTCACATTTTAGAGTAACTTTTCGGAAATGTATGCAATGGTTCAGTTTGACTATTCACTTTTTAACACAGTTAGCACACATTCAACATGATATAACAATAAAGAAAGGTAAAAATTAAATAACTTACTTCAGGAATAAATCCAATATTATCTAAATGATTAGTCAATTCTGGATCATGATAGGCAATCAGATGAGAAAATTTAGAAAGATATTCTGAAAAATACATAGTATCTTACACATTTAAATTAAAATTTGAAGATTACTTTTAATTCATACACAATTATAAAGCTATTTATCCCAATCTTTTTTTTTTTTTTTCTGTTGGGTGCTATATGCATTGTCCCAACTTATATGCTTTTTGTTACAACTAATTTTAATAAGAAATATTTATCTTATACAATTACAAAGTTTCAAAGATTAAATAAACTGAATTTTATTTTAAAATGATGACAATATCTTGCATATAGAACTTTAAAAAGCCAATCACAAGTCACTACTGATTAAAACATAGTTCTAATTAAAAAATAAATAAACCAAAGATTAATATTATTTTTAAAGTAAAAAACATGTTTTATTATAACACATTAGTCATACTTAAATAATTAATGTGTCAGATAATCATGATTACGAACTTATAATTAAAATAAAATAAATTTGAGTACAAGCACTGAATAAAATATTTGTCAATTTAAGCACTAACTTTGTTAACTAACATTTCAGAGTTTTAGAAAAACTAATTATTGCCCTAAGAACTTTTAAAGCTGTACAACATATACAGCAGAAAAGTAGGTTTCACAACATATTGTTAAGGTGAAATGATGTAGCAAATTCAGGCACTATGATTTTCTGCTTAGTTGAAATTGTGCATCATTTCCTTCATCTTTAATAATTTTGTATGATAAATTTAAGAACTACCGTATTTTCGGGCGTATGAGCCGCGGCGCATACGAGTTTAAAAGTATAAAATATTGTAGGTGCGGCTCTTACGCCGGGGCGGCGGGTACGATGATTTTTTTTTTTTTTTTTTTTATTTTGTCAAATGATTTTGACACTTTTTTTTCGTTTAATCAACAATTATATGCTCTCAAATTGGTATCAAAACATTTGAAAACGTCTCTCAACCGCAGGTGTCCGTGATGCGTTAGTTGTTTATTTTTAAACAATCAACATTATTCAAAAATAATGTTGGTCTCACCGGTTCTCATGTTAAAAATTATTATATTTTCCCCTCATCTATTAATGATTTTACCTGTAGGATATTGGAATGTACAGCTGTCACATTTTTTTCTTCTAATGATCCTCCTTCCAGTTAGAAAATAAAACTGCCCAAAGAGAGCTCAAATCCCGGTATAGAACTCTTTTGAAATAGACTTCCTATACATAGTAAAAACTTTAGAGAGCAAGATTTTTCTTTATTTTTTTCAATAACTCACTCTTTTTTTATCCGGCAAAAATAATCCAAACTTTGAAACCGGTCGAATCAGCAAGTTTTTTTTCCCCCAAATGAGTTAATTCAGGTGATAAACAACAAAAACGGGCCTGGCGAATAATAAAAAAATAATAAAAGGCCGACTTCCGTGATAAACATTTAAAAGAAGCCAATAGAATATAAACAATTTTCAATGCATATGACTTTGCAAGAATAAGTTTAAATGTGCTACACGAGTCGATGTTAACTTGGCAACTTTAAGGGCTATTTCACCCACGTGCAAACATCGGCTAACTAATGTTAATCTCAAAGAAAAAAAAAGTGTCATTCTCATTCCATTATTTTTAAATGATATTTTTTGCTTTGGATAACGGAAGTCAATCTCCACAAAGAGTCTTTACTTTTTCGATTTTGTTTACAGGTTTTTTTATTAGTATACTTTCACTTTCGAAACTGGTTCTAAAAGTCAAAGTATACCACTAAAAACATCTGTAAACGAAATCGAAAAGGTGTCTTCTTAGGGATCAACATCTCAGATATAAAATACAAAGAAATCATTTAAGCATATTGAAATGCAAACGCATTTGAAAAAAAAAAAAAAAAAAAAAATCCATAGGATTAACATTAGCGAGTAGATGTTTTTACTTGAGTGAAGCAGTCCGATCTATAGGGGGGGGGGGGGGGGGATCAGCTCGGTCCGGCCCATATAAAATAATAATAATAATTAATAAATAAAAATAACAATCCGGCACCCGGAAAATTTAAAATATCCGCATCATCCAAGTGAATTTTTTCAATAGATTAATTTTTACTATGATATGGTTAAAAATTGTTTCGTACGAAAAGTTCTGAACAAAACTACTTATTTTATCCTTTTTTTTTCCTTTTACTATGTTTATTTTTAAAGAAGTGCCTAATAAAAGCACTCAAGTAAGTATTTATAACTATAAAGCAAACGTGCAATTTTGTTATCTCTTGTTTCTGCTAATAAAAAAAAAAAGAGAGAGAGACACTGGTTATTTAAAGTCACCTTTTCTCCTCATCCTCTTCATGACTCAATGTGCGGACATGTTGCCCTTTGACCTTGATGCGTAAGTCGGCTAATATCGCATTGCTTCTGTTTTGTTTCTTTGAATACAGTAGAAAAAAAAAGAACGAAAATAGTTTTTTTTTACGCTAAGTGGATTTGTGGATTTTTTTTTCTTTTCTTAATTTATATCTTCATAATATAATCATCGAAATAACTTAAGATGAATATAAAGTCTAAATTTGAGCAAGAAATATTTAAACTTACAAAATTTTTGTAAATGAACAAGGATAGATGCGTATGTACCAAATAAAAAATAAACTAATCTACCACAAAAGGAATCATTAAATCAATTATCAATAGTTAAAATATTAAATAAAGATATGCAGGTATATATTTATATAAAGGAATTGTAGTGCTGTAAGCTATTTAAGAATCGATTTTTTGCCGCAGGCATGATAAACAATTGTGGATTGTATTCGCTGTGGATAATGATTTGTAGTATTATACAATGGTTATATATATATTTATTAATCAATTGTGGTTTAACATGTGTAATTTAATTTTAGCATATGTGCTGTGTTTCAATGTAATTCGTATTTTATTATTTACTTCACCAATTTACTTGATCGTCATTTCTTTACACTGAGGAAAAAGTTGCTTTTTTTTGGGGGGGGGGGGGGCATGATATTGTTTTAAAATTATTTTTTAACAGATCTCGAAAATACGGTATCGCCGTGATCCCGCTGATTCTAAAATGTTGAGGTTCAACTGTATCATATTTTCGTTAAGAGGCTACTTCAGTCAAGCGACCCGCTCGTTAATGCTAATCCTATGGGAAACATTTATAAAGATATTTCGTTTGAATTTAAATATTTTTAAATGATTTTTGCATTGATTAACTCTGATAGATTTGTAGAAAGAACATTTTTCGCTTTTTGCTTACAGGTATTTTTCAATGAGGGCACTTTCATTTTGGGAGTCGGTTTCGAAAGTGAAAACAATCTTCAAAATCGAAAAAGTATAAAACGATCTGCATATAGATGGACTTGAACTATCCAATGCCCAAAAATCATTTAAAAATATTGAAATGCAAACACGATATCTTTATAAATTTCATCCATAGGATTAGCATTAAGGAGGTCTTTGTGTGTGACTGAAATAATATCTTAACTTAAAAAAAAAAAAAAAAAATCCTACACTAAAATTAATTTGAAAAAGTCTTTGATCGAAAATCTGACGGATTTTTGCTGGAAAGAACTAGAACTTTGTGGTGTTAATAGTGTTATTTATGACGGCCGATTATCTGCAGGAGGGATATAGGCCCTAGGATAAGTGCCCTCCGTGGGGGGTCTTTCTAAGGGAACCTAAACCGCATTTACACAAAGATGACCAAGATTCGAAGAAAAGTTTAGAACTTTGTGGAAAGAACTAGAAGTCTGTGGAAAGAGCACTTAGAATTGAACGCTACTAGGAAAAGATGCTAGGGAGGAAGCTAGCATCCTGCTGCGCTCCTCTCATTGGCGCAAGTAATTGCGCCTATTTCCGATTGGATTTTAATTGCGTACTACAAACACGTTTTTTTTTTTCTTTTTAGCTGAGAATTATTTTACGGTACTGTTCTGCTCTTTTTGTCTGACGCTCTTATTTAAGCAATTTATTTTTTTTTTCAAGTGAAAATGGCTCCCAAAAAGTTAAAAAGTTACACCGCCGCTTTCAAGCTTGCTGTGGTTGATAAGGCAGAGCTAATAGGTAATCGTGCTGCAGGACGAGAATATGGAGTTGATGAGCGTTGCGTAAGGAGATGGAGAGCTGAAAAATCTATTTTGAAGGAAATGCCAAAATCTAAGAGGGCACGAAGAAGTGGCGTTGTTGTTTGGCCAAATCTGGAGAGAAATTTAGCCAAGTGGGTAAAGGAGCAAAGGGAAAAAGGAATGCCCGTTTCAACTGTTCAGATACGGTTTCAAGCGAGGATTATGGCATCGAACATGGGATTTACAAATTTTAAAGGTAGTCCCAACTGGTGCTTTAGGTTCATGTCGAGAAATAATTTGTCTGTAAGAACCAGGACAACTGTGGGACAAGAACTGCCTGCAGATTGGGAAAAGACAAAAGCATCTTTTTTAAAGTATGTCGCTGAAAAAATCAAGGAAAACAACTTTTCAACAGCACAGATTATTAATATGGATGAAGTTCCATTAACTTTTGATTGCCCCCCCAGTAGAACTGTTAACACCATTGGGGAAAAAACAATCGGCATCGTAACAACTGGTAATGAGCGAACCTCATTTACCTGTGTTTTAGCTTGCGCTGCGAATGGAGACAAATTAAAACCACTAATTATTTTCAAGCGCAAAACTATGCCTAAGGCAAATTTTCCTTCCGACGTCGTAATACGGTGTAACGAAAAGGGATGGATGTCGGAGGAAATCATGTATGAGTGGCTGGCGGAAGTGTGGAGGAAAAGAAAAAATTCTTTTTTTCAGCCTAGTGGGCTTCTTATTATGGACTCAATGAGTGCCCACAAAGGTGATTCCGTAAAAACTGCTTTGAAAAAAGTCTCAGCCGAGCCAGCAATAATCCCTGGCGGATTAACTAAAGTTTTACAGCCTCTTGACTTGGCTGTGAATAAATCTTTCAAGTCCAAAGTAAGAAAACTGTGGGAAAAATGGATGATGGAAGGGCTACATTCATTTACAAATTCTGGAAAAATGCGCAAAGCCACTTACGAAGAAGTAGCGTCGTGGGTTTCATCGGCATGGAAAGACATTAGTGCTAAAACTATTATGTCGGGCTTCAAAGCAGCCAATATCATGGAAAATACAGTTAGTGATGATTCATCTGAATCTGATGATAGTGAAGATGAAAATTGTGACGTATTAACTGATAAACAATTTTTAGAACTATTTAATTCCGACAGTGAAAATTCCGATTTTGATGGATTTGAAGATTTTTAAACATGTTGATAAAATCTTGTATATATTTTTTTCTATATTTTCACTTCATTCCAATAATAATTTTTCATATTTTAAAGATATTTTGAAGTAGTGTTCTCTTATTATATGTAATCCAATATTTTTTTAGAAAATTTTATAAATATTACAAAAAATTGAAATCTTAATATTAAAATTACATACCTGCTATTTATAACGGATCAGTGATAGGAAACGTTATTAAATTGAAAAACAAATACATAATAATAATAAATCAACAGTCAAGGGAAAAATGATTCTGCAATATTTACAGGTAAGATTATAATATTATAAATAAGTTTCTGATATTTATTATATTTTTCTCTGTTTGTTATTGATCCAGTGACAAAATGTTGCTTTTTTGCAGTAATCTGAGGAGTTAACATAAACTAGTATGCATTTAAAAAATATTTTCTTATAGCAATACGCTTTATTACATCACATTTTTCAGTAATATTTTTACTACAGTTTTTAAGGCATTTGCATACATTAAATCTAAGTGTCTTTCGTCCAATGATTTTTTTCTTCAACAGCTTATTTTATTTATTTTATTTTTTTCGTCAGTGTCTCTATACGATATTTCTTTACATTTTAAATATATTTTTTAGGCACTTAAGTGAAAAAAAAATTTTTTTTTTAACTGTTCAAGTGAAAATATTTTATATACTGTAACAGTCTCTAAAATCTGGAAACCTCAAATACAGATAGCATAAATGATCATCAAATGTTTTATATTTATATAGTTCAGTTATCCTATCTTATCGACAGATGGCAGCACCAAAAATGTATTTAACTTTTTAGTATAATCTAGATTATATTCTGCATTTTGCCGACAGATGGCCGTACCAATCATTTCTTCTAATTCATTTCCAAGTTTATTTATCTTGATATAGTAAAATAAGAAAACAAAGAAATATCAACAGAAAAATTCATAAACAGTTTATATAAAATATTAGGCCTGGAACAAAGGAATTTTATTACAGAGATTGAGCTAATATCATTGTAATTGGGGAAAAAGTAATGACCAGTAGGCCTAAATTAAAGCAACTAAATACTAACATATAAATAAAATCGTAATCGTGAAAATGCTCTGTGTATATTTAATTTTAATAAGATTAAATGCTTGGCTTTGCTGTTAAATAATTTAATGTGCCATTTATGATTTTTTTTTATAAATATGTGATTTTTTTTCTTTTTTAATGATGATTTTCAATAATTTTTACTTACATTTTAAAGTTGTTTTTTGAAGATCACTAAAATTCGGAAATAACTAAAAGCCGCGTCTACGAACGATTTCGGAATTTAGAGATTTATACTGTATAAATATCAGCAGCTTGGGTGCGGCGCTTACGATGGTGCGGCGCTTACGTCGATGTACTTTTTTTTTTTAACAGATTGTCATTGGTGCGGCGCTTACGGTGGGTGCGGCGGGTATTCCCGAAAATACGGTACTAAAAAATTTTAGCATAAAATCATTGTAACCATTTTTTAATTAAGTGTTGTGAATTAACCAATCCTAATTACTATTTATGTTTTTAATGCTTTTTCTTTTACTTAATTAGCATTTATACAAGTTAACTAAATGTCTTTTTGCCATATAATACTTAGTTCTACTTTAAATGTATATCTTTCACTGCAATGATATATATTTTTAATGCAACAGAAATTTTATTAATCTAGTTGATTTTCCTATTTCATAGCATTTGCCTATTTCTTGTACTTTAGTGGCTATCTTGTCAAAAATAAAGTCAAAGTATGTCTTTATTTCATATGCTTATATTTTTTACAGCTTTAATTTTGTAAGGAAAAGTATGGTTTTACATGGACTATTAAAAGTTTTGAGCCAGAAATGGGTAGCAGTTGCAGGAGAAGGATGTAATGTTAGCCAAAATAAAAGAGATCACCTCATTTTGAATTGTCAAACTGTTGCAAGGAAAAACAAAGATAGTCATCTGATTTGAGATTATGTCTTCTTCAAATTTATGTTAAAAAATAAGATTAAAAGGCCATCTATATTATAAAAATATGAATGCCTAATATTGATACCATATTTAGATTCTTTGATAAATTTTGTTTTCAGATACAAAATGAAAAGTCATCTGCACGGATGCCAAGTTTTGAACTCTTCATGTTAAACTAAATTTTAAATGTTAGAAAAACTGCAATGTATATAGCGTTTTAAACATAACTCAAAACTAGTTGGCAGAATGATCTGCAATTTTGGATTCATATATAGTTTTATAATATCTAAAATTTGAAAAAAGTATTCCTATGTAATATGCCTCCTCATCTAACAAGGGCATAAAAACTTCCTGATAATCTAAAGCCTATGGAATGAAAAGCAAGGAATACTGCAACAACTCGTGACGATTTAAAAAAAAAAATCCTGAAGTGATGAGCTGTCCAGCATAGGAAGAAATAGGAACTTTCTATGAAAATGTTACTGTATACTAGGGAATTCTATCAATTGAACTCTTCACCAGGACTTCATTGACATATCTTTATCACTATTTTAGGAAATTCAGAATAATTAAGTCTCAAAGCTTCTACAGCTTCAATTACAGCAGAACTTCCGAATAAGATTTTTGACCATTTCTGTACATAAATTCATTCTCACAAGAATCTTCCTCTACCACTACTTACTGCCATATTTAATACCTTTACAATAAATGTCATGTACATGTGATGCATAACACACTGAAAATAGTACTTGATCATTCCTGCCAATAATTTTTAATTGAAAATTTTGCTTTATTTAAAAGCATTTTTGCAACTGACCATAACAATTTCTAAAAAACGAGGATAAAATACTAAAAATTGCATAAAGGACATTTGCCATAAAGGGGTTAAGAACTTACAATAGTCATGCACTGGTATTCACAAAGTAATGTTCAAACAATATAGAAACTGATTGCAACTTTTATGTTTGCATTTCAATATTTTTAAGTTATTGTTTTTGTATGGACTAGATGAAGTTGCAGTTTAATGTTGAATAATTGTATTTTTTTTTCATTGCAGATTTATTTTGAGAACACTTGCTATTTTGGAATCAATCAGCTATTTTTTTCAAAAGTATGAAGTATCTTCAAAATGAAACTGGAACCAAAATAATAAAATACAAAGGTTAAATGTTAGAAAATGACTTCAGATATTCCAAGCAAGCAGAAAAAAGTTGAAAGATAAACAAGAAAGTTGTAAATAATCCATCATTTGTTTTAAGATTACCATAATTTCTGGCCTATAATCTGCAGTGGCATATAATCCACAGTCCCAATTTTTTGAACGTATATATAAAATCAGTAGATAATCCACACTGGTGTATAATCCATGGATTCTATACTGGATTAGATAAGGATTATTCATAGTAGTATTACTAATAAACCACTATTTATTTAATTGCTATGTTTAAATGACAATTATTATAAAAATAATTATAAGTTAAAAATACTTTTTTCATTGATCTTATACCTAAAACATAGAATGTCTTGTGAATACAGATAATTCTACAATAATTGCTATACTTAAATCATCTCCAGCATCTTCTACTTTTTTAATAACGTTCAATTTAAATTTTGCAGTGTTAAATAATATGTTTTTTCTTAGACATTATTATAAATTTCAGCATGATAACAATGCACAATATTTCATAGATCTTCATTTCAGCCTAAGAGGAAATATATGAGAAATGCTTTATTTTTCATAAAAACATGCTGCCAAAAAATAAATAAAATAAAATAACAAACATTAAAGGCTACTTCTACTAGAACAAACATGTCATACATGAATCAATTACAAGCAACTCTATGAAAGATCAATAGCAGATAATCATGCAATAGCTGTTTACATTTTTATTTTACAACTGCCAGAAGGAACTGAATACCTGACATGAACTTCTGCTAAAAAAATTTCAGTAGATAATCCGCAGATTAAGCTTTTGAGGTTTTTTGATAGATAATCCACAGATTATATGAAAAAAATTATGGTAGTTTATAAACATTGTGGTATGATAAGTGTAGAGAGTGAGTGGATTGGTGCCAGTTGTATTTGAACTAAGGATCTCATGATCAGGAGGCAATAATGTTAGCATTGAGCAAAAGATTAAGCTAGTTACTGAAATAGCAACTCACTTTATACTGATCAAATGAGATGAGATTACTATACACTCCATCTCCAGTGAGAAAGATGTATCGCTGATGTCTGACAAGCGATATGCACTTGAAAATGATGCTGTTGTATGCATGTGTGATATGTGGATGACAGGCTTTGTGCTGTAAGCATTTCACAGGGTGGGATTATATTTTTGCATGGGATTATATTTTTAGTGCTGCCATCTGTTGGTTATGAGATGATTGCTGATGAATGTTGTTGAAGTTGTTGGTTTGTTTGGGTCACCAATGAGCAGAGTGAGTGGATTGGTGCTGGTTGTATTCAAACCAAGGATCTCATAATCAGGAGGCGAGAATGTTAACATCAAGCAAAAGACCAAGACAATTACTCTAAGTTAGTAACTCACTTTATATTGATCAAGTGAGATGAGATTGCAATAAGTCATTTGAAGTTAATAAGATTTCTACCTTGACTGGTCTGTCAGTAGTCCAGATCTAAATTCTATAGAGAATATTTGAGATATTACAGCTAACAATATCAACCAAAAATGACCAAATGGTTCAGTATAATTTTATAGCAGAATTATTTATGAGAGAGCAGAATAATTAGCAGAACTATTTGTGTCATATTTTGCTCTTATTGGATATCTAGTGAAAATATAATTTTTTTAATATTATAATTATAATAATTGTTACATAATATTTTCTTTGTGTTTATACTACCTATTTAGTTTTACAAAATCAATTTATATAGTTTATATGTAGATTTATATAACTATATTTATAATTTAGTCTACAAAAGGATTGTTCCTATCATTTTGTACCTAGGTGCAAAATATGAAATCAAATTCCAGTATTTTGCATTTTACATAAATGTTCATCTTTTGATGTAAATTGCTGTTTTATTTTGGAAACATTTGAAGAAAATTGATGTTTTATTTCACGATTGTGTGACAAAAATTACAGATTGGTTGCAAGATCATTTGACAAAATTTGCTACTTTATTTTGCGATCTTTAGACAAAAATTGCTGTTTTATTTCACGATCGGGTGACAAAAATCTGTGTTTTATTTCGCAAATGTGTGGCGAAACTCGCTGTTTTATTTTCGATTGTGTGATGAAAATCGCTGTTTTATTTTTGATTGTGTGACGAAAATAGCTGTTTTATTTCACGACTGTGCGACAAAAATCATTGTTTTATTTTGCGATCGTGTTACGAAAATTGCAGTTTTATTTCACGACTGGGTGACAAATACGGATGTATTATTTCATAATCATGTTATGAAAATTGCAGGCTGATTGCACAATCGTTGGATAAAAAAATGAAAATTGTTATTTTATTTTATGATCATTTGGCGAAAATCGCCGATCTATTATGCGATATTTGACAAAAATCGCATGTTTATATCACGTTCGATAGCTAAAAATCGATGTTTGTTTTCACGATCCTTTGGCAAATACCGTGGTTTTATTTCGCAATTGTTTGATGAATCTTGCAATGTTTTGCCATTGGTGGATAAAACAGTGAAAATCTCATCTTCCATCACTCATTTGTGGATCCTTAAACATTAAAGAAAGTGTAAATCTGCCATTTGGTGGAAAAGTGGCATCCCTGTGTTAAGCTATGTACAATTAACGATATTTCTTCTGTTGAAAATAAAAACTGAAATGACAATTAACTATTTTGTTAAATTACAAAAGAGCATTCAAAAATTATGAAAAAGATTTAAATCATGTCACACACATCCAACATCATATAACTACATTTCTTTCTTTACATACTCTTTAAAGATTTTATTTTAAAGAAAAATACAAAAGTTACAATTGACAAAAAAAGAAAAAGACTGAAATCATACCTTGGATTACAGCAGAATTATCTTTTAAGAAAAAGTTATGAAGATACTTTGGAATGAATGTAGAAAGGCAGGCATATGCAAAGGCTAAATAAAACAGTTAATACAATAAGATTTAAATAGCTTATTTGCCTTTTAATTGTATTTCATGATACATACATATATATATGTTGCATCATTAACTTTTTTTTAGCAAAATTTCTTTTATTATGCTAAAGTACCTCCATATTCACTAATTTTCTAATCTTTAATAATATATATGAAAGCCTATTAAATTCTCCCTAAATTAATTACACTGGTCAGAAAAAACTTTTTTCTCCCTGAGAAATTAAAAAAAAAAGGTAAATCTTGATTCTAAATATCTCATCAAAATTGATCATCACATAATGTTTTTAAGAGACAGTTTTTAAATAATATAAATTACAGTATCAAATGAAAAATTAATATATTCATCAACAATGCTACAAAACAATAAAAACACGAAAAATGAATTTTTTTAATCATCTCAGTTAAATGCATAAAATCAATCATGGAAAATGTAATTTTGTAGATATTTTTCTTTTGTATTTTGCTTTTGGTGTCTTCTGTATGTGTGTCTAACATCAATTTACAAACACACTTTTATTTCATTTTCCACAGTAAATCTTTTAAATTTCAGCTACACTCTTGTAGAATTTTCCTCCAAGTTCATCAGAAAATGCACCCATATCATAAGGGAAAATGTCCAAGTAAGAGTGCAGAAAATACAGTTTTAAATATATATTGCATCCCAATGCTTTAAAGGAAGAGAGTAGATTCTCAACGATTTCTTCATAATTTTGACACTTTGTTTCCTAAAAGAAAATTATATGCATTTTCAAAAGCACCCCATGCTATTTATTTGGACAGGGTTCAGTTTATTTTTGGAAATAGGATCATGAAATAGTTGTTTTATTTGAGGTCCATCAAAAGTACCTTTTTATGGGCTGGTTGGGGGGGGGGGGTAAGGGGAAGGGTTGGTCATGAATGGAAATTTGTGTGTCAAGTACTTAAAATCCTTCACCACCTTTATTCAAAGTTTAAAAAAATTGGCCAAGTAATCCAAGTTTTATGAGAAAGATCAGTAAAATACATTTTTTCTTTACAGGTAATGAACATTGATTGTGCCAGGAATATTTTTTATTCTCAGTACAATTTCTATCATATATATTTGAGAAGGTGGCTATTTTCGTTATACAAATATACCAATCATACAAGTGATTCTGAAGTTCATGCTATACCATTGGAATAACAAGTTGGAAATTGCATGTGAAGTGTATCAAATGAGGTGCATTCGTGCTATAACAAAACTTTAAAAATATTCAGATCTTGCTGTTATAGTATACAGTACTTCAGATACCGTATAGTAGTTGAAAGTTTTTGTGTGTACCAGTAAATATACCAGTAAAAATTCTAGTCCTACTTTCTATTATATAGGAAGTAACATGTAGTAAACCTCAGCAACATATATGAATTTCATAAAATGTGAAATAGTTTAATATAATTAAAACACGCTCCAAACAATATTTCTACATGTACTATTTTTTAGTGGAATATTTTTGAGTGACCCTGTAAATTAATAATAAATAGTCTTTGTATCACAGATTGTACAGAATGCATATATTTTAGTATATACTTCATAGATTCATATGAATTCTATTATATTCGAAAGAGTGTAACATCATTAAAATGTACTTGAAACTATTTTTTCCTGTTGACTAATGTAATGGAATACTTTTGATTGTCCCTGTAATTAAACTGTAATTGCAATTTTCATAAAATTAGAAAAGACGCAACAATGGGGAAGTTGCACTCATCTTAAATTATGCTTTCTTTTATTGATAAAGACCATCTTACATTCCCTGAAAATCAACTCAGAATTGAAAAAAAAAATTAAAATAACTAGTTATTGCAGTTTTAAACTCCGTTAAAAGCAAAACAAAACCACATGATGTGAAAACGGGACGGAATTAGTTTGACATCACTACACATGAAATACGGATTCTTCCTTAGCCGTCTGCATTGGAATTGAAGGCGGTTTTCCATTGCTTTCTGTTTGTTATCTACTATTAACATCTTTTAAAGGCTCATTTACACAAAAACAAAATCAAGTTAGAGTCAAAACATTATCTTATTTAACATATCCAAATAAAATGTACTATTAATTTATACATTTGTACTAATTTTTATTTAGAAAAGTGCTGAAGGTAGTTGGATTATAAAATGCAAAATTATACCTTCTGGAAATAGTTTTTTTTCTCTTTCAAATTTATTTTAAGGGCATAAAAAATGCATTTCATGTGGATAAAGATACAAGGAGCTAAAGTTTAAAGACGCATTTATTTTTTACTTACTCCGATTTACCTAAAAGAATAAAGAATGATAGTTTTATTAAAAAGTAAATCGTAAGTAAAATCGTCTTTATCCAGTTTTTTAAATATATTATTTCCTTAATTCATTATAATGCTTAATAATTCGTTTTGTAATGAATAAAATTTTGCGTTGTGCAAGTTATTTTACAAATAAAAATTAACTTGAATTTATTATGAGAAAATTAAATTTTGAACAATACCATAAAAATACAAGAAAAAATTTAATACTGATTTATCAAATAAAATTTAAAATTAACTATTGTCAATAATAATAATTGCATATTCATAGATCAGAAACAAATTACTACAACATACGTGCTAAATTTATAAATATTGTCTTTTTATTTTATTTGTGCTTACTTAAGTATTAAGGGTGTATTCGAAAAAACGCTTTTCCACCTTCAAGAGCTCGAAATTTTCTGATACAATTTCAGACACATTTTTAAAAGTAGAAACACGAAACTTGCTGAGGGTATTTTTGAAGAGACATAAAAGGTGCCATGTAATGTCATTTTACGCTCCACTCATTAGATTTATAAACAATTATCTTCTCAGTAGGACCCTTTTTTTCGTTCGCAGATCTCCCGCTTTGGAATAATCGGTTAAATCGGCCGTTTTTGAATGTTCTTTTTGCAATATTTTCTGCATTTATCAAAGAATCGACAATTATGGCCCCTTGTGCACTTTCTATATAAGACAATTTGTCAGTTTGATGCATATGCGAGCAAAAATGAATTCAAAAATAAATCTCAAAATAAGCAGTTTGAATCGAAATTCACCCTTAAAGCAAAAACTTACACTTTTTTATAAGTATCCAATGTTTATCTTAATAATTACACCTCATTTTTATGATTGTAGTTCATTTTTTATTTTTTATTTTCATAAAATGTCCAATAATGCGATAATTTGGCATTGTTATCAAATTTGGTTATAGAAAATTCACCACTTTTTTTTTTAACATTTGGTAGAAATGTAGGCTTGCGAATTTATTTTGAAAAAAATAATTTTTGCTCTGTTTCTATTTTAATATATGGAAAGATAAGCAAAGCATAATTTAAGCTATCATTTAAAATTTCTAAATTGAATTTTCAACTTATAATCATTGTTCATTTATTATGAAAGTGTTAATTTATTCAAGCATATTTCTTAAATATGTCCATCCCGGGCAACCCCTGAATTCAACACTGCTCATATTACAGATATGTAATACTCAGATTCAGATACCATTCAATATGTATACATGTAAAATTTTGTTTCCACATGTTAAAATTTCACTTTAAAAAAATGAAATGTGTGTTGTGTGAGAGAAATGGGGATAGGAGTGGAGGACTCTGTCCAAATGTAACCGATTATGCCAAAGACAGTAATATTTAAAAAATATTTATTTGATCTTTATCAAGGAATACCACACCTTTGTCAGTTGAAATCATTGATACGAATCGCATATAAAAAGGGCATTGTAAAAAAGGGACTCTTTATTTTTTATTTATATTTTCTACTTTATACTCCATAAACTATTTGCAGCTTCACAGCCATTTGGCTTTTTTTGGTAGGGAGGGGAGGAGGGAGCGACCGTGGTTTAGAACATAATAAATTTTATGTTGTTGCAGCTTGTAACAACAAAGATAATTCGTTAATTTATCAACTGCTTTGGGCTAACGGAAAAACCAGTTAAAATTAATGTATTGATTTATAATTAACTTCTAAAAATATTAAAACGATGTATTGTCACTGGAAGCATACCTTAGTGTATATTCCTTATATTTCTTAATTTATTTGAAAGTGGGTGAAAAATCAAATGCACAATCTTATCTATACATGCAAAAACCAAGTTAAGTTAAATAAAAAAGTGTACAAATAATTTAATTGCTGTTTTAATAGTATTTGCTTATGAATAACTTTTGAATCCGTGTAGTACTTTTTATTTGTTTGAAATGTAGTTTCTCGGAATCACCTACTTAACATTTATCAGACTTTAAACACATAAGCAGTGTTGAATTCAGGGGGTGACCCCGGGGGGGGGGGGAAACATTCCCTGAATTGAGATTTTGTGTTTTCAATGGTAAAAAAAATGCAGTCCCCTCCCCCCTATAATTTGTTTTATACGATTCGCACCAGAACATTTTTCATAAAGAAAGTTAAATAATAGATCCACAGAAAGTAGCCAATTAAATACATTAAAATGTTTTAAATAACAATTCTGGTGTGAATTGTTTTTATCAAGATTGAGTAAAATTTGAACAGGGTAGGAAGGTTAAAGAAAATAGTATTTTCATTTTGAAAATAAGCATTGTATTACAGAAAACTACAGAATTTGAGCACATTGTTAGGTTGAAGAGGACACTCTTTTCACTTTTGAAAGTGGACACCTCATTACACATAATCAGTATGGATTGGGTAATAATTTAGAAATAAAATATAACATAAAGCCAAAGAATAAAGAAAGCATTAATTGATTATGAATAAACTAGATGGAACCCGTCAAAACTTGACGATACCAAAGAAAGAAAAGGGTATTTTCCAGCTATTAAAGGATTTTTTAATGACTAATGTTCAGCAAAAATTTAAATAAATAAAAGAAAAACCTGCATTTTACATCCAGGCAAATGACTCGCAATTGGCAGAGTTACATTCAAACATGCTGTCATAGAATTATAATCTCTTTCATTTGATACTTTTCCATTTACAAAAAAGGATAAATTCAATAAAATAGCAAATTAAATCAAAAGATTGGGAGAATAAACGACAAATTTCACCGAAAGACCTCGAGAAAATGACAAATTTCATTAAAAGACCTCGAGAAAATGACAAATTCCGTCCAAGCATCATATAAAATCTGAATTTTGTCAAAAGATTGCGAAAATACGCAAAAATTGTCTAAGTACTACTAAAAACACAAATTTTCACAAATAATCACAAAAAAATAGCAAATTTTGCCAAAAGATTGAAAAAAAAAATCCATCTATACTACCCCCCCCCCCTCCCCAAAAAAAAAAAAACCATCCGGAAATTTTGTAAATAGATGGGAAAAAACAGCAAATTTCGTCAAAATATTGCAAAAAATCAAAATTTTGTGAAAACATGTCGAACAATAGGAATTTTTATAAATTTTTTGTTTTTTTTAAAAAGGCAAATTTTGACAAAAAATGCCTAAGAATGGCAAATTTGTAAATATATTGTGAAAAATAATTTCAAAATATTGTGAGAAAACAACAAATTTTTCAAATGATTGTGAGTAAGCATCAAATTTCCTCAAAGGATGGAAAAAAGGCACATTCTGTTAAATAATCATAAAACAGGAAAATTCCGAAAGAAAAAAAAAACGACAAATTTTGTAAAAAGATAACGAAAAAAGGATAAATTCAATGAAATGGCAAATTACATCGAAAGATCACAACAAAACAACAAACTTAGTCCAGGTATCATAAAAGATGTAAATTTCGTCTTACAATTTCGTGAAGGTTGTAAGACAATGATTAAGTTCATTCATTCTCTCACACTGTACAGATTAGAAAGTACGTTGCTGTTGCTACCTGTCCTGTAACAGTAAGTTATTTATCATTATTTTATCATTTACTTTATGTTGCTGTGTCCATTTCGATTATTTTTCATAGCGAGTCCTAGGCTTAATCATTATTTAATAGCAAACTTCATCAAAAAAACCCCTTCCCCCCCCCCCCACCCCAAAAAAAATACACCTGGAACTTTTATAAATAGATGGGGGAAAAAACAGCAAATTTCGATATCAAATCGCATAAAACAGCAAATTTTTTCAAAAGATTGATAAAAAAAATTGTAAAATTTAATGAAAGAATGCAAAAAAACACAAATTTTGTCTAGGTATTCCAAATGAAACAAATTTCATCAAATTATTGCAAAAAAAATCAAAATCTTGACAAATCGTGTCCAAAATTGGTAATTTTTATGAAAAAATTTTGAAAAAAGGCAAATTTTGACAAAAAATCACTACAATATGGCAAATTAGTAAACATTTTGTGAAAAAGATTCAAAATATTGTTAATAAACAACAATTTTTGTCAAATGATTGTGAATAAACAACAAATTTCATCAAAGGATAGAAAAGAAAACACATTTTGTCAAATAATCACAAAAAAGGTAAATTTTGCAAAAAAATCCACAAATTTTGCAAAAAGATCACGAAAAAGGATAAATTCAATAAAATGGCAAAATTCAACAAAAGAACTCGAGAAAAACAACAAAATTCACCAAAAGACATAGAGAAAACGACAAATTTTATCCAGGTATCATAAAAGACCTGAATTTCATCAAAAGATCACGAAAACACAAAGTTTGTCAAGGTACCTAAAAAACGCAAATTTTAAGTAAGAAAACAACAAACTTTGTCAAAAATTGGAAAAAAGGGGCACATTTCATCAAAAGATTGCAAAAAATGGCAAATTTCAGAAAAAATAGCGAAAAAAACAACAAATTTCTCAAAAAAGTTACCAAAAAACAACAAATTTCAAATTAAATCACAAAAAGAATAAATTCGATAACACGGCAAATAACATCAATATGATCGAAAAATAAACAATTTCCACCGAAAGACCTCGAGAAATCGACAAATTTCACCAAAAGACCTCAAGAAAAATGACAAAATTTGCCCAAATATAAAAAACGTGAATTTTTGTCAAAAGACTGCGAAAATAGAAAAAATTTGTCTAGGTACCACAAAAAAAAAATGCTAATTTTGGCAAATAATCACAAAAAAATAGCAAATTTTGTCAAGAGATTGAAAAAAATAGCAAATTTCATCAAAATACCCCCCCCCCCTCCCCATGCAAAAAAAACACATGGAACTTTTGTAAATAGATGGAGAAAATCAAATCGCAAAAAACAGCAAATTTCTTCAAAAAATCGATAAAAAAATTGTAAAATTTGTTGAAAGAATGCAAAAAAAAAAAAAAACCCTCCTTCCCCCTCCAAAAAAAACCACCATGAACTTTTGTAAATAGATGGGGAAAAAACAGCAAATTTTGATATCAAATCGCAGAAAACAGCAAATTTTTTCAAAAGATTGATAAAAAAATTGTAAAATTTGTTGAAAGAATGCAAAAAAACACAAATTTTGTCCAGGTATTCCAAATGAAACAAATTTCATCAAATTATTGCAAAAAAATCTAAATCTTGTCAAATTGTGTCAAAAATTGGCAATTTTTATGAAAAAATTTTGAAAAAAGGCAAATTTTGACAAAAAAATTACTACAATATGGCAAATTTGTAAACATTTTGTGAAAAAAATTCAAAATATTGTTAGAAAACAACAATTTTTGTCAAATGATTGTGAATAAACAACAAATTTCATCAAAGGATGGAAAAGAAAACACATTTCGTCAAAAAATCACAAAAAAGGTAAATTTTGCAAAAAAACCCACAAATTTTGTAAAAAGATCATGAAAAAGGATAAATTCAATAAAACGACAAATTACGTCAAAAGATCACAACAAAATGACAAAATTCAACAAAAGAACTCGAGAAAAACAACAAAATTCACCAAAAGATCTAGAGAAAATGACAAATTTTATCCAGATATCATAAAAGACCTGAATTTCGTCAAAAGATCACAAAAACACAAAATTTGTCTAGGTACCTAAAAAATGCAAATTTGAAGTAAGAAAACAACAAATTTTGTCAAAAAATGGAAAATAAGGCTCAGTTCATCAAAAAATTGCAAAAAAAAAAAAAAAAGGTAAATTTCAGAAAAAAATAGCGAAAAAAAAAAACAAATTTCTCAAAAAAATTACCAATTTTTGTCAAAAGATTGTGAAAATAGACAAAATTTGTCTAGGTACCACAAAAAACGCTAATTTTGGCAAATAATCACAAATCAAACCCCCCCCTTCCCCCCCAAAAAACCACCTGGAACTTCTGTAAATAGATGGGGAAAATCAAACTGCAAAAAACAGCAAATTTCTTCAAAAATTTGATACAAAAATTCTAAAATTTGTTGAAAGAATGGAAAAAAACACAAATTTTGTCTAGATATTCCAAACAAAACAAATTTCATCAAAGTATTGCAAAAAATCAAAATTTTGTGAAAAAGTCTCAAAAAAAGGCAATTTTTATGAAATTTTTTTTAAAAAAAAGGCAAATTTTGACAAAAAATCACTATATTATGGCAAATTTGAAAACATATCGTGAAAAAAAGTTCAAAATATTGTTAAAAAACAACAAATTTTATCTAATGATTGTGAAACAAATTTCATCCAAGGATGGAAAAAAAAGACATTTTGTCAAATAATCACAAAAAAGGTAAATTTCGCTAGAAAACCCACAAATTTTGCAAAAAGATGACGAAAAAGGATAAATTCAATAAAACGACAAATTACATCAAAAGATCACAACAAAACGACAATTCACCAAAAGAACTCGAGAAAAACAAAAAAATTCACCAAAATACCTAGAGAAAACGACAAATTTTATCCAGGCATCATAAAAGACCTGAATTTCGTCAAAAGATCACAAAAACACATAAAGTTTGTCTAGGTACCTAAAAAACGCAAATTTGAAGTAAGAAAACAACAAATTGTAAAAAAATGGAAAAAAAGGGGCACATTTCATCAAAAGATTAAAAAAAAAATCATAAAAAACATGAATTTTTGTCAAAAGTTATTGAAAATACACAAAATTTGTCTAGGTACCACAAAAAAAGCTAATTTTGGCAAATAATCACAAAAAATAGCAAATTTTATCAAAATACCCCTCTCCCCACCCCCCAAAAAAAACACCTGGAACTTTCGTAATTAGATGGTGAAAAAAAACAGCATTTTTCGATATCAAACTGCAAAAAAACAGCATTTTTCGATATCAAACTGCAAAAAACAGCAATTTTCTTCAAAAGATCGATAAAAAATCATAAAATTTGTTGAAAGGCTGCAAAAAAACACAAATTTTGGCTAGGTATTCCAAACAAAACAAATTTCGTCAAAGTATTGCAAAAATTAAAAATTTTGTCAAAATGTCTCGAAAAAAAGCAATTTTTATGGAAAAAAAAAAGGGGGGCAAATTTTGACAAAAAATCCCTAAAAACTGGCAAATTTGGGAACAGATGTAGTATTCGCCCGGAGTCTGCCATCTTGTTCCTTTGTTGGTTACTTTTGACCACTTCATACTTAATTTTTGAACAATTCAGAAATTAATCATAAACAACAAAAAAATTTTAAACTGAAATGCAGCACTCCAAATATTATTTGTAAAAAAGAAAAAAAAAACAGGGGAAGGGTGAGAATGCATTCATAATTAGCAAACGATAAATACATAAATTTTAAAACAGTGAAATCAAGCAATACATTCATTAAAATATATATATAGATCGAAATTACAGTCAAAACTGTTTCAGAGATTATACATTTTAAAAAACGAAAAAAATCACGAAAAAAGAATAAATTCAATAAAAAGGCAAATTACATCAAAAGATCGTGATAAAATGACAAATTTTATCAAAAGAACATGAGATAAACGACAAACTTTACCAAAAGACCTCGAGAAAACGACAAATTTTGACAAGATATCATAAAAGACGTGAATTTTGTCTTACAATTCCACAAAGATTGTAAAACGCTAAAATGATTAAGCCTAGGACTCGCTATGAAAAATAATCGAAGTTGACATAGCAAACTAAAATAAATAATGATAAATAATGATTAAGCCTAGGACTTGCTATGAAAAATAATCGAAATGAACATTAAAATAAAATAATAATAAATAACTTACTAATATACATGATAAAAAGAGGACAAGTAGCAACTGTATTATATATGTACAGCGTGAGAGAATACGCTATGCGCTTTGCAAACACGACTACAGAGAGTAAGTACAGACTTCGAGTCTTCTCCGATTGATCTGAGATCTGCGCAAGACAAGTATGCGTAGAGACCAGTTTTAAGTATGCTGACTCTTTTTCGCTATCGCTTTAATATATAGATATTCAAACATGTTTCATTCTTTCAATCTCAGGCATTCCCTGACTTAAATATTATGCGAGTTATATAGATTTGTAATTATGTAATAAATCTCAAAAAATGGATTTGTGAACATACTAGCATGTTTTATAAATGTTTATAATTATTTTATGATAATTTTTTTTATAATACTTATGAGTAAATACTATAAATATAATAAATATTTCATTTTCTTACAAAATTGTGAGCAATTTACAAATTCGACTTATGTAAAGTTCAAATTATGTAAAAGTTTACAGACCGCGTTGTTTATGTTTGTCGGGGGATTCCTGTTTCTCTCTTTTGGGTCTTTTAACTTCTGTTAAAATACTGTTAATTTATAACAAACATAAAAAATAGAATTCATAAGCCAAATACTGAGTTGTAATCTGCAGGTTTATAAAGCATAAAATTTTCAATCCCAAAGTCTGATGGAGTTCATAAAACCGACAGTATTTAAAATAATTACTTGTTATTTTTTGTGCATGTTAAACATTTTCGAAAAATTATTAATTTTTTTGTGTATAATTATACAAAGATTCTGTAAGGTTACCTTAAAGCTACCTGAAAAATTTGCTTTCATTCTGAATTTATCTCTTATCCGATTCAAAAATAGCTTATTTAACAATTGAAGAGATAACACATTTAACGAAAGCAAGACAGATTCTCATTTCAAATATGAAATATAAATAAGAAAACTTTTTTGTAAGTTACCAAGATCTATTCGATAATGAAAGAAATACTTCTTGAACCAGTTTATGAAATTAATTATTGTGAAATATCAATATGAAAAAGAAAAATATGTTATTTTATAAAATACAATTGTAATATAAACTTGTATCGATATTTTAAAATGAAAATGATTAGAACAATGAGACTGAAAAAATCTATCTCAAATTCACAATATTATTTTTTATTACAGCAATTTACAATGCTTTTAGTTTGTTCTACAAACCATTTTTAAGAAAAGAAAGAAATCATTCAGCGTAACCCAAACTATCCTCGTAGAAAAGTACAAGGGGGAAATACGGCACTGGTCAACATGTCCTATAAGTCCTTTATAGAACGTGTTGCACTGATTTGTTTGCATGTGCAGTGACGTCAAAACTGCTTTCGTCACGTGACGTGGCTTTTTCCCACCGAAACAAAAACTGCATTTCTAAAGTTAATTTAGTGGACTTTCCAAGTTTCAAAAAAACGTAAAAATGGTATCAAAATGCTTGTATGTTTGTACTCTATAAAATGCAAGTTAAGTTGAAAAGCATGCAATTTCCCCATTATGTATTTAAATCTCAAATGATTTGGTTGGCTTGTTTTTGGTCTGTTATATGTGGAGAGACAGATGGACAGACTGAATGATAACTACAGGTGCTACATTTTATATAATTACAAACCCACCTAAAAATATTCAGATCTTGGTGTAATAGAATACAGGACATTTTCAAATTTCACTTACATATTCTGTCCAAGAGAAACAAGAAGAAAATTCAAACACAAATTAATATTTAAAGTTTGATTTCAGCTATGCACAAGCTAACCCTTTAAGACCCAACCCGTACGATCGTGCAGTTTGCACATTCTTTTAAATTGTTGTTTTTGAGTTGTATGTAATAAAACCCAAAATCGAATGACTATTCGGGTTTGCAGAAAGAGCAAAATATCATCTTGTATCAACAGATAGTGATTGTAGTACTTTATTTTTAGCCAGCATGACAAGTTTTGTTTACAATTTCATCGGGTCTTAAAGGGCTAAAGAAGATTATATTGAACATTTCTAACATGAAAAATTTAAAAAGTCAATAAAAATTTTGGAGATATAAATCTTTAAAATTGTTATTCTAAGCAAAAATGCCTGTCCCATTCTAAGTTTTATGTAATTAACAAACTGTTATTTTTTTTAAACCTAATTTAACTTTTTTAAATAAAGAGATTTAATTATTTTAAATATGAACTGTTAGTGTTCTATAATAATAAAAAAATTTGTTTACAAGAGATATTTTCTATAAGAAATTCACAGAAATATTTTGTCCCTCAGTTTGCGTCAAGTCCATTACCTTGTGAATATTTTAGTTAAAATAGGTTTCTAATTCTCCCTTCTGCCTAAAGTTAGCAGAAAATATTCGGCAATATAATTAAACTATTCACGCAGCTACTACTTGCCATTTTTTACTCTTCAAATGTGAAGCAATGTAATAGTGGCAAGTATAAGCTTTCATTAAAGTTGGTATTTTTAGGTAGATTTTGTATAAAATACTACCTATTGCGGTCGCTCCCATGTTGGAATTTCGGATTTTTTTTTTTCAGATCTATGCCAATCATGACCTCTAGACCCCAAAACTATCATCAGTAAAAAAGTTTATATACTATATATGTATATATATATATAGGTCTATAGCACTTTTTTTATGGACACGATAACTCCTCCAATTCTGCTCAAATCTCTTTCAAACTGCTACATAAAATCTCGTTCAAGTTCGTTAATGGGCAAAATCAGACTAAGGGGGTAGAAATAAGGAGGGTTTTTGTGAAAACCAATAAAATGCCATAACTTCTTAAATAAAATAGATATCGAATCAGTTTAAAGTTTGTTCTACTTCTAAGAAATAGGCCAAAAGTTTATTCATGACAGATATATTATAAAATTAAAAATGGGCTCAAGAGACGAAAAAAAACAGGGTTTTTGGGAGAAAAAATTCATAACTTTGTTAATTCTCAAGACATCAAATCCAACCAAATTTTATAAATGTTCTAAACATTATCTAAAACTTTTGTATTTACAAGTTTTTGATAGGACTAACTTTTACCGATGAAAAAAATTTTAAATGAAAAGAAAAAAAAAAAGGGGGGGGGAGAAAAAAATCCATAACTCATCAATTCTTAAACTATCAAATCCAATTAAATTTATTTTGCATATACTCAATAATAGCTACAACTTAAATTCACAAGTTTTTTATAGGACCAATTCTTATAGCAAAAATAAATTAGAGAAAAGTAGGAGTTGAATAAAAAACCACAAATCCAAACTGCTTATATCATGACTCAGTTTTAAATTAATTTTTGATTTTAAATGGATCCAAATGGGAAGTTATCTTATTTAGGAACTATATAATGAGAAGTAATTGCCAGTTTTTCGATAAAGGCAGACTGTATTTTAAAAAAAGCTGCCAAAAAAAGGTACTTTGAACTGAATTTCCCTAAGCCATTGTATTGAAAAATTGAGGAAGTACTCAAATAACAAATTGCTTATTTTATGACTCATTTTTGAAACCATTTTTGCTTTTAAATGCATCTAATTGACAGGTTCTCTTATTTAGAAACTGTATAACGTGCCGTATTTGTCAGTTTTTCGATAAAGACAGAATATATTTCAAAAAATGCTGCCAAAGTAGCCATTTTGAACAAATTTTCCCGAAGTGATCCTGATTGAAGATTTGAGGATGTATTCAAATAAAAAATTGCTTATTTTATGACTTATTTTTAAAACCCTTTTTGCACTCAAATGGATCCAACTGACCCCCCAGGTTCTCTTATATAGAAACTTTATAATGTGCCGTATTGGTCAGTTTTTAGATAAAGGCCGAAGATATTTCAAAAAATGCTATCAAATTAGCCATTTTAAACAAAATTTCCTGCATTGATTGAAGGTTTGAGAATGTATTCAAATAACAAATTGCTTATTTTATGACTCATTTTTAAAACCATTTTTGCTCTCAAATGCATTCAGTTGGCAGTTTTCTTATTTAGGAACTATACAATTTACCATATTAGTCAATTTTTTCATAAAGTCAGAATACATTTTTAAAAAATGCTGTCATTGTGGGCATTTGAGCCAAATTTAACTTAAGATGATTCTGATAAAACTGGCCCTTACAGAAAAATGAAATTAAAATTTCTTCAAAAGTGGCCAAATAAAATTGTTAAACTAGGTTTTTCTGTAATTACATTTTATTTTTTGTTGTAAAATGGGCACTTAACAAAATCTACCTCCGCCTATAGGCCAAGCCGACAGGGATTTTTTTCACTGTCAAGTCTGTTACCGTAAATTTTAATATTAAAATAATGATTTCTACACTTTTGTAATTAAATATTGTTTACTAAATAGTTTCAGAAGGTATATGTATTATTATCTAAGTTAGAAATTATACAAGCTAGTTCATTTCTAATAGTTTTATTTGAAATGTCAAGTCCATTACTTGTCAAGTCTGTTACCATATTTGTAAGCGATGAAATGTAAGCTGTTAAGAAAGTTTTCTAGTTTTAGATTATTATCTAAGTTAAAAAAATATACAAGCTAGTTCATTTTAATAAGTTTCATTTGAAATGTTAAGTCCGTTACCATGAAATGTAAGCGAATGTTGAAAATTGCCCATACAGTATTTCAAATAGAGTATAGTAGCCAATATCTTTTAGATGTCTCTGTAAACACTGTCTGCTTTCTATTATACAGGAAATAACTTGTAGTAATCCTAAGTAATGTATATCAATTTCCTAAATTGTTAAATATTTTAATACAATTAAAATGCGCCCCAAACAATGTTCTCCCTATATAGTTATGTAATGGAATACTTTTGTGTGGCACTGTAAAACAATAATAGAATAACAGGTTTTTAGCACTAATATTTTAGGGAGGCAAGAATGTTTTAAATTTAAAGGTGACCCCCCCTGTCCCCCCCATGAAAAAAAAGGTATGTAGTGAAACAGTTTCATCACTGTATTTGGATTTAGTATGTTTACATCTGTTAGGAAAAAATATTTTTGCAGGGAAGATTTTGATGCAGACCACTGTTATTATCTTACTCAATTTACTAAAATGCTACTTAAATATACTTAAATTTAATTAAATATAAAGTTTTTAACTTATTCCTAAATTGTGTCATTTTTCACCATGTCTATTATTTAGTGTGAATTTGAATGTTTTTAAAACTGCTATTTCTTTTTTTACAAATTTCATTCTGAGAATTTTTTCATGTACTGTGATATTTTTACTTCAAAATCCTTTTGCTTCCAAACTGACAGAAATCTTCACAGAACTACTCTTATTGGATGTGATGTAGGCTTCACATGTGCCTTAAATTCCCTCATTGGCCAGAATATGCATAATGTCTTTATATGTGTTAGTGCAAGCTTTTAACAAAAAGCAGATGCATTGAGTGATCAGATGGATTTTATTTAATTTTCCACTTACTAACATCCCTGCTGTCTGGTAGTTTTCTGATGACAATAGCTTTTTTATCCTAATTTCTTCCAAAATTACTGATTATTTCTTACCATCCTAAAACTTGAGTTTCCTAATGGATTGTGGAAATGTTTTTGGTGACATGCTGTTAATAAAATTTATGAAGACCTATGACTTATTATTTTACCATGAAGAAATTCTTTAATAAATTCATTCCACTACATGTGTAAGTACACTTCATGACTTTGACTTTTCATAAGTCAAAATTGGATGTCTTACTTTAAAAATATATATATATGCTACTTTTATGCTTTTTTCTGTAATATCTGAACATATCATTTTGGGACAGCAACAGGATGCTGAGCTATAAATAAAAAGGAAATCTGCTTATCCAAATTTCAGCACCAAAGACACTTATTTAGCAGACTTATCTATGTACTATATATTTACCTATTAGTGTATGTATGATTGTGTCACTCACAAAACTGTTGAAATAATCAGTCTTTCACAGTGGGAGAACAATATATATTAAAATAGTTTATTAATCAATTTAATATAATCACCACATTGAATTATTAAAATAAGTAGCCAGGATTACACTATATTCTCTGATATGCAGAGCCAAACAACATATTCCTCTTATACAGAGTCATGAAATTTCACGATATTAAACTTGCATACTCTTTAGTTACAGAGTCAAATTTTTACATGTACTCTGCCTGATTGTAGAGTCAAGACTGAACCTTTTTTAAAGGAAAATATAATAAGAAAAAGCATAAAAATACATTTAAATGATCATAAATTTAAATTTTTTCATTAACTTGACATAAAATAATTAAAAAACCAATAAATCTCTTTTATTGATTTCAAATTCAATTAAGTTGTCTACTTATCAAGAAATAAAACATTAATTTAATAATAAATCAATCAAGAAATCAAACATTTAATAAAAACAAATAAATCAGTATTAAGTAGTTTTAAATTATTATTTTACTCATAAATATTAATCAAGAACTTTTATTTGACAGTAATTAAATTTTGTCAAGGTCAAATCCATTATAATGTTAATTAATTTGATTTTTTTATTTAAAGCATTGCGCCTAAACAATGTATGTAATATACATTTTTGTTTTATGTGAGATGAAGCTAGAAGTGTCATATTTGTTGTATTTTAACCACTTAACCGGCGACGGGTATGGGAAAACAGTGCTTTAACCCCCCCGACTTATCTCGGGGCAGCCGGTGAAGTGGTTAAGTTAAAAAAATAAATTTATGCATAAAACCAAAAAAAAAAAAACTTTTTTTTTTTTTTTTTTTTTACATTTTTTTCCAATTTTCCAATTATTGATGAATTCAGATTCCCTTTCTCCCAAAAGGATAAAGTTTTGAAACTGTAAATTGGACAGATTAGAGTTCCATAAGATACCAAAGCATTTCTATGATTTCCCTGCTTTAATACAAGCATTGAAATTTTGAAATAAGCAAGAAATGCAAATTTCAGAGGCAAAACCAGAGTAGGTATAATGAGTAATATTGTAAGGTTTTCTTCCCCGTGATTCAAAGCAAAAAAAATTTCTAGTGAAATAAGGCAAACATAATTTTCAAACATTACTGCTATTCAGTGCACTTGGGCATACACCCTGGTTATGCCACCAAATTTATAGTATTATGTATTCAATGCACATTGTGTAAAATTTCAACTTGCTTTATTCATATTTCTATAATATTTGAAATATTTTACAGTACACAGTACACTTTACATACAGTACACTTTAAAAAAAATAAAGATTGAACTTGCAATGATATTTTATATGTGAGTTATAAATAATTTATAACTTATTTAGAACAATTAAAAAATTTAAATTATCACACACTCTAATTAAAGACTTATTTATCTAAATGCAAAATTAGCTAAAATTATAATTTTATTTCATAATTTATCGCTGAAAAGCAACTGAGCAAGTTATCATCAGAAATTCTGGCTATAGATTGAATAACAAGTTTTGCATCAAGAAGTCAGCAAGATTAATGTTTCATTGTTAGTCCTGCTTGTACTACGTAATATACAAATGACTCAGCCACTTGAAACTTAGCATGCTAGAACATAACTGATAAGAAATAGTATATGTTAAAAGAAGTTATTTATTAAATTCAGCTCTATCTTTTACTGCTTCTAGTTCTAGAAGCAAATTTGCTATAAAATTTTTAAAAAGGAATTTATTTAAAATTATTTTAAAAACTATTATAACACTATTAAATGTACTATTGATAATTACAATTTATATGGCACACCTGCAATTCTCTAAAAACATCTTATTTTTTAAAAATCCTATTTATTTTAAGATTTTAATTTGAAATTTAAGGAAATATTGTTAATATAACAACACTGTGTGGAAATTCATGAAACATGTTTTTAAATGAGATGAAAACCAATTCTTTAACTCAAGTAGATTACTTTCTACAATAAGATTTTTAAAAATAACGTCAATAAATTTTAAACAAATTTAGAAGTTTTGAATGCCTTTAAGTTTTTACTCTGTATCCCAAGATATCTAGTTTTTTAAATTTTTAATTATACCATGGACACTATTTAAGTGCCTCAAATTTTATTAAAACATTAAAAAGTTGTTTGCGTATGTTGATTTAATAATGTGGAATACCTCTGCAGTTTGTTTGCCAAAATACATAGATTTACTTACTTCCTAGAATGAAACCTTTCCCAGTTTTAGCCCCCCCCCCTCTCTTCTCATATATTACAGTACAGTCTTCAAAATCCACACTTATAAAATCCACAAACTTCTGAAATTTGCATGCATTTCAAAATGTAAACAATTAAATTTGCAATTATGAAGTGTTCTTTATAATCTTTATTTAAAATAACAGTGAATGAAAATAAAATAATTTTTAACATAAATTTATGGGAACATATTGGAAACACAGGATATTGCATAAATAAAATACTTTTGTTTCACAGAAACTTACATACAAGAAGATGTAAAATAATAGAAATCAATGAGAGATACAAATAAATGTAAAAAGGTTTTATTAGTGACACCATCCATCAGCCACTAAGGTAAATTGTGAATTACTTAATGCATAGTTATACTTAATGCAAGATTTTAATTAATGCATGACATAAAATATTGTCTGTCTCTTTATTTATCCAATATAAGGATGAAAATAAAGATTTTTCATTTAACCTTACCACAAGTTAAAACGTCTAAACTCTGTTGAATTATGCATAACAACCCAGGTTCACAAGAGTTTTTAAAGAGATTGTTGAAGGATGAATAATAAAAATTAAGCATTAAAATCATGTTGCAGATGAAGAAATTGTTTTTTCAATAATGAACCCACCTGAAGACAGTGAAACAGAATCTGTCAGGGAAGGGCATTTTTTCTCTTTTTGAAAGGTTGGTTTAGGTGAAAATTTTGAAATTCTTGGAGCAACAGAGTTGTATAAACAACAGGAAATAAGGACTATTTACAAATTCAAGAGAAACTTCAACAAGAAAAAATTGAAGTTATCAAACAAAGGACTACAAAAGAAATGTTTAAAAATAGTAGCAAAAACATAAATTTGAAAATAATTTTTATTAAATAAGGTATGGGTGAATAAAAGAAATTCAAGTTTTGATTTGCTTAAATTGAATTATTACATACTCTTCTTGGGGGGGAGGGACGTAAGTTGAAAAAAATAAATTATTTAATCCAGTAACTATGAAACTCTAAAATCTGTGCAGCCTTTGGTCCCAAACTGTGTGGATTTTTGAGACTCTACTGTAAATACATGTAAAGAAAAATATTGTTTCCTGAACTTTACAATAAAAAAAGATTTTCACTTTCTTTTATCATCAATAGAAATAATTTAATTGAAATTTTTTCGACTTGTAGTTTTTGATAGATTTACAAATTTTAGGGGTCAGAGATTCCAAAAAACATGTTTTTACAAAATGTCAGTCGGTCCATATGTCATCATTGTTTCACTGAAAAGTGTATAAGTTATGCATAGAATTGAACCAAAATTTTTGTGTATGTTTCTGGTTGTGGCAAGCAGGTCCTCCTTTAATTTTTAAATATTCTGCCAACAGGGGGCACTGTAATAGCGATTTTTGCACCATTTTTAATATTGTTCTATCAAAAAGTGTATGAAGTTACACATACAATTGAACAAAATTTTTTGTGTAAGTGTTCAGCTATGGCTAGTGGGCCCTTCATGAATTTGAAAGAAATCTGACAGAAGGGGGCTCTGCAACAATGATTTTTGTGCCATTTTTAATATTGTACCACTGAAAAGTGTATTAAGCTATGTATAGAATTGAACCAAATTTTTTGTGTAAATGTTTAGCAATGGTCAGCAGGGCTTCTCTGAATTTAAATAAGTCTGCTGGAAGCAAGCCCTATAATTGCAATGTCTGTGTTATTTTCACTACTGTACCATCAAAAAAGTATACGCATAGAACTGAACTAAATTTTTTGGGCCCTCCTGAATTTGAAAAATATCTGCTGGAAGGGGATACTGTAAAGGCAATTTCTGTGCTATTTTCATTATTGTATCATTAAAAAATGTATAAAGTTATGTACAGAATTAAAACCAAAATTTTTGTGCATGGTTTTTGGCTATTGCCAACAGATTTTCCATGATTTTGGAAATATTCAGAGGGAAAGGAGCACCGTGACAGCACTTTTTGAACCCTTTTTTTTTTTATTATTTTTCGTAGTTTTATTGTCCATTGGCTCGTGCAGAGATGGGAACTTGCGCTTTGCTAAGCTGGCTATTTGAAAAGAGCTGATGATAACAAAATAAGGGAAAACTATTGATTTTAATAAATATCATGATCAACATTAACTTTATTTTTTACTCCAATTAATTGACTGCAGCAGAAATTTAAGATGAAAATCAATGTTGGTATAGTACTGATTTAACATGTGTACTTATTTTTTCAAATATAGAAGAAAGTTTTGGGATTGGCACATCCAACTAGTTTTTATTAATTCTTAATTGTAAATATAATTTATGCAATCTATAATTTATAAGTTAGTCACCTGACTCTTAAAGCTTCCAAATTTTCAAAATTACTTGCTCAATAGCTGAAGTAGCATTTCCAAAACTTGGAAGTCATTTTTCTCCAAATAACTTTTTTTTTCATAGTGCGCACAATATCTCAAAATCTTGTAAGTATTTTCACATAAAATTTTCAAAATATATGTTTCATGTTAATCTGTATAAATTGAATCTAAAATTTCCTTTTTATTGTTCAAAAAAGTTAATTTCTTGGTTGATTTTGTTGTTGAAAATTTCAAAAAAAATTATTAGTTAAATACAATTTTGTAATCAAAATAGAAAAATGCTTTAAGTATAAATTTATTTAGGTTCATGATATCTACTATAATCTGATGTATAAATCTACACCAAAATTTCCATTCTAGTTGTCATACTTATTTTGTAATCGTGCGCATAAGCTATTATACCAATTTTCTGCTCGTCAAATATCCGAAAGTTTGGAGTGCCCTTTCAATGCTAATTCAGCACCTTGCAGTTTTTTTAAAAGCATAAAATGAAAGTATGTACTTATATCTTTCATCTCAATAAAAACTGTGTTTTAATATCACAAAAATTTTAAGATATTAAATGTTGAAGATGGTCTCTTTTTTAAAAATTTTCTGATTTTAAGAGTCCTGAGACCCCTTAATTATTAACGTGTGTAACTATTTTTTCAAATTTGGAAAAAAGTTTTGGGATTGGCACATCCAACTAGTTTTCATTAATTCTTAATTGTACATATAATTTATACTATATATAACTTATAGGTTAGTCACATAAAGTTGTGACTCATGTATAAATTAAGACAGCAGTTGGCATTTCAATTTTTAACTCAGCATCTCATGGCTGTTTTGAAATGATATGTTCAGATTTTATAGATAGTAAATAAATGAGTACCATATGTAAAAAATTAAAATGTCCAATTTTGAGATATGAAACAGCAAAGGACAAAATGTTTGATTATGAAATTAAAAATTTACAAAAATACATGCATGTGATATATCATATGAAAACCCAATTCAAGTGCTTTCTACAGACATAAAAAGTAAGTCTTTGTGACAATTAGGGAACAAATTATGAATAAATTTTCATTGCATGAAATGCAAAAATTTACATTTTTTGTCCATTTTTTAAGCTAATTATCTCAAAAATCAAATGGGATAAAAACTATTCACCGATTATTTATTCATTTCTCCATCATCCTAATAATCAAATTTAATAACAAAATTCTGAGGTGGTCAGGTAGAAAATGTCACTTTTTTATGTTGATTTGACATGGAATGACACATTTGTGTTTTATGTAAAGATGATGTTATTACATTAAAATATATTTGTGGTATTAATTTACCATAAAAATTAGTTTTCTGAAATGCATTATTTTATCAAAACATGGAATAAAGTATTTTAACTGCAAATTCAGTAGATAATAAATTTCACATAACTGGGTCATGTTACCTGAACGTTGCTGATGCAGTTGATGTGAATATACATAAAAGGATCACTTTAATACTTTTTAGAATTTCCAAAAGTAGTGCTAGCAGTCTCACAGGAATCCAGTATGGAAAAAATCAACTTCTGGATGTAACGGTGTCCAATTTTAAGGTACAAAATCCTAATAATGTTTTTCCATAGTCTAATATTGATTGTCAGTACCCTTTTAACAATTTTGGCACTCATTACAAGCCAAAAATTTGAATTAGAGCAAGATAAGGAGTATTATTCTTAGGTCGGTCCATAGCTTTAGTATCAGATTTTTTCAGATAAGATTGCACCTAAAGTGGTGAAACAGGTGGAAAATTTATTTATTAATTTATTTTATGTTGTGAATATCAAAACTTGTAAATGACTGAAGAAAATTCTTTATAAATAAATTATATTGGACTTACCGTTTAAACTACCGGTTGTCCCAAAAATGACTGATGGATTTTAAAATTCAATAACTTGCAAACGGTGACAGCTATTTAAAAATTTTTTGCAGGAGGGTTATGTAGATAGATAGATGCAGTTATGTAGTTAGAGGGTAGTAGTTATGTAGATAGAGGGTTTTGCAGATAGATGAAGCCTATCTGCAAAAATCTGGTATTAAAGTTATGGACTGACTAAAAAATAGTTCTGATCTTAAACTAATTCAAAATTTTTGGCTTGTAATGAGTGCCAAAATTGTTAAAAAAGGAACAGAGAGTAAAGAAAAACATTACTAGAATTTTGTACCTTGAAATCAGACATCATTACATCCAGAAGTTGACTTTTTCTATACTGGACCCTTGTGAGACTATCAGCGCTACTCGCAGAAATTCTAAAAAGTATTAAAGTGATCCTTTTATGTATGACCATATTAGCATTCATGTAACATGACTGAGTTATGCGAAATTTATTACTATCTGCTGAATTTGTGGTTAAAATACTTTATTCTATGTTTTGATAAAATAATACATTTTTCTATATCAGAAGTTATTTAGCATTCTTATGCATTTCAAAAAACTAATTTTTATGGTAAATTAATACTACAACTGTATTTTAATATAATAACATCATCTTTATGTAAAACATATTTGCACACTTTTTCATTTTTTGACAAGAGATGCATTTTTTTTTTTTTTTTTTTTTTTTTGTCTGCCAGTGCATATATATAATTTCAAACACAGATTAAAAAACAGTAAATATGGCTAATAATTTAAACACAAAATTAAAAAATGGAGATCAATATATCAATAGGTGACTATCAAAACACACAAAAAAAACTCTGGTATAATTTTTAAACAATGAAAATTAAAATCATATATCACATATTGTAAAATAATTTTTACTTTCATATAACATGAATAAGAATAGACATTACTCAAATTCTATAAATAAACATTTCAGAATATGCATGATAATGAACATCTTGACTAATTTGTCAGTACAACAGTTTTCATATTCTTTCCTTGGGATACGATTAAAACAACTTTAAAATATCCAATTTGATAAGTTCAATATTAATGATCCAAAATAACATTATGCTTTAAAAGGCAACAATCCAATAAAAGACGAATGATGAATTGAATAACATGTTTTCTAGAGAGTATGCAATTTGAAATAATGTTAGTGCAATGATAGGAATTTGTATCATTAAAAACTATAATGTGCTTATAGCAAAAAAGAGATTTTTATAAAAAAAAAATATCCTTATAAAAAAAGCTGTTATGTAAACTTAACCCTTTGAGCTCTGGTGGGTAAATTTCTTCAAAATTCCAAATGTCACATTAGCACCAGTATTTTGCAAAGAAAAAATTCAATTTATGATATTCACGAAAAAATGCATTAAATCTTTATTTAATAAATCTGGTTGAATATTCCGGTGCCAGTGTGACATTTCGGGATTAAAACTAAGTGGTAGAAAATTCTACCATCAGAGCTCAAAGGGTTAAAGAATGTTATCTGATGGTAGGGCAGAACACTCAGAAAAATAAAAAATCACAGACATCGTTAAAATAAATTCAAGTTAAACCAGTCATAAAATTCTAAATCAAATTTTACCTTCATCATTAAAATTTAAAGAGAGAAAAGGTGCACATAATGAATCTAAGCCTTGCCAATAAACATACTGAGGATGGCTAACAACCCATGCTTTTAGAATTCTTTTGAATTTTAAATGACCAGCAGGTGAAGACAGCAATTCGTCATACTGGTGGCAACGTGGAATATCAACCTCAATCTGTAATAGATTAAATATTAGTTAGTCATCTATAAAAAAGCTAAATAAAATATTAATCTGAAAAATATAATCATTAACTACAATTATTGAAATTACACAAACCTGTCGGTCTGTAGCAGTTGGTGTTTCTTTATCTATGCTATCATACACTGCATGCACATTTCCCTAAATAAAAAAAAAAGAAAAATTAAATACACATCCGATGCAACTGCACAAAAATTAAGTGCAATGCAACTTGATTAAATTAACACCTCACCTGTGTGACTCAGATCCAGTTCAGACCATTCACACAAGCAATATCTAGTGCTATACACACATGCACATAAAAAATATATATACAGCTGGACCTCATAAGGTCACTCGTAGAGACCATTGAAAAGCAACCATATAGGCAATAAAAAAAATTGCTGGCTATTTTTAATCCTAGGTATGTTTATAAGTATAAACAAAACTAAACATGAAGGTTTTATAAACAGAAGGCACATAATGTTTATTAATTATTTTGTTTTTATTTAAATATCAAACTGAATAAAATAATACATACTATAATAATAAGAATTGATAGTTTACTTACAGAAGAACTAAGAATGTATATTTCAGTGCTTGAAATACTCATTTATGAAGAATTGTTTTTACTTCAAGTTCACTGTTATTAACTCTACCTTTTCAAAAATATTAACAGTTTTAAAATGTTCTCCAAAACCTTAAAATGAAAAAACCTTTTTTTTTAATTTATATTATGGCCAACTCGATTTAATCGATACTATAAAATTTTTAATTGATTTCTCAGAAGATAATGTTTTCATTTTGCTTCAAAAGTTGAAGATAAAGTTGTTGTATGTGCCAATCCCAAAATTTCTTCTATCTCATACATGCTAAAACTTCTAAATGCACTATCACAGTGTCCGTATCAAATTTAAATGATAATTTATGCCCTTCATGAAGATTAAAAAAGTATAGGTTGAAGTATGAGCATTTTAAAAGAAAATATAAGCATTGCATTTCCCAAACAAATCGCTGAATTTCGGTCCATCCCCTCTTAGATGTCTGTAACCGAAATTTGCAATTTAAAGAACATCAAAGCGACACATGTTATGCAGTATACACTTAAACCAAATAAGAATCTACTTATGTGAAAGTTTAACAGAATATGAAGTTTGATTAAATTCCATGCATAAATTCTGAGATATAGATATCATTAATATCGTGAAAAATACAGTATAGCAGAGCAGGGTATTATAACTTACACGAAAACCTAATCATGAACAACATATGACAATATCTAACAGAATATTAAGTTTGATGAAATTCTGTTCATTAGTTCTTGAGATATTCTCACTAATATTGAGTAAAACCTGAAAAATGTATTGAATTCAGGGGGTTGTGCCTGAAACATCGAATTGTACTCCAGGAAGATTTCAGATTTTATGCTTAAAGGTCCCCCCCCACACACACACACAGAAATCTAGACTATTTCTCTCCAGATAGCAAAAATTCTTACCAGAGAAAAATGTCTGAATTCAACACTGCTCAAAAAAGCAGCATACCAACTTAATCTGCCATATGATTGACACGAAAAGCCAATCATGAACAACATATGGCAATGTCCAATAGAATATTAAGTTTGATGAAATTCTGTTCATTAGTTCTTGAGATATGAAGGGGATAATCCAAAGAGGAACATCTCCATCCCGGAACATTGAAATGTCTCTCCAAAAGATTGAAGCTTCATGTACAAAAGTCACCTCTTTTCTGAAGTCTAGCATGCCTCTCCAAGGAGATGTAAAAATCCCTCCCAGAGAAAAATGTCTGAAATCAACATTGCTGATAAAAGCAACATAGCAATGCCCCCTGTAGAGTTATTTACACTGAAACCTAATAAGCATAAAACTTATGCTAATGTCTAATTGAGTGTGAAGCTTGATGAAATTTTCTGGATTAGTTCTTGAGATACAGCTATTACAAAAAACTGGAAAAATGCAGCATAGCAGTGCTACCTGCCGATAGATTTAAATCAAAAATTAATCATCAACAATTTACGTCAATATCAAACTAAATCTGAAGTTTGATAAAAATTCGTGCATTAGTTCTTGAAATAGTAATCTTGCAGTAATCATGAAAAGTACAACATATAAGTGCCATCTGTTTTGCGATTTTCACCATAAGTAATCAGCACCCATTTGTATGAAAGTGTAGCTGAAACTTCTCCCATAGTTGTTGCTTTCTAATTACAACAAGTAAATAATTGTTGTAAAATATACCCCCCCCCTCCTCTGTTAAAATTTTGTGTCCTCTATCCCCCAACACACAAAATAAAAAAATTTTCAATTAAAAAAAATGGTCGTATTTGTTGCTTTATAGTAACAACAAGGAGGTAATATGCCACTTAAGTTATAGCTCTTCTTCTAAAATGTCATCTTCTCCTTTTGGATTCACCCCCAACACACAAAATTCAAAATCTTTAAAACTAAAAGATAAGCTTTTCTGTATTTGCTACTCTATAGTAACTAAGTATAGTATATAATCAGTCATCTAAATTACTTCCTTCTCTCCCCCCCCCCCTCCCACCACAAAAAAAGTTCATTTCACCTTCTGCCTGCCATCTTTAACACTAAATTGAAGATAATTTTTGTCTTATTTCATATTTTGTAGCAAGGTTTTAATCTTACCTACTAAATACAAATAATCTAAAATCCCCCAAATGAAATTTTTACCCTATCCTTTATGCCCCAAAGAGAGAAATTTCTGAGCATGCTAGAGTAGAAAAGCAAAATTGCCTTCTTTTTGCAATTTGGTTGTTCTATAAAACATTAACAAAAATCTTTAGTGAGAACAGCCAGACTTCACAAAATAGAAAAATCTCATTGCTAGAGATTTAAAAAGAAATAAATTGAAAAAAGATGTTGAATTTTGTAAAATGGTGAATTTGAGAGGAAAGCAAATGAAAAAAAATAAGGACTCTTTTCAGGGGAGGGGTAGGGGAATTTAGATTATTATTTAATCACTTAATCACCACACCTAAAATATTCATGGACAGTTGGTTGTAAACAAATTTTGTCGTGTCTGTGACCCTCACAGGCTGAACTCCTCATAACTTTAGCTAATATATTATGGTTTTTCTTTTCATTTTGTCACATCTGAGTTTATTTTAAATACTTAAGTGTTCAATAGATGGCAGTACCAAGTTGATAAACTTAATTTTAAGATCAGAAGGTTTAGTTATAAGAACCTGTATGCATTGAAACTTTTATCTTTTTTGTTTGACATCTGAGTTATTGTTTATAAATTTCTAAGATGAATGTCTCAAGTAAAGATGATGATTTTAGTTTTGGCATGTCTGGGAAAGAACCAACAAATTCTATTTTTTGTTGCATAGAAGTTTCCCTAGACATCTTGTCTGTTGAATATAAAGTAAATAAAATTGTGGCTTTACATTTTTTTACTTTATCCTGAACACTTTAAATTTGAAAACTACACTGTTTTTTTATTTTTAAGTCAGAATTTTATGAATAATAAAATAGGGCAGTAAAAAATTTACTGTTTTGAACAAATTTGCTGAAAATGAATAGTTAATGAATGGTAAATAATGTTTGTAAGAATAAAATCCCAAATGAAGCAGAAAAAAGTAAAAGAATTAAACGTTTTTAAAGATTTTAAACCTGCAGGGGGAATAGGGAGGACAAAGTCAAAGGGAGAGAAATAGAAATTTTGGGAAAACAGGATAATTTAAATGATTAGTTTTTTATTTATTGTTACAATAAAGTAATGAGTAGGTCAGAAATTTTTTTTTAATTAAAAATTTCTAATGTTTAAAGAATGCTTGTTTGGAATCTCTGTGTGTGTGGGCAGATGGTTATTTTTTGTTTACAATAAAACAACAGAGTAGAAAAATAAAAAATAAATAATTTTAGGGTTGTAAATTTTATGTTCTCAGGGGAGGGACAAGATATTTTAGAAAATGGAGGAGATTTAGAGGGTTTTTTAAATGAAAATTCATCAAAAGGTGGAAGATTCTCATTCCTATACCTTTCTTACATCTAAATTAAAGATAAAGCTCTTTTTTTTTTTTCTATAATAAGACCTCCCTCCTAAATTTATTTTCTTTTATTTTTTGAAAAGGATGGAAGGGGGAGGGTAACATTTGGAATTTTATAATAATAATTTTAATAAGCCAACGTTACATTTCACTGGTGTTGCATAAAGAACATTTTCTTTTTTTAGATACAGTATACAATAAAGGGTTGAGGAAGTTCCATTCCATCAGGAATAATAATACAAGGATCTTATAAAAGTTTCACATTAATTTTTTTTATCTATATTTGTTAACCATAAAAAAATGCTATGATAGTTTATTTTTTAAAACAAATGAAAGCAATATATATTTAAAAAAAAATACAAACAAAACATTCACAGTAATTTAAATTTTTCATATTATGATCAGTAAATTGAAGTATATTCAGACGTTAAAGTATAATATTCAAAATGCTCCTTTTCTTAAAAATTACTAGTAGAAAATTTTTTTTCCATTATTGATTGAAATTATGTTTATTACCAACTAAATTATTTTAAAAATGTCTTATGAAACTATTTTTTTTTCTTTGGCTACTGACAAAAGAATAACATATTTTATAATACAATGTTTGCTGAATGCCTATATTTTGAGAGAAGTCTGGGATGATATTCATATTATTCTGAGCATTTCAGCAAGGCTATGGAAGTGATAGCCTCTTTTTTACTTGTGAGATATTTCAAAACACCTAAAAATTTATGGATTTGTTTTACTTTGAAAAAAGTAATATTCAATTGAATGGGAGGAAAAAAAGTGCTCTTGAACATGGAATCCGAAAAAATACTACAATACTTAATAGATGAAACTTCATACTTTTATGGCTGAGTTCTGACAAATGAAAGCCTATATAATTCTTAGGTAATATACATTATTTTATTACAGAATTATTATCCTCTTCAGACCTGATACATTTTAAGCCATCATAAAAATTTTCTGATAGTTTTTTCCATCTATTTGTACATACAAAAACATAATTTTGTAAAAAAAAAAAAAAAAAAAAAAAATAATAATTAGTTTCTGTTTACTAGCAGGTGCACGGGTTCATACTGCAAAAAAAAAAAAAAAAAAAAAAAAAAAAAAATGTTTTTTTTGGGGGGGGAGGGGGGGGGGTTAAACAAGGAATTTGGTTGACAATTTATATAATGTACTAATTTTAGGTGGTATTTTTCAAACTATTATTTTATATATATATATATATATATATATATATATATATATAAAGATACATATTACACTTTGTACAAATAACTCTTGTTCTTGATTGGCCTTTATACCTACATTTTGAAGCGAAGTTATTGTTTGTACCTTACATTAGATTAATTTATAACACGATTATTCAATTGGTAAATGAATTATAACAGATGTCAATTTTTCAAGTGGGTGAAAAAGTCTGGACCAGGATTCAAACAAGGGATGCATTGGCTGAAGCCAACAATGCTCTTCCAACTGAGCCATCCCGGACAAATACTGAAAGACTAATTCACCCAACTAACCTTAATGAGTCCTTGCCCACCTAACTTTGACGCCCTTATATTTTATCTGTATTTGTGCGATCTCCGAACGATACTGTAAAAGAGATAATCTGTCTTTTCGAGGAACTTTACCTACTTTATGTTTCTGATGTCAATTATCCAACAATTGGAAATAACCAAATCTATAAATGTACAAAAATTGTTGTTGGCCACTTTTTTTGCGAACAGCATAGCGGTAGTAAGCTAAAAACCTATTGCTTAAATCTGCACCACCCATAATGCATTGTATGTACTCACAAATACATGTTGTGTCACATTAATTTTACAGTTTTGATCTTTAGACAACCTAACCTAACTGCTCTTGGGATCACTACCTGTGACAGTTGAAAGTAAAGCTACACATTTGTTACCTTTTCATTTTACTATGCACATATCCTTCTCTTCCATTATTCTCTCATCCTATTCTCCATATTGAAGATCTCAATCATTCTTAATTTTTTTACTTACTACTCATGTTTATAATTCAAGAGCGTTCCAGTTTAGTAGATATTGTTCCTCAATAAAAAGTCTGTACATTTTACACTTGAAAAATCGATATGATAATTAACTGGTTGATTATTTGTTCAGTAGGGAAAGTCATGGGTTGGCCACATCAGTTTATTTACTCTTAAAGAGATATATTAATTATGATTTTTAAAAATTAGTGTTAAATTTAAAACATCAACAAAATGAATTCTTATTTATAATTAAGTATAATTTTTTAATTGTTCAACAACTCTTTCACTGCACTAATTAAAAATCATTCAATACAAAATTTTTAGTGCAATGACTACTTTCCAGAAACACCGAATTGAAGCCAGGCGTGCACATATGTGCACCTTGCAAAGTGCATCTAATTTAAATAGATATTTTGATCTAGTTAAAAAAAATTAAATGATTTATGCATTGCTGAAGTGTTTATAAGCAATCTTAAAAAATATTGAGAATAAATATTAATTTTCTAATTTAAAAAATGCACTTGCTTTTTCGAAGTCTTGTATTTATTGCTATTGCTTGTCTATCTCCTGCAAAATGATATGAATTAAAACAGCTAGCACTATCTCTTGCTAAAACTAGAAAACGCTAACATACACAAATGACAATCTCTGGTGTCAATAGAATTATTTCAAACAATAAGTGCAGTTAAAACCAAAAGGTACACAAATGAGCACCTTGGGCCTGAAGAGGTTAAATAATCAGCCTACATTGTCTCTTTTGAAAGACAATCTTTATGTACTAATCATCACCAGATGATCAAGAATTTGTTAGTTTTATACTACTTTCCAAATACAACAAACTTCTAATAAGAAGGTTTAATACTTACATAAACATAAATGAATAGATGAAAAGAAACTTACAGCATTGCAACACAGAATAGCTCTAATTTACTTATTTATTTAAATAATAATTTACAATCAGCATAAGAATATTGCATATTAAAACTTGAGGTTTCAAATTTTTTCAGACTTTTTTTTAGATTGTACAAGTGTGTTTATCAAATATTAAATGAAGAAATGTCAAATATTAAATGTCTCATGGGGGCATCCCCCCTACAGCAATGAGAATACCCCTCCCACCCCAAAGATTTGAGATTTTGTGTTTTCAATAGTCAAAAAATTGCAATTTCCCCAGGAACTCTATTATTGTCTCTCCAGAAGAAAGTGTGAATTTAACAGTGCTGATAATGTTGAGGGCATTTGTGTGCATTCCCATTATAAAGTATGAAACTTATAAAAATAAATAGCATTATTTCAATGAAAAGTTATCAAATATATTTTTTGAGCAACTGAGTATCACATTCTGATGGTTCTACATCAGAATATGATCAATAAAACAAACTTTTTCTCATTTTTCATATTCTTTACTTTTAAAACTCTTTAGCTTGATAAATTTCAGCATTTTCTTATAGTTTATCAACAGCAAGTTTTAGAGTTTGATTGTTCAAACAATGGGCAATATCCTGGTTTAAATGTATAGGTCTGGTCATTACACAATCATTGATATTTTGTTACTCACTTCAATTTCAAGAAGTGCTGCCCATATTTTAGCTCTGTATAAAGGTGGTATGTCAGTTTTAGCTTCATGAAGAATTTGTGCCCTTTTGTAAGGATAAGCATCCAAAAGCCTCTTGAACAGTATGATTCTGTAAAGCTGAAATTAAAAAGTTTTTAAGACATTTGAATTTCACTAATCTAAGCAAGTTGATATTGTACAAAGTTTATCACTAAATGTTTACAACCTTTAAAAAAATCTTTGACGACCTTATGGATTTCAATTACATTAAATATGCTAATTTCAATTAAAGGGAAATCAATTAAAAAATTAATTATACACACCACTAACAAATAATGATTATTATTAAACATATAATTTATAGTCAAATTTAAAAAATATTATTTAAGCACATTGTATTATTATCCTAGAGGAATAATAATAATACAATAAAATGACCAAACAAAAGGTATACCTGGTACTCTACATCCTTTTCTTTAATAACTAGAGGCAGTTTTGCTGTTTCCTTAAGAGTTGCAAGACAAGCAGAACTTGTCAATCCATTAAACCTAAAAAATTAAATAATGTAGACATTAAAGTTAAAAAATAAATAAATAAATATCTTGTTGTTAAATTAATTTCTTGATACTGTAACAATGTTCTTATTCATTGAATAAAATGTGATATTAAATAGAAAAACAGATATATATTGATAAAAATAAATGTATTGAAAGCAGCTTCAAAAAAAAGAAATCAATGAAAAAAAAACCTTTATACATAGAGTAAATGCAGAAGTTATAAATGTACCATGCTACTTAGCAGGAAGAATAGAAAAGGTCCTCTATTAATTTCAAGTTAATTTTACAGATGATTATTTAAAATTAAGTTTTTTAGTCTGCAAATAGCAAGAATTTTCATAAAAAAAATCTGACATGAACACTTATAGTTCTTCCATTATTTGAAAAGTAAGTCACTAGCACTTGTAAGGTAAAATATATTATTTAACACCATAAGAGATCTTATACAACTTTAACACGTAAGAGTAACATAAAATCTCTAGGGGTTTTTTTTTTCCCTTCCCCACAGGAAAGTTATTTTTTTTTTTTTTTTTTAAGTACACTGGTATCACATTGAGGTATACTGGAAAAAGTGCTTTTGTAGATATGAAAATATTTTTAAGGTTTAGTCTAGTTTTATAAACAAATAACACTTGACATTGTGCTTACCACATCAACTATGAATGTAAAGTAACTTGTTTCTTAGTGTTCACTAATAGAGAGCTTTTCTTTTGGAGAGAATATACTTTGAATGTAGAGATTTACCAGAAAACTTTTAAACATCTATGACAATGTATCAAAAATGATTTTACAATTCACTTTGAAATTGCAGTTGAAACTGAATATAAAAGTTACAAATTATTGTTTTGGAAAAAATATGAAAGTGAAAAAGAAAGTATATATAACTTACTCATATTCAATCAAAGGATAGTAAATTTCTGCATCAATGTCTCTTAATCGCTGAAAAAGAGAAATGCAATTAATTGTCATTAAGAAATATGTCATTTAAAATTAAGCTTCAAGATGATACTAAACTTACATTCCGCAATGGTTTAAGTGGAAGAACCAGTACAGAGTCATCTAACAAATAAGCTTTGTCTTTCTCTTGACCAAATTCTTCTCCTTCTACAACAACAATCCTATAATGTCAAAAATGCATATAAAATTTGAAAATATTAAAATTTGACATTCTGGCATTTGTAACATTAATTAAATTGTTGTTATTTATCCATTATTATCCGTTGTTACATTTATTATATTGTTGTTATTTATTATACATCCAAATTATTTTTTTATTACTAATTATATTATATATATAATTTTTTTTTCCATCACTGTTAAGGAAAAAAAAAATCCTTATATTCTATGTAAGCTGACCAATTTCTCTCAAATTTTCAGCAAGTTGAAAAAATAGTAAGTTAGATTGGTGTAATAAATTTTTATTAAAATATAACCAGTTTTTAGAAAATTACAATGCCTTCCAAAAGATGTCCACTATACAGAAACTACAAAGAAAGAGTTATTTATTTACCTTGCTAAGTGAAATTGGAAATCTAATATTTACTCAATGAGATCATCAAAACTTTGGATGGATGTTTTGCTATGCAGAAAGAAACCATGGCTAGATTCTGTTTTATTTATTTTTATTCACTTTTTTAAAATTAAGGGACAATTCTGAGTAAAAAATATTTATCGAAATTCAAAGTAATTTTTCTGAAAGGTTGCACCAGAGGTTTTTTGGGGGGGGCATCCACTAAAGGCACTATGTGTATTTTTTTTAGCCTTTTTGACGATTTTTTTCTCTCACGATCGTTTGACAAAATTTGGCATTTTTTTTGCAAATTTTTGATAAAATTTGCCGTTTTTTCGATGCAAATTGCGTTTTTTTTTTTTTTTTTTTTTTGAAGAAATTAGCGTTTGTTTCATGGTTTATGGATGAAATTTGCGATCTTTCACAACTTTTTGATTCCATTTTGCCTGTGATTTTTTGACAATATTGGCAAATTTTTTTTTCTTTGAATGATTGACCATTTGTCGAATGTTGCAATGGATTTTATGCTCAAATTTTCTAATTTATAACTTTTCTTTTCTTTAAATTTTCAAAACTTATAGTCTCAATTTTTCAGAAAATTTGAAACAGAATCACACGTGAACTAAAGATACTTTTATAGAAAAAAATATATTAAGCTTTTATATAAAAAAATTCTCAAATTTACCTTAGTTTTATTATTTTTAAGCATCTTTCTTATATATTGTAAATGCGTTTCTAACAAACATTTTGTAGGAAAATGGGATGTTCAATACGGATAGTTTCCTTTTTTTACCTTCTTATTTAAATTCTCTATTAAAATATCTGTTTTAATATTGTTGTTTTTTAGTATTGAAAATATGTTCTTGACATAAATCATGCCCCCTCCTCCTTTTTGTAAAAGGAAGGGGATAGATTATTATTATCTTTTTAACAAATAAACTGAAATAGATCTGAAATTCGGAATCGCTGAGGTCAGGAGGGTTCTGGATTTTGGACTTTGTACCACAAAATAGCAAAAAATTATTTTTTTAAATTTTATAATAGTATTCACGAAATTTCAATTTGATTATTATTTTTTTTATGTTATTATTTTAAGATAGAGTATCTCATAGCCTTCCTTCATTAGTTAAGAGCCCAGACTTGTCACTCAGAAAGACCCAGATAATAATATATATATAGTCTTTAGGAGTTATTTTCAAATATCTCGTTCAAATGCAATTTTTTTTTTTTTTTTTTTTTTTTTTGTATAGGATGGCTGAGGATGATATACAACTAAACTAGTTTTTGCTTTTTCGATTTTGGTTATATTTTTTATATTATGATAGTTTCAATTTCAGTTCTGGTTTCAACCAGTTGAGAAATTTAAAGTAATTTTTTTAGAAAAATTTGAACTAAAAACGAAAAAGTGAAAACAAGCCTGTTTGTAGATCATCCTCTGCTATCCTATGCAAAAATCACGTAAAAATATTAAAATTTGAGTAACATATTTGAAAATAATGCCCCCATAGACTTAACTTTATCATCCAGGTCTTTTTGAGTGACTAATGTGAGCTCTTAAGGACTATTTTAAAATCACAATCCATTTCTTTATTTTAATTCTTAGACAAGGTTAATTTGATAAAATATACAAATGATCAGGGAAAAGGGTACATATATTTTTCCTCAAGCAATCTATATCTGTATCTAACTGAATATTTGTGAACTATAATGATTATATTATATCAGTCTCTTTTTGTAATAAAATACAACATCCATATTTTCTAATCATCAAATAAAATAAAAATATTGAAGTAAATACTTTAATAATATTAGGGATAGTTCAAATTAAATAATCATTTATTAATTCATTTAATTATTTAAAGGAATTACAAAACTTATATTATTTTAACTAAAATAGCCTATGCAAGCTGCACTGAATTTCAGAATAAACATAATTAATATTCAGAATAAACATAATTAAAAGAATAATATTTTCTCCAAAAAATATTATTCATGACTAGGGCTGGGCGATGTCTAGAATTAACCATGATGATAAATTGATCTTTTTATATCATGATATTCTGACATATGAACATAGTAATAAAATATCAAGTAATGTATGAAATGAAACAAAGTAATAAAAATATATATATATACACTACAAGTCTGCACAGGCCAGAAATCCCAGGCCTGGCCCGCTGTAAAACTCAAAGGTTTGGCCTGGGCCGTTTATATTTTTATATTTCTAGGCTCGGCCCGTACAAAACATCAGTGAAAACAGGTCCTAATTCTAAAAAATTCAGATTTTTATCTTTTAATTAAGGTACTTTTAAAGAATACTGCATACATACATATGGAATGATTTTACGGTATATTTAACAGGAAATACACATTAGCAATGTTAATGACTACTTAGATTCTTAGATTTCCAACATTCAAATAAAGATTCATTTAAAAATTTATATGGTTTAGAATAAAAGAAAAAAAAAGAAACGTAAAAATATTGTAACTTTTGAAGATGTAGGGTAACACCCCCAGTAATTGGCATGCACCAGTGATTGGCACATCCTACAAGCATGTCCTAAAATAAGATTTATATCCAGTCTTTTAAAAATGCAAGACCATATACCAGTTATATGCTCATTTACGTTAAAGATTATAACTTTGATTTATGCTACTAGATGATAATAGTGTCTAGGAAAGAGAAACAATTATGGCTTGTATGAAATTAGCCATTTTAGTTGCAAATGCTTCTTCATTGGCTTAAAAAAAGCATGCTTTCAATTCATTATTATCTGATTTATAATATATTTTAAATTTTAATTGACAACAATTTTGTTTAGTTAAAAAGGGTTACTTTAATTATGTAAAAGTATTTTCGACACAAATATTTGGATTTCTGAATTAATGATAGATGCCAATTAATGGTGCTTCAAATTTGCTAGTTCCAAGTAATTGGCACCTATTCCAATTACAAGGAATTCGCAAGTAATTTGAGATTAAACCATTTATTTTGGAAGTACTTTTAAAGTTGTAGATTAATTTTGTTTATCATTTGTTTTTATTTGAAAATATGAAATATTATCAATAATTGGAATCCATTAAAGCTTCATATGACAATTACTGGGCATTAATATAAGTATATTGTATTGTTTTAAGTGTTCATATTTCAGACTAATATGCTGATTTCTTACTCTCAAAAACCTGAAATATGGCAACTTCATCTACAGTAAATTCATTTAAAGCGATTTAACCCAATGCAAAATGAAGTTTTTTTTAAATATAAACATGTGCCAATTACTGGATCACAAGGTCTCATTCATTGGTGCTCTAGGTACCAATTACTGGTGATTTCAGCAACTTTTTATGAATATATTTTTATGAAAATACTTTTTTAAAAATTTTTGCTTTTAGTGGGCAAAATAGATGCACAGATATGCATTCTTTGATTTAAAAATATTTCCAAGTAAATATCTTATTTCTTTGTAATGAAAATTGAAGTAAGTTTAAAGACAAATTCAAATTCTTAAAGTGCCAATTACTGGTGATGTTACCCTATAATAAATGTAGATTTATGAAAATATTTCCAAATCATTTTATGAAATATTTCAAATCCAAATTCATTCTCAAATTCAAAGGAGCTACTTTCTGATGCAATTCTGAATTCATTTTTTATTTTCGGAAACGTATAAGATTAGGTGGTGTTTTTATTCAGAAACTAAGTAATCGAATGACGTTATCCATTTTTTGATGCAAGCAATTTAAGAAAATACGGTCGAAGTTGGCATTTTGAATAGTTTCTGGAAGTGACAGCATGGGAAGGGAGAAAAATCGTCAACCATTTGACAAGAATCTCTTGTACTCAACAAGGTTATACAAATATCTTATTTACCAAAAACGAAAAAACATATGTGATTCCAAATCATTCCAATAGTCAGGCTTGTCAGTTTCATATTTTTACAGTTAAAAATTAGTCAGAAAATGTGTCAAACTTTCATGTTGTTAAGAAGTGAATTTAAGAACCACCAAGCAGTATGTATCCAAAGATTTCGTTAGCATAAATTCTTTATCGCTATTAGTTATTTGACAAATCACATTGTCTATCCTATACATCTTAAGTACAATTGAGACTATTTCCGACCCGGATCGTCTGTATGTAAAAAAAAAGTAATGTAAACCTGATCTCGACTCAGCCAGAGTTTGCTAAAAAAATAATAAGCTCAGGTTACACATAATGTAACTCTCTGATGAGGATCTCTATGCTGTGCAAGTTGCAATTCTGTATTAATGTTGTCAAACTGTTATTGGCTCGCAACACACATTTATATTTATTCTTGTTAAAACCATATTCATTGAAAATAGATCATATTTTGTCATCTCTGTAAAAATCTTTACAACGAGCCCATAGGCCCGCAAATTTTTTTTATCTGCCCGGCCTGGTCCGTAGAATTTTTTTGCCGACCTGGCCCATTAAAAAAATCATTCTAATTCTGCCGGGCCTGTGCAGACTTCTAATACACACACATTCATAATGTATGCATAACTTAGTATTTAATATAATGGTTTAGAATGGTAGAATTTTGAATACTAGATGTTTTAGAAGTGCTGTTTAAAGTTGCAGTTTAATGAAAAATGTGATAATCACAGTATGTATCAGAATTACAATATTCATGATTACTGTTGTATAGGATTTTTTGATATTGTTATCATGATCTATATTTTATATTGATTTTATCGATATATCACCCAGCCCGATTCATGACACCACCTCAATATACCAAGCCTGCAATTTCAAAATGAAAGATGTAACCCTTAGCTAAAGAAATGTAAAAGTTTGCAGAGCTGGAATAATGTAATTAATTATTAACACTGATGGACAGCTATTTGAATTCATCGATTGTTCTAAAAGTAATCTGTTGTTATAAAGACTGGAATTGGATACAACCATATTTAAACAATAATTTTGAAATTCATTCAGCATTTGATTTACTGAGCATTTTATTTATTTTGTTCATCTTAAAAAAAAATAATAATATAATTGTCATGTCTTATACATATATAATTCAAACACAATATTTCATTTACCTCCCAAAATATGTCACTCATATTTTGTAACTGTCAGTTAGTTTTTTTTATGAAAATTCAGATAATTAATACAGTATGACCTCTAAAATTAAACTGTGTGCAACAAGGGATGCAAGGGGGGAAAAAAATTAACATTAGAAAATGTATGTTATTTATCTTCTCATTCTATTATGGATTCTCAGTGTGATGCTCTTTCTCCTGGCTTGAATTTTTTGTGCGGTTCTACACCTTCTATTCTGAAATTCAAATCCGTTTCATTGCTCTGACTGAACATTCTTCCAAAAAAAGTAAAATTTCTTCCGGTCAACTTGATTCTCTTTGCTACTATTTGGTTAATGCCATTTCTTCTAATAAATTTTTAATAAAGACTAATCTATCTTGTTCTCAGTGAACTTATTACTAGGGTTAATAAAGGCAATCAAACCATTGTTCTGAATAAATCTGATTATACTGTTCATGTGGAATGTATGTTAAACTCTGGTTTATATTTCAAATAAAAGAATGATCCTCTATTAAGCATCTATTTCATATCAAGCAGATCATTAAAAATTATTTCTTAATAATAACACTAAACATTTGTCAATCGCTAACAATGCTCATTTCTATGCCTTTCCTTTAAGGTCCATAGACATATTTTTTTCCTTTTCCTCTATCATTTCCAATACTGGTATTGTTTCTTATAAACTTGCTAAGTTCCTTTCTAAGTTATTTGTTCTTTTATCTTCCCCTAAATTTAACACCATGAAAAATTCTATTCACTTTGTTGATAAAATTAAATGCCTTTTTCTATGCAATTATAAAATGGTTTCCTTCCCTTTTCGCTAATGTGCTGGTCAAAGGATTGTTTGAAAAGGGGGTTGCATCAATTTCATTACTCTTCCATTGAGATTGATAAAATCTTATAATTGGTTAGTACATACTATGTGTCAGACAAATTGTCTTACAGTCTTTCTATTCTCAAACTGATAGTTTGGACATGGGTAAACTATTGTCTCCTCTTTTATGCGATATTTAGGGAAAAGTCAGATAAAACCGGGACCTTAATGTTTTTCTTTTTATTACTGTGCACTATGTGAACAAAACAGTAAAAATTTGTATTAAAACGATAAATTGATTCCTTAGGAAGGAAAAAAGTATTCATTCAGTCACGAAGAACAAAAATTGAGATCATAACACTTTTTTTAGAAGTGTGCAATGTCCCAGTTTTGTCCGACCAGGGCGGATAAAACCGGGAACTGTAAAAAATAATTAAAAGCACGTTGTAATTTTGCAATACTATTTATTAAGGCAAAATTGACATATACTTACAGAATGTGAATCTATATCAAATCTACATAAAATAAAAAAAGAGTTAAGTTATGCTTTAATAGTTAAAATTGTTAGACACAAAAATCACAAATGAAAGTTCGATATTATTCATTTGCATTGCTGCATGCTTCATGTGACCACCCACTGCAATGAAGGCCCTGTTTCCAACTCCCCTTAGGTTTAGATTGTTCATGTAAGCCATAGCAAAAAATGCATGCTTTACTTTCATCTTCCTGCTCGTTTGATGTCAAGGGGTTTTTTCCCTAGGACTTTTCTTTTTTCACATCAATTTTCCTACTTTACTTTTCTGTCATCATGGAAAGCTTCGCTTAAGGGTTAAGTTCTTCTTGTCTTGTTTTTCCATCTTTTCTTCTTGTTTCAGTTCTAATTTTTAAGGAATTGGAATAAGGATTGACGTTGCAATAGAAATGACAAAAAACAATCTTCTATATAACAACTTAATTTAAATAATATTTTTGTATATTTTTTAAATATTTATAGATCATCAAATAATGCATAAACAAGTTAATTCTATTTCAGTAACACAAATAATTGAGTTGTCTAAAACTGGAAACTTCCCGATTATGTCCGACCATCTGCATCCCGGTTTTGTCCGATCACGACATTTTGATGAAATGCTATTTTAGCGTTGTTCAGATAACTCGTAGACACCAATACAAAACGTTAAAATAACGAGTAAATAATAGACTATCATACGCTATACTTACCTAATATAAATCCTTTGGTATTTAGGAATGGTAATGCAATATTGTAGACGCTAATTTTTAACATTTTCACATGAAATCTTTAAAAAATCACCACTGCAAAATGAGTTCATTTACACGACTTCTGGTTACGGGGAGCTGGCTTGCTGCTCGCTTAAAAGTAATTCTAAAAATTTTGGCAAGGTACGGCTGCAAATAAAGCCATAAAGCCTGCTTTCCTGTTTTATCCACCTACCCAGTTTTATCCAACTTTCCCCTATATGCATTTTATTAATGCAAGCAGGGAAGTAGGAAGGTATATGGAAGTATATGATGTATTTCTTTTGGATTTTTAAAAAGAACACTCTATACCCTCTGTTTCTAAAAATGCTATAGTATATACACTTAAGGGTATAGCTGCCTTAAGTGTACACCATTTGTTCCTTTTTTATGACTACACCACTGGATGAAAGACTTCAGTTTATACAAATTTCCTTTCTGGTATAGGTATGTTGATGATACCTTTAATCTTAGTTTCCTCTGAGCTGGATTTTTCTAATATTCTTTCTCTTGTTAATTCTGTTGATCTTTGTATTCAATTGATGTCTTGGTTTCTAAGCACCCTCATCAATTTTCTACTTCTGTCTATAAAGAACTTTTTGCTGTATCTCTTCCACATGCTTTTTCCAATCATCCACCTCAACATAAAGTGGCATCGTTTATACACTATTTTAGGGCACAACACATTTGTTCTGATACTGCTCTGAATAATGAACTCATTTATCTCAAATCTTTTGTCCTTGCTCATGGTTATATTCTCGCTTTCATTTTATTAGATCTGTATAAATTTAATAAGTCTTACATTTGCTTTCTGATTCAAATAATCCTTTTAATTATAAGTTTTATGGTTCTGCTATTTTATTCTCTTCTCTGCTTTAAAATGGCTAAAATCCTTTCTTGTTTCAGTTTTAAAGTTAACTTCAAACCTATGAATAAAATTAAATTCTCTTTTTTGAAAGATTTTATTCCTATTGAGAACCAGTGGGGTGTTCATTTTATTCCTTGCTTTTGTAATTTAGATTATACTGATCAAGCTAAGAGAACATTAAAATTCAGATTAGGCAAGCATCAGAAGTATATTGAAAATCAAGAAATCTCTACATACTTTATTGATTCTCACTGTTAGGCTCCCAGTCATTTTTTCAATTTCTTTATGGCCAGAATTATTTCTTACCCTGCCTCTTTCTCTTAATTAAATGTTCATGAAGCTTATTTTATTTATAAAAATTCTGATAATATTATTAATGATTTCTCATCTTCTTCATCCTTCTCTCCAGCATGGAAATTACTTTCGTAATTTCTTTCCCTCTTCTCGTCTCTTTTTATTTTATTAAAGAAAAAGTTCTTTATTTTACTCCTTTTTTTAAAATTTATTTTATTTCTTTCATTTAAATTCTTTTTTCTCTTCTATCGTTTTAGCAACACTTTCACTTTCTTCATGTGCTTCTTTCAACCAGCACCACCTGTTGCATTCTTTGCAATCTCTAAACACTATCTTTCAGCTCATCTTTGACCTTGTCCCTATTTAGATACAAGTTTGCAGCTGATGATGAGTTATTTGTTTGTTGTTGTTTTTAGCTTGAAACGTGATCTGATTCGTTTTTATTTTATGGTGATTTTTACAAATTTTATTATTTTAAGTATAACTTATCACCAGTTTATATGGTACTTTTTCGCTTCATTGGAAAGATGTATAAAAAGAAAGGCAATTTTTTAAACATTAACAAATTTACAAGTTAAATAATAAAAATAAACGTTATGATTAGTTATTTCTCTAAACAAAATATATTTTTTAAGTTGCAGGATTTTTTTTTAAAAATTTAAATTATACAAAAAATATTAAAACTATATATTTTTATAATTTACAAAAACAAATATATAAATAACGTTTTTTGGTACCTTGTTCATTAACTTAAGAAAATTTAGTATGATTCTTTTAAGAATTGTTAAAATGCATTACTTTGAGATAGTAACAACAGGAGGCTTTGCTTTTATTAATTCTTGTCTTCGCAGCTCAGCTTCTAGATCACCACCAGCTAACTGCCATAGATAGTACATTTCTTCTAGAGGCCTTTGAGATAAATGATCTTCTACAGAATATAAAAATTATTAATCTAATAAATTTATAAGTAAATTTATAAGTTATAGTTTGCAACCCGTGACACATTTTAAGATTTAATGATAGTTGCATTGTGAAATTTAATAAATTTAACTTTACCTTCAGATACCAAAAGGGAAGTCATTTAGTCAAGGAGTCAATAGGAACTATCCAGGTTTAAAATTTGCTTACAGCTAACTTTCTTTTTAATCATTAGAAAGCAAATAATACAAGTAGTTCAAGTATAATTCAAAAATTACTGGGCAGAATGAGTTTATGAATGTTAGAAATCCATTCAAACCAAGACTGAAAACTTTTCAGAATACTACATATGGTGTCCTGGGATAATAACGCTAACTAGGGAACTGCAAGAAGTGTAGGTCACCGATTTTGACGAAAGTGGTATCGTTGGAAAGATCTGATCCAGAGCAGTAAAAAACTCAATGAAACTACCCGTCGCAAATCAGTCGTTTTGGAAATATCTGACAATTTATGTCACGTAATTAGTGCATACTTAATGGGGGACCACAAAAAATTTTAGTCTCGATTTTAACGAAAGTGGTATCCTTAAAACGATATCATGAGGGAAAAAAAACTCAACAGAACTCCCCATTGGAAATGAGCCGTTTTCAAGATATCCTATAATTTATGTCACATAGCTAATGCATACTGTTCCAGTGCACACTTAATGGGAGACCGCAAAAAATTGTTTTCTCGATTTTGATGAAAATGTTGTCATTGCAAAGATATCATTGTGAGAAGTAAAAAACTCAATGTAACTATCCATCTGAAATGAGCTGTTTTCGAGATATCAGGCTATTTATGTCACTTAATGCAGTTTCCCAGGAGTGTGCATTAGCAATGTGACACAAATTGTCAGATATCTCAAAAACGTTTAATTTCCAACGGGTGATTCCATTGAGTTTTTTAATCCTCACAATGATATCTTTTCAACGATACCACTTTTGTTAAAATCAAGGTTAAAATTTTTTGTGGTCCCCCATTAAGTGTGTACTAGCTACATGACATAAATTGTTGGATATCTCGAAAACGGCTGATTTACAACGGGTAGTTCCATTGAGTTTTTTACTGTTCATGATGAGATCTTTCCGATACTACTTTATTTTGTTCCCTTTATAGACCTTATCACTGGAAGAAGAATATAAGTTTCAATGCCTGATTTAAAATTTGCGAGCTAAGGATCTGTGATCTGAAGGCTATATGTTTATAAAGAAATACTTTGTTTATTATATAAATTTTTAGTGTACTTTCAAATGTTACTTTCAAAAAGGACTTTTCATGTACTTTCAAAATGTTGTGGAAGATTTTGGATGCGTTTGTGAGGCAATTTAGTTTAAATATACTGTGCAATAAATGTATCGGAATAACAATGCTATCCATTGGAATTATTACTCAGGTTGATACTTTTCAATGCTAGAACTACATCCAAAGAGGGTTTTTTTTATTTTATGCATGAGAGAGCATTGTTGTCATTGTTGAAAACCAAAAATGATAAACAGAAATTTGTATGTCCTAAGTGCTACTAATTCTTTTTATTTCAGAACAATAAAATATCAAATGATTATTACTGTATCCTGATATTGCAATTAACAGTAAGCAAGAAAAACTTGTTAATTTATAGGGCTGTAGATTTTGTATCTTTAGAGTTGAACAATTTACATGCCTCTATTCCATGTTTTATTCACATGTTATTTTATAGTTTTGTTTGTATGGCGTTATTATGTAACAACATAGATGGGTAATAATGCCATATAGCATTGGTCAAAAAATCATGCCATTACATTTTATGAATACATATCTGTTAAAATATTCTTTCTTGTATACATACCCAATAAGTTGATGTATCAAATCCTATGTTTGTTTGGAAGAAAAGAATTAAACTAAGCTGTGAAAATTAGTAAAATCTTAACGTATTGTTATTATCCCCATGACACCTTAGAATCAAATGGAAATGGGCTAGAAGATACGACTTGCATTTGACTAAATATTGATCTTTTACAATAAAAGAAAGTATTTAAAAGTTTTTACTGGTAAAATTGCTATGTAAATACATTAAGTAGAATTTATTATCAGTCAAGAATTGCTCCAGGACTGAAATCAGACCCAAGCATTTATGAATGCTTGATTTTGCATATTTTAAGCTTCAAGAAAATATTTCTGTTCGATAACTCATATGTTACAATTCATTTTTTTTTTTCAATATTAATTCCAAATAATATATTTTTTGAAATTAATATCTAAGAAAAAAAAATTAACATACAATTAAAAAAAAAAATCAATTTCCAGAAGCTGAATTTTAAAAATGTGAATTCAAAATTACAGTTTATTCCAGTAAGAAGCTTTTGAGTTATGATTTTTAAATATTTGCAATCTAATTTGCAATGATTAAAAATTAATTCAATATTATTTTCAAATTTTAAACCAGCAAATTTCTTAAACTACATGATCAAATGACTCCTTGTTTAGTGTCTGAAAGCAAAATTTACTGAAGAATCTAAATATGGTGTTTAAATTAGGTATTAGTATAGAAATTTTAAAAGTTTTTTACAATTTTAATATGTAGATAAAAGCATAATTTAAGTATAGTGTTAAATAGTAGAAGTTATTAATAATTAATCGGTCGAAATTTCATTTTTTATACAATGATTTTGACCAGAATGAGGAGGGAATATCTTTTATACCACACAATTATACTACTGATAATTCAATTACAATAATTTTTACATTTTAAGTAGAGGACTCTGCTCCCAGTGAGCTATGCCCGTCAACCTCCTTTCAGAGTTTAAAAACATACTAATTTGTCTTTTCTTTAAAAAAAATTACTAAATTGAGGAAAATTTCATGAACACTGGTAATTTTTTGCAATCCGATCACCATTCAATCTTGAATGGAGAATTTTTCGGTTACCATGGTTTCGTCTGTTGCTGTTGCAATAGCTGATGGTTGCTTTGGAAATTGATAATCAATTACACATTTGAAAATCCACTTAAAAAGAATGGTTGTGTTTAACTTTTACCCATCAGCTCGAATAAATTTTGTCCTGTCTGAGCCTCCATGTAAAGGTTAAAAAATCGCTGTTAACCAGTCTTTTATAACGACACTATAGACAATATTCATCCATTTGAGTCGAGGATTAAAAACTCAATCTGCCTTGGTAGTAATATTTAAAACTACAAAATGAACTGCATATTTAAATTTTATGCTTACATATTATGTTTTGATTGACTTTTAGATATTGTCAGTAACAGGTTTCAATTATTTTTCCATTATTTTCTCTTTTTGCACTATCATGCATATATTCATTTTATTTTCAAAATTTAAATTGTTTGTTGTTTTTTAAGCTATTTACAAATCTTCTAAGAAGTATCAAACAGTAATTTTGTTTAGGCGTAAGCCTTAAATAAAGAAACAAATTTATTGATAGTAATGTATTTGACCTTGACAGGTTAATTACTGTCAAATAATAATTCTTGATATTAATGGATTTGACCTTGAGAAAATTCAATCACTGTCAAAATAAAAAATCTTGATTAATATTTATGACTAAAATAATGATTTAAAAATGCTTAATATTGATTTATTATTAAATTAATGTTTATTTCTTGACAAGTTGACAGCTTAATTTAAATTCATTTAAAGAGATTTATTGGTCTTATAATTATTTTATGTCAAAATTAATGTTTTATTTATTGATAAGTTGTCAACTTGAGTACTTTTTAAATCATTATTAGAGATTTATTGAGTTCTTAATTATTTTATGTCAAGTTAATGATATATTTTTAAATTTATGATCATTTTAATTTTATCTCTATGCTTTCTTGTTATATTTCCCCAAAGGGGGTTTTTTAGTCTTGGATCTGCAACCAAGCAGATAATAAGTAATTCTCTTCACTCTGCAATCAGGCAGAGCACATGTAAATTTTTGACTGTTTCTATCGTGATTTCATGATTGTGAACCAATATTTGTTGGCTCTGAATACACTATATTGCCATTGATTATGGGACACTTGCGATTTTAGACATTTTACTAAATATCTAGAAAAATACATGAGGAATCATCTCGAAACTCTTAGTGTATAAATATAATAGTATACGTCATACATCTCCGAGAAGATTTTTTACCGAAACTCCATAGGGGACCGTCAACAAATTAAAAAAGAATGAATATCTTTTGAATAACCCTGTAAAACATAATGTAGCAAAAGCGCTTAAACTCTAGCTTATGATTGAATGCCTTATTGTAATAAGTCTTGTTCATTTTTATGCAAATAGCATGCATACTCGCAGAGTAATTAAGGTTTTTATAAAAATGGTCCCAAATTTTTCCAAGTTTTTTCCTTATAATTTTCAGAGTTCTTAATATAAAATAATATTTTTTTCAGAAAATATGACAAACGACATTGCACACAGTACCCTGTAATCAGAATTAAAAAATAATGAAAATTGTATACAAAATGAGTTGGTTTACTAAATAATTTTTTACTGCGCATGCGTCAACGATATCAAAATTTCATTTGCATATTATGTTAGCTAAATGTATAGAGCAACTTTTGTGAAAGTCACAAAATCATATCTTGAAAATTCTGAAAATAATCGTCAATTGAATAAGTTGAAAATCCGTTATTCTCAAAATGAAGAAAAAACAAGAGGGGTTGTATCCATATATTCATTGATTAGTGTCAATATAGAATACACAATACGGGATGTTACGACTACTTTTGGATAAAATCCCTCATTTTTTTGCTTCATTTTGGAAACAACGGATATTGTCCTTTTTCTATAGACGATTACTTTCAGAATTTTCAAGCTATAATTTTGAGACTTTTACAAAAGTTGCTCTATACATTTAGCTAACATAATATGCAAATGAAATTTTGATATCTTTGACGCATGCGCAGTAAAAAATTATTTAGTAAACCTACTCATTTTTCATACAATTTTTATTATTTTTTAATTCTGATTACAGGGTACTGTGTGCAATGTTGTTTGTCATATTGTCTGAAAAAAATATTATTTTATATTAAGAACTCTGAAAATTATAAGGGAAAAACTTGGAAAAATTTGGGGCCATTTTTATAAAATCCTTAATTACTCTGCGAGTATGCATGCTATTTGCATAAAAATGAACACAGTGTATTACAATAAGGCATTCAATCATAATCTAGAGTTTGAGCGCTTTTGCTACATTAGTTTTGACAGGGTTATTCAAAAGATATTCATTCTTTTTTAATTTGTTGACGGTCCCCTATGGGGTTTCTGTAAAAAATCTTCACGGAGATGTATGACGTATACTATTATATTTATACACTAAGAGTTTCGAGATGATTCCTCATGTATTTTTCTAGATATTTAGTAAAATGTCTAAAATCGCAAGTGTCCCATAATCAATGGCAATATAGTGTATCAGAGAATAGTGAAACCCTGGGTACCTATATTAAAATATCAAGTTAAATTATATTTAATAAACTATTTAATCATATAATGCTCTCCCATCAATTGCCTGTGATTATTGAAACGTTTTGTGACTGATACACGCAGTTTCATTTTGGTGCGCCTCAACCCGGTAGTGTTAAATAGTGACTAAATTGTGTGACTATTGTGACTTTTGTGCATAAACACAGTTTTCTCCTTATAATTGGATTAATATACGAATGAACATTTGACTTGGATTACCTAAGGATTACCTGAAATAACAGGTAAGAAGCTTTATTATTCAATTAGAAATTAAGATTTTATTATTGTTATGGAAAATTTAGAAAAACTTAAAGCAAAGCGTTCTGTTGAACGAACAAGTTTTACAAAGTTATCAACAAAATTAGACACGTTATTAGCAGATGACATCGATAATACAAAAACTGATGAATTATTAGAGCTTCATGAAACATTATCTTTAAAAGAATCTGCATTTCAAAAATTAAATCATGAAATTGAAGCTCAAATATCAGACTTAAAAGAATATGAAAGGGATATTGCTAGCAGTGAAAAGTATAATGATCAGTTGATAAGTGCTAAATTTAAAATTAAAAATAGATTAAGTAAATGCAATAAAGGCAATATTTCTACTATGATATCAGGTAGTTCTGTGAATGCATTGAATAGTTCTGTCAGTGGAACAGAAGCAAGTTCTTATTCGGCCATGAAATTACCCAAATTAAATGTTCCAAAATTTTCTGGTGAAATCGAGGAATGGGTAGAATTTTTTAATTGTTTTGAAACATCGATACGCCAGAATAAATCGCTGTCAAAGATAGAGAAATTTGCATATTTAAAATCTTTGTTATGTAATCGTGCATACAATGTGGTAGAAGGATTTCCATTGACAGAACAAAATTATGATACCTGTATTGATTTATTAAAGGACCGATTTGGTAAAGTTGATGTAATTATAAATAAACATATGTCTAATTTATTAAACATGGAACCGGTGAAAAATTGCTCAAATTTAAATGCGTTAAGAAGATTGCATGACGTTTGTGAAATAAACATAAGAAGTTTAAGAAATTTAGGAGTAACATCTAATTCCTATGGGCATTTATTAAATCCTGTTTTGATTAAGTTATTACCCTATGAACTTGTAATTGAATATCACAGAAGACGTGATACTAGTAAAGACCTTGATGTAACAGATCTAATTGCCTTTCTTAAATCAGAAATTGAATGCAGAGAAAAAGCTTTGCTTATGACTAGTTCTAAAACTGATACAACTTCTTCGTTTGTATATAAAAATAAAACTGAATATCGTGAAAGAAAACAATCAAATAAATATCAACATGCTAATACTCTAAATGCTAATACAGTAGACTCCCTCAAATCCGCAAACCAGAAATCCGCAACTCTCTAAAATCCGCACATATTTTATGGATGTAAACAATGAAACTTTCAGTTCAGATATTGGGACAAAATTTTATTTTTTTTAGTTTTGTATCATTTCCATATATTTTTAAATTTATAATTTTCTTAATAATACTTTATTCATACTTCATTCATGAAGGAAAAATAATTTTTTTTGGAAAAAATTCAAGATATTTCAGATATCACTGGTAATCACAATCTTCATACCAAATATATTTATGCATTAATCAAGCTATTTTGGTTATTAAGCCGGGCTAACCTTGGAAAAAAAAATCTTTATTTTATGATTTTGATGTGAATTAGTAATGCGCTTTTATGAGGCGAGTTTGTTGAATAATTTTGGTAAAATATATTTTTTAATCTTTATTGTGAATATTTAATCATACACTATTGATCATTAACTTGACCTTTGTTATTAGTACTTTAAACATTTAAAAAATTATCTAATTTTTTTAAATTTTAGTTTATTACTTATTTTAATATTTTATTATATTCTAAGCATTCATTATAGTTCTGATTGCACTATTAATTGCATTGAAATTACTGTTTTAAAAATGTAAACAAAGCAATGACCAGAAATCCGCAAAATTCTAAAATCCGCACAACCTCTGGTCCCAAGCTGTGCGGATTTGAGGGAGTCTACTGTATTAAAGTTTTTTGTGTTTTCTGTAAAAATAATGAACATTTATCGTCTGAGTGTAAAAATTTAGCTGATGAAAAGAAAAGATTAATGTTAAAAAAAGAAGGTAGATGCTATCGGTGTTTTTTGAAATCCCATTTATCTTCACAGTGCCGTGTAAAATTGCAGCCATGTATAATTTGTAAAAGCACTGAACATAACAAATTATTTTGTTTTAAGAAAAACTTGAAACCAGAAATATCCGAAAATCAAACAATTGTATCTAATTCTCATTGTAATTTAAAAAATTCTAATCATGCTGTTTTATTGCAAACATGTTGTGTAACTGCTCAAGGTAACTCGAAATCAAAATTAGTTCGTTTATTGCTTGATTCTGCAAGCGAGAAAAGCTTCATAACAAAAACATTAGCTCGTGAATTAAATTTGCCTGTTTTACGAAAGGAACATTTAACTGTATTTGCCTTTGGTATTGATCAAGGTCGGGAAGAGGAATATGATGTTTTCAAAATTAAATTAAGAAGTAAATTGAATTATCGCCGTTGCATAAATGTTGAGGTATTAGCTACGGATTTAATAAGCGCAACAACTTTGAAGGTTCCAAATTCTGATCCTTTAATTACGAAATATGTTGAGAGGAAGGGATGGAAATTAGCAGATCCTACCCCCCAGGAATCAGCAGTGCAAGTCCTTCTTGGAGCTGATTATTTTTGGAATGTGCAGAAAGGCATTGTAGAAGAAATTAATGAGCATTTATATGTAGCTAATACACTTTTTGGTTACACAATAGTGGGAAAAATTAACTCTGAAAGCAACAAAACGATTAACGCTCATCATGTATCGGTGAATGAAAGGGAAAATTTTGATTTGCAAAGATTTTGGGATCTAGAATCATTAAGTATTTCTGATAGTAAAAGTGAACCATTTTCACAAAGGGATTTAGATGCAATGGATTTATTTAAAGATAATTTAAATTTTGTTAATGGAAGATATGAAACGAAACTTTTGTGGAAGGTAAACAAAAATGAATTGGAATCCAATTTTGATGTAGCTAAACAGAGAGTTTGGGGATTAAAATCGAAATTATGCAAAAATGAATGGTTATTAAATGAATATAAGAAAATATTAAATGAGCAGTCTGATTTGGGGATAATTGAAGAATGTAAATTTGATAAAAACGAAATGAACACATATTATATGCCTCACAGACCAGTAATAAGGGAAGACAAACTGACAATGAAAGTAAGAATAGTATATCACGCGTCATCTAAAGATAAAGGAGCAAAATCCTTAAATGACTGCCTATTTTCTGGTCCCAATTTAAATCCCAATATTTTGGATATTATTTTAAGATTCCGTCTTCACAAGATTGCCTTCTCAGCAGACATAGAGAAGGCATTTTTACAAATTCAGATAGAAGATGAAGATAGAAATTTTTTGAGGTTCTTGTAGTTTGATAATATCACTAGTAATAATCCCATCTTGAAGGTCTTCCGCATGACTCGTGTAACTTTTGGTGTAACAACCTCACCATTTCTCCTTTCTGCAACCATCAAACATCACATTGAGGGATATAAAGATCTTTTTGAGAAAATAGTTAATATGTTAAATACTTCATTGTATGTTGATGACTTGTTCCATGGTGCAGATTCAGTAAATGAAGCTTTTGTTTTATCGAAAGGTGCAGAGAAGATATTGAGTGAGGCCAATATGAAATTAAGAAAATTCAAAACCAATTCAATGGAATTAAAAAATTTATGGAAAGAACATGGGATAAATTTTGAGGAAGACACACTTGAACAAAATCTTTCAAAGATATTAGGAATCAAATGGATGACAGAAAGTGACACATTAAAATTAGATTTACAACCACTTTTGGTAGAATTTGATAGTCAAATTATCACTAAGCGTCTTGTTTTACAAACCATGGCGAAAATTTATGACCCTCTTGGACTCATTTCTCCCTTTGTAATAAGAATGAAGTTTTTGATGCAAGAAATCTGGGAACATGGAATGGACTGGGATTCTATGTTGCCAGATCCTTTAAGTGAAAATTTCAGAAAATGGGTTTATGAGATTAAGGAGTTAGTAAATTTTGAAATGCATAGAAAATATTTTGTAAATAATGTAAAGCTAAATCCTGAAACTGCTCAGCTTTTTATTTTTTCTGATGCTAGTATAAAGGAATATGGGTCAGTAGCCTATATTCGTGATCCCCTTTCTTGTGAAACTTCATTTGTTATTGCAAAATCTAGAGTGGCACCTCTAAAAAAAGTTACGTTACCTCGTCTTGAGCTTCTTGGAGCCCTTACAGCTGCTAGATTAGCAAATTATTTAAGGGGGATACTTGAAATTGATAATGAAAATATATTTTGTCTTAGCGACTCACAAATTGTTTTGCACTGGATAAAAGGCAGTGCCAGTAAATGGAAACCCTTTGTCGCAAATCGCGTACATGAAATTCAAGAACTTGTTGCTCCTGTGCAATGGAAATTTTGTAAGGGAAAAGAAAATCCTGCAGATGTTCTCTCTCGTGGTTGTTCTGCATCTGAATTGATTAATAACTCTGTGTGGTTAAATGGTCCCTGCTGGTTGAAGGAAAATTCTTTACCAATATTTACGCATGAAATTCCAATAAATCTGTCTGACGAAGAGGCCCTGCAGGAAAAACGTAAAATGCTTGTTTGCTCCGCATCCCAAAATATTCCTGAATTCGAACTTTTGTATAAATTTTCATCCTGGACCAAATTGAGACGAATTATGGCTTGGTGTCTCAGATTTATTAATAACAGTAGATGTCCATCTGAAAAAATCAGTGGTTTCTTAACTGTTCAAGAACTTGAAGGGGCAACAAACACTATTGTGAAATTGATTCAACGCCATGAATTCAGAGAAGAACTGAAAATGCTAAATTCAAAAAAGAACCTAAATTCTAAAAGTAAATTACTTCCTATACACCCTTTTCTTGACGAAAATGGTATTCTTCGTGTAGGAGGTAGGTTAAAAAATGCAAACCTCTCTGAATACCAAAAGCACCAAATTATTCTTCCTAAAAGACATCATGTTACAGATTTGATTATAAAATACTTTCATGAAAAACATCTTCATAGTGGCACTCAGTTAACAATTTCGGCCATTCGACAAAATTTTTGGATAGTTAATGCTAAAGAAGCTGTAAAAAGAGAAATAAGAAAATGTATTAAATGCTTCCGAAATATGCCACACCTTTCATCTCAAATAATGGAAAATCTTCCATCATCACGCGTAACACAAGCTCGAGTTTTTTCGAAGGTAGGAGTGGATTTAGCTGGCCCTTTTTTGATCAAACCTCGTAAGGGGCGTGGTGTGAAACCCTTTAAGCATTATATTTGCCTTTACATTTGTTTTGCAACAAAGGCTATCCATCTTGAAATTGTCACAGATCTTACCACTGAAACATTTTTAGCCTCGCTGAAAAGGTTTGTAGCTCGACGTGGAAAGCCTCAAGAAATATATTCAGACAGAGGTACAAATTTTGTAGGAGCTGACCGAGAAATGAAGAAAATGATGGCTCGAATTGTTTCTGATGAAAATTTTCACAAATATTTGACTGACGAAATGATAATATGGAAATTTAATCCACCTTCTGCCCCCCACTATGGAGGCCTTTGGGAAGCGGGAATAAAACAAATGAAAAATCATTTAAAAAGAACAATTGGTGAACAAATTTTAACTTATGAAGAGTTCTTAACATTGATTGCACAGATTGAATCCTGTTTAAATTCGAGACCGCTCGTGGCTGAATCTTCTGACCCCAATGACTTTACTGCTTTGACACCAGGACACTTCATTATAGGAGCACCAATGACATCCTTGCCTGAACCTGACATCTCCTCTACATATGTTACTCCCTTGGAACGTTGGAAATTGCTGCAAAAGATTTTCCAGAGCTTTTGGAAAAGGGGAAGATATTTCCTGGGGAAGATAGTCATGTTCGGGTTGTTAAACTGAAAACTTTGCACGGGGAACTGAAACGCCCCATACAAAAACTCTCTCCTTTACCAATAGAAAATAACTGTACTTGATTTATTATTTTCTTTTGTATGTTTAATTTTTGTGATTATAATGTATATTAATTTTTCTTTCTCTATTTTAGTTATACAACTTTTAACGCCTGAGGATTTAGAATTGTTAGAATTCATATTGAAGTTGTTTTATTTTATTTAAATACTAAAAAAAAAAAATTCAGGTAACATGTTTTTATATTATTATTGTAATATCTGATTAATCAATATTTGATTAAGAAAACTGGTAAGATTAATTATTTTGAATTTGATGAACTCTGTTCATGGAGGCGGAGGATGTTTAGGCGTAAGCCTTAAATAAAGAAACAAATTTATTGATAGTAATGTATTTGACCTTGACAGGTTAATTACTGTCAAATAATAATTCTTGATATTAATGGATTTGACCTTGAGAAAATTCAATCACTGTCAAAATAAAAAATCTTGATTAATATTTATGACTAAAATAATGATTTAAAAATGCTTAATATTGATTTATTATTAAATTAATGTTTATTTCTTGACAAGTTGACAGCTTAATTTAAATTCATTTAAAGAGATTTATTGGTCTTATAATTATTTTATGTCAAAATTAATGTTTTATTTATTGATAAGTTGTCAACTTGAGTACTTTTTAAATCATTATTAGAGATTTATTGAGTTCTTAATTATTTTATGTCAAGTTAATGATATATTTTTAAATTTATGATCATTTTAATTTTATCTCTATGCTTTCTTGTTATATTTCCCCAAAGGGGGTTTTTTAGTCTTGGATCTGCAACCAAGCAGATAATAAGTAATTCTCTTCACTCTGCAATCAGGCAGAGCACATGTAAATTTTTGACTGTTTCTATCGTGATTTCATGATTGTGAACCAATGTTTGTTGGCTCTGAATATCAGAGAATAGTGAAACCCTGGATACCTATATTAAAATATCAAGTTATGTTATATTTAATAAACTATTTAATCATATAATGCTCTCCCATCAATTGCCTGTGATTATTGAAACATTTTGTGACTGATACACCCATTTTCAAATTTGTAAAGAAAAATTCGAAAATATTTGGCACAAGCAAAATGCATTTATGCAGCCTCCCATGCAGTCATGTATTCTTTTATGATGCATATGTGCTTCATTTGTTTTATGACATATATGGAAACAAATTTGTTAGCTGTGCTATTTTTACACCATGTGATTCCCAATGTAACGTCAATGAATATTGTCCATAAGTAAATCGTACATAAATAAACAACCCTGCGGTGTAGCATGTGACACAAGAAATCCAGCATCGGTAAATCACATATTTTTAATTAATTTTAAGCAATGAAATTACACTTGATATTCTTGAATATTTAAATATGTGAATTTTCACATTGCTAACTAAGCATAGTTTCAACATAATGAAAAATGTTTAAGCCAGGGATCGAACCCGAAACCCTTGGAATAGCACTCCAAGTTCTCTACCACTTAAGCTACAAGGATCAGCTTAGAGCAATCAGCGATGCCAAGTTTAGCACTTTCCACTTCATATGTTGTTTGGGCTGTAATTCACAGCATGAGATAGAACCGTTTTCATGAGCACACAACCCTGCAGTGTAACATGAGACACAAGAAACCCAGCATGGGTAAATCACATATTTTAAATTAATTTTCAGCAGTGAAATTACGCTTGAAATTCTTTAATATTTAAATATGTGAATTTTCACATTGCTAACTAAATGTAGAACTAACATTGAAAAATGTCCAAGCCGGAGATAGAACTTGGAACCCTTGGAATAGTGCTCCAAGTGCTCTACTACTTAAGCTACGAGGACGATGCCCAGCTTAGCACTTTGCACTTCATATGCTGGTTAGGCTGCAACTCGCAGCACAAGATGGAACCATCTTCATGAGCACACAACCCTGAGGTGTAATATGAGACACAAGTAACCCAGCATTGGTAAATAGCAATGTGAAAATTCAGTATTTAAATATTCAAGAATTTCAAGCATAATTTCACTGATAAAATTAATTAAAAATATGTGATTTACCGATGCTGGGTTTCTTCTGTCGCATGTTATGCCACAGGGTTGTGTGCTCATGAAGATGGTTCGATCTCGTGCTGAGAGTTGCAGCCTAAACAATATATAAAGTGGAAAGGGCTAAGCTGGGCGTCATCCTCATAGCTTAAGCGGTAGCACATTTGGAGTGCTATTTCAAGGGTTCTGGATTCGATCCTCGGCTTGGGCATTTTTCACTATGTTAGTTCTATGCTTAGTTAGCAATGTGAAAATTCACATATTTAAATATTCAAGAATTTCAAGAGTAATTTTACTGCTGAAAAGTTTTTATTTTTAAGGGTTTTTTTTCTCTTTCAGATTTGATGAATTGATTTCATCAGATTTGCTAACCAGAACTGATGTCATTTTCTTATTAAAATTGAAAAAAAAAATTAAAGAACAATTTTTTTTTTCCTTGACAGACATTTGGGTCATTATTATTTCATATATTCGTTTCAGATATCAGAACAGTTCCAAAAGAAATTTAATAACTTTTAAAATTTTTAAATGCAAAATATTAAAGTAATATTATTGAAAGATTAATTTGTTTCAAATTTTAATGACATTTCTCTTATAGCTCCAAAAACATTTAATTGCAAATGATGTCATCTTTGCATTATTCATGCCGTTTTCTCATTAAAACTAGAGAGAAAACCAAGCAGGAAATTTTATCCTCCTTATATAAAAACAGCCAACTTCTTCAAAAGGTCGCAAAAAAGTCAAACTTTTCCAAAAAATCGCGAAAAAACGGCAAACTTTTCCATAAGATCGCGAAAAAACGGCAAAACTTCTCCATAAGATCGCGAAAAAACGGCAAAACTTCTCCATAAGATCGCGAAAAAACGGCAAAACTTCTCCAAAAGATCGCGAAAAAAGTCAATTACGTCAATAGATCGCGAAAAAAAGGCATATCTCACCAAAAAATCGTAAAAAAAGGCAGATTTTGTCAAAAGAGCGTGAAAAAATGGTGGATTTCGTCAAAATATCACGAAGAAAACGGCATATTTCGTCAAAAGATCACGAAAAAACGACAGGTTTTATCAAAAGATAACGAAAAAACGGCAGATTTCACGAAAAGATCGCGAAAAACGGCAGATTTCGTCAAAAGATCATGAAAAAACGACAGATCTCTTCAAACAATCGCGAAAAAAACTGCAAATTCCGTCAAAAAAAATTCGAAATAGTGCTAATTTCGTCAAAAAATCGCGTTTAAACAGCAGATTTCGTTCAAAAATCACAAAAAAATGATAAATTTTGTCCAAAAATCATGAAGATACGATAAATTTTGTCAAAAAATCTCGAAAAACATCAAATTTCTTCAAAAGATCGCGAAATATATTGACCAATAGCGAAAAATATTACTAAATTCATCAAGTGATTGAAAAAAAAATCACCATTTTCATAATCTATGATGGGGGAAAAAATCATAAGTTTGAACAAAGTTATGGTTTTTGGTACTATAAAATAGTTGTTAACTATTTAATATTCTTATTAGAATTCCAAGAAACCAAATTTCATACTTGGGCAAAATAATGTTATGAAATTATACATACTGACAGGTAGCGAATAGCTATTCGTTTACACATATCCAACAATGAAAATACATTGTATTTATTATAGAAAATGCTATAAAACATTTTAAGGGGACACCAGTACCTTTGAAACCATCTCTTCAATTTTGAATAATACTGTATATTTATGCATATATGTAATATACTTTAATATAATTTTATTCTTGTGTATATAAAAAAAATTCAGCAAACTCTCAATTTAAATAACTTTTAAAAAATAACTATAAACTTGAATGTTAAATCCATATACAAATCCATAATCCATATACATGAAGAACAAGTTAAAAAAAAAAAAAGCCTTAGTATTTTTCAAACAAGCAAAATATAAAAACATAAACAGGAAGCAAAATCAGTTCAAAGCTTTTATTTATATGGGTTTTTTGCTGGATTTATTAACATAGTTTACATTATCTCACAATGACAATATAATTGTTGTGTAGGTGACAATGAGGTGTCAAAACATTCACAATTAGAGAAGCTTTCAATTAATATAAAAAAAGAAAATCTATATTTTGACCAATTTTAAGGCACTGTGACTCCTTAACATAAGAAATATGTCAATGAAATATCTAATACAATGTAAATTACAAAAACTAAGCATAAATGTTGTGTAAAACGTCGTAAATATTTCCTTTACACAATATTTTATTTTCAGTGGCATCATTGATAATAATTAGTGGCCACTAACTTGACAATAGTGGCTACTAAACATTCAGCCTCTACTGGCCACTGGCTACTAATACAAATACTGAATTTTAACCTTTAACTTAAAAGAATGTCAGTAGTTTAGTATTTATTTCCAGCTAATAACTCCTAATAAAGAAATGGATCCTATTCTTCTTATTGGTTTGAACCAATAAAAATTGTCATTTTTCCAATCGTGACATCACAAAGATAACATTCACTATTTTTCCATACATTCATTTCACATATAAGCTTTTCTAAATTAGTTTAATCAGAATAGCACTTTTCGCAAGATGCGAAAATGAATACGAAGGATACGAAAGAGTAACTTTATGTGACGTCACAATTTTCTGCAAATTGTTTTCGTACCTTGCAGGAATACAGGTGTATTTTTTTTTTTTTTATGACAAAATGATAAATAATAATCCCTATTGGTTTCTTTTTCCCCTTTTCTTTAGTTTTTACATAAAAATCGTCATTTCAAAGATGATTCAAAATACTTCCAGTATAAGAATAAAAAATACTTAGAAAATTGTATATTTTATCTTTAAACCATTTCGGGTTTATGCACTATTGTCAACTGAAAAAAAAGAAAAGAAAAAACAACGCAAGAAAGTTACTGTGGAATTATTATTTTTATGCATAGAGCAAAGAGAAAGAAAAGATATGTAGTGCTTTTGCAAAAAAAGATAAAGCTTTTAATAATACTATTTTTAAATCTAATCAAGGGCGGCACCAGAATTTGCCCAATGGGGGGGGGGGGGGTCACTGTATTCCCGACAGGGGGGCCAAGTTTATAATATATATTAAAAGATCAAAGCGTGCTGGACTGGGGCCTAAAAAACTGCATGGGCAAACATTTCATGGCCGAGCCCGACCCAGTTCGTGCAAAATTAATTAATGGTCCGATTAGCGAGAAAATTAAAAAAATCGACCTGATTATACTGGGGGGGGGGCACTGTATTCCCGACAGGGGGGACAAGTTTATAATATATATTAAAAGATCAAAGCGTGTTGGACTGGGGCCTAAAAAACTGCATGGGCAAACATTTCATGGCCGAGCCCGACCCAGTTCGTGCAAAATTAATTAATGGTCCGATTGGCGAGAAAATTTAAAAAATCGACCTGATTATACTGGGGGGGGGGCACTATATTCCCGACAGGGGGGACAAGTTTATAATATATATTAAAAGATCAAAGCGTGTTGGACTGGGGCCTAAAAAACTGCATGGGCAGACATTTCATGGCCGAGCCCGACCCAGTTCGTGCAAAATTAATTAATGGTCCGATTGGTGAGAAAATTTAAAAAATCGACCTGATTATATGGTCTGGCAAGTACAATATATATACACATATATATTAGGCCGGTCAAAAATAAAAAAATAAAAGTGAAAATCTTGGCCCGACCCGACTCTACATTTCTACAAAACATGAAATTTTACTTCGATATAGTTATAAACTGTTTTGCACAGGGAGTTCTATTTAAAAATAATTCATTTTTTTAGAAGTGCTCTAGTTTGCAATATTTATTTATTTTTAATGAATATCTATTTGCATGTAAATGGTTTAGTTATTGTTAATCCTTATTTCATGTATTGGAGACTTTAAAATCAGAAAAAAAATGCCACACAAAAAATCTTTTAAGACAGAATCCCATAGGAACGAAGAAAAAATGCGTTATAGTTTGCTAAAAAAAGATACTTTAATTTTCGGAACCGGCTTTGGAACTGAAAGTGCTTTTTATATTACCATACTCTACTCTTTAAAATTTGCAACCAAAATCGAAAAAGTAGGAAATGGTCATATTGAAGAATGAACTCAGTTATCCCATTCAAAAAACATTTAAAAATATTAAAATAAAACGAGAAATTCGTGCCCATTGGTTTAACATTATGGAGCAGGTATTTTGAAGTGAGTGAAGAGTCCCCCTAAGACAGCAATGTGGTAGACAGGTTCTATTTCACAGATTTTTCTGTATTTAAATTTTATTTTAAAAATATATTATTCTTTATAAATAATACATTTTAAATTTTAATTGTAGAATAATGGTGAGTTAGACTTATAAAATTACGTACATTTTTCCTAAAAATATTTGGAACGGGTCAAATTTTATTGACTTTTACTCGGACCAGGTCGTTTCGAGAGAGTGATTTTCATACGGATCAAAACCGGGACTGAAAATTCCTTCCCGTGCAGTTCCAGCTCAATATCGAAAAAATTAGTTAAGGGTGTATTTCGATTCAAACTGCTTATTTTCAGATTTATTTTTAAATTCATTTTTTCTCTCGAATGCATCAAACTGACAAACTGTCTTATTTAGAAAGTACACAAGGTGCCGTGATTGTTGATTCATTGATAAATGCGGAAAATATTACAAAAAAAGCAATCAAAAATGGCATTTTGAACAGATTTTCCCAAAGTGAGAGATTTGGGAACGAAAAAAAAGAGTCATACTGAGAAAGTAATTGTTTATAAATCAAATTCTAATGAATTGAGCATAAAAAGATATCACACGGCACCTTATACGTCTCTTCAAAAATCCCCCCAGCAAGTTTCACATTTCTACTTTTAAAAATGTGTCTAAAATTGTATCAGAAAATTTTGAACTGTTGAAGGTGGAAAAGCGTTTTTTCGAATACAGCCTTAAGCCATGAAAAGAGTGAAAACCAGGCATGGATTGGCCCGAGTATCGTAAAAAAACAAAACAAAACAGGCCTGAGCCTGGCCAATGTAAACAACTATCGCGGCTTATCCAGAAGAAGGAGCGCGGCGAAATTTTCTTTCCTTAAACTCGAATCGAGCTTAATTTTATCTGAAGACTCAGACTAAATTTTATTTTTTGAAAGTTCTGCTGGCCCTGAAATTTATTATTCTTAAAACAGGTATTATAGCACATTTTTCTATAACTTTTGGCCAACTTTTTTTTTTTTCTTTTTTCTTTCATTTTTTCCATTTTCTAATAAAGAGTTGAATATGCTTGGAAAGAATTTTTTGACAGTCATCTGTGAATAACAATATTTCCAGATCTAATGCAGTACAAAAAGAGGAGGAGAGAGAAAAAGCATGACACTGATAAACAATGATTCTTAAGCCTTTTTGCGGCACGTATACGTGTTGCTCGTCTCCAAGGGGCATAATAAGACTTCCCAGCTACAAAAGATTTTTTAGGTCTGATTTGGGAATACTAATTTGCGATTGCAGCGCTTTTTGAAATAATGAATATGAAATTTAAAATACAGTAGAGATTATCTGGACTTTGATTAAGTATATTGTCCAATTAACTGGATCGATCAAGGACCATACTTTTTTTTTTTTTGCCATCTTTTCCAAAAAATTTAAAGTCAAACTTCTTCAGGCATGGTAAGGTAAATTTGACAAGAATGCATGGAATTTAACAATTAAATAACTAATTTCTAATCGTGAAATAATAAAATCACCAACAAATACAAAGACAGCAATGCATAAAACTATTTTTTTCTAGAACCTTAGAAGTTTCCCTTCTAACGCACGAGAGTTCCAAGCAGACAAAAGAATGGCCTCTGTGAACCAGAAGACTATCAAGAATTTCTTTTCCCTATCACGATGATTTTTTAAAATGTATTTACTGTACAGTGTATGTATATAATTTTTATGTGTATTTCTATGTACAACTTTCTACCAATTTTGCAGAAAATAAAATTTTAATTAAAAAAATACTTTTAAACACGCCATTTTCAATATGCTAAAATGTGCATTTCCACAATTGCCAGTCCGAAACCTGGAAAGAATGTGAAGGGAAGTTGCCTAAAAACATTGCCCGATACGTTTATAAAGTTTCCCAATTATCCGGATTTTTCATTAACTGGATTATCCTCGATACCGACCGGTCCGGATAATCGGCGTTCTACTGTGTGTATTACTGGATGGAAAAATTCAAATGAAAAACTTACATAATTAAGACAAATTATATTATCAACAAAAGTACGAATTCTGCATATAAAGCAGTTTTAAAATTAAAACATTCAGGTAAAAATATCAAATCACATATAAACACAAAGAAATAAGAAATCATTTGGACTTACTCGTATGAAAGTCTTGAAACTTTTTATATACAGCAGAAAAATATTAAAGTTTGTACTTTCGTAAAAAGAAGGAACTCATAAAATATTTATAATTAGTAGAAATAATAATTTTAATGCAAAATTTGCAAAGTCGTAAACTCTATTTTTTCATAGTGAAAATTTTTCTTTAAAAGTTCATTGTAGCATTGTTCTTACAATTTCTGATTAGTTATAAAATTTTGTAAAAAGAATTTAAAAAAAAAACTTTATTTCCATATTTTAAAATAAAAATACTAAATCAGGAAAATAATTAACTCCTATTATCTGTGGTCAATGAACAATTGTTGATAATAGAGTACTGCATCTAGTTAACTCTGAAACATCCTTCCAATCTATCACAACAGGTGCTTCTCTTGTAATTCCCATAGCAACAAAAAAAATATATAAATATTATTTTTACAACCAATAAGCAGGAACATGTTTTCTGATGCTAAACAACGTACTCATCAACCTCTTTATCATCCCATTACTCGAAAAGTTTGTTTTATATTAAGTTGCAGAACAGAATTTGAAAACTAGTCAAAACAGACAGACATTCATTTCCTTTTACTGAACTGCAGCTGTTCTCTGTGGTTTAAACATGATAAATTCAAATCTAAATAAGAATAAATGTAAAAAGAAACAGCATACTTGCTAAGAACGATATCCTTTTCCATTCCATCTGAACATGTTACTGTACTAAATATTAATTTTTTATTTGAATTCAATTTATTTGCATGGTGTGAAATTAATTAGTTGAACTACAGTTTTTGAAATGCGTAACTTTTATAACTTTATAAATATCATGTTTTACTTTTTTCATAATTTTAATCAAAGAAGATTTTTTTAGCTATAGCTGTAATAATAAAAACAATGGGAAAAACATCTTCAATTTCCATTTTGTTTTAGAATGTATATCGATCGAATGCAGAAAGCGTGATATTCCAAATTTTGATTCAAATCTGAAACAAAGAGCTTAAATACAATATTCCGAAGAGAAATGTAAATGAAGTGAAAACTTGAGAAATAGTTGGGAATCTTAAAGTGCATTATTTTAATAACAGCGAAAAGCGATATGCAATTAAAAATATATTGCTGATCCGAACTGCAAATTATGCAGGAGGTCTAGCTGTGGTCTGCGTGGGCCAAAAATTCTTGCCGAGTCCGTCTCGACAATGCTGAAATATCCCTGTGATTTGAAGAGGTTTTCTATTATTTTAAGCAATTTCTTTCTTCTGACTGGAGATTTTTTGAAAATTTTGATCTTCGGTTTCTGATTTTTACGTACTTTTAGATAAAAGGGATTTATAAATTACTTTTCTAAATACGAAAAAGTACTAAGCAGCACAGCTGTTAGAACATGCGTGTAATTTGGTGAACATGCTGCTTTAGGTGCAAGTATTTTAGGTAATTGGTGTTTTTGACTGTATTTTTTAAGGGGTGGGGGAGTAAAAATGGAAAAGTTAAAGTGCAATTTTTTCTGTTTTTACAGAATATAATCAAGGGAAAAAGAAGTTGAATCCACGGATTATTTTTCAAGCATAGAGTTCTCCACAGATTGGGTTATACCTGACTTAAACTAGTTAATTCTATATCCATATCAACCTGAACCAGTTTTTAAAAATTAGGTGACTCCAAACTCAACAAACTCTGACCTAAAACCAACAGTATTCTATCCGAAACCAATCCCAACTCGAAATGAAAAACAAACTTCCATCTTGTAAAGCAATAATGGAAAAGTAGCCTACAATAATACCACTAGTATAAATTATATTTTTTATATAGAAAAATCCATATATCAGTATATATATATGCACTCATTGACACCCGGATAACAATTTTTCATTTAAAAATATGTTTCGGAGATACTTTTGTGAAATCAGGTAGAATCGAATCTATATGCTAAAACTATTAAAATCAATCTGACTCGAAAAATAGAAGTCAATCCGAAAAGATATTAACTTTAGCCAGATCCAACTCAAACTGCCTGTCGAGTTGAGTTTAGTTTCCCGAGGTGAATGCAGAACTCTACCAGAAACTCGAGCCCGACATCATCACATTTTGACCTGCACGCCTGAACCCAAAATATTTCAACATCAACCAGATCCCAACCGTAACTGATGAAAAAATACATCCATATTGTAATGCAGTTATGTAAAAAATTACACCTTCAGTATCAGTTTTAACTTTTGAGTTAAAAATCAGTATAGATAAACTCATTAACATTCATATATATAGTTTTTCATCGTAAAATAAATTTTGTAAATTCTTATGAGAGTTGGATTCATCTCGAATCAAGAACCATAAGTGTCAACATCCAACCTGAACCTGAAACTATTAAAGTTAACCAAACTGGAATCCGACTCACAACGACAAAAGATTGGGCTCAACCTGATCCGGTCCAGACTGCGAGTTGGGTCAGATTCAGTTTGCCCAACCCGATGCAATATTCTACTTGTCATCCAAGACAACCCCGACAAAATAATTTTCGTTTGCGTACTCTTAACCGAACCAAAAATTCTTCATGTCAAACCAACCGTAAATCCACAATCAGCAGAAATTCATCCACAATTTTATATAGTTAAAAAGTAATAATACATGATTATAACTACAGTATAAATCTTATCTTTTTCATTGAAAAATAAGCATGTACAGAGTCATTCATGTATCATCCTGTGTAGTAATCCATGTAGATTTTTAATTTAAGAAATTATGATTAAAAAAAAAAAAATGGGTTTATCTGAACTCAAATTTCAGTCAGAAACCAACTCATATCCAAAAGAATTAGTTTAGTCAATCTGGCTTTGAAAGAAAAAAAAAGCTCCTATTTTGATTTAACCCGACCGGGCTGAAACTCAAATGTCAAAATATTTTCCCCGACGACATTGAATTTTGGCCCCGACGGGGGGGTATGCCCCCCTCTGCCGCCGCCCTTGATTCTAATACAATGAAATGCTACTTTAGAATGTTTAAATAGAAGCTGATCATTTTCATTTAGAGAAAAAAAGCATGGATGATGTCAGAGAATTTGGTCCCTGTTTTGTTTGGGCTGAGTGAGGGCATTTAAATTTGAATGATAATGTGTATTACATTGTAATCCACTTTTACGGTATAGTGCATCTCTATCTATCTCTTTCCTTTATCATTTTCAAATCAATGAATTTATTTTTACGATTAAAGTGGCAGACGATTTTTTGTTTTCTGATGTAAATAGATACTTGGAGATCGAATAAGTAAAAATAAGATTTTCTTTTGTCAGATATTTTTGAAATACATAATATTGTCTTCACTATTGATTGAAATAAAAGTTATTTTCAATTTGTGAAAAAACAGAAGAAAAATAAACCTAATAATCCTTTCCTTATCTTTATCCATTTTCTACCTTTTTACAAAAATGAAATAATTTGGTTGTTATTATTAGAAAAATTTAATTCAAATTAGAAAAACAATTATATCTCATAAAACTAATTGAAATTTTAAGAATCTAATAATAGTTTTGAGATCTGCAGATAAATATGGATGTTTGGTGGTAATTTTACCGCACAATATTCAATATTTTTGGAGAAATCACTGTAAAATAAAATCAGTCATTTTATAAATTCGTTTCATTATGATTTTATATATATATATATAGGGTAGGTATGTATTTACCAATCTTGGGACCATCTCTGTTTATTTGATTTGATTCAGTACACCTTAGCTGCGTGGACAAGAATAACTTAGATGGCATAAGTGCCCTTGATGTCTCATTCAATCCATGCTCTTTAAATATTCTATGATGCAGTAATTCATGAGCTCCTAATCTGAAATACACCATATTTGTTCATACAAAATATATTAATATGATAAGAAAAAAAACTTAAATCATCTACACACCAAGTTTTTTGACAAAAGAATTCAATAAGAAAAATATAAAAGACAAATTTTGACTTTCTCTAAGAAAGGAGCAGAAGACTATTAGTTTAAGATTGTAAGTTCCTAAAAATTTTATTTATTCCCGACATTTTTCCCATTTTAACGATACCTTTGGTTTAAAAAAATATTAATACAGTAAACTCTATCCAAGGCAGAATCGATTAGGACCAATGAAATTTTCCATTATAGACAATTTTCCACCTTAGGATGATAAATAAAAAGATGACTGTCACATATTTTTTAAAAAGTAAAATACTATTTATTTAATATAAATATTTTTGGAGTGAATTCTAATCCTGATAAAAAAGGTTGCTTCCAAAGAAACAAATGATCCATTATTTTCATATTATAATTAAAAATGCATGCATATTTTTTTTAATTTGAGACAAATAATAAAAAAAGCATGCTTTTGAACATTTTTTTATTCATTTAACCCAGAGGGGGGGGGGGGGGGGTGAGGGCTTTATGAAATTTCGCATTTTATGTATTATGTATTTAATGAAAAGTATAAAAGACAGAAATATGTGCATTTTATTTGTTCAATTAACAATTTTCTTTAACTTACAATTATTTACAGCTTCTTTTTTTTCTTTTTTACACAAATAAATTCTTATTTTTCACAGCAAAATAGGTCAAAATACAGTCCATAAAATTAAACTATACTATTTTAATTTTTTTACCTATACTAATTACACAGGGTGTTTCAAAATTGACCGGTATATTTGAAAAATCAATAAAAATTAAATGGCCAGCGATAGAAATACACCGTTTGTTGCAATATGCTTGGGACAACAATAAATTTTCAGGCAGACAAACTTTCAAAATTAGTTACAATTTTCAACAATAGATGGCGCTGCAGGCGATTTCAAAGATAGAGAAGAAACGCAATCTGTGAGTTCTCCATTCTGTAAGTGGTTTTTCTGCTGTAAGCATGTGCTGTTGACAGATTGCAAATTTGCTGTGAAAAAATGGTTTATTCTTTAGAACAGAGGTTTTTTTGACTTGAAAGACCTTGTGTACTGCCACAATCCAGAAACAATTGAATAACTGAAGCAGAACATCTCTTCTGCATGAGAAGCCATCACACCTGACACGTTTACAAAGGTTTCTGGTAATTTCATTCTGAGACTATGCCATGTTATTGCTGTGCATGGTGGATATGTGGAAAATGCGGTATTTTAGATTTTTTCAGACTGCTGCGCAATTTGTTGTTGAAAATTGTAACTAATTTCAAAAGCTTGTCTGCTAAAATTTACTGCTGTCACAAGCATAATGCAACAAATGGTGCATTTCTGTTGCTGTCTGTTTAGTTTTTATTGATTTTTTTTAATATACAGGTCATTTTTTAAACACCCTGTATATATAATTATATATATAATGAGTTTTTAAAATTTGCTTTTTCAATTTTGAAAGTGGCTTTTTATTTTAAATCTTGGAATTTTATATTCACAATTTTAATAATGATGTGTATTTCTTTTATTAGGGTAAAGGAAAAAAATAAGCAACACTTTAATTTATGAACTGTTGAAAAAAAAAGAAATATATTTGTCTCTTGTAAATAAAAAGAAAATGTTGTCTGTAAATACAACCACATATTTTTACTTTCCCTGTTTGTTAAATCCATAAAAATGCAAAATTTCATAATTAAAATTCTCTCTCTGTAAATTAATGAATGCATAAAAAATGTTTTTATTTATATTTATATTTTATAAGTATATTATTTATCCATTAGTTTTAAAGTTTCTTATACCAAATACTTTTCACTTTAAAATATACATTTTTTTTTTTTTTTTTTGCTGTTTTCACATTAAGCAGATTCTGCTTATGGAGCACATATTAAAATTATTTTCTATTTCTTTTCCTTTCTTACTAAGAGACTTGAGTTTTCAAATATTTTTGGAGGATTTTTTATTTTATGCAAATGCTTAGAGGAAACTTCTACATTTTCTACATGGGTTATCAATACTGGAAAATATCATTTTGCATTTAAAAAAAGTGAATGGCATATGTACATTTTATGTTATTTAGGTTTTCTTATTAACTTTGCTCAGAATTAAATTGGCAAAAACAATAACAAAGGCCCCTTAGTTCGTATGAAAGATTTTTGTTTAATGAATATGAAATTATACAAATATGAGGTTTAAATCACTAAAAAAATAATGTTTAAACACACAATGCATAAACAATTTAAACAGACTTATATGTTCCTTGAATATTAGGACTTGCATCATCAGTGTAAAAATCAATGTATAATCCCCACTCCCCCAATTGCAGGCAATGTGAATTACTCAAATGTCTTTAAACATAGTAAAAAAAGACTATCAAGTTTCAGCAACTAATGAAATTAAAATGGAAGTGAAACGTGACATAATAAATCCACACAGAAAGTTGAGCTGTAAGGTATACTAGACAAATCATTAACAAAGGAGTTTAATTTATTGATACAAACCATTCAAAAAAGTCCAAATCCAAAAGAGAAGTGCATTTCTTTTTAACCATGGCCAAACAAAATTGAAATTATATATATGAGGTTTGTTTACAAAAACAGACAGGAACATGCATATCACACAAAGTGTATGCTGCCAAAAGCACTGGGATCCCTGACTTTAGATTAGTTTAGAAAGATTTTCATTTAAAAATATAAATTCATTCAACAGTGATTTTAGATATATTTAAGATTATTATCATAAGTCTAGGCAATGCTGGATGAATCAACTAGTAGAAGTATATAATCCATGTGGTAGGATGGTATAATAATCCCTAAATGTGATTGTAAGTTAAATATAAATCATTTGATGTTTTCAGCTTTGATTGTAGAAATAGGCTTATTCTTGACATCTGATGAATAATTGTCAGGCTATCACAAGAACATTCTACTAAATACATTCAAAAGATTCAGGTTTAAAGATAGCACAATAATTAGAAAAATCTTTATTCCAAAACAGCTACAATGCCTTTAGATGATGTTAAAAAGAATGACTGGATTTTATTTTTAGTTAAGAAAATTATCTATAATAATAAGAATGAAACTTTCTGAGAAAAGTTTGGTAACAGACAAATACAAACTATATATTTGGTTTAAACACAAAAGGTGTGTGTGTATGTGTGTATTTTTGTCGGCCGATTATCTAAGCTATGGGATATAGGCCCTATGGGGTGGGTTGCCCTCCGTGGGGGTCTTTTTAAGGGAACCTAACCCGTATTTACGCAACGTTTGAAGAAAACCACAGAAAACTTCGAACGGTTAGGCCGACGGTCGCGATTGGGTTCGAACCCAGCACCTACCGTCTACCAGTTTGGAGGTCAGAACCTCGCGGCCACTGGTGGGGCCTCTTAAACACAAAAGGAAATTATTTAAAATTTGGATCAATTGGGTGATTATGGAATTCCAGAGATTTCCTACTTTTTCAAAGATTTTCTTAATCTGAAACAAACCAGAAATTTAACTTCCAAAAACTGTAACAGAGACACTGAAAGAAGACTGCATATACTCTCACACTATATGTATTTCTCTTATACATATACATTTATAAATATAATTATATGAATTTAAATTTCATTAAAATTCATAGAACATGCTACAGTCACATGCAAAGGATATTTTTAGGAAATTCTTTAACAGATCTTAAGAAAATAAATGGGAGGGAAAAGTAACATAAAGTCATTTTTTGCAGAACATTGTGCAGTATGTTTAATAACTCATATGTTAAGGCTTTAAAAAATAAATACTAGATTACCTTTTACAAGGATTTGGAGTAAGGCATTCATTAAGCAGCTCTTGTATAGATTCAGGAATGTCCTAAAATTAAAAAAAATATATGCATATAATTTATAAGGTTGGTCATAATTGTAACCAAACTATAAAGAAAAAAAAAATTAAAAGCCACAACTTACTTTTAATTCATCTGGAATTTCATGATTCTTAAAAATTAAGTTTATAACACCAATACCATTTTCTGAAAAATAAAATAAGGAAACAAGATACTTATTGAGAAAAATTAACATTTACTATTTTTCTTAAGTTGCATAGTATGCTTAAAGTTTAGAGAGTCAAAGCTTATTTTTCAAGAACAGAAAACTTGAATTAAACAAAAATTAAATATTACTAGTTTTCATATTCAATTCAATGATGCTTTAATAATATTTTTATCATTACAATGCACAGAATTAATATAACAGAACTGTTATACACACAACCAACAATAAATATGTATAGATAAGTTCTTATACTACCAGACCTCTTAACTGGGATTCTGAAAACTGAAAAACCAACATTTTTTGCAACCTTATTAAAAATTTAAAAAAAAAATCTATAATCTAAAAACATTATTATACTCTCTAGCTTCAAGGATAAAGGGAAGAATATTAGTAACTCATACATTCATTCTAGGAGAGCAAAAAGAAACTCTTACCTTTAGAAAGTGCAATCTATGCAAGCAAACACAAATGCATGTATCATTTTTAAGTCAAGTATTTAAGCAATTCTGCGATTGTTAGCTTATTTTTGAATCTGCATTTGTACAATTTCATTTTTGAATCCACAGATCAAAAAAATCTTTTTGGACCCAGAAATCGTATCTAGTGATTGAAAACAAATATTTATGGTGATCTAATAAGTTACATTTCTTCTTTTTAAATTTCTGGATCGAAAAGTGATTGTTTGACCTGCAGATTATATGCCGGAAATTACGGTACTTTGAAAATGGGACATCGACTTGTATGTGGGTCAGATTTAGGAAGAAAAGTTCTAAGACATTAAATCACTAGAAAACGAGCTTCACAATTGTTTTATCATGCTTATCACCCTAAATTGCCAATATCAATATATTTAAAAGGAAAAAAAAATTATTCAATGTAAAATTTTTGACTGGACAAATTATCAGGCCACAAAATAATGGATAGGTGGATGAAAAAGAAATCATAGAATGACTGGGAAATATGTGAGGCAAAAGACCCAGAGTTGTATTTAAGAAACTAATGAAGCTTGTATGAGGTACATTCAGCTCTCATATGACTGGCTATGTGAAAGAAAAAGTTGAAAATTTGTCTATGGAAAAAGGTAGCTAATTTAAAATAAAGTGGCAATCAATGTTATCATGTCTTGTGTTAAAGAAGCATGGATGCCAGTTCTAATAGAGTTGATTGTGAAATCATTATAAAGTTGTGTTTTAATAGCAATGTAATGGATGCACTGAAGACTATTTTATTTACGAAAACACTGATGAAAATTCACCATATACTGAGTTCGATTTTTATGAAGAAGCAACAGAAAGGTATTTCCTCAAACTTTCTGGAGATCTAGTTAGTGATTCTACATTCAAAGAATTTGTTTCATGTTTCGTAACTTTTTACATAATTATTTTTGTTTATTTAGTAATTCATTAAAAATAGATCTTTGTCTAATAACACACTAGAATTTTTTAGGGTTGGCAGTTCAAGAATTTTACCATGATCTTGTCATTCAAAATATAGGGATCTGCTTATACATAAATCGGCTTATATATGAGTAGATATGGCAAGCAAGAAGAAAAAACAGACATACAATTAAGTATGTGTCATTGTTACTTTTATAATCAACATCAACTCATATGATGTTTTTTCCATGTCTGCAGATATATTCACAATATCCAGATAATGGTAAGACTGTTCTAATTTTGATTTAATCACTTTTTAGTTATGTGTGCCATTTAGGAAGAAACAACAGTTAAATCAAAGAACCTGTAGAAGAGGCAATTAAGTATTTTTATTTCTGCATCAAAACAGTTATAGTCATTCACAGCAATTTTTCTAAAGCCTATATGAGTAGCACATGGCCTGTTCTTAAGCAACTAAGTTCTACACTATACTCTATTAGCCTAACAATCCCCTTGTGACAACATCCTTGATCCAGCCAATGGATCAAGGTCAGTGTTAGGCACACTCAGAAAAAAAAAAATAAATAAATAAACTAATTCAAATTTAAAACTTTTTTCACAAGGTTGGTTTGGAGGGACTTTTCTACAGTTTCAAAATCAGATGGGTCAGGACTGGATTTATTTTCTGGCTCAAGTTGTGGCTGGACTGCATTCTTCTTAAGGTCTGAACAGGAAGAAATTTTCAATCCCAGTTCATATGAAAATTACTGGACCAGCACAGGTCTGGCTTGTCCAGTAAAAATATCTTCAGGGTTGCCACTCTAATCTTGAAAAAAAATTCCCTGTGTTTTCCCTGTACTGCAACGCGTTTATTCTATGTTGAGTGCGCAAAAATATATGCGTGTATGTATGCCAGTTAACCACCTTGTAATTTACCATTACCCAACTAACTGAGCAAATGTTACATTAATGTTACATTAAGCATACATTATGTAATATGAGCAAATAAAAATAACTCTTTAAAGTTATTACACTTTTTATTAAAATCCCACATTTTATGTTAATAATAATAATAAAAACAGTAGAGCAATACTCAAGCATTCAGCTAAAAAATACTTTGAAATATTTATCACTCAACTGCAAAAAAAAAAATTGTTGAAGACAATATTGCAAAAAACAAAATTTTCTGCCTTTTTTTTTGCGATCTTACAAAAAAATTGCTGTTAAAAAAAAAAAAAGACAATTTTTGTCATAATTTTGTCAACGGCAATTTTTGGCAAAAATCTGCGTTTTTCATGCTTTTTTTGACTAAAATCGCCATTTTTTTTGACAGAAATTGCTGTTTATTTCGACAAAAATCACTATTTTTCGCTTTTTTAAAAAGAAAACCACGTTTTTTTCGCTATTCGATAAAGAAAATTGCCGGTTTTTGCGATACGATGAAGAAAATTGACGTTTTTTTTCTCGACTTTATGACGAAAATTGACGTTTTTTTCGCAGCCTTTTGATAAAAATCGTCGTTTTTCAAAGATCTTTTGACGAGAACAGCATTTTTTCGCGATATTATGATGAAAACAGCATTTTTTCGCGATCTCTTGACAAAAACAGCATTTTTTTTGCAATATTTTGTGGAAAATCACGTATTTTTCGCGATCTTGGGATCCTTCGACGAAAATTGCTTTTTTCTCGTGATTTTTTGGGGAAAATCGCGTTTTTTTTTCCGCAAAAATTCTATTTTTTTCACGCGGTCTTTTGATGATATAAAAAAAAGTCGGAACGGCTAAAAATGACAAAACAGCGGAAAATCGCATTTTTTTTTTTTTCTTTCCGCGAAAATTCTATTTTTTTTTCACGCGGACTTTTAATGATATAAAAAAATCTGAAAAGCTAAAAATGGCAAAAAAGCGGAAAATCGCGGACCCGCGAAAGAATCTCATGCTTGTTTTGAACTGACGCGACGGGAGAAACAGATGAGGAGAAAGGGAAAGAACATTACGCGCAGTCGCAGATGGAAGACATGAGAGGAGGTGCTCTGTGGATTCAACTATTCGCATGGCAAAGAAGAGGTGTAGGCAGACACATGGAAGAGCCGCTTAAAGTGAATTTTCGCTCCGCTTTTCCAGGATTTTATTTCTTCCGCGAATTTTTTTAGAATTATATTTTGAAAGCAGAAAAAAATTTTGTTTGGATATAACAGGAAAAAAATTCCCTGTGTTTTCCAGGTTTTTTAGGATTTTTGAAAAATTCCCTGGTTTTTCCCTGTTTTGAGAGGGTATTTTGAAATTCCCTGTATTTTCCCGGTTTTCCAGGTTTTCCCGGTGGCGTGGCAACCCTGGTAAAATTTGGACTGACCAGCACAGGTCTGGCTTGTCCAGTAAAAATATCTGTAAAATTTGGACTGACCAAATTTTTTTTATAATTGTTGATTCCTTTTCACAATTGCATTAAAACATAATTTACTTTCCTTTCATATCATGTTTGGGTCAGATTGCTAATTGCTGAAAATTATTTTGGCGCATTTGGGGCAAGATTGCAGATAAAACTTATTCTTTTTGTCAATTTCGGGTTGAGTTGAGAATTATTCCAAATAGAGTTTTCAGATTCGGGTCAAGAAGCACTTAACCCACACAAGGCTATATTTTTGATGATCTGAAAAAAAAAGTAAAATTTACTCATCATAAGTGGTGCAACAAGAGTAAACACCAAGAAAACCAAGAATAAGAAATTTGCATCCTGAACACCCCGAGGAACATAATTTCTATATATGTTTTTCTTTTTACGTTTAACTGTTTAAAATTTATCTTAAACAGGCACTTGAGGAAGTTAAGCACAGTTTTGAACCTGACCCAAACCTGAAAATTTCATTTGAAGTCAAGTCAGACATCAACCCGATTCGAATCCACCAAAAGATTTCTTCAACTGGCAACTGGCGACTAGCTGTTTGTGTCATTGATAAGTTCGAAATTAAAATTAGGTAAACCCAATCTGGGACCACTTGCTTCAAAAAAGATTAAATAAAAGATCTTTTGAAAATTCTGTTTTGATTGCTTTTTAACCATAGAACAGATGTGTCCTGTTGATGGACACTACATGATTGGTGTTGTTAAAATATGATTTAAAAACTTCGTTTATTTAAGAAGACATCCTTTGTGTCAAAATGTATTGTATTTTCATTTCTTATGCCAATAAAACTTAATGAAAAATAATATTTTTAAACAAAATCAATTTGGAGTCTAACAGATGCCACACGACCCAATATGTAATTTTTAGAGACAACAGCCCAAAGAATAATCAAGGCTGATTCTGAGTAAATAAAAAAATTCTTAAAGCTTACAGCAGAAGGAGGTGGAGAACGAGGATACCCTGTAGGCACAAACTATGCATATTTACTGCAGTCCTTTCACAAAATTTGCCTTTTTTTTTTGCAATCTTAATAAAGTTTGAGATTTTTTTTTTTTTTTTTTTTTTGCAATTTATAGACAAAATTTGCATTTTTTTTTCATGATTTTTAGCTGAATTTTGTGTTTTTTTTTTTTTTTTTTTTTTACAGTATTTTGACGAAATTTGTGTGTGTGTGTGTGGTGGAGGTGGTTGTGGTAATAATGGGGGGGGGGGTGTCCTAAGATTTTTTTTTGATTGATTTTTTTTTTTTAGGTTTTTTGACAGAAATTTGCTTTTTTCCATGATCCATAGCTGAGACTTACATTTTTTTTCATGATTTTTTGATGAAATATGCATTTTTTTAGCGATCTATTGTTGAAATTTGAATTTTCTTTGGAATCCTTTGACAGAAAATCGAGTTTTCTCCGTGATCCTTTGATGGAATTTTAGTTTGTTCATAATCTGTTGCCAAAATTAGAGTTTTTTTTTCATGATCTTTTGCAGAAATTTGTGCCATTTTTTCACTATCTTTTGCCAAAATTTGCATTTTTCACTATCTTTTGCTGAAATTTGCATTTTTCTTGTGATCCTCTGACAGAAATTCACAACTTTTGAAGAAATTCGTGTTTTTTGTGATCTTTTGAAGATTTTATATTTTTTCACATTAGAATTTTTCTGCAAATAATTGACAAAATTTATTGTTTTTAGCGACAATCTGCCTGAAATTGCAGTATTTTTTGACTGATGACAGATTTTTTTTAATTTTCAGAACTGAAAACATGAAAATTCGGAATTTTTTTTAAATTTGTGACGGAATCATCCCTGTGTTTAAAATATGGTGAGGAAATATTATACTTAAGATAAAATCTTTTTTTTTTTTTTCCATGATTGTTTCAGGAAATTCACAATCTTTTTCCATGATCCTTTTGCAAATACCTGATTTTTTTCCATGATTCTTCCATGAAATTTCTGGGTGTTCTTTTTTCATGATTATTTCAAAAATGCCACATCTTCACCTCCCCCCCCCCCCCAATTGTTGTTTGAAATTTCGGATATTTTTAATCCCACAATTGATTTGCATCAATTCCTAATTTTTTTCTATGATCATTTTGCGAGTCATTCATTTTTTTTTTCCTCAATCGGTACAAATAATTCATGGTTTCTTTTCCATTATTGTTTCACAAAATTAGTGACTTCTTTCCATTATCATTTGTTGGAACTCGAGTTGCTTTCCCATACTTTTTTTGATGAAATTGACATTTTTTTCCGTGCACTTCTTTGACGAAATTAGTGATTTTTTTTCTTTGACTAATACACGCTACAATTTTTCGCTACCGACTAACAAAATCAACGATATTTTTCTGCGGCCAATAGCCAAAATTAGCAATGTTCGCACAATTTTGGCAAAGTTTGTGTAGTCCAGTCAAATAAGGAGGGAAAAAGAGCAAACCTTGGAATAAAAGACAGCAAGCTGAAAATTTACACGGCGCCAGATATTTAAGGTCAAAGGTCATGAAATTCAGGTTTTGTGCTTATGACTCGTAAACCGTGAATTTTATTGAAATAAACCCAGTTACAAAATTAAAGCAAATAAAATTTCCTATAAAATACATACATTAATTTTTTTTTTTTTCTGACAAATAATTTTGGCGCTAGAGCATACTAAAGAAAGACTTTTTTTATCTTCTGGCCAAAATGAGAAAAAAATCTTCGACCATGCTCAATTTTTCAGAAACTGTTCATTTTAACGGAAAAAATAGTTACAAAATTCAAGTAGACTACTTTTTAATAAAATTCATAAAAGAATTTTAATTTTATAACCAAAAGTTTAGGTGCTAGACTACATTGGAAAAAAAGGCGATTATTTGATTTTTGATCCAAAACAAGAGAAGAGTCTTTTTCTATTCTCAGTTTTTTTAAACTATATGTCTTATCAAACAATCCCTGTTACAAAATTAAAGTGTATTTTATTTTCTAAGTATTACAAAAATAACTTTATTTTTCTGACAAAAGGGTCATGCCGTAAACAGTGCTGAAAAGGAGCGAGTTTTTGGCCTTCTGTCGAAAATGAGAGAAACAACTTCTCAAGAGTGTTTTCTATGCCTCAAATGACCTTCGAAAATATTTAAAAGATTGTAGACTATAAAATTCTTTACAAGTCATCAAACAACACTTGATTGCAACACAAGATGTAATATATTTAACGAAAAAAGTAAAATGCTATTCAATTTCAATTCCTTTCAATAGTCTTGCCTGCAGATTCCAAGTTTTTGGTGTTAAAAAATAACAATGTGAATGTGCCAGAAAATTTTAAGCTTATAAGAAATATATATATATATATTTTTTTTTAGTACCACTGTAAACGCACTTCTTCCTAATATTTAAAAGAAACGTGCACAGACAGTCGTATTCATTGCCATATGAACGTAAAATTACTATCTACACATTTCCATTCAGAGAATAAACGCAGTATCATTCAGATATGATTGTACTTGACGGTTACACAGATAATAGCAAAAACATTAAAGCAGTGGAACAACACAGAAGAACTGCTCTCTTACAAAGTTTGTTTTGATGCAAAAATTAATGTGCCAATCAGCCAAGAAATGTTTTGGTCGAACAGATCATATAAAAAGAAGATTATTCAAATGCTTAATAAGCTATTATAAACTGCTAATATCACTACAAAACAAGTTAGGGATGACACTGATATACTCATCACTGAAACAGCAATTGCAGAATCAAAACATCAAAAGACTGCAGTCATCATTGGAGAAGATATTGATTTGTTGATTTTTTTAATAGGACGAATCAAATTGCATCAGCAAAAAATTTTCTTTAAAAAATTGGCAGAGACAATGTGGAGACATGAATGTATTCATTTAAAAGTTTTGATAATTATCCACGTTCAAGAGAACATGTTTTATTTTTGCACGCCTTCGGTGCATGTGACATGACATCTGCACTGCTTAAAAAAGGAAAATTGCCAATAATAAAAAATGTTCGAGAAACATTCCAATTTGTACCAGTCAACTCATATATTTCAACAAGAAAAGAGTCCTCTAAATATATTATTTGAAAATTGAATACACGTTATTTTAGCAATGTATAATGCTTTAAAGTCAGAACATAGTATTGACAATTTTAGATGCACCCAATTTATTAAATCAACAAGACTAAACAAACGAGTGCAATTATCATCTCTTCCACTTACACGTGCTTTTAGCTCATCAACATATCTATCGTGTCTATAGTGAGATTCAAACTTGGTTAAGGAAACATTTAGAACTGGAAAAGTGGGAGTGGACAATGCAAAACAAGATCCTGGAACCTATAACAACGTTATTATCTTCAGCACCAGAAGAACTATGCTGCATGATCTTCTATAATTGTAAAAAAGGATGTGGTGAGAACTGTCTGTGTCTAAAAGTAGGATTGCAATGCTCCTCAATTTGTGGTCATTGTAATGGACAAGCATGTCTCAATGCTTCATCATATCCAAAGGATCTTAATGAAGAAAGTGAATATGAATCAGGGGTTCTTAAGGCTTTAGAGCCAAATGTGGCAGACAACGAGGATAATGAAAACTATCTAGATATTCAATGTGGACCACCAGAAGAAAGAGACAATAATAGACAAGATGAATACTAAGATGTATGCCTCCTATTGATATTTAGAGAAAAAAATATAATGTCTTACATTTTAACTTGAATAAACTGTGATATACTTACATTAAACTTATGATAAATAAAAATTTACTGTATTTTCGGGCACCCCTAAATCGAGCAGTGCAGTAAAAAAAAGTTCGTGTATAACCCGCGGAGATACATCGATATATAGTCCGCGGACAATACACCATTTACTAACGTATATTTCGACCAGGGTTCAAAATTAGAAGCCATTAGTCATAATTTTTAACACAAATTTACCAAATTTTTTTGTGATGCATAATATCTACAGTAATTCGGCTAAAAAATTAAGATTACAGTACCGTAATTTTCATAAGAAACACTGCAGCGTTTACATGTTTTAAGATAAAATTTCAAGCGATGCGCCGTTTACGTGCCTTTTTTTCAAACAAGCGTGATATTTTTTCTGAATTTCTCCCCCCCCCCCCCAAAAAAAAAACGGTGATAAATTCACAATTTTGGACATAAAATGTATACGTATCTTAGGTCATTGGTTCCCAAAAGGATCGAATACTCTGAATCGGCCCAAAATGCACCAACTCCGAAAAGAAACGATTCCTCAGTCTCTATCTGAAATGAAACGACTCCGGAAAAGTTCGATTCCTTGATATCATTCCGAAATAAAACGACTGTGTAAAGGAATGATTCCTCGGAATCGTTTCGAAAAGACTGACTACTCTGAATCGTTCGAAACGACATAAATCACACACTTTTTTTTTGTTCTTTGCAACAGGGTAGTACCAACTCCGAAAAGAAACGATTCCTCGGACTCTATCTGAAATGAAACGATTCCTTAAACTCGTTCCAAAATGAAACGACTCTGTCAAGGAATGATTCCTCGGAATTGTTTTGGAAAAGACAGACTACTCTGAATCGTTCCGAAATTACATAAACCACATTTTTTTTTTTTGTTGTTCTTTGCAACAGGGTAAGGTAGATTTTTTTTTTTTTTTTTTGAAAAATAAACTAAATCTTAAATGATCTTAAATTCAGAATCATCGAGGTTGGAAGGGTTCCGGATTTTGAATTTTGTTCTCTACAAACACAATGAGGGTGCTGCAGCACTGATTCGCTAGCAAATTATTTTCTAATATTTTATTTATAGATTTTTTTTTAAAGTCTCATGTGTAAGTCGACCCCCCACTTTGAAGTTCTTTTTTTGTCTAAAATTGTACGATTTATATGCAAGTATATAGGTAGGTATTATAGATCTATCAGTGTAATACTTGGCGATAGTTGCGACAGTTCTTCCAAACTCAGAAATAACTGTATTTAAGCAGTAAAAAAAATCCTTTGCAAACATGGGAGAACTCTCTAAATTTCGCATCATAGCGAAAAAAATTTACAAATTTTGATGTTTTTTTTTTTTCAAATTTTTTCATGTTTAACAGTTGTAGAAAAATATTACGCTTTCCAATTTAAAAAAAAAATCTTTGTATAACCCGCAGCGGCTTTTTGGAAGATTTTTTTCTTGTATAAGCTGCGGACTATACACTCGAAAATACGGTAATTAAATGTATTTATATTCAATATGTTATTATTTATATAGTTTAACTAAATATTTTCATGCGGATATCTTAGTTATGAATAAAATTTCTAAACAAGAATATAATGTAATTTTCTTAAAGATTATAATATTTTTAGTAAATAATTAAAGTTCTAAACATTACTGGAGTTCGCAATCTTGAGTTAGATTTTCTTTCTTTTGGAAAGAAGGCAAAGGACTAAATAAATTTGTTGTACGAATTTTTCAGAAAATGTTATCCACTTTAATTTTTTGAGATTCTTTGATAAAAGCATAATATTTGAATAAAACTAGGGTAGAAAAGAACTTTTTTTTTGTTTTGGATCAAAGGTCAAAAAATCACATTTTTTTTTCAGCGTGATCTAGCACTAAAACTTTTCATCAGAAAACAAATTTTTTTATGAAATTTGTAGAAAACAGACTACTTTAATTTTGTAACTGGTTTTATTTTCGATAAATTGCATAATTTCTGAGAAATCGAGGATGGGCAAGGGTTTTTTTCCTCATTTTGGTCAGACGGTCAAAAAATTGCTTTTCTTCAGCGCACTCTGGAGCCAAAGCTATTTGTCAGAAAATAAAAGTTTATGTATGTATTTTATAGGAAATTTTACCTGCTTTAATTTTGTAATTGTTTTCTTTTTTTTTTTTTTTTTTCAATAAAATGCATGGTTTTCGAGATATAAGCAAAAAAACTGATTTTCATTACCTTTGACCTTAAATATCTGGTGCATACATGAGATTTTATTAGACTTTTCAGATAACTTTTAGAATGTCAAAATAAAGCTGTTTGCAAGTTTTCAGCTTGCTGTCTTTCATTCTGAGGTTGAATCCCTATTTGACTGGACTATTGATACTTTTTATGCAATCTATTGACAATATTTGTGTTTTTTCTCTGCGACCGATGAACGAATTTGATTTTTTCCCCTTTGCAATAGATAATTTCCATGATATTTTCCAGTAATTTATTGAACATTTAGCAGGTTTTTCTCCTTGACCAATAGAAGAACTTTGCGATTGTTTCATGCTGATAGACATTACAAAAAGCAATGCCTTGGGGTTTAAAGGAATTAGTAGAGTAACAGCAGAGGAAGCCCCTCACTGATTTTATTAACTCTGATAATTAAATAACTAAACCCAGCTGAAATAAATATGTAATGCATTAAAAACTAAAGAAAAACATAACAAATAAAAACAGGATAAGCTTCAGATTTAACACTTTTCAATAATTAAAAATATATATAACACACTACATATTTTTAAATAACTAATATGGCTCATGACATAAGAAACATAACTATTTCAAGTGAATCTTAACACTTGAGAGCTCTCAAAAGACGTGTAAGTTATTCAAACATGACTGCTAGATTCACGATAACTTGGCTAATCTCCAACATATGACCATCTCTAAAGGATAATTACTTAAATAATTAAAACTTCATTTAACCAGGAATGATGTACATTGGAATCTACATCTCTCCACCATAAATAACAAGCACAATCCTTTAAAAGAAACTGCAGACTTGGTATGCACTAAGACAATACATTTAGATATCCACAAGCAACAGCATATAATATTCCATGCAAAGTTTTGACAGTCATATCAAAATGGATGACACTGCTGATTTAATGAAGCAAACTATTTCATAATTAAAAGTTCTCCAAAACAACGTTGATAAAAGAATCAACATATGAACTGAGAACATATTGAAAGGCATCGTATTTATATGGTGATGATCAGCTCACATTAATAGACTGATGAAAAGGGATGAAATACAATGAGTGCTATATCTCTCAGGTATTTATTCCATCTCAGCATCACGACTAAAGCTTCTACGCATGTCCAGGTGATTTTCCTACAGTTTCTAGAAAGTAGTGCAGAAGCATAAAGAGATACATAACACAGAAAGTGGAGAAATGTCACTATCGATCATAACACCATCTCTTAGGAATTGAGAGAACTAGGTAAGACTGCACTTTTTTCTATGTAAAGATAATTGGATGGAAAGATGCTGTAAATTGAAAACATACTCACAATAAATAGATAAGTTTTTCAGAAAAGTAAATATGCATTATAAGGATAAAGAAACAAAGGAAACATGCTTTGAAAGGTAAGTTAATATTAGATAAATAAGATTTAATAAATGAATATTTAGCAAAGGATAACCAAGAATGGAAATATGTGAAGGGGATAAGACACAAGGATAAAAAGTACTTTTAGGCCTAACACATGTGATAGATTAACATAATTTGTGATATTTTTCTGCTACACATTAGCAAATTTTATTTTTGGGACTGATTAGCTAATTTCCAGGACTCACAAAAAACTTGGAATTTTTTTTTCATGTTAATGTAAATAAATATCGTGATTTTTTTCTGCAATCGATTGTCAATTTCTTGTGAGGAAATGTTGATTTTTCTGTGAAAGATTGATGAAATTTATGATTTTTCTCCTGCATCTGACTGATAAATTTAACAATATTTTCCCATAACTGATTTTAGAATTTTGCAGTGTTTTTTTTCTCCCCTTCGATCAAATGCAAGTTTCCAGATTTTTCTTACGATCTATTGGTCAAATCAATCACTTAAAACATGCCAACAGAAAAAATTTTACAAACCCAAAATGGGCAGGGTACATTTGTAGCTATATAAAAACGGGCAGGGCACATTTACATTTTTTTTTCGATCAAATGTAAGATTCTGGATTTTTCTTACGATCTATTGGTAAAATTAGTCACATAAAATATGCCAACAGCAAAAATTTTGCAAACCCAAAATGGGCAGGGTGCATTTGTAGCTATATAAAAACGGGCAAAACACATTTACAGCTTTAAAAAATGGGTAGGGTGCTGCGCCCTCTCAAAAATGCCTGGGGGAAACACTAAGTAAAATAGATTGAAGAAGAAAACACAATTTTTTTAAATTTTGGATAATGTGAGTTTTGAACTCACGTCCATAAACATTATAAATATATTTTTAATGTTAAAGAATGTTATATTTATGTTTGTCCCAAAAATTGAAAGATGTGATACATCACAAATGCAATGCAACAAGGTGCTATGCAGCTAGTCAAAATATAAGTATCTTTACAATTTTACAGGGTTTATGTGACTAATGTACAAGTACATGGCATTTAAATAGGCTCAAAAGTTAAGAAAATCTGTATTCTATAAAGTAAAGTATACAAATACACAGCTGTCAACTTTTTACAAATGAAATAAACATACTTTGAACCAGAAATGTTCAGTGAAAAAAATAAAATCTAACAAATGTCACACAGAAATGAGACACAAAATATTAAACTTACTGGTTCCAAATATCTCTATTTCACTCTAAAAAACCTGAAAGCTAAACAACCATGGGAATGGAATTAGTCTATAATATTGAAAACATCATGTTATTCATAAAATATATTTTCCTATCTCACCCTCCTCCCCCCTCCCCCCCCCCACACACACACAAAAAAAAAGAAAAGAAAGAAAGAAAAAGATTTATTTTATGCTTTATGTTTCACTGAATCAAACTGTTAAAGTTCCACAAATATAAAAAATCTTATAAAACAAGGCATAGTTTTAATTGTTTAGACAAAATGAATCAGTATTTAACTAAATAAAAGTCAAGAAAAGCTGAAATTTAAGACGATTTTAAATTTAACAGTATGCTAATAGCGAAAATATAAAATTATGGAGACCAAAATTTCTTCAGTTTCAGACATCTGTGCAAAAACATTTCAGCTTCAGCTTTAAATTTTAAAAAAGTATTCGACAGATATATCTTGGAATGTAATGATTTCCTTCATATACATATTTTATACAACAATATGTTAGTTTAACATTTCTCTTCAAGAAATTTTTTTTTGAAAATGAATTAAAAAAAAATAAATAAATATGTATAGGTTTACAAAAACTTTGGCCAGAGTTTGAGTTATAAACATATCCCTTATGTACAGTCTTGCATTTAAGTGAACAGTTTATTCAAAATTCTAAGTAAATATGAAATCCAGAATAACTGAGAAGCATAGAACAATTTGCTTATTAAACAAAATTGAAAATTATCTTTAGAGTAGGTTTAAATATAAATTTCAAAATAACCCTATAAACTTAACTAATAAAACTATTACAACATACCACATTTCAGGAATGAAAGTATCTCGCTAAAAATGTTTTCAAGAGTTAATCCATTCCACAAATCAATATTCTGAAACAACAACAAAAATCATTATAAAAACCCAAAAACTTAACAACATAATAAAGAATGCTACAAGGCAAAGTGCAGATAAATAAACCAATATACATTTATCTACCGTAAAATGGGGTGACTAGGAACAGCGGGGTGAATAGGAACGAAACTTTCCGGTCATACAAATAAATTCATTATAAATATATACGATGATATTTTTAGTTGCCAATTTTTTTATAAGAAGGTAATAGCATTAAGAGTTGGAAAATTCAGTTTCGACATGTTGGCACCACTATTGGGGTACATAAAAAAAACTTAAAGGGGATCCTTAAAAACCTCATTTTTTCAACGGCTTCAAAACTTTGTCTGTAACTACAGTAGTTTTCGTATTCTAAACCTAAGAGAGGGGATTTTTAATTAATGATAGTCCTGTAAACGATATGCTGTGCTAGATTCTATTTATTTCTAAATTACATAATGAAAAAATCAAAAATTGCTTGTAACATCAGAGGTTTAAGATTTACGGGGTGAATCGGAACACGTTTTCTCTCATGGTTTATTATTCTATACAGTAATAGTTTCATGTAATATATGAAAACATATGTATGAATATGTATTGCAACAATATTTTGTTTGTTCTAATTACTTGAAAATTTTAAAGGTGCAAAGAAATTACTTGGTTAAACAAAAAAGTCAACGCATAATCCAACAGACATGGAACACACAGTAAAAAAATTTAAAAATAGCAAATTAGTAAAATTGCACAGAATTATTCTCTGACATCCACAACATTACACAAACATTAAAAAAAAAAAAAAACAATTAAAAAAGGAGAGGAATGCAAACAGTACTAAGGGCTGGGGATGAGGGCGTATTAGTAGATCGTATTAATACCTGCAGCAATTGGGGCTACTCAATATTTTCAGGTACCCAATGACTACTAGTAAAGGATAACACAGAACAGGGCTGAATTTGTATTAAATTCTACTTCTGCAATTAGAATATAATTTCTTAAATCTTAATTTTTCTTGATTTCAAAGTTGTTTTCTAATTTTAAAAAGGCATATCTTTACTTGTATACATAAAAAGGGCTTGACTTCACAGTAACTACGTGCTCTTATTCCTTCCTTATCATTATTATCTGTTTTTATTAACCCTATTAAAGTCTGAATTTGACAAATTAAAGATTATAACATATGTTCCGATTCACCCCTATCTGCGGGATGAATTGGAATACCATTAAAAAATTAAATAATATATACATAAACAGTAAAAATGTTTCGTTTTGGCTTAAAAAGTAAAGAACAAAACAAGACCAAAGTTTGTAGTAGAAAAATGAAAAAAATGAAAATCACTTGCTGCTTTTTTTTAACGTCAAAGTTGAAAAGTATTCCGATTCACCCCATTTTACGGTACTTAATGTCTTTATTTTATTCTAATAATAATGATATATAAAATAATTTGGAATGAAAAATATTCATACAACACTATAACAGTAATGATATTTGTTTCAGTTAAGAATATATTTCAAATTTAAAAGAGAAAATTTTAATATTATTTACATCTTATTTTACAGCAAACAATTTCTATACTTATTCTCCAACATTAGACTACATACAGGTAAATTTAGTGGTGGTCACACTATTTAGGTTGATTTCTTTAGAAAATCAACATATTGCAAGCACTTTATTTAGATATAATACAAAACTTGTTATCAAAATACCAAAATATATTGAAGTTTATTTGGTCAGTTTATTAATTTTATAAATACCATGATTCAGTATGTTATAAAATATGTGGTTGCTGTAGTTTGTTTAAAGAGACATATAAAAGTATTAGTTAACTTATGTCCTATGGGGGAAAATCATTTGTAGCATATTTTAATGATTTTAGACTACTTAACGCATAATGGAATTGATAAGCATTGCTGATGTGTACAACATGCTGGTCCGAGAAGTCTCAGAAAGCATCTCACAGTGGTGACGCGGTAATTAGCCAGTGGTGCAGTGATGAGTGGCTTGCAGGGGAGAGGGGACTTTGTGAGTGCTGTGGTCGCAGGGAGGCTTGTAGCGGGCATGTTATTTTTTTTCATGTAAGTCCTTTAAATGCCACTAGATCGCAACCATGTTGTTGGAAACAAGAATTGTAAACCTCTTTTGATATTTTTATTGAATCTGTGATATTTAATGTGTACATTATATAATGGATACGGTTATGTTAATTTTGAAATGTTTTTCTGGTAATAGTAGCCATATTTTTATTATAGTGAAGTATTTTCTGTAAATGTTTTTCTGGTAATGGTAGCTATATTTTTAATTTGGTGAGGTAATTACTGTAAATGTTTTTCAGGTAATTGTAGCCATATATTTAATATGGTGCTTATTGTAAAAATCAATACATATAAAACAAGAACTTTTACTCTTTTTTTTTTTTTTATATCATCAAAGTTCAAATTTGTAATTTTGAAAGAACTTTTTGTGAAATTTGCATAAAATCTTTACATAATTATGTATTTGTCTTTCATATATGCATGTATTTCAATGAATTGAATATTTAATCAATGTAGATAGCAAGTTCATAAAAATGTTTCTTCAAAGTTGTGAGGTATTTTTGGTGTCTTCTTACTGTACCTGTATTGTACTGAATGTCTTTGTATCATAATTGCTAATGAAATCTTGTAAAGTATGGTATGCACAGGGTTCTTGCTGTCACTCGCCACTGCACCAAATTGCGACTAAATTCTTCATTTGGCGAGTAAAGAAGCTGTGGTTAATCATTCTTCGCACTAGTGAATCATTCTTCCCACCAGATGCCAGTGCACAGTTAAAAACTGTTATTTGTGCTTGTGGCAACAGTACATTACAAGAACTTTTAGATGAACACTTGTGGCAACAGCTAGCAGTTGTTGCTATCTTACTTTTTTCCCGGCGTTGACGATCGATTTTTTTCCTCTTGTTTTTGCTGTGTTTGAGATCAAAATAATGTAATTTAATTCGACAATTTTTATGTGATCACACATTTTCTGTTTCCTTGTGCAGCTGCTGTATTTTCAGGCAATAATTAAATATTTGATTTTTATAATGTAACTTAGTTTCGAGCGTTCATCTAAATCCCAAACTGGTGACCTAAACCTGTGCAAACGCACGCCAAATCATGCATCTCGGAGTCGGAGCTGAATAATCTAGCTGCATCGACCACAATTTCAAGCTGACGCGTGTGATTTATCATCAATGTGTATTAATATTAATCTAGGCAGGCTAAACGCCTAATATTTTATAAAAATTGTGTGTTATGAGCTGAACGAGCCTATGTCGGGACACGTCGTATCTTCCATGGATTTAGTCAACAGCATAATTTCCCACGTGATCGGTAAGCCTTTCCTTCTAATTATTTTGTATTTTTAGTAAAAGTAATTTCTTGCGTGGTTTTTGTTGCTCAATTCTGCCAATATTTATTTCTATTGCACTCCTTTTACCATGACCACAACGTACTTCACCAATTTTTAATTTTAATTTGTATATATGTGTGTTTAATTTGTAAATGTTTCCATCTTTATTTATATTGTATATAAACTTTTAAAATTCCATAATCATGCCAGACTCACCAGAATCAGCCACTGAGAATAATCAAATAGCACATGTGGCAGTCAAACCCCCACCTTTTTGGAAATCAAACCCAACTTTATGGTTTGTTAGATTAGAAGCTAATTTTAATTTGGCAAACATAACATCTGAATTAACTAAATTTAACCATGTAGTTGCGTCGATCGATGCCGATGTTTTGACTTCTGTGAGCGACATAATAGTCAATCCGCCACCAAACGAGCCATATACTGCGCTAAAAAACGATTAATCGATTCACATTCAGAGAGCGAAACATCACGAATTCATACCTTACTTCAAGGTCTTGAGCTCGGTGACCAAAGACCTTCGCAATTACTTACGCGCATGCGTGCTTTGGCAGGCACGTCTGTTGGCGAGCCACTGCTAAAATCTTTATGGCTGGGGAGACTCCCAAACAACACTCAATCGATTCTTGCTGCCCTGAACGAAGATCCTACTCAGTTAGCACCAATCACTGATAAGATTCATGAATTTACCTTCATTCTGGCAGTAAATGCTACAAGTTCAGTGAGGCCGGAATCCTCAAGCAGTTTAGAGCTCCAAATTGCACAGCTGTCTAAACAAGTTAGCGATTTGACAAACCTTGTAAACAAACGTGATACCACACACGAGAGAGGCCGAAACTATCATTTTCGAAGAAGGAGTAAATCTCGCGACCGCTTTCAACAGTACAAAGAGCCAAGTGATGGCAATTGTTTTTATCACACAAATTTTGGTAAGAACGCTCAAAAATGTTCCCCACCTTGTTCTTTCCGGCCAACGGAAAACTAAATTGGTGCCAGCGCCGGAAAGCCAGGATCGTGATCGCCACCTCCAACGTATTCTCCTGGCCGATACAAAAACAAACATGAATTTCTTAATCGACACTGGGGCAGATATTTCCGTTCTCCCAAAAAATTCTGTTTCCCAACCTATAGTATCAAATGATTTGGTACTTTATGCCATAAATGGTACAACAATAAAAACATATGGCACTAAGCGTCTCACACTCGATCTCAATTTACGCCGTAGTTTCACATGGCCATTCATTATCGCTGATGTATGTCAACCAATCATCGGAATTGATTTTTTAAAACATTTTAACCTTTTAGTTGATGCAAGAAACAATAAATCAATCGATGCCACTACTCAAATTTCTTCTGCTGCCACTTCTGTTACTTTAAGTTCTGAAATTTCAAATATATCTTTTGCTTTTGGCGATTCTCCATTTCAAAAAATACTTAAAAAATACCCAATAATTATAGACACTACGCCACCCAAACCCTCTTCAAACTCGACAACATTTCATCATATTGAGACGACGGGTCCACCTATTTTTTCTAAGCCAAGACGTTTATCTCCCGATAGGTTACGTGCTGCGCGCCAGGAATTTGAGTATCTTATGTCCCAGGGAATAATTAGACCTTCAAAAAGCCCTTGGGCTAGTCCGCTTCACATGGTACAGAAGTCAAATGGGGAATGGCGTCCCTGTGGCGATTATAGCAAACTCAACTCTGTAACTGTACCTGACAGGTATCCCGTACCCCATATTCATGATTGCACACAACTTTTATTTGGTAAAACTATTTTTCTACCATTGATTTGACCAAAGCATATCACCAAATACCTGTAAATCCCCCAGACATCCAAAAAACCGCTATAACAACACCATTCGGTTTATTTATATGTCTTTTGGCCTATGCAATGCTGGACAAACATTTCAAAGGCATATAAATCAAGTACTATCTGATTTAGAGTTTTGTATACCTTAATATGACGATATTCTGATTGCTTCTGCTAATGAAGCTGAGCATATTAACCATCTTGACCAAGTGTGTAGCCGTTTGGCGTTACATGGTTTAAAAATTAATCCAACCAAATGTGTTTTAGGACAATCCTTGGTAAAATTCCTTGGTTGTCTTGTGACACCGGAAGGAGTTAAACCCCTCCCTGAAAAAGTGTCCACAATAAATGATTTCCCAAAACCGGAGACACTTTCGCAATTAAAGCATTTTGTTGCTATGTTGAACTTTTATTGCAGATTTTTACCAAATGCTGCCAAAACACAAGCGCCTCTTAATAATTTACTTCGTGACTGCAAGAAAAATTACAAACGTCCTGTCCCTTGGACAGACAAGGCACTTCTTGCTTTCAATCAATGTAAATCTGACTTAGCTAATGCAGCTACTCTTGCCTATCCTTCATCAAACCATGAGCTCTATTTAATGGTTGATGCTTCTGACATTGCTGTGGGAGCCGCATTAAATTGCTTAACTGAAAATGGTACAAAGCCAATAGCCTTTTTTTCTCATAAACTGAGTGCAACAGAAATTAAATATAGCACATACGACAGGGAACTTCTCGCTATCTATATGTCTGTCAAACACTTTAGGCACTACTTGGAAGGTAGAAATTTCATAATATTTACCGATCATAAGCCTTTAACAAGTGCATTTACAAAAAATTCTGATGCAATTTCTCCACGTCAGCTCAGACAGCTTGATTTTATTTCCCAGTTTTGCACAGACATACGACACATCCCTGGCTTCGATAACGTAGTAGCAGACACATTGTCTAGAATAAGTTCTGTCAATGTTCAGTCAGTTGATTTGGCTACAATCGCAGAAGCTCAACACATGATGTCGAACTGCAGGAGCTATTAAATAACGACAAAATTTCTCTCCGTTTGAAACCCGTTGCTGTGACTCCAACTTTAAATATATATTGTGACAATAGCTGTGATACAATTCGCCCATACATACCCAAAGATCTCCGTAAAAGCATTTTTTCAGCTCTGCACAATTTATCACACCCGGGTACTAGAGCATCCAAAAAGCTCATCCAGTCCCGATTTGTTTGGCCATCTATGTCCAAAGATATTAATAATTGGACTCCATGTTACATAAAGTGGCAGAAATCAAAAGTGTTTAGGCACACATCCAGCCCACTTCAACATTTCTAACTACCTCACTGCAGATTTGACCATGTCCATATCGACATCGTGGGACCCCTAGCACCTTCAGATGGTTTCCAGTACTTGCTGACCTGCATAGATCGCTTCACACGCTGGCCTGAAGCTATTCCTATTGCCGACATTTCAGCAGAAACAATTGCAAAAGCCTTTGTCGCAAACTGGATTTCACGGTTTGGAATCCTAACTTTCATCACATCAGACCAAGGCCGCCAGTTCGAAAGCAATCTGTTCCTCATTCTCAACAAAATATTGGGCATCCAGAAGACTCGCACAATACCATATCATCCTCAGAGCAATGGCTTAGTCGAGCGATTTCATCGTTCCTTAAAACAAGCACTTCGATGCCATGGGTCAAAATGGACAGAATCACTTCCAATTGTCCTGCTTGGACTTAGATCTGCATTTAAAGCAGACCTCAACTGCACTAGTGCTGAACTAGTTTACGGTGCACCATTGAGACTCCCATGCGAACTGATCGACCATCCCCAAATTGACGTCCAACCACATGACTTCTTGCAAACATTGCGGGACACCATGAAGTCTCTCAAACCAACTCCAACTTCTGCACATGCCAAATCGTCCATTTTCATTCACCCATCTCTGGCAACATGCACTCATGTATCTGTGAGGCATGATTCCACAAGAAAATCCTTACAAACCCCTTATGATGGTCCATTCAGTGTTGTGAAACGAGGCGAAAAGACTTTCACCATCAACATGAATGGCAGAGAGACTGTTACCAGTATTGATAGACTGAAACCTGCCTTCTTGGAAGCCTCTGATCACCTTGACACGCATACAAAACAACTGCCCGTGCCACAGACAACTGCCTCGACTTCCAGCAATGCTCCAATTTCAACCCCAGAGACTGTTGTGACTAATCCGATTTCAACCCCAGAGACTGTTGTGACTGATCCAACTTCAATCCCAGAGACTGTCATGACAACGCGCCCTGCAGCTGTCGTGACAACTCGTTTCGGTCGTCGTGTCTGCTTCAACACACGGTATCTCTGACCTCAGTGCCTCAGGCACTTGGGGGGGGGGAGTACTGTGGTGAATCATTCTTCGCACTAGTGAATCATTCTTCCCACCAGATGTCAGTGCACAATTAAAAACTGTTATTTGTGTTTGTGGCAACAGTACATTACAAGAACTTTTAGATGAACACTTGTGGCAACAGCTAGCAGTTGTTGCTATCTCACTTTTTTCCCGGCGTTGACGATCGATTTTTTTCCCCATGTTTTTGCTGTGTTTGAGATCAAAATAATGTAATTTAATTCAACAATTTTTATGTGATCACACATTTTCTGTTTCCTTGTGCAGCTGCTGTATTTTCAGGCAATAATTAAATATTTGATTTTTATAATGTAACTTAGTTTCGAGCGTTCATCTAAATCCCAAAAAGCAATTAGATTCCCCAAATTGGTAGTGCTCAATTTTTGCTTTTTCTTTTTTTTCTTTCAGTTTTCAAACATATGCATATGTACATATTTTCAATAAATACATATTTTTAATATATTTGTAGAGGATAGTTGAAATAAGAGCAATCGTTGTCGCAGTTATAAAAACTTAGGTTATTTTAGAACATATTTAAAAAAAGGGGGTACATTAAAGGATTAAAGAATTTTTTGTTTTTTTGGGTTTTTTTTGTTACACGGTGAATATATTTTGATAATACTTTTTTAATTTGGCAAAAGTTTTTTTATTTTTAATTAGCCAAATTACTAACATTGATGAAATGTTAGCGAGAACACTGGCATGCATATTTAAATGTTTAATGTTAACTATCAAAGCTGGATAGTTTTGTAGTTGTCATTTTAAATGGAAACGTTTGAATAATTTTAGTTTACCATTTATTCACAGTGTAAGTGTCAAGAGGGTGGGGACAAATGTTAGCTCTCATTGAATTCCTTGATTCCTTCCTGAAAATGATACTTACTTTTATTTTCCTTTGTTTATTCAATACTTCAGTTTCAGCAATAGTTCTTTTCAATGGTTTATCTTCCTTTCGTTTTGGTTAAGTTTATCGCTTATTTACTTTTAATTTTGACACTTTGCATTTTTTTTACTTTTCAAATGGCCATGCACACATTCAAATACTCTTTATTCAATTCACAATCGATTCTAAATCAATTAATATGATAGATACTTTTGTAACCAGTTCATTCAATCGTTTTTCATAATCTCTTTCCATTCTGCATCTGAAATTATTTCTGCCGAAGAGCAGCATCACACTTACTCAATTCTGCCTTATTTACATTTTTAGAGGCATTTCCTGCAATGTACACAAATGCATGAACAGCTACTTAAACAGCGAGGATTTGCTTTCTGGTGTGGCATTCAGGCTAGTACTTGAAGACATACCATGCGCGTAGCCAGGGGGGGTGCTCTGGGGGCCCGGGCACCCCCCTGTTCCCGCAGACACATGAAGGATTTTAAAATCTAAGTAAAATAATCAGCATTCATAAAAAAAGAATAATTGAAAACAATGTAATTAAAAACAATTAACAATTTTTATTTTTCATACATCCCGTTCATATATCACTTCTGCGGAACACAACAACAATTTCTCAAGTATCATGATGCAACAGCTGATAATTAATATTTTCACATTACATTTGTACTCATTTATCAATATTTTATAAAGTAAAGCAGCGTTTCCTAATCTATGGTTCGCGACCCAGTGGTGGGCCGTGGCAGTTGTTTTGGTGGGTCGCGGAACAATCGAGGTTTGTCATCAAAATATATTTTTTATTTTATTTGTTTAAATAGATATGACAATTCCAATAGGAAATAATATTTAAAAGAAATTTTTTTATTTCCTTCTAGATAATTATACGAACAGAATATCCAGAAATATTTAAATTAGCTGCTTTAAGGTCCTTGATGAAATTCAACACTTCGTGCATATGAGAACATGCTTTTTCTACTTTACTGTTTTTGAAAGACAAGTACTGAGCCAAACTGCGTGTTAATATAAGTTTCTACATTGGTAACCATAAATACGATGATTAGAAATCTTATTGATAACAAAGTTATGTTTTCATAATAATTAAACGCATTTTAAACTAACTTTGTAGTTTGTGCATTTACACACATTGAGATTACCGATTCTTGTTTTTATTGATAATGTATCTTCCATACGAAAATTAGCATTTTCATCGGATAGGATCAGCCAAGCGTATAGAGATCGTACAAAAATCGCTATACTGATGTACAACTTTATCTTGGGTGGGTCGCGAAATTTTTTTTTACTAAAGTGGGTCGCGTAACAAGAAAGTTTGGGAACCGCTGAAGTAGAGTATTTTAGATTTTCAAATGCTCGGTAAGCAGGCGCCTGACACTACTGGCCTGCCGTTAATTCAACGTTTACAAGACGCCATTACATTAAATGTTCACACTGACAATAGACTCCCCCCCACACACACACACTGAAGATAATTGAGAAAAAACAAAAACATTTGAATCTAGATATGGAAGCTATGCTAAATAATTTTTATCTTTTAAATAATAATAATAATAATAATAATAAATATTAAAGCCTGCCAGTCACGTTATAGGGCTTTCCGAGAAGAGAAAAATCTGTTTCATTCAGTTTTCATTTTCTTGGCCTGTATCATTCCGAAATGGGCCAAAAAATTATATTTAATTTGTTAATATACTTCGCACTTTACCAAGCGTATTTAAAAAATATGGGACGGCCAGAAAAGAGAAAATGAGCTTTAGAAAAACCTGCAAAAAATGCAAGACAATTCAGGATATTTTAAAAGAAAAAATAACTGTCCAACAGTCCAACATGATGTCAAATCTCCAGAAGCCACAGTAACCAAAGAAAGTAAGAATAGTTTATTATACTCTCTTAAAGCGGTTCTGAAATCTGTGCTTAACAAACGCGAAGCTTTCTGACACATTTTATGACTTTTTTTTTAATGTAAAGGCACAAAATTAAGGCACCAAGATTCGATTTCAATAGACGTGTACACTGAAGCGATTTAGAATCGAATTGCGTATTCCATTTTTTCATAAAGTTATCGAGTTTAAGTGACTTTTGTACTTAAATTTTTGTATTTAATTTGTTTACTTATGACTGAATCCATCAGTGGTACATCTAATCCGACGTGGTACCTGGTTACGAAACACCAGCAGTAATATCTTTAATGTGATACTGAGATCTGATGAGATAATGTGGTTTTATCATAAAATTTGACTAAATACTTTAACTTTTTTATTTATTGTGACATTTATTATTATGTTCATAATTATGCTGCTGGTTTATGCATATATGCGCATACACACTAGAGATGAGACGGGCTCAGCCCGTACCCGAAAACCCGAGCCCGACACGGGTACGGGCTCTATTTTTATTCTAATCTTCGGGCCCGGGCGAGCTCATTTTTTTCTGAAACCGAAAGATTTTATTTATTCATGAGTAGAAAAGGTTGAAAAAACTTTTTTTCATTTAAAATTGCGTACTTATTCCTTTTCAAATCATTTTGATCAAAATGATGGGGAACCGAAGTAAGTGTTTATTTATTTTAGTATTTGATTGCTGTTTCAAGTGAAAATTTGTGATAATTACAGATTTATGTCTACATAATTTCGCACGACAACCTCTGAATAGCGCCATTCAAACTAAACACCAGCTATGAATTTGCTTTTAGTTGGCTTTTCTTTAATAAAAGTTTTTCTTTTTTCTTTTAATAGGATCGTTTTTTAAAAATTTATTATTTAGTTACATAACGCGAAGAGAATACTTTCTTTTGTTATTAATAGACGAAAGTTAGCTGGAGGCTCGCAAATTATTTAATCTTCTATTGTGCACGAGTTATTGTCGTTTTTCATATGAAAATTAGTGATTGTTCTATCTATTTGTCAACATAAACACTGTTTCATGCTGAGGACGGTATACATTTTCGAAGTAAACTTTCCTCCGTAAGTAAACATAATTACCATCTTATTCTGGTATAAAGCAATTGTTCAGTGTTTCTTCTTTTTCGATATCAATTAAGGAACACTGTTATGAGAAAGGAATCGATTATAATTAAAGTTGTACATTTTTTACAGAAAATTGAAGAACGTTGTTCGATTCGCCAGATTACAAATAGTAGTTTCTGCAAATTTCATGCATTTATTCATTAAGTCACAAACATGTACATGAAATTTATTTTTTAAATTAGGGAAAAATTGAGATTAATTTTAAGAGTCAAGTATATATTTATTTGATACGGATTTTGATAAGATTGAATTTAAATTTTCATTTAACAATTTTATCTGTGTAAGAAATTTTTAATATCATAATAATAAATATATAATACAATAATAATAAACAGAAATAATTAACATAAATAAGTAATTAACATAATAATAAATTTTTAATACCATAAATACCATATAATTTTGTTTTGTATATTTTTGGTATCAGGCTCAGGTTCTGGTAAAAAAAAAAAAAAAAAAATCTTTCGGGCTTGTGCGGGCTAGGGTCCCGGAAAACGAGCCCGAACTCATCTCTAACTCACACACATGTATATGTATTTCGCCGGATGAGATTTATCATCCGACCAGGGGTGCCCAGAGAGGGGTTTGGTGACGCAAAATGCGTCATACAATTTATTTTTGGGGGGGAATTTGAGAAAAAGTACAGTTTTTTGGGGGGGGGGGGGTTTAAATTCTTTATATTTCCTTTTTTTAATGCTAATTTTTTTTTTTTTTTTAATATCACTTTTAATTTTTTTCAACATTTACAATTGATTACAAATAATATTTTGTTAAGGGGAAAGGGTATTAAAATTAAAGTATGAAGTTTTTTTGGGGGTGGGGGGTTGCGTCATTGGGTTTGGGAGGGATGGTCACCACTGCATCCGACTAAATTTCATCTACAAGACTTTGATTAACACGATATTTTGATCTCATACAGCTTTCTTTTTCGCCTACAGAAGTTTCCAGCATAATAAAAATCCTTTTTTAATTTTTATTAGACGTTAGTGTGACTAAAAGTTTCACACTTGTGTCCACACATAGTCTCTGTCTTATATCACTGCTGTAAGAAAATTTATATCTTTTTTTTACCATTAGATTTAGTTTAGAACCTCTTCTAATACCCCTCACAAAAACAAAATTGTGTTTGGGACCTTTTTTAAAAAAAAAAACACCACACAATTATACCTTTTAAGATAAAAGCTTGTTTAAAACGGAAATTCGAGCAGTCTCATGAGATTCCGTTTTAACAGGTTTTATTATATAAGATATTGTTTGTACCCAACAGGTCCGGATTAAAAAATCTGGGCACCCCCCCGTTCAAAAGGCTGGCTACGCCTATGATACTGATAGCATTTTAGTAGCCTTTTGTGCTTGGTTATCTGTTTTTATTATTATTATTATTATTTGATGCTGGTGTGGCAGATTTTAACTATATTCTTTGTTTTGTGACAGTCCATTCATAAGTTAAAGAAACGATGTTACCATAGTTCTGTTAGCCATACTACGATATCGTGAAAGTTTGTTTTATTTTGTTGCTTTTAAATTTCAAGATGTTATTCATAGTCATGATCTTTATCTCTATTGATGTGATGTTCAACTCTTCAAATATAAATAACATAAGTTATTTTTTTTTCTGAAAAATATTCTTTTGACAGTTAAACTGACATGTTATGGATATCTTAAATGCTGAACATTGTTATAGCTACTTGTTTGCCATTACATTTTAATTATACTTTATTTTATTTTTATCAATAAATGTTAGCTTCTTTTAAAACTTAAATACTTTAATGTTGATCTACATTGAACACTTTTTGTCGCATATCTTGCCTGAAATTACTCATAGTTTTCTATGACTCAGCTACAATTCAAGATTGTTTTGGCAGAAAGGGGCCAAAGAGATATTAATACTTACCAATAAAGATTCCAATAATATTAATCCAACAGACCACACATCTGATTTGGAAAAGGAGAAACTGTCACTGGGCCCAGCAAGTAATACTTCTGGAGCCATGTACTTTGGAACACTGGAAAAAAAAATTAAAACACTGTTGAGTTTAAAATCAAAGTATACATGGCAAACTGTATAATATAAAAACATCAATTAATGTTGTTACAATGATAGGTTTTATATTTTCAAGTTAATATAGAAAAGCAAGCAAAAATTGCAGCAATTTTGAACTGACAAAATTGTTAAAATGTTTCACAAGTGTATATTTAGATTTAATATTATAGTAATCCAGCAAAAATATGACAACAATAGTCAAAGAAAGTATCAAACTAGAATATTTTTGGCACTGTGCAAAAAGCAGAAAAATTCTAAACTGATACAAGAGCATGTACACATTTCAAGAATATACAACTATTAAGCTGAATCAGATGATGTTATTCTGTATTGAATCTGAAAATTAAGTGCAGAAAATAAGACTAATCCTCTAGCTGAAGATTCTTAAAGAGTTAAATAAACAGAGTTAAATATATTCAATAACAAAGGCAAAATATATATTTTTAAAAATATAAATACAATTACAACACAAAATCTCAAATTCAGGATTTTACAATATCTAGGCATTTTTCTAATTAACATTTTTTTTTTTTTCAAAAATTGCAGCAAAACAAAGAACTATTACAAATCACTTAAAACATTGCAAAGGGAAAAATTTACTATAGGTGATATTAAGGAAAAATGAGACATCTGCAATAATGCATAAAATGAGCTTTATATTTAATTTATGAGTCTTCCATCAGATAGAACAATCATTGTATAGTACTTGTTGCTATAAATCTTTTTATTTGCAAACACATATGAGTTTGTGGCTTAAAAAGACTGTTTTACCTTGTCAAAAGTAACTAACTAACCAGATTTTTAATATTATAAATTTTTATATTATAATATTTTAATATTATAAATTTTATATTATAAATTTTCAGTCTCCTTTTTCATTTCTAACTTAATTGTTTTTAGTGTTTTGTAGACTCAATTATATGTTTTTATGAATGAATATTTAAGGCCTAAAAGCCACATGCTTGATGTAAAAACCTATTTTTTTTAATGTTGCTCTAAGAGAGGGATAAAATATGTCTTTTTCATTCCAAATGATAATGATGGCTATCTAAATAATTATGTTTAATTACATATAAGTTTTTAATATTTATATTTTTAAGACTATCTTGTTTTGGAATTGAACTGTAACAGATAAAACTTATTATTTTGCAAGTTACAAAGGTGTTTTAACTATCTTCATGATTTATTCTAAAAACAAATATGTATTGAAAAGTATAGCAATGCAAATTTTTCTTTTCTTACACATTTATCCATTTCCAAATATTGAAAATGGGCAGGATTTCCCAAACATGCACAGAAACGATTACCAGCACAGTAACAAGTTTATTCTTAAGCATTCAATGGGCAATTTTATGAAATCAAACATCCAAATATATTTTTTAAAGCTGAAAAAAAAAATTAAACAGCTGGCAGTGTCTTCCACGGTGCATTGGTCTCTACAGAGTCTGCAAAGTGTTGCTATTCACAAAATGATACATGCGTTATGCACAGATATGTTTGATTTTTATAATATAGATACACTTTTATATCACTACTATTTTCACACGGTTGTTTGTGGGATAAAATCCCACACTTTTGAAAAAAATGAGATTGCATCCATCTCAGTATTAAAGTAAATCAAATATTGTTTCCAAATTTATCAAAATAAATACAGTCAATTTAAGAAAAAATAATATAACATGCAATTTTAAGAACACATGAAATATGTTCTGGAGTATCAACAAAAAAGCAATAGGGTAATAAACACTTGCTGTTTCTTTTGTACTTCAAACCATTTGACAAAATTTTCCAGCCTAATATATAATGTATCTGTTCCTTGATGATTCCATTTTTATGGCCAATATAACAAAATAACTACCCCAAAATGGAAAGTTCAAGACATCACTGTGCAACTACACCATATAACATCAAAGATATACAGCATTTATAGAATAAGAGAATTTAATACATACCCTATTGGAAATGATACTGTAGATCCACCTTCTGTCATGTAATATAAACCATAGTTTGAAAGCTTTACGTGGCCCTAAGTTAAAAAATAACTATTTGAAGTTTTTAACAGTAAGTCCATATTTTGCATACATATTTTAAAATGTCACAAACTATTAAAAATACCTGTATGCATTGGTGTAAGAAAGATTAAGAACAATTTTAATAAGCTTTGATTATATTATTATTTAAAAAATATATAACCAACTTAAAGATCATCATTTGGCATTTCAATTACTTATTTGGTGTTTACCAGGATAAACTAATTATAAACTAATCAGGGTCAACTGCCTAAAATTTAGATAAATTTTCTTGAAATATAACGAATATAAATCATAATATAAAAAAAAAGATAGTAACTTTTAGATAATTTAGATAGATATAGATAAGATAATTTTTTCCATGGATATATATATTATGAAGCAGCTTCCATAATTTGAAGAAAATTAAAGGAGGATCTATTTTTTATTTTATTTATTTATCTTTTAATTCATCCATTTCATAAATATGGCTTAGTTTTATGAACTTTCAAAGACTATTTCTCAAAGAAACAAGTATCATAATTTAGTATTCATGTAATTTATGTAATTTCATAGTATGCAGAAAATTAGGGAATTTCAATAAAAAATTCTAAATACGTTGGAAACAAATTTCCAAACTGGTATTTCAAGAGTTTCTAAATCAGGAGAAGGGAATACAATCTCACATAGTAACTACGATTATTGTGATTTCAATATACTTTAGAAAATCTGAGAATTCAGAATTACTAAATAAATGACATTATTTCAAAAGAAATTACAGTACTTAAATTATTTGGGACGGTCGTGAAATGCCTCATGCCAGATAAGCGAACATCTCAGATAATAGAAATAATTTTTTTTTTGGGGGGGGGGGAGGGGGAGTCCGGGCCAGGATTCGAACCAGGGATGTATTGGCTGAAGCCGTCAATGCTCTTCCAACTGAGCCATCCCGGGCACAAACACTGGAGGACTATTTCACTCAATTAACCTCAATGATCCCTTAATCTGGTCTGATACTCTGAATCAGCTCAACAGAATAAATTGAAGGTCAATGTATGGAACTGCAGAAAATCGCTGCATACAAAATTACATTAGATTAATTTTAAACATGATTATACAATCGGTAAATTAATTATAACAGAAGTATTTTTTTGGGCGGGGGCAGGTGAAAAAAGTCTGGGCCAGAATTCGAACCAGGGATGTATTGGCTGAAGCCGCCAATGCTCTTAATCTCAGATAATCAAATTTATGCAAAACTAGCGGCCTTCGCCCGCTACGCTGGTCGGTTTATCTAAAGAAATCTTGAAGAAGTAGTTAGATAAGGTTCAGACATACATTAAAAAAAAAAAAAAGCAAGTCGATCATTCAAAAAACGTTGGGAAATATCAAATATTTACTGTAATTTTTTAAGAAAAACAAAGTTTCGAAAAAAAAAATTAAATCGAAAAAAAAATTACACTGACATATTAATGCAAGGAAATTTTCCCAGAGAGAAAATTCGCCTTGAATACAATATTTCAAATTCTTTTAATTGCTTATAGGCGTTAATGCCAACATAGTGAAAAAAAATTCCATGCTGGGAATCGAACCCGGGCCATCAGTATGGTGCACTGACGTTCTACCGACTAAACCACATGGAACGACAGCCAGCTTGAAACTTTCTCATACTTAAGTAGACTGGCGAAAACATAACGATAGCGCGTTTTAAAATCGCACAGTGACATCTATTGGATTTTATATGTACTAAAAAACGTTATGTACTAAAAAACGTGAGCAGCGCACCTAATAGTTTCTTTTGTTTCTTTTTGTTACTTTTTTGTCTGTTGTCCGATTTTGATGAAACAAAGCCTATACACTGCCCGGGAGTGTGCATTCTTCATTAGTGAAAACCGCATAAAAATCCATTCAGTAGTTACGAAGATAACCTCGAACAAACAGACAGACAGACAGACAGACAAAAAATTCAAAAAAAATTTTTTTGTGTTTCATTGGTTTTCTTTTATCGCCCTGACTCCATTTTTGTCAATTATCTTCAATGTACAGACACACCGGGTCCTACTGTTTTATTATATGTATAGATTTGATTAACAATTTTAGAAAAATGTCAAAAATGTTTTAGAAAAAAGGAAATGTCAGAATATTATACAACAGAACAATAATTTAATTAATTAATACAAACAAAGAGAATGGACATAAAATTTAATGTTATTTAAATTTAAAATTAGTACAATATAAATAAAATAGAAATGTAGTTTATCTCACTTTTTTTTTATGAAGAATGAAATGATAGAAGCCTGTTTTCATGTACTCTGAGAAAATCTATTATGCAAATTTCTCAACATTATTTTTTCAGCATGCATGCTTTTATCTAACTCCAAGTACTTAAGTAATGCCTCAGTGTGTCATAATGTGTCATCATGACTAATTTTTGATGAGTTACAATATTTTCTTTGTAACTTTCAGGATATTCAAAATTCCTTCTTTCTTCTGAATCACAAGCAACACATGGCACAATATCATCATCACTCAAAACTTTGCAACATTTTAATTTTGAATATCCGTTAATCCATTGCTGCACTGCTCCTTTATGTGCATTTTCAGAACAGTTTAACTTTCTCAAATCTTCTAAGATTTCACTCTGCATATCGATACTATCATTGTCTTCTATAGGAATTTCACTTTCTGCATCTGATAAAATTGTCCTACGTGATTTCTTAACCATAGTGCTTTTTACTAATTTCCATACAGCATCAACATAATAAATTGCATGCAAAACTTTGATATTTTTAATGTACCAGTTAATCTGCAACCCAAGTAATCCAATCCCAATTAATTGAGAATCTACTGTAATCCACATTTAGAATAAAAACCCTTTAAAGTTTTCAAGCAGAGTTTTCATGCAATTGTCTTGGAAGACATATGATTTTTGGATTATTTTACCTAAATACAATATAAGATCTTCATAATGCAAACTTAAAAATGTGAGGTTGTATGTTATATAGAATTTTGCATTATACAGATCAGATTTCACAAATCATTAAACTTATCTTGCAAACATAGCTAAATATGTCTGAAACGTATCAATATGCAGTAGAGAATCTTTACATCATATTCTTGGAATCAGAAGTTGTGCAGATAATAAATTTTTGTTAAATATAGATCATTTTACACATTGTTAAATTTACTTTAATAAACATGGTGTAAATATGCACATAACAAATCATTCATTATACTGCTCAATTTTTTTAAAACTTTTATTGTAACAGCATTTTTTTTCTAATTAAAACGCTTTGAATTAAACTTAGTCCATCAGAGAGAAGCATTTTTTTAATATGGAATGTAGGTGCATCTTAACTTCAAAATTTATTATTTATAGCTGAGAAGTTGAGCGTTATAAAGATGTTCTACTGCAATTGCATAAAATTGAAAGAAAAATTACAATTTGCTATTATAGTTCTTTAATTTGCAATGTTAATGCCGTCTTTTAAAATAAATTTTTTTTTTCCATGAAATATAAAGCAAAATATTTTAATTTTATTAATTTTTTATAGAATGACAAATTAAAAATAACATGAAACAATATAAAACAACTCACTTCAGAGTCAAAATGGATGCAACTGGGAGAAAGGCAACGATGGACAATTCCTTGATGATGTAGGTAAGAAATTCCATCAAAGATTTCAAATGCAACATTAAAAAATACTTTGGGGCTAAAAATACAAGTCATGATTTTAAAATAACTAATTAGCTATATATAGAAGAAACTGAGAAATCACAATAAAAAGATGTATTCTGATAATACAATGACATCAGTCTATAATGATAATTGCACTGACATAAAAAAAAATTTCAATGTTGAAAAAAGCATGGCAAATTTATTTATAATGATAATTAACTTTAGTGTAAACCTGTTTATAATGATAATTTGCCCTTTTCAAACTGGTCATTTGATTTCATATTTTAATGCCGTTAATGTTAATGCAGTCTTTAAAATAATTTTTTTTTCATGAAATTTAAAGCAAAATATTTTTGCAATTTATATAAAACTTAAATCTAATTCTGCTAGAAACTAAGTAAAATCAGCATTATAAACATATTTTACATTGAAGAATATTTACTGATATTGACTGAATATATTTACTGATTCTAAGAAGGCTGGATGAAATAAAAACTGATAAAGGGGCAGTAAATTAAAACAAAGCATAAAACAATACTATGCATTTTTTCATTAAAAAAAAAATCAACAAGACCATTGACAAAGATCTAATTGATGACTTTTTTCAATAAGGATTTGACATAATGGCCCTCACATGATATCTACATACATTTCTCAGACAACTTTAATTCATTAAGTCTTTAAAAAATTAGTTTCTCATTCCAATTTCCTTTAGCTACATTAAATTCCAATTTACATTATATAAACCTTATATTTTTTTATGTTAACATTTCTGACAGTTAATTATTAAAAATAAACTTTCATTATTAATTAAGATTACTGCAAAACATTTAAATATTTTTGCATCTATATATTAATTAGCAAAATCAACTATACCATGTCTATAACATTATATTTTTCAGGTCATTCCAGTCTCATATTATTATAAATGAAAAACTTTGAAATTTACTTTACATGTATTGATGGATAAATTTCATAAAAAAGCATTCATTTAGTTATATGTAAGCACTAACAGCATGATAGGATAAATCTTATACTACTTACTTTTTAAGTAAGGATGTGTATTTAGATTTGTGTAATCCATCTTGATAATGTTCACAAACGATCATAACCCGCTCTAAAATTGGAAGAAAGGGGGGGGGGGAATGTGAATTACATTTGTTTTAAGTGCAATAAACAAACATTAGTATATATTAATCAAGATAGCTTTAAAGGAAAAATAACTTCTTAATAAGCATTAAAAATTAGAAAATGTGCAAGTCCTTTTGAAAAAACTTTGTCTACCACTTTCAAGCATAAGGAACATGTGTTACCATTTTGAAAGCAACAGCAAGAGGGAAATAAAATGAGAGGGAAAAGGGCAACTTAAAGAAAATAGCTAGTAAAAAAGTAGAAGATATTAACGAATCAGAAAAACACAAAACAGAAAGAGAATTATAGCAAATTGAATAAAACAATGTCAACAAAATTTAACCACGAAACTCTGAAAATAAGACACATCCCTCCCCTTTATCAAATACTGGTAAAACTGGGGATGATGCCTATAAACAGAATTTTTCTGAAAATTTGCATAAAACTCTCTCTTAATATTAAAGTCTATTAAGAGAAATTAACTGGCACAAGATAAAATATGTTCTTTCTATAAATATTTATAATAAAATATTCTAAGAAAGTTTTAAAATAAACAAAAAACAATAATTACATAAGCTTCTAAATAGTAATGCCTTCTTTAGAGAGAAGGAAACTATTTAAATTCTATTTTTTTTAATGCAATGTGAATGTGTGAGTAAGTTTTGTTGCTTAATTGATGGAAAAAGATATTATTGAGCTGCAAAGAAACAGAAAAAAATAATTAAACAACAAACCTTTTTTCTGTACTATTAAAAAAAAGAGCTGACTTCTCTGACATCAATTGACAATTTTATTTATATTTCAAACGAGTTACAATAATAGTAAATTAGGCTGTGTAATATTTTATTATTAAAGTATAATAAGTTATAAGAAAATCTGAACAACCTGCAAAAAAGTGCATTAAATAGCAACTGCAAACAAAAATGAGGACTATCTCATCTGTGGTTTATTTTGTTTATTCAATTCTATAAAGGTAGAAGTCAAACTTTGTCAGAATCAGATAATCAGCTTTGGATGCATAATGTGTTTTATCATGTAAAAAGAAACTGTGTATGGATTTTTTTTAATTAAGGAAAACTGTCATCTGGTTTTCCACAAGAAAAGAAAGGCAAACTATTAAAAAAAAATGCATTACACAAAGAAATGAAAAGGGACAGAGTGTATATTCTACCACCTAAAAAGTGCAGGATGTGTTATTTATGATGGCCAATTATCTACATAAGGGATATGGACCTAAAAGGGGGGGGGGGTCTTTCTAAAGAAATCAAACCCATATCTATACAAGGAAATCCAAGGATTGAAGAAAACAGAAAACTCTGAACGATTACACTGACGGATGCAATTGGGTTCGAACCCCGCACCTGCCATCTACCAGTTTTGACAGCAGAACCTCTCGGTCACTGGTGGGGCCAAAAAAAAGGTGCAGGGCATATCAGCACTTAAAATCGGCACACTAAATTGTGTTTTCTGTAGATACTACTATTTTCTCAATTAATATTGCTGCATAAAATAAGCTTGAATAAACATTTGCTGAATTTTCAAAAATAAATTATATTTTTTCTCAATTAAAAAGTATTTTATTGTTTTAAAACTACCATTTCAAATATGCATTGCAAGACCAAAAAAAAAAAAGTCTATATTAGTAAGTTTTACTATACCTAAATTATGTTTCATTCATTTTGAAACATTCCCTTATAATTAAACGCCACTTGCATTGTATTTGCACAAAATGAAAATAAAATATTAAACATATATACTCAAAATAATATATATGCTATAAAATCCGAAAGATAATTTCTTTTTCAAAATCAAAAATGGTTAAATTTATGAGAAGAGTAAGGGGGGGGGGGGGGCTTAGATTTCAGATAATAAATAATTAATTTAAAAAATCTGTCCTTATTGTTAATTTAGAAGTAAAAATATCAAAATACAGGAGTCTGAAACTTTGACAGATTAAAATTCTTCATCTAAAATTTTGTTTTTCCCCAGTATGCAAAATTAAATAATATCTAAAAATATTTAAGTTACTTTTCTCCATTATCTTTATTTATTTATTTTTTATCTTTAAATTATCTATATTTTATACTATCTTTATAGTATATTTATTATTATCTTTATATTTTAAAGAGAGAATTTGTAAAGCAGATTATCTATTTATTGTTACAAGAGAACAATAAATAGGACAGCAGATTGTTTTAAAAATTTTATACTGTGCTAGGATGAGTAAGCATATGTATCAGGAATAGGTTATTATTATTATTATTTTAATTTATAATAAAAATACTATACTATAGTTTACTTATTGTTGCATGAGAAGACAATATTTTAGGAATACAAAAAAAAAAATAAGTGGATGGTGGGCTCATAATTGAGGGAAAGTTTATAATTAAGATCTTATGGTAATTAAGATTACAAATCTGGCGATGTCATTTAAACTTTATATATTTAAAAATAATATTCATTACTTTGTATAAAAGAAAAGCTTACCATGTTTACCACGTTGAACATCTAAATATGAACAAAGTCTGTTATGTGCCAAATTTTTTAATTTTTGAAATTGCCCAAGAATTCGAATTGAATTTGGAGTAAGTGGCAATCCATTTATACCACAAACATCTATTGCATGAGCAGAAGCAAAAAAAGTCCAAGCTCCCAATACAGAAGAATCAATTTTCTGATTCATCTGAAATAATTTACGATTATTCTATATGTAACTGTTGGAAATAAGCATTAAAATTAAGAACATGAGACATAAAAGTATAAAATTCTCAAATTCAAAGAACATAGAAAAAATTACCAGAAGACCATTAGAACATGAGAATAATGCAAATGGCACAATTTTTCTAGCTGAAATATCAACTGCTATCAGGGATGCCACTTGTAAAATATCAAAAAAGAGGAAACTAGGGGTAAAGTAAAGTTACGACATTTTTCACAACATTTATGAGTGAATTTTATAAACTATATTGTTTATAATAAACTAAAAAAGGAATTTATAGCAATTTTTTAAAACTATTTTGAAAAAAAAAAAATTGTAAACTTTTAACATAAGTCTTTTCTAAATGAACATTTGCCAAACATTTTGAAATATGTTACTAATTCATTGTGCATGAAAACTTATGAGAGAAAATAAAAAAGATTTTATTTGGTTCACTGTATTTTACATCAATTAAGATAACCTAGCAACAGATGCAATAAGCTCACTGAGGAATTTTATATGTCGCATAATTTTAAATTAATTTAGGTAACCCTGCAATGGATTTGATGACTATTCTGAGAAAGTGAATACCAAAAATTTGCAGGGTTTATTGTTATCGTTCGATAAAAATTGCTGTTTTACATCACGATCATTTGATGAAAATAGTCATTTTATTTTGCGACTGTTCAACGAAAATCATGTTATATTACACAATCGTTCGATGAAAAATAGCATTACATATTCGATATTCTTTGACTAAAATAGCTGTTTTAATTCGCGATTGCTTGATAAAAACCGGCAGTTTTTTTGCGACCGTTTGACTAAAACTGCTGCGCTATTTCACAACTGTCTGACAAAAATCGCTGTTGTATTTTGTAATTGTTTGTAGAAAATTGCTGTCTTATTTCATGATCATTCAGTGAAAATCGTTGTTTTATTTTGCGATCACTTAACAAAAACCGCCATTATATTTTGTGATAGTTTGACAAAAATTGCCGTTATATTTCTTGATAGTTCGACGAAAATTGCATTATATTTCGCAATTGTTCAACAAAAATTGCTGTTATATTCTGCTATTGTTTGACGAAAATTGCCGTTTTATTTCGCGATTGTTTGATAAAAACCGACATTTTATTTTGCGATTATTTGACGAAAATTGCTGCATTATTTCGCAATTGTCTGACAAAAATCGCAATTGTTTGACGAAAATCATTATTTTATTTTACGATCATTCGGTGAAAAGCATTGTTTTATTTCGCGATCGCTTGGCGAAAGTCACAGCTTCTTAACAATTAAAAAAAGCAGAAATCCACCTTTTGATGGAAAAGTGGCATCCCTGTGTTATGTTACAAATCTATGTAAAAGGCATGGGTAGAAATTTATACAGAACAAAATAAAATTGTCATATCTTTGAAATTATTCTAAAAATAATTGTAAGATATGTGTTATTAATATAGCTGGATTAGGAATGTTATAGGAATTCAGGGCCGAAATGAGGAGAAAGGGCAGGGGTGCACGTGCCCCAGGCATCAGCAGAACAGAAGGTGAAGAGGGCACCAAATTAAGATTTTGTTTGATGTGTTTAATATAAAAAATGCATGAATGTGCAGATATTTTTTTTTCCCCAGTTGGAAAACTTAAAAGGAAATCTGAGCTAAACGCAAGTCTGGCTTTTCTATTAGATGAAAAACTCCAAAAAGGCTGTTTCTTTTTTTTGTTTTATTTCCCTGGGCAGGTTGTGTTTGTTAGTTTTTATGTTGGCCAATTATCTACACTGTAGGATGTAGGCCTTAAAGGGATGGGATGCCCTCTGTGGGGGTCTTTCTAAAGGAACCTAACCCGTATTTACACAAGGAAATCCAAGGTTCAAAGAAAACCACAGAAAACTTCGAACAGTTAGGCCGACGGTCACGATTGGGTTCAAACCCAGCACCTACCGTCCACCAGTTTGGAGGTCAGAACTTCTCGGCCACTGGTGGAGCCCCTGGGCAGGTTTTGCTTCCTTTCTTTATTTTTGTCTTCCCATGGATGAGGTCAGGTGCCCAGGACAGTAGAAACAAATGGAAAGGGGGAATCCACAGCAAAGAAAACTTCTTTGTAAATGTAAAAACATCCTTTTTTTTAAAACGATAAGCATTTCTACTGGTATAGTAAAAAATCTTGCACAGAGCATCACAGACAGTAAAGCTCTCCCCCTCTTTATCGCCCATTACTATGGATCAATGTGTTACTATGGATAAATGCTACAATAATGTAATTAATTAAATTATATTATTTAATTAATTAACACAATTAATTAAATGACATACATTAATGTAATGTAAATTAATAATAATGTAAAATTTACAGTAATAGTGTACCAATTATATCAGTTTAAATTGCACACTACATAAGTTAAATTACTTCATAAAATTGGAGGCAGCATGCTGCTTACAATTTTATATATTTTTTTACAATGCTGTGACCAATATCTAACGTTGTGCATTTTTACTTTTTCGATTTTTCAGATTTTTTGTATGAGGATACTTTTTGTTTCAGAACAGTTCCTACCAGATTTCCAAAAGTGAAGGTATTATAATATTAAAAAAGTTAACCAAACCAGAAAGTAATTTTAATTATAAACTAAACATGAATTAAAATGATTAAAGTAAACTATGATTTAAGTTATCAAAGTATCACTTTTGAAGAAAAAAGATACAAAGAAACACATTACCTGAAAGATAAGATCATTTTATTTCTAGATACCAAAATTCAGCAAAGTGCACCATTTAGGAACACTATATCTAGTTGAAGTATTATAAGCAACTTATCAATAAAGAAAATCTGAAAAAAGTAAAACATTTAAAAACACTGAAAAAAAAAAAAAAAATATATATATATATATACATATGGGTGATTCTCAAAATTGGGGACAATTTATGTCTTTCGGCATACAAAAAAAATTGAGAGGTTTTCTGTAATGTTTTTATATTTAGATATGTTTGTCTTAATATTATTCATTATTTGCACTCAAGAATTACTAACTTTTTAGTTAAAAACACCTTAAAATAACAGAATAAATGTTCAAAATGTCATTAGCATGGATGTCCACAGCAGCTGTGCCTTGTATATACTAGCTTTTTAAAGAGTTAATATCATGTTTATAAAGTAAAACAAATGTTATTCTTTCTTTAAATTAATCAAAGAGAGGATTTATCCAATAAATTTCTTTTTAAAAATAAAATTATAGTATATAAAAAAAGAATTAACGTTTGTCCTCCATATTCTATTTTCAAAACAAGGTCATACTATAACAGCTGGTTAATAATCAAAATTTCATTTTCACATATGACAATAGTTTGAAAATATAAAGTTTCTCCATGGCAACAAGTAGCCATTTTATCCCAGCCTGAAAATAGAAGCATGTATTGTATTTTAAAAATAGAAGTTGAATATTAGGCGCGTACATCAATTGTATGTCATTAGAATGGATAATAATTTTCATGTTTATTTTATAATTAAAATTTTTATTTTACTTATTTGCATAGGACTTTTGTGTTTTAAAAAGCCCCAGAAAGGACTATTGTATTGTGATTATATTATGGCTCATAATCTTATTTAAATTAAAATTTGTCATTAGCATGGACAAATATCAGTGTCATTAGCATGGTTTTTCTGTCCATGCTAAAGACTCCTATGTGCATAAATGTAACCATTACTTATATTGTATCTTTTACAAAGTTTAATTTTACATATAAATTTAGGTATTACATTTATTATCCCTAAAATATGCATTAAATCTGTCAGAAAATCACTAGGACAGCTTCTTACATTGTTAGTGTCAGAATGTTGCTCATGTAAACAAAGTTTGCTCTTTGGTAATGTTTTTATTCTCCTTATATGTATATATGTAAAAATTGGAAACCATTTGCTGAAAAGGAAACTAATAAATATAGAAAAAAATATTTAAACAGGAAGAAAATAAAAATTTCTTAATATATTTATTCCATGCAATTTGTTTTGTCATTAGCATGGCTCAAAAAATACTAATTATTTTTAAGTTAATTTTTAAATATTTAGCTCTGCTGACTACATGTAAAGTATACCTAATACTATATTAACAACACCTATTTTTTTCAGAAATTTTGCTAACAGTAATTTTTTTAAGATATCACTTTTGAAATTGTCCCCTATTTTGAGAATCACCCATATATATATATATATATATATGCATACAATAAATGACCTTAAAAAATTAATAATTTCAAGAATCAGAGGGAAAAAATCGCAAATTTTATTGATCATGTGAAGAAAAATCACAAATTTCAACAATCACTTTCTAAAAATCACAAATTTCCAGTGGTGCAGCCAAGGGAGAAGGGGGGGGGGGGGGGTAAAAAAACCCCAGGATGAGAGATTTTTTTTTTCCCTGTCATTTATTCAATTTTTTTTTTCTTTCTCTCTCTCCAGGAAAAACAACACTTTCAAACAGATTATCAATTCGGAAACATTCGACAAACCAAAATCTGTATTTTGAGGCATTTCTTCCTTCCCAATGGTCCAACCAAGTGGAAGGGGTTAGATGTTAACCCCCCCCCCCCCAACTCAGGTCAGATATTTTTTCCCGTCATTTATTTGATTTTCCTTCTTTCTTTTCAAAGGCAGTACCACCAATTCAGGGCTCAGCGCAACTTGTAGCCTCAAAAATAGTGACTGAAGTTCCGTCAAAAAAGTGACTAAATAGTGACTAAACAAACAATTAATTTTGATAATTAAGTACAGTATAAATGATGCCTGACAAATTTTTTAAATGTATTTGAACCCTTTAAATATTGATTTACTTTAAAAAAAGAAAAAAACTACATATGAAGCATCTTTTTTTTGAATGAATCCAGTTTTGTCGCACTGGTTAGGTAAAATCGGGTACCTATTTAAAACTCCGGGAAAATTCGTTTTAGTAAAAAAAAATTATTGTTTAATACAGTAAAAAAATACATTTTTGTTATATTTAACAAAACAAAATTGCACACGTGTTTTTCCATGCGTTAAAAATAAATCTTTAGTCCAAGATTGGAAAGTAACCTCCTTTAAAAAATAAAGATTATAAACATGAAAAAAAAAAAAGCTAAAATAATTATTCCAGAAATAATCAGCTTAAATAATCAAACTTCCTCGTACGGAACAACTTTTAACCAAATCGAAATAAAAATCCATGTTTTGTAGAAATTCAGTGATGCCGGTTGCAGAGGTTTGCTCGGGCCGGGCCAACGGAATGAAGACAAAAATTCAAACGGGCTGGCAAACAAAATAAACGGGTCAATCCGGCAAAAAAAATTAACGGGCCGGACCAATAATAATAATAATAAAAATAAGCAGTATTGAATTTAGTTGTTCTCAAGATGTCTAGAACAGACACTATGTTTTGTAAAAGTATTAATAGTGATAATGAAGTTCTGTTAATGTAATCTTTGAAAATATACGTAAGATGGTTCTTAATTTCACTACTCAACAACACAAAACTTGACACATTTTCTGACTGATTTTTAACTGCAAAGGTATAAAACTGACAAGCCTGACTATTGAAGAGATTTGGAATCGAATAGTGTTTTCCATTTTTGGAAAATACATTAACTATCGAGATATGAGAGATTCTTGTCACGTGGCTGCAGATTTTTCTCCCTTTTACGCTGTCGCTTCCGAAAATTCGATTCAAAATGTTAACTTTTCAGTATTTACTCAACGATGTATTGCTTATATCAGGAAAAAATGGATAATGGTATTCAATTACATATTTTCTGAATAAGAATACCTACTAATCTTATGCGTTTTCGAAAAGAAATGAATTCAGAAATGTATCAGAAACTCCCATTGGATTTGAGAAAATCTTTAATAAATGATCTAGAAATATTTTCATAAATCTACTTTTTATTCAAAAGTAAGTTCAAAAGTAATGATGTTTTAACTTTATTTTTTTTTATTTTTTTTATTCTAAACTACAATAATTTTTTAGTGAATTCTTACAGAAATGTTGAAGGTTTCAGAATGTAAGTAATAATTAATGTTGCTATTGTGTATTTTCTGTAATATACTGTAAAATCAGCCCAAACATGTATGCAGTATTCTTAAAAATAAAAAATAAAAAAAAAAAATCTTAATTATATGTTAAAAATCTGAATTTTTCCGAAATAGTAGAAATTATGTCGGGCCTGTTTTCAATGTTTTATGTATGGGCCGGGCCAAACTTTTGACTTTTACACCGGGCCAAAATAAGTTTCGTTCGGGCCGGGGCTGGAAATTCCGGTTCATGCAGACCTCTATCGGGTCGAGGCTAAGGACAAATTTGTAACTTTTTTCCGGGTTGGGCCAGTAACTGCATTCTACGGACAAGCTGGCCAAACTTTTAAGTTTTTTACCGGGCCCGGCTATTATTTTCTGTACAGTCCAGAGTGGTCGAGCGTGAAATTTCGGCCAATCCACACCTCTAGTTTGACTGCTCCTAGTTCCCATCCAAGAAACTTTAATTAATACAAAAAAGATCTTTTATATAAAAATAAAGGCAAAATAATTCGAGCATATGCTCAAAAATTCTCTTTTGCGCAATATACGTGATATAAGAGACACAGAATTGCACCATCTTTACAACCAGCCAACCAATCAAATGAGTCAAGAGTCGACTCTTCAATCAAGTGGGTAGACTCCTTGAAAGGAGTTGAAATACCCAACCCTAAGGACAATTCACATACAGAGATCGTCGTCGTAGTAAGATCGAACACACTTGATAAGTAACAAATCACGTGCAATCCCATATGGGGACAGCTTCATGGTAAGGAGAAAGGGGTTGAAAGTAGACAGAAGCATTGGTTCTTCCTTTTAGCAAGAGACGGAAGAGGATTTCGCAACAAAATTGGTGTGCAAAAACGGCGCATCTGTTGCAAGAGCCGATTCGCCGCCATTTTGTTGCAAAATTTTTTTCATCGGTCTGAGATTTTCGAAGTTTTCTTCAAAAATAGTGGAAAAAGTGACTTGAGATCAAAAATAGTAACAAAAAGTGACCAATGTGAAAAATAGTGACTTTTAGTGAAAATAGTGACTTGTGCTGAGCCCTGCCAATTCAAACAAATTATCCGATGCTTTCGGCCGAAATCTGTATTTTAAATCTCCTTTCCCACTCCCCATTTCTGAGAATGAAAGGTATTTCACAAGTGTAGGGGTGACTGAAGTTTCTTTACGGGAAACAAGTTTCTTCACATTCTTTTGTTTTGGTAAGTGAAAATGACCGTATGTCTAAAATGCTAAAGTTGTAAAAGTCATTTAAAAGAATAAGCACGTTATAGCTAAGTAGCATTTAGCATACTAAGTAATGTCACTCGCACAGAGATCGATGATGTTAGAACCCCCTCCTTACATATGTGGACCTCCCAAAGCTAGATATCTCTTTAGTCGGCTTTAGGAACTCCTATCTTCTGTTGACGTCGGAAAATAGAAATAAGCGGAATCCTGTCTTTATAATGGTTTTTCTATTGACCCAGCAGAGCAAGGCAATTCTGCTTTGTACTAACCCATTACGAGTTGACACTTAAAAAAACCCTTTTTATATAAGAGCCTATTTCGTAGAAGATATGCTGGCCGAAACTGGAGGAATAAAATAAATCCACCCTTTAGTTGTCAATCTGTCACTACCTAGAATGAGAAGTTGCAATGAAATAAGTTTAGCGCCTTTCTTTTGCATCTATTCATTCTAGTTTCATAATTGTCTGGGTTTGTGTGCTTTTTTTTTTATAGTATAGTGGAAAAGAAAAAAAACATATTTCGATTTTGGATCTGCTTACCACAATGTCCGCTACGAAACTTGGCAAAAAAGATTCAAAATGACATTATATCGTATTTTGCAAAGAAAAAAATCTAAAATAGAGAATAAGGATATAAATAATGTAAACACTCCTCAATGTTCAAGTGAAAAGGATCTGGACTCTGTAGATTGCAGTGAAAACTCAAAGTTTAACACTACTCAACCTATTACTGCTGATTTAGGATTCAATAATAATTCTTTGAGCGAAAAAACTAATTTTAAAATAAACTGTGCTAGCTATGATTTTGGATTATATATTGGATCTGGAAAACAGGTAAGAATTATTTATTTTCTTAATTTTATGATGCATTTCTTTTTTTCAAAACAGACATGCCTTTTTAGAGTGTAAAATTCTTCAGTTTTTAAGTTCTTTTCTATAAAATATTTTTTTCTGCAAATTTTTTACTAATTTATCTATGTGTTCAAGTATAAGGACGTTATTTTTATTATTATTATTGATTAAACTTTAAATTTTATTCATATATGGCTTCTAGGTATAGAGAAGAATTTGTATAACTCAGGGATGAGATTCTTCAGACTTTAGTCTGAATTTCAGACTTTTCTTCAATTTTTAAAGAAAGTTCACCAATTAAATTTTGGGGAAAATTTTATATTTTTTCCTTAGTTTTTTACTTTTGTTTTTGTATTTTGATATAATAGTCCATTTTTTCATGTAATATATAAATTTTAATAGCAATTATAATATTTATTCTGCTTGAAATTCATAAGTAGTATTGTTCAAATGTCGCTAGCGCAGTTTTCAGATTTTTTTTACTTTTTTGTCAATCTCATCCCTGATAACAACTTATCATGATTTTAAATATGAAAAACTATTTTTTGAATCGATATGACATGCATTTTTTTGCTTAAAAGAAATTTTAATTTATTTATTTTACAGGAGGGGGGGCTCAGACTCTTGCAAGCTATGCCTGCCAACCCCCATTTAGGTTTTGTAGCCTCTGAAAACATAGTAATGTGCCCCAATTAGAAGAAAAAAAAAGCAGGCAAAAAAATAAAAATCAGCTTATATAAAATGGTTACGTTAAAACCTGACTTTCTTTCCAACTAATCTTAATAAAGTATTCTATTAAAATGTATATTTTCCTCTCAAACTACATACTTTTTAATGCAAGAATTTTACATGTTTTTTTATGGTTTGAAGCAAATTCTTGTTATTTTCAGCATTTGAAATATTTCATCTTCGCAAAATGCAGATATATGTATGTTCCTTTCCTTATTTAAATATTTTTTAAAAAATGAGAAATGATGACAGTGGTGCAGCCAAAGGGGTGGTTTTGGGGCTAAAACCCCTCCCAGAGCTAAGAAAGATCGCTATAATTGCTGCTTATATGAATCAAAACCAAACTTAATATTTAAATGTTTTGGCACATTTCGGAATCCACCACTTTATTGAATCAGATTTCATTTAATAAAGTGATTCAATTAAATGGCGAAAATTCAAATTATAACTGTAAAAATGCATATTACATGGATTATTAGTTAAGTAAAAATTGTTATTTGAACTAAATTACTTTTCTGAAGCGCATTATATTAAAAAAAATGAGGATTTCATGCCACACAGATGCTCTTTGAGTTTAAGTATTATACAGAGAATATTTTAATTAGTACTGAATCTATTAACCAGCGATTCAAATAACCGGCAATCCCTTTTATCAGAAACTCAAAACCCCCCCTAGAACCAAATCTCTTATATCAGCTTTGTAAAAATCACGAATTTTGCTGATTGACTTTGTAAAAACTGTGAATTTCATCAACTGATCTCATAAAAATTGCAAATTTCATTGATAGAGTGCAGAAAAATTGAGAATTTCATTAATCTTGCATGAAAAAAATCTTGTTGATTGGCTCCTTCCCTCTCCTTCATTCATAAAGTTCACATTTTTTTTTTTGGCACCAGCTACTGTTTTTTAGCACATTTATACTCTCCTGAATAAAGTCAAGGAATATTATTACATCTTGAAAATAATCCTTGCTTTATCTGTTATATACACAAACGTAAAAACTACTGATATATCCTTACCAACTGAATTGGATATTTTGACTGTGTAAGCAAACTTATAGAGGTAACCCTCCCACTTCCCTCTGAAATCACATAATTATTTTATAGGCCACAGATCACCACCCTTGATATTGAATTCTCTCTGTGCTATTGATGTGGCCCTCGATCACCCACACATACTTGTAAGTGACCCTTCTCTTGAAAAGGTTGTGCACCCCTAATGTAGCTTATAGATAGAAAAAGCGAAAATGGAAAAGAAAAATCACTTATTTGTAAAAAAAATTAAGAGTAAGTAAATTTTGCAAGTTGTACACTGTGCTTCTGATTTTTACAGTCTTTTAAAAATTTTTAATATTAGCAGGCCTAGGACCGCTGAGTCACTCTTGAAAAAGAGAGAAGAGAGACAAAATCGCAAGAAAAAAAAGACTAAAAGAGACAAAAATGTAAAAAAAAGAGACTAAAAGGAGACTAAATTAAAAAAAAAATCTCTTCACTTAAATGTTTTAGATACACAGAAAGCACTATAAGATTTAACGCCCTCTACAGAATGAATTTTCAATGCATTTAAGTTGGTTTTGAAAGAATTGCTAATTTTGTTAATTGGTTGGAGAAAAATACCTCAAATTGCGATAATAAATCATGGAAAAATATCACAAAATTTACCATATGATCATGGAAATAAAACCATGAAATTCGTCAAATGTTCTTCCGGAAAATAAAGTGAAATTCATCAAATTGTTTTAAAAAACAAGTCACAAAATGTGTCATATGATCTCGGAAAAAATGCTTGAAATTAGTCAAATGGGCCTCGAAAAAAAATCACGATATTATTCAAATGGATCTTGTGTTAAATATCGTAAAATTCATCAAATTAGTTTCGGAGAGAAGGATGAATCGCAAAATTCATTAAATAATTGCAAAATTCAAAAAGCTATCATACAAATAATAGCTAATTTTGTCGAAGAATGTGGGGAAAATAGATTGTGAAATTTATCAACTGGTCGCCAGAAAAATAACAAATTTTATAGAATAAAGCCATTGAAAAAAATCAAGGATGATGTCAATGGGTCAGTGGCAGAAACTATCTTCAAATGTCTGCAACGTTTATAATATTTTCAAAAATAGTCTGCAAGATGCATCATATTAAATAAATACATTCTTTGTGCTATTGTAGTGCTTATTAATTATGGCAACATATGTGTGTGTATGTGTAAATTATTTTCATCATTTACAAAAAAAGGAACAGGAAAATCTATTTTTGGCAATATCTTTTTTTATTATTTTTTTCGTACCTCTGACTAAATTTTCGGTTTTTTCACGATCTCTTGACAAAATTGACCGTTTTTCACGATCTTTTGATGGAATTGGTCGTTTTTCGCAATCTTTTGGCAAAATTTCCCGTTTTTTAGCGATCTTTTGATGAAATCTGCTGTTTTTTGCGATTTTCTGATAAAATCTTGTTTTTTCGCGATTTCTGACAAAATCTGTCGTTTTTGGAGATTTTTTTCTCAAAAATTGCCATTTTTTTTGCAATTTTTTGACAAAGTCTTGTTTTTTACGGCATTTTTTGCCACAATTTGCAGTTTTTTCTCAATTTTTTAATGAAATCTGTCTTTTTTGCAGGATTTTTCGATGAAATTTGCCGTTATTTTGCGATTTTTTGATGAAATTGTCATTTTTTTTCGAGATTTTATGACAAAATTTGTTGTTTTTCGCAATATTTTGATAAAATATCTCGTTTTTTGTGGGACTTTTTATATAAAATTTGCAGATTTTAAGTGGTTTTTTAACAAAATTAGCCGTGTTTAGAGATGTTATGATGAAATTGTCATTTCTCCTTGCGATCCTTTGAAGAAATTCTCATTTTTTGACGAAATTTGTCTTTTTTGCGATTTTTAAAGGAATTTTGCCTTTTTTTTTACAATATTTAAAGAAATTTGACGTTTTTTCCTGATGCTTTGATGATATTTGCACTTTTTCTTGTGATCTTTGAAAGAAATTCGGGCTTATTCCGTGATATTTTGACGAAATTACACGTCCCATGGGAAGCATAACTAAGAACATTATTTTGCGTCCCATCGCCAATTTTTTGTGTAATTTACAAACTACAACGCGTCTGTAGCATCACTGAGTCTGCAAGGGTTCTTAAAATTCTGCGATGCCGATCGCAGTGTCACGCACATTCTGCCACTGGGTCAATGGGTTACATTAAAATGTGCGACAATCGACTGTAGTATAAAATAGCTAAGTTTGTCAAATTATCTCAGGAAAAATTTGCACAATTCATCAAATGGTCTTGGTACAAAGTTAAATCAGGGATTGTACTGATACCAAGTGACATTTACACAAACTTTTTTTCAATGTTTCAGGAACATTTAATTGGCATACTACTTTTTTTTCCACGACCATTTGACGAAATTATCTATTTTTTTCTCCATTACCGATTGTGGCAATTTTGCATGAAAAGTGAGATTTTTTTCCTTCTATTGCTTACAGAAATACACGATTTTTCTTCCGTGATTGTTTGTCGATATTTGCAATTTTTTTTTTTACTTAAATGTGATTTTTTCGGCGATCATTTGCCGAAGTTTGAAATTTTTCAACAATCATTTGCTGAAGTTTGAAATTCTCTCTCATTTATTTTCTAAAATCCGTTTTTTCCGTGATCACAAAAAAATCACGAATTTTAACCAACGATCATGTGACGAAATTCGTGATTTTTTTCCTACGATCGTGGAAAAAATTGCGATTGAAAAAAAAATCATTAATTTTGGCAAATAATCGTTAGCAAAATTCACGATTTTTTACTGCGATCGCGGAAAATCTAATTTTGGCAAATGATCACCGAAAAATCGCCAAATGACCACAGAAAAAATTGTGAATTTCTGCAAACAATGGCCCAAAAAATTATAGTTTACCGTTTCTCGGTAAACAATCGCAGAAAAAAATGTAAATTTTGACAAACGATTATGTGTCGAAACTTGTGATTTTCCCCCTTTATAATTTGTTTTGCAATCGATTGATGTAGTTAACTATTTTATTCTCTGCTTTATTCTTCTTTAGTAACATTTTGCAGGGTTTTTTTAGCGAATGATTGACAGAAATAGCGATTTTATTTTAGGATTGTTTGACGAAATTTTCAGATTTTTGTTATCGTTTGGCGGAAATTGTGCAACGATTTCGCAACCGTTTGCCAAGATTTGCTATTTTTTGCCGATCATTTGGCAAAATTTTCAATTTTTCTCTGCTTTTATCAGCCAAAGTTTGTGATTTTTTTCTCCTCGATCTTTTGTCAAAATTTACGATTTTTCTGCGATCGCTTGTCAAAATTCGTGAATTTTTTTCTATGATCATTTGCCGAAATTTGTATTTTTTTCAGAGATTGTTTGACATAACGTGAGAATTTATTTTGCAACAGTCTCACAAAACTCGCAATTGATTGCCGCCCCTCTGCTACGAAATTTGTGGCATTTTTTCATACAACTGATTCACGAAATTTCTTGTTTTTTCTGAGATCAATTGACGAAAATCACGATTTACTTTTCGCGAATGATTAATAAAATGAATTTTTTTTTAGTCACCAATTGATGAAATTCATATATTTTTCTGCGATCGATTGATGAATCTTATTTTATTCTACTAGCTAGTAGAATTTTTTGTGATCATTTGACAAAATCGCGGCTTTATTTCTGGATCGTTTGTGAAAATTGCGATCGTTTTCAAAAATCTTGACTTTATTTTGCAATTGTTTTCCAAAAATCGCAGTTTTATTCTGCGATCGCTTGACGAATGTAAAGGTTTAATTTCAAAATCATGTGACGATAACCGCTGATTTATTTCGAGATCATGTTACAAAGATTGCAGTTTTATTTTGGTATGATTTGGTGAAAATATGGGATTTATTTTGCGGTCGTTTGGCGAAGATCTCAGTTTTATTTCACGATTTTTGGCAAAAATAGTGGTTTTGTTATGCGAAAATTGGAATTTTATACCGGATTGTTTGATGAAAATCGCTGCTTTATTTCGCAATCATTTGAAGAATATCGCTTTTTGATTGTACGATCATTTGACGAAAAGTGCAGTTTTATTTCGAGATCGCTTGGAAATAATTGTGGTTTTATTTCGGGATCGTCTGGTGAAAATCTCAGCTTGATTTCACGATTGCTTAATGAAAATAGTCTTTTTCCATTTGATCAATTGATTAAACTCGCATTTTCGCTCGTGATCATAAAAATCACGGATTGTTAAAAATTAAAAAATGAATAATAATCGATAATTATTTGCAACCCCCGCGAGTGATTATCGATTTTCACGTTTTTATTGTGCCACAAACTCACCAAATTAACGTTCTTTTTATGTCCGACCAGGGCTGGGTTTTTGTTGGCAGAAAGTGGTTTTAACCGGCAGAAACTGGCATAAATTCATTTCAAGACATAATCTGAGACTTTTTAGTAGTATTCAGTTGCTTATACATTTTATTTTATGATAAATAACAAATAATTTGGATTAAACATAAAATAAAAAACATGATTGTTCTACTGCAGCTGCTCATAAAATTTACTTAGCTATATTTAATGATGGAAATATCATTTAAACTCATAAATGCAAGATTCAAATCACATTTAATGCAGTGTTAGCTTTTACGCTAGCTTATTTTTTTTAAATAAATTATTTATATATTAAATACATGTGTGAATTATAAATCATTGCAGGTTAAAGTTCTTATAAGTATTACTTCTTAGTTTCTGCTAGTTTTTGCCACTTACTGACAGAAACTTGCCAGCCCTGTGTCCGACAGAAAAGTTTTGCTATTCTTGCCCGCGAACGATATGTTAATTTCTTACCTTTTTTTTTTACCACGACAGAGTGACAAAATTTAGATTTTTTTCCTTGTAAAAAAATTAGTATTGTAGACAAATTGTAGACAAATTTCGTGGCTTTTTTCCATGACTAAATAAGTTTCATGATAATTTTCGTGGTTTCTGTTCTACAACAGATTGATATAATCCTTGATTTTTCCACCGGTTTCCGACTAATTTTTTTTATCTGCGAACAGTTAAGAAATTTCGAGATTTTCCTGCGACAGATTGAGAAGTTATACTACATTTCCTCATGACAAATTGTTGAATTTTACAGTATTTTTTCCTGCGATCAAATGACAAAAGTTATGATCTTTTCCTGCGACCTTTCGATGGTTAAAGAATTTTTTTTAAAGCAAAAAAAGAAGACTAAATATGAAAAATATAGACTAAAAGAGACAAATGCAAAAAAAAATAGCGAGAAAAGCGAGTTTAGCGACTCACTCCGAGGCCTGTATCTGCAACAAATTTTTTATTAGTTAAAGAGAGAAACAGCCATGAAATAATTATGTATAAATTAATGCTATGCCTATTTTAATTATTTCCAAATTACATGGAGGAAAATGTATGTTAAATACTGGACTATTTATTATAATTTTAAGATTTATGCTAAAAAACATAATGATGCAATTTTTTAGTAATCATTTTTGTAACTTTTTAAAAACCTTATTTTATTATTTAGCATAAAAATGTGTCAAACTTTTAAATTTCTAAATTAGTCTTTTTTTACAACATTTATTTTAACATAAATGATACATATGACAAAGGTGTGTGAAGCATGGGACAAATTTAAAATGCTTATAGTTTGAAAAATATTGAAATCAGTTTATTTTAACATTATATTAATTTTTCTTTTTAAAAGTATAAGATAAATTAGAAATTTTTCTATGTAAAATAAATATTACTACCATATTTTCGGGCGTATGCGCCGCACCCACCGTAAGCGCCGCACCTCCAAAAATGCATTAAAATAGATCAAATATTCATCAGAAGCGGCGCACATACGAAAATACATTAAAATGTTAAAAATTGCATTATATTTAGTGTTTTTTCACGTTTTTTTGTAATATAAATCGTGTGTTTGTAATATAAATCCAGTTTTAAATTTAGTATATTTTGTATATTTTTTTATGATAAAATTAAATTTGAATTCGTGCAGCCTTTTTTTCGCGATTTTTTAATACATTTTTTATAGTTTGTAACGAGGTTTGCAGGGTTTTATCGCGATATTTGACAAAATTTGCAAGATTTTATCGCGATATTTGACGAATTTGCAGAGTTTTTTCGCAATACTTGAAAAAATTTGCGTTTTTTATAGGGATGACAAGGGATGAATACTGATTAATTGAATGAATTATGAATATTTGAATGGAACAATGTAAGTTTGTTCTGGATGGCCTAGTTGCATATCAACCGTGCGTCCAGTCTAGAGGTGGTTCGTCAGTGTGAGGCATTAAGGATATTTGAATGACAAATGAATCATGAATTTTGATACTTGAAGCAATACTTGAAAAAAATTGCGTTTTTTTTTTTTTTTTTTAAACGTAAATTCTTTCGAAAAAGTGCAGAAAAAAGGAGAAATTTGTAAAAAAAAAAAGCATAAAAAGAATGAAATCTATTAAAAAAATCTCGAAAAAACACACATTTCATCAAAGATTCAAGATCCATTCATTTCATCATGATTCACACCGTTCTCATTTGCCTTTGAAAACGGTATGAATCATGATGAAATGAATGAATCGTGAATCTTTGATGAAATGTTCGGGTTTTTTTTAGATTTTTTAATAGATGTCATGCTTTTTTTTTTCAAATTTCTCCTTTTTTCTGCGTTTTTTCGCCTGAATTTACGTTTCTTTTCGTTTTTTGCCATTTATTTATAGATACGACATATTTGCGTTTTTTCTAACAATTCTTTTTACAGTTCTTTTGGGCGTTCTTTTTTGCGAACCTTTGAGAAATTCACGATTTTTCCTCCATCTTTTGACATAATTTGTGTTTTTTAAAGATTTTTTGACACATTTCGCGTTTTTACTGCAATCTTTCGTCGAAATGTGGGTTTTTTTAGCGATACTTCGGCGAAATTCATTCATTTCCCGCAAACCTTTGATAAAAGTCGTGTTTTTTCTCTCGATCCTTTGATAAATTTCTTGCTTTTTCTGCGAATGATTGACAGAAATTAGGCTATCATTTGCCTAAATTCGCGATATTTTTTATGCTTTGCATTTTCTTCCTGATGATTGACTTTTTACAATTTTCAGAAAAATTCCAATCAGAATCACGTCTGTCATGAATATCGCTGCAAGGAAAAAAAATTATATCGTATCCGCCGCCCCGGCAGAAGCGCCGCAGTAAGCATAATTTTAACTCGTATGCGCCGCGGCGCTTATGCCCGAAAATACGGTATTTGTAATAAAACTTACAGCAGCTTTAATGTGATGCACAAGACATTTTTTTAGGTACCTTAAATGTTAAACTACATTTGAAACAAAAAAATTGAAAGTAATTTTTTATTAAATTAAATAGAAATATACTTGCAGCTACTTTGAAAATCCAAAGATTAAATAAAAGTGTAGTATTTTTGTTTACACAAATTAACAAAGTGCATGTGTTTTTCAATATTCTAAACATCAGTTTTGACCTCCATATGCATATAGAAAAAAAAAAAAACATGTAAAAATAAAATAATACATGAATTAAATACGTAAGACAATGTACTTTAATTGCCATAAACAAAAAAAAAGTTATAGTTTATTTTTTGAGGGTATGGTTCATTTTGGGGAGAATCGTCCTTATATTTAAAATTTATATTGTTGTAAAACTCTCTTCATAATGGTCAACTTTAATTCAGATAAACACTAAAAAAAAGTACACACTGAATTAATTTCAGATTTTTAATTATTTTTCATAATATGCTATTGATATATCATTTTTGAAAAGTTTTTATATAAAAATTTTAAATTGGAGAAAAGTAATTCAAAATTTCTTCATTTACGACGATGATAGAGATTAGGATGGGAAAATATTACATCAAAAATTTCCTCACCACTTCAAATATTCAAAAATTTCTGACTTTATGACTAAATTTTCGAATTCCCTGAGCGGTAGCAACCCTGCAAATAAAGGGCTGGCAAGTTTCTGCCAGTAAGTGGCAAAAACTGGCAGAAACTAAGAAGTAATGCTTATAAGAACTTTAACCTGCAATGATTCATAATTCACACCTGTATTTAATATATAAATAATTTATTTAAAAAAATAAGCTAGCATAAAAGCTAACACCACGTTAAATGTGATTTGAATCTTGCATTTATGAGTTTAAATGATATTTCCATCATTAAATATAGCTAAGTAAATTTTATAAGCAGCTGCAGTAGAACAATCATGTTTTTTATTTTATGTTTAATCCAAATTATTTGTTATTTATCATAAAATAAAATGTATAAGCAAATGAATACTACTAAAAAGTCTCAGATTATGTCTTGAAATGAATTTATGCCAGTTATTGCCAGTTAAAACTACTTTCTGCCGGCAAAAACCCAGCCCTGGCAAATAGCAATACTTTTGCTATACTAATCAATCTAAACAATGCATAGTTATGATTCATGGCATTAGGGTTGCTGTCACTATAACATGGCAGTCTTATTTTATAAAACACAACCGAATCCCAGTTATATACAATAATCTCAAATATATTGAAGCATTTTATAGTGAGTTTATAAAATGTGGAAAACAGTCAACTATGAATGACACTTAATGAATGATTTGTAATTAAAATTATATGGAAAGTATAGTACAAACACAGTTAGTAAAACAAGGCAATAAAAATTAAAAAGTAGTTCATAATTTAAAATTCTAGAAAATAAGTTGTATTATATTATTTTTTATCTTAAAATAAAATTTAAAACTTTAATAGCCATATCTTTAAAAAAAAAAATAATAATAATAAGAAAAACACACAGAAATCTTGCGAGTCTTTCGGTTTATAAATTCTATATTACAAAATCAAAACATTTCATCTTTTATTTTACTTCTGTCAAACAATAAGTTCAACAACATTAAATATATCACTACGTTATAAAACTAGCAATTCGTAAATAATTACATTTAAATTTAAATTATTTCAGCCATCCGAATAAAACCATTAAAACGTAATATTTTATAACTTATGACAGCAGAGAATGCACCGGCATTTGTTTACAATAGCAAAGTATCCCATAGAATAAAATAAAAATATTAATAAGTACCAAGGAAGACTTCTGAAAAAGTAAACTGATAAATCTAATAACCAAGATTCTTAATATATATATTCATAGCATATGAACAAAACCCCTATTAATTATTAAATATCATCCGAATGTTTTGGATGAAGGTGGGAGTGTACTTATTTACTAATATTTCAAATTCTCAAAAATTGCGTTAAATAAGCAACAATCCTCTTTTGCAATAACATGCGCATAAGATGAACTAGTGCGTTCATCAGAGTTATCGGTTACGTACCGGTAGAATCAGTTAGTAACCAAAGCGTTCAGTGCTGAGCAGAAATAACCATAGCCGCCTTACGGTAAAAGCCCACTCCATGTTCCTGCCTCCTGAGCGTACAGCATATTTGCCGATCCCACCGAAGCTACACTGTTAAAAAACTGCTGCATTTTGCTGCAACGCACTCCTCTGCTTGTATAGAAAACGGTTACTTGGCCGTGAAATGGAGCTTTCTCATTGGTTGCAATAGAGATATTATATACAAGCGGTGGAGTGCGTTGCAGCAGATTTTTAACAGTGTAGTTGCAATCAGCTGATTTACTTTTCATCCACCAATCAAATGCTGGCGATTCACCTCCTGCCACACCCATAATCCTCTCAGCTACCAATCACAACGATTGTTTGACCTCCAACGGTCGATTTGTGACGTCTTTTGAGTTTACGTTTATTTAATCATCAGAAATGAGAAAAAAATTTGAGACGACTACAGGTTGTGGTGGATGGTGCTCCCTCCTTATACATGTATGGGGCGGTGACCGCTTGAGCAGCCGGCTGTTTTCGTGGGTATTTTTGTGTATTTTGTTATAAGGTGCTATTTTGCGGTTGGAAAAGGTTGAAGTAAGATATTTTTTGTATTTTTCTGTAGTTTTCTTTAGTATTTTTCCCTACGGTTGTCTAAGTAGTATTTTGGTTTTGTATTAGCGGTGTTCTTTTGTTTGTTTACCTGTATTGTATGTCAGTAGTGCCACTGACAAGTTTTATGGCGAGTTCTGGATTTAATATTAGTGATGGTGGATTAACAGTTGATTCTTCGACTGTTAATGTCGAGATGGCAGATTATGAAGAACATTTTACATTTTACATGCTTTGAGGTAGACGCTACAGCTATTCGCCGGCATAACCTCCAATGATCACAAGAAACCACATAGAACACTTTATTACAGAATATCCGGTACATCTATTATCACAGGGACAACACAAGACACCCATGCCGCTAGCTGGACTCGAACCAGGGCCCAGCGGTGTGGGAGGAGCTGACGCTGCCAACCAAGCCGCTGGCTCGGCAGATTATGAAGAAAATAATCTGGCATGTGATAGCGAAAACAAAAACATTGCGAGGTCGGCTTCTTCGACAGAGTCGTTGCTTCTTATGGCAGCCGAGAATGGTGGGAAGTGCTTTAATATCTTCCTACAAAGTACGGAAACAAAATTCATTCCCAATAAAGATCCTAGAGCTGTACAAGTAGAAATAAAAAAGAAAATTCCGAGTGCTAATAACATTGACAATATTAGATATACTAGAAATGGCCACTTACTTGTTGTGCTACGGAAGTTTGTCAGGTGACTGAGTTTTTGGGGGTGGCGGTGAAACATAGGGTTATTTGGGAAAATATAACGAACAGATTCTTGATTTTTAACATTACCGTCGACATCCCCCTGGAAGAGGTGGGACTAGAAATAATGGCTACAAATAAAATTCAAATATTTGAAATGCGTAGGTTTATAAAAAAAAATTCGTCGAGTACCGTGTCTCCGGTGTTGCTCACCACATTGAGTACTATCATCTCGTCAGAAATCAAGCTTTGGTTTACTTTGCAAAGAATCCGTCAGTTTGTGGATAAACCAAGACAATGTGCTCGTTGTTTTAAATTTAATCATACATCCGGCAAATGTCCGTCCGAGCAACTTTGTGCGACATGTGGCCTTAAACATACTGGGGTCTGTATTTCTGAAGTCAAATGTGTGAATTGTGGGGAGAGCCATAGGGCGGATTATTTGCAGTGCCCCACACGTGTGAGAGAAGCGGATTTTCTACGTTTTAAAAGTAAAAATTTCCTGTCATTTATAGACGCTCGTCGTAAATTCTCGCCAAAGCTGAACCCTGAATCATATGCTCAAAAAAACAGTGTGAAAAAACCGGATATTGATGAATTCCAGAAAATCATAGAAATTAGGACTAACAATATGTTAAAAATCCTAGTAGATCATGCTGAGAAGCAATCGGAGAAAGTGCTGGATACCCTTACTGCGCTTAGCAATTTAATAATGAACTGTATGGCAAATTTCAGTGAGAAGTCCCCGGAACGAAAATGGGCTAATTTGAAAGGAAAATGATAATAATAATTTAAACAAAAGTTGCGTTTTTAATGTTTCGTTTCTTTTTCAGCTACAATGTTTGTATTGGGCAAGTGCTTCTGCTGGGGTCAGGGTCCCGGCTTTTGTGTTGGTGTTTTGTGTTTGTTTGTAATTATTTATTGATCTCCTATGGGTATTAAAGTTGTTCAGTGGAATGCCCGTGGCGTCTCGAACAAGCTCCCTCTCCTTCAGCTTGAGCCGTTTGTGTCGCCGGATATCTTGGTCATCCAGGAGACTTTCCTTTCTCCGGAGCGGTCCTTTTCGGTGTCTGGCAAGGTGGTTTATCGTGAGGACAGGGTTGGTAGGCCTGGTGGTGGTCTGGCTGTGGCCGTGAATGCTACTTGGTCGTCCACTCGGTTGTCTTTAGGCCAATGAGTGTCTTGGAGTCCGCGTCTTTTTGGTTTCTTATACTCTTAACATTGTAAATGTCTATTCTCCGTCTGGCTTAGTGGTGAATGACCTTTCGAAAGTCTGCAGAGATCTGTCTAGTACCTATCTCATCTTGGGTGATTTCAATCTTCACCATCCGCTGTGGGGTGCCTCGGTGTCCTCGCAGGCTAGCGAGAGTTTTGTGGAGTGGCTTTCTGATAGCCCCTTCTGTATCTTGAACACTACTGTCCCGACCCATGTGGCCCCTAGTGGGAGCAGGTCTCTAATTGATTTGTCGATTTGTTCATCTGATCTCTTGGCTTGCTCTTCCATCAACGTGGAGGATGATCTATTCGATAGCGACCATTTCCCAATTGTTACTTCTGTGGAGCTTCACCCTCCTTTGCAGTCTCGCCCTATTCTTTATAACTGGTCCCGCATCTCTCAAGAGGTTGATTCCAAGTTCCTCCTTGTTTCTGAGTTACACCCTTCCTCCTTTCAGTCTTTGGTTTCGTGTTCCATGTCGTATCATAGTACTTCCCGAGCCATATCCGCGAAATGCCTCCCGGTGTGGTGGACGGCGCGTTGTAGTACTCTTAGCAAGCGGAAGAGATTTTATTTGAGAAGAGCGCGTCAGTTGGCCTCTGAGGAGCATTGGCTCAAATAACGAAAGGGCAGCTGACGTCACTGTGGATGAATTACTGTGGATAAGCGAGAAAAACATGTCCGTTCTTTAACGACTGACACTGTACGGATGAGCTCCGGGAATTTGATTGGTCTAAGTTTGCCAATGTAAAAGTAAGTATGATATGATTGGGCTACGTCGTCAAGATGATTTCTACAATGATCGCTATGGCAAAAAATGTAGCGGTAGATTGGTTGACAGAAGTGTTTGTTTGTAAACATGCCCTTTCCTTATATTAAAGATTCTCTGCAAAGTTGCGCCGAGTGATCAGGGATGCCAAGCCTAGGTACTGGGATACCATTTGCGGCAATGCAAAAGATCCTCGACTCCTTTATATAATCTTTCGCAACCTAAGGTCTCGATTCTGCTCTTCTCCTGATTCCCATCTCTATTTGCAGCTTCCCGACGCCTTCTCTTCTGATGCAGTTGCCCAAGCGGAGGCCTTTGCAGATCACTTCAGCGGAGGAAGCAGTTACGAGCCTATTCCTTTCACATACGGTGATGACGATAACGCTTCCCTCAACTGCCTGTTTACAATCTCGGAGCTAAAGGCTGCAATTGGGAGAACGAGGGTGTCCACCCCTGGGGAAGATAAGGATCAGTGCGGCTTTATTTAAAAGACTCAATGACCACTCTCTGGATTGTTTGTTGAGTATGTATAATAGTATCTGGTGCTCTTGGCGACATCCCCCCAAGCTGGACATCGGCCACTATCCTACCGATTTTGAAGCCCGACAAGCCGAAACACGAGGTATCTTCCTACCGTCCGATCGCCCTTACTTCCGTAACGGGGAAGATCTGTGAGCGGAGCGAGATTCTAAAAGATAGTCACGTTTTAGCATTATTGGCATTAGCTGCATTCTCATTGGCTGTTATCAGTCACGCATCTTAGAAACTGTAGTCATCTTGGCGTGTTAGGTTTGGCGCACTTCTAGACATCGCGGAAATTGTTGAAAAATTGAACAATTTACAATGCAAATATAAATATCGTTTCTGTTTCATTTTTATAAGGGCAAATAAACATTGACTGAAGGTAAATCTTAATTGATTATTTTAATAAATTTAATATTAAATCATGCTTTTGTTTTCCATAGAAATTAGTAAATTTTATAAAAAATTTTATGTAAAATATTATGATCGTTTCCATATTTTCAATGTATAAAGAATTGTTAAAAAAAAAAAAAAAAAAAAAAAAAAAAAAAAAAAAAAAAAAGTTTGATGCTTTCTTTTTATGTCATATTGTAAAATGTGTGCTCCATAATAATATTAATATATAATTTAAAATAAATAATACTTTACTTTTAGAACATTAATAAATTATTCATTTTTATGCAAAAATACTTATAGGATAGAAGTAACTGTAATGGACACCTTTAAAAAATTTCTTTAAAAACTATTTTTTAATTAATAGTTAAAATTATTATATTCCTGTTTCTTTAATATTGCAATAATCTATTTAAATTAGTTACACAAAACAGACTTTCGAACACCGACTGAGTGAGAAATGCATCAAATCTAAACACAAGAAGACGACAACATCTATGATGCACGATTGATAACAGCCAATGAGAAGTCAGCTAAAGCCAATAATGCTAAAACGTGACTATCTTTTAGAATCTTGCGTGAGCGGATGATAGCGAACAGGATTATGCACCACCTCCTCCGCAATAAAACTCTCGTCAGCAGACATCTCGGATTTCTTCCTTTTCGGTTTGGTTTGGTTTATTAGGGTTTACTGGCGCAAAGTCACACTAGGGACATGCAGGGCCTGATTATCAACGGGGCACTATCCTACCAGTAAAAAGAAATAGAATTTTTTCCCTTATTTATGACAGTAATTTCGAATGAAAAAGGCGTTTAAACAAGTTGAAACTTTCCATAAAATTTTACTGGTAGGAGAGTGCCCCGTTAGTAATCAGGCTCTGGGGACATGCTGCGCCAAGAACAAGGTGAAGTATAAACCAAAAAGTTTTAATTGTTTAAAAAGTGTAAAATGTAATGGATAAAAAAGCAAAGTTAAAAGATGACAGCATTAAGGTGATAAATGTAAAACAAGTACATAGGATTAAAACTCAATTCAAGAAAAAATAAAAGTTAAAATCAGTCAAATCAATAAAATAGCAAGTCAATAATATAATAATGGTATATAATAATAGTCAATATGTATAAAAGAATCATGAAAACTGTGCAATATTTAAATATTAGTAAGGTTTCGTTAATGACAAATGAAAAAATATTTAAATTACAATAGTAAAAGCTCTAAAAAAAGACTAGTTTAGAAACAAACATAAAAAGTTAAAATACTGCTTAAAACGGATTAATCAATCAAGTTTTTATATTTTAAGGTAAGTTATTATGATGGTTGGTTGGTTGTATAGGGTTTAATGGCGCAAAATCCCTTCAGGGACATGCTGCGCCAAAGAGTTATTATGATGAAGGCACATATTCTTCATAAACAGTATTTGTTTCATCATCGTCATCAGATTCATAACTAGATGAATCCATAGCCTCTTCAACATAGTTGAGTAACTGTTTCGGATCTTTTATATTTCTAATTGCCGAGCTCAGACAGGATTTTTTGCCCTTTCTCTTCGCAGTTTTCCACTGTGAAGAGACTTGGGTTGAGGGTTTGTTTCTCTCTTTCGGTGTGCTAGATTTTATGTTTGGTGTTTTAATGGGGCATACACTAGGATTCAATGGTTTGTTTTTATGCAATTCTGAAGCAGCCTGTGTGTCATGTTCGGTAGATTTTGTAGTTTTGGTTAATGAGTTTTGTGCTCGTTTATAAAGGTATTCTATTTCGACGGGCTTTGATGATGGTGGCCATAGCTCTAATTTTGGCATAAGTCTAGTACTAGCGGTAGAATATCTATTACAGGTTTTTTTCTTTAAATTGGTAGATGAAGGTGTGTCAGAAGGAACTGCAGAGTCAGTCTGAATGCTTATATGCCTCACAGATTTTGTTTGTTTCTTGAGTAAACTAGAATAAGAGACACCAATTGACGGGGTTCTGGACTCAACAATTTTCTGAGCATCAGGATAAGAAAGGTTTTGTAAAATTTTAACTGTAAGAATTTCCTTTTCACGGATCCAACTGGGACATGAACGAGAGTATGCAGTATGGTCACCTTTACAATTTGCACAGCGCTCAGGTTTTCCACAAGATTTACTGTCGTGGCCGACATCTGCACAACGGGCACAGGTTTCATTGCCACGACAGTTAATATTAGTATGGCCATAACGCTGGCATTTAAAACAACGGAGAGGGTTAGGTATGTAAGGACGGACAGGACAGCTTAGATAGGCAGCTTTTATTCTTGCAGGTAAATTAGGACTATTGAATGTCAGAATGATGTGCTTTGTGGGAAGTACTTTTTCATTCCGACGAATTGTTATGCGCCTTACATCTATTACGTTTTGATCCTTCAAATTTTCCAAGAGTTCTTCTTTTGTAGAAAATAAAAGGTCTGGCTCAGATATTACGCCTCGACTTGTATTTAGAGTTTTATGTGCCTGAATAGAAACAGAAAAAGGACCTATTTTAGAACTATTTGAAAGAAATTGTGACTGTTTGTATGAAGAGATCTCAACAAGTAAATCCCCGGATTGCAATTTCTTGAGCGAATGACCATCCCCCAAAAGAGACTGAAATGTTTTAGCAATAACAAAAGGTGAAGTTCTTTTGAAAGAACAATCAGATTGGCTATCAAGGCGTTTGATGACAAAAAAGCGTGAGAATACAGGTTTCTGTACTGTTTGTTGCTCTCTACTTGGGAGAGAGTTAGAAGGAAATAGAGATTTTCCATCCATAATTGAAAAAAAACAATTCAGACCCCGGCCGCACCACCCACTACCGAGCCCAACAAGGGGATGCACATTCGTGCACCAGTGCTAACCAGGGCCCATACGGTCACAAGACAAACCTATGTCAGTCTCCACCCTTAACGAGATGACTAGTATTTGCTCGCTCACTTGATCCCTAAAGCCAGTGACAAAAATCAGCTGACCAGCCGATTGGTACATACGGGACCAATATGCACCGCCCGTCTACCTGAAGCAGAGGCCAAAGCAGTGTGTTGGTTTCCCTCAACTGCCAGGATCCCCCTTTCCAGGGACACGGGTCGCCACGCACGGCCAACACGTGGGTGATTTTCAATTCTCCATGAGTCGATATACAGGATGACATCGGCCCATACAGAATTGCCCTCACCTCCGGAGAGGAAACCACAATGAGAGTGAAACAAAGATGAAAGGAAGACAAGAGGAGTAAGAGGAAAAGGAAAAGAGAAAGATCACTCAGGTGCCCCGGGGTTGTGAAGCCCGTGAATACCTAAAGAAGGTATCCCCCTGGGGGGGTCTTCCTTTTCGGAATTGCCAAGCCGCGCTCACCATTCTCAGGGGCGTATTTAAGCAGAATTCTTTAGGGGGCGTATATGACGATTTTGCCGACTAACTTTTAAAAAAAATTATACCTTTAAAAGTATGTATTTGTATCTGTATGCATCTAATGAGTGTCAAAAATTTGACTGACTGATTTTAAAATTCAATAACTTGCAAACGGTGACAGCTCTAAAATTATATGCCTGCAGGATGTAAGAATGTAAAAATCACTCCTGTATCTAACCGCACCCTCCTGCAAGACTTTTTTTTTAAATAACTGCCACAATTTGTAATAGCTCAAGAGCCGACAGCACAAAAACATAAGGTAATGAGCAGAAGAAAAAAAAACCTTTATTTTATGGAAATGTAATAATGGGGGAATCTAATGATCCATGTCTCACGAATACTCTTTGTACCAACCGCTGTTAGACTGTTACTACTCATCCTGTGGGATGAAACCATTTTTCAGATATACGCTGAGGTATTATACTGACTCAAACTGATCAAATAATGTCTCTGTCTAGCTTCATTTTAAACCTTTTTCTTGGGTCATGTACAATAGGGTGGATCAATTGTCTATGGCGAAAAAAAAAAATTATCATTCATCAAAATCTACCTATGCGGAAAAGATGTTCTATTGTATGAAGATTAAGGGAAAAATAATAAAAAAAATAATTTTAAAATTTAATACTGCCACAAAAAGGTTGAATTTTCGAAAAAATTTGAAAAAAGACCGAATTTTGTTTAGGTTATTTTTGTCAAAAACTAATTATTTTAATAATTTTTAAAATCCAACAATGCGGAAAAGATGTTATATCATATGGAGGTTAAGTAAAAAACAATAATAAGTAATAAATTCGAAATTTAATACTGCCACAAAAAAGTTGAAAATTCGATAAAATATTGAAAAAAATGGAAAAAAAGATCTAATTTTGGTTAGATTTATTTTTGACGCAAAATAATCATTTTAATACCAATCAAAACCTATCTTTGTGTAAGAAATATTATATTGCAGGAATAATAAGTAAAAAGAATAAATAAATAAACTAATTTCGAAATTTAATACTGCTGAAAGTAATTTAAAGTTTCGAAAAACTGGCAGTTCCAGTTTTTTCAGTTAGGATTTGTCTGCTTGTGTATTGTGTAGTTTAGTGTACCTTGAATATTACTGTACCATGGCGTTGTTAAAAAAGATAAAAATAAATAAAAATAAAAAGAGAGAGAGAGACAGAGAGGTATGAATTACACCCTATTTGGATCTGGCCTTGATGTGCCAGTAAACATGCTCCCTATTACAAAAAGTTATAAAATTTATATATTCGTATTTTAAAAATAACCGAAGAAAAGAATCTGTCAACATCTATTTACTTTCTGCCAGTGAGAAGGAGTGGCTAATAAGTTACAAGTGACCTGTAAATGAGATTCAATCTCAATAATTTACCACAGCAGCATTTTAAGAAAAATTAAGCTGTTTACAGACAAATATTGCGCTCTTCTTAATTCTTGTAAAACAAAATAAGATATTGAAAGCTACTACAGTCTTTTGGACCATTTCCGAAAATACTGCCTATTTTTTTCAGTTCAATAGATTTGAATATGAATATGAATATTGAGTGTAAACTAAACTGACGTATTGAGAACAAACTCACTTTTCTGCATCATCAACTATCATTGAAAAGCCAAAATGCTGCCGAGCTAGCTGTCACATCACCTGTAGTGACGAAGATTGGCATCAGCCAGAATATTGGACAGTTTGGGCACTTCTGACCAAGCAGGTATTGCCATTGTGTCTGGTGCACTTCAAGATGTGGGCATTATCTCACAAAACTATGAATCGAATGCTATTGACAGAGAAAATCGGCATGACAAAACAAACCAAAGACCACTCCATCGTTTTAGTCATTCTCTTTAGTCATTTCTAAAAGATTATGATCATGGCCATTTTCTTTAAACTTTGATGGGTGTAAAGACAGACTACATCGCTAGAAAATAACGTGCTATTTCCATGCGAACTTGTTTGTCTGTTACGTACTACGATTTTTGGCTACCAGTATATTTGATGTCGGAAAAATGTGACTTATTTTGTTGAAGATATCTCACCAATTGAATAAAACGAAGCAAACTTTACGAAAATACCGGTTGCCAACAATCATAGCAATTTTTAGCTGCGTAACAGACAAACAAATTCGCATGGAATTGCCCAACAGAAGAAAAATCATAATAGAAGCAGACTTGAGCTTGAAAAAAGAACTTGGTTCCGAATACATCGGCCACATATATGTAAATTCTGGGAGAGTACCAAACAATTTGAAAACACGACGAACATTTTTTTTTTTTTTTGTCATGTGTTAACAATAATATACATGTAACAAAGTTGGTTGTGATCGGTTGTGACGGAATATCTGTTAACATAGATGTTAAAGGATGTGTTACTCGAAATATGGAACTGATCTTCAAGCGTCCTCTACAATGATTTTTGTGCTAATTACACACCAATGAGGTTCCACTATGTCATTTTTTTGCAGCGTGGATGGAACCGCGGCTGGGCACAAATGTTTCACTGGTGAAATAGAAAGATTATTCGCAGCATGTTAGAATCTTTTTGTATTTTCATTTATGTCAATATATGAATTCTAAAAGCGCGCGACTGAAATCAAACGGTCTGCTGTAATCCTAATCATTACATTATAAAATATCTATATTTTCCATTTACCAGCTTTTTGACCTTTTGCGATGGATGACATTGATTTAATTAAATTGGAAAATGTGTCGAACCTCCACTAACTGACGGATTTAGTAACGGCATGAATTTAGAAGCAATAGATAAATCCAGCAATCATTTCAGTGGCAATAACATCCACTATCAATAATATCTATTCACACAACGCTCATTCTACAAAACTAATAATCAAAAGAGTCAAGGAAGTATTTCTGCTGTGTATGGACCATACATAAGAGACGGTTTTATAAAAATCGAATTGAATTACAAAATCTCATGTCAATTTTCAATACCGAACGTCATATCGCCAATTGCAATGTTGTCGATTTTTCTTGATTTAATACTAATAAAGCTGTTAAATAAGAAACTAAAGTTTTTATCCTGTAATCAATTAAATATCCCCACATTTCAATAAATGTTAAAAATTCTAAAATTCATATTTTATTTTACAAAAAGAAAAAAAAAAGTTTTTTTAACCATAAAAATGTTTGAATACATAAATTTGAGCCACATTGCAGCAGATTTAAATTTCGAAATTAATTTTTTTAATTATTTTTCTCATACTCAGCACATAATATAACATCTTTTACGCATAGGTAGGTTTTGGATAATTTTTTAAAGTATTATTTTGAATTAAAAATCATCTAGCCAAAATTAGGTCTTTTTTCACTTTTTTTCGAAATTCAATCTCATTGTGGCAGTAGTAAAATTTAAAATTAATTTTTGAATTATTTTTCCCTTAATCTCCATCCAAGAGAACATCTTTTCCGCATAGGTAGGTTTTGACACTGTGAAAAAAAAAAATTCGATTCACCCTAATGTACAATGATGGAATCTTTCCAACTTTTCGTAACATTAAAATGTCTACGGTACTGCTCGATTTCCCTCACTATCTAATTATGAATATTTAACACATTTTCAGCTAAGGAGGGAGGCCTACCAATTGGTTTGAGCTCAACAAGCTCCACTTACCATAATCACGAAGACCCAGAGAGGCAGAACAACAAGGAAAGATATTTAGGCGCACAATTTATGGTGATTATGAATTTAAGTTAAAATGTTAATTATGGTATTAAATAGACTATATGTAATATAATATGAAGAATAAAAGAAATAATTATATAGTGATTAACAATACACAGCAATAATCAAAACGTACAATTTTCTTTTTTCTCTGTCAATAATATCAATGGTCTCTAATCAGAGATCTGCATCGTTCGGGTCAATTTTCATTCACGGCTTTTGGGCTAGGCCGGGCCTTGTTCGGGCCTACTAAAGCCTCCCCCCCCCCCCCCCTCTGGCTGGATCTAACTTATTTTTTCCATACCGAGCAGTGATTGATATCATTTTTCCTATTTCTTACGAGCCAAAATACTCAGTCCCAATTTTGAGCCAGCCCATATGAAAACCATTGTCTCGACGTGGCGAGGTCCATTCAAAAGGCCAACAAAATTTTAACTGGCCCAAAAAGTTTTGCAAAAATGCATGTATTTTAAAATTGCCATTATTCTGTAATTAAATATTAAAATTTATTCTTTATAAAGAATCGTAGATTTCTAAACTCATTAAAATATAGAAAAATTAAAATACAGTAAAATGCATGAAAACGAACCTGCTTATGACGGAATTTTGTTTTAAACTGTAAAGTCCGTTCATCCATGCAAAATGAATACATTAATACGTAAGAAAATAAAATGTAATACATTTATACCTGATACGATGGAAACATGTCTATAACGAAATTTTTTTCTTTCCTATGCGATTCCATTTTAATACACTTTACTGTATATGATTTCTTAGGTTTTTATGTCTCCGTTGCATGGAATATGAATTAATAATGTAAATGATAACGAAACATTTACATACAGCAAATAGAGGTTTATTAAAAACATAAATATCGTAGTTCACGGCACTTCTATATATAGAAGAATATAAACATAAAATAAAAAAAAAAAATTAAAAAAAAAAACGCTGAGATAATTTTTTTTGATCGAAACTCCTCCGTACAAGTAAAAATCAGTGATTTGTAGAAATTTACTTGGACCGGGCCGGGTCGAACTTGTAGCTATTTTACTGGGCCGGGCAAGTAGATTTCTTTTATGGACGGGTCTCGGGCCGAAATTTCAATAACGAATTTTTATAACGGGCCGGGCCAATTTATAATGGTCAGGCTGTGACGAATTTTCATTTCAATAGATCGGGTCAGGCACGGGCATAAAAATTTCGGCCCATTCAAATTTCTAGTTTCCATAAAGGAAGAAAAAACTTAATTCTTCGGATTGAGACAAATAATCGGCTTTAGTCGTAAATAGTCGACTAAATGATTCAATTGTGTCAGCATATTTCAATTAATTTCACCTATGTCACTTCAGCTGCAGGTATCTAGAAGACAAACACCATCAATTGGAATTGGCTGCATAGACCATCACCTCATCGAGTTGAAGGCAGAAATTCCAGGATTCACATGTTAAAATGCAACTGGTCTTCCAAAGTCACACTTCGGGGAAACCACCGGTAGATTTGATTTTAATGGTTCATCATTGTATTTTACTGTATTAGAGGTCTGCACGGGATGGAATTTCCAGTCCCGGGACCAGGCCGAATAATAGTTATTTTGATCCGACCCGGACAAATGTATAATAAAAATTTAAAGTTCGCGTTCGGCCCGTTTATATTTTCACAGTTCACGACTCGGTCCGATCTGACCCGGTTCAATTTCTACAAAAAAATTCAGATTTCTCTTAGCACACAATTAAGATTCCTTTAAAGAATGCTGCATACGTATTTATATAATAAATTTTCAGTATATCTTAAAATTACGACGCTTTCGCAAGACAGAAAATACATAATACCAACATTAATGATTATATTCATACAAGGAATCATCAAATAATAATAATACTAATGTAGTTTAGAATACTTTTGAAGTTACATAATAAAAAGTAAATTTGTGAAAATATTTCTCCGTCATTTATTAAGGCCTTTCTCAAATCCAAAAGAAACATTTTCTGACACATTTCTGAATTCATTTCTCTCCGGAAATGCATAAGATTGATAAGTGTATTCATTCGGAACTATGCAATCGAATGACGTTATTCATGTTTTGGTAAAGGCAATGTATCTTTGAGAGAAAAAATTAACACATTCGCTGCAGACTACGCGCCAGCGCGTGATATGACGCCAACATTAAGGGGCCATTCATGCGCCAGCGCGTGATGTGGGGTGATGTCCAATAGCCAGTTACGCGCTGACGCGGGAAAATCTTTCACTGATTCTTTCTTATAAAAAGTAAATCGGCTTGTGAGAAAAATATATTGCCTGCACTACACATCCTGAGAACAATTAAGTTCAGTTCCAACCCGGCTTGAATTTGTTGAAATAAAAATAAGCAAGCCTGATTTTAGCACTGCACGAGTTTGCTGAAAAAAAATGCAGTTCAGACACCATGTCTGATGCCGATCTCTGCAATTGATATGCTACATTTCTGTATTGATGTTGTTCAATTAGCATCGGTTGGTGATGGACATTTATACTTATTCTTACGAAAGTCATATTTATTGAAAATAGATGATATTCTATAGACTATAGATTAATCTTTTTTATATTGGGCCGGCAGACGCGCTAAACTTTTTTAGCTGTACGGCTGGCCCGTTCATTTTATTTTTTATCTTTTGCCGGCCAGACCCGTGTATTTTGTTTATCGGTCTGGCCCGTTTGAAAAACTGTCTTCATTTCGCCGAGCCGGACACGAGCCTCGAGCCAAGCCCGGGTATATGCAAGTCCTTTACCCTAAGGTATTAAATCATGGACGACTGCGAGCAAGAAAAGACAATAATAAACCTACCAGTCAACCACTAAAATAGAGTTTTGCAGGTGGTTTCTATCAAGACTTTTGCAGACTAGTTTCATTTTAATATAATAATCGAGTTCTATCTAATCCCAGAATTTTAGCCCCTAACTCGATGAGGTAATGACGCTTCCCATTCCAGTAGAAGCCCCACAAACACATGACTTACGGCCGACAGGCGATTTCATTGCGGGCAAAAGGAGTTAAGGCCATTTGTAACAAAACAATGCGGTACCGCAAATGACCCGCCGCTAGTTGCGGCAGCTACCGCCGAGCCAGTAACGGATCGGCGATGAGAGAACAGTTACATTTACTTTGCCGGCCAACTCCTAAGGGTCAATTTCTGGCAATAGTGTAATGGCGTTTCATACTTTAGAAAGCAGAGGGCCATTATAATCTAACCAGCATTTTTATTTAAAAGAGAAAGGGTATTTTTGGTCTTCATTTCTTTCAAAAACTACTTCAGATCTGAGTTTTGCTAAACATATAAATATGTTGTAAGGTTTATATTTAAGACAGTTAAATACATGACATAATTTTATTTAATTTAAAAATATTTTTTATAAATAATAAATATTGTTCCCAAAATGTATACATATTCCAAATAATTTCTTCAGGTGCCCTTTTGCATTCATTATTTATAAAAAAATAACTAAAAGAATATAAATAAATATTTAAAATACATTAAAATAATTTAAAATAAATATTAAAATAGAAAAAGCCTTTAGATTGTGCCTAAATCGTCTCTGTCTCTTCCCCCCCACCTATCTGTAAAGCAAAAGGAAAGCTTTATTTTATTTTATTTTTTTAAACCCAAAAATGGAAAAATTGTTTAAAAAAAAAAAAAAAAGAAAGGAATTTTGATTGTTTTTGCCTCTGCAAGCGGGTTGGAAGGCAGAGGTTATGGGGCTGATAATTTTCTCTTAAAATGAATAATGTTTCAGTAGAACAATACATTTTTTTTCTTTTGTTCATTTTGTGTCAAAAGTGTTTTACTTTTTTCCTGCGTAAAAACATGCTTTTGATACATTTTGTTACATAAATTACTTTCTTATGCATTTAAATATTTTTGTACAGAAATGAATGAAAATTGTTTTTGCAATCAAACAACTTTTTTCATTTCTTTATAAATGTGTATATCTGAAATGGTATCCACACTACCATACATTTTTGTTCACCGGCGCCTTTTTACACTCATCATTAAAAAATAACAGAAAGAAAAGTGAAAAATATTTAAAATAGATTAAAATAATTTAAAATAAATATTAAAATAGAAAAACGTCCTTCTATAAAAGTAAATTTCAGAAAAGGTAGCAGATCTTTTACAATATGCTGTCAAGTTTGAGGTTTTGTACCAAGTATCCGGACGCGACAGCGCAGGAAATGGTGAAAAATGGAAATCATAAAAATTCAACAATATGTAATTCATGCATGTAACGACTTCGGGGTGTTGTAGTCGTGTCGTGGCATAAGAACTTGGGACTCGGGAAACTCTTGTGGGACCGAACTCTTTTTATTAGGCAGCTCTTCGTACAGATGAATCCGCGAGTCTGGTCAGATTTCCCGGAGCCAGATGCGTCGATTATGGAAAAGGTTACATGGCCGGAGGTTAGGCAGGCCCCTCAAAACTGCAAAATCTCTCGTTTTTCGCGCGTGTTCTTGCTAATATGTTAGGGATTGTCATATTTTCCAGCAGAGGGCAGAGTTGTGAATTTGGGAGGTACATTTAATTTAATTGGTTAAGAAATATCTGGGCACTCTGAGGTAATTTAGGCGCGGCTGTCCAGGGCTGCATGCTGATCCTACAAATTAAGAATTGCGCTTACCTAAGCATTTTTAATCTTAAAGAACATCCAAAAATGATCTCTGAAAGTAATAAATGTTAGGTTGGGAAAGAAAGTTACCAGGGGCAAAAATAGCTTTAAGCTTAAGAATTAAAGTTTAAAATATTAATTGGGAACTTTAAACTTTTAAATTTTAATTTTAAATTAAAGTTTTAGAAAGGGGTTAGTTTTTATCCTTTCATATCCCCCCCTCCAAGTTGAGGTCCACCAGATTTGCCTGCAAATCTGGGGGGACTCCCCAGGAAAATGGAGAAGACAAAATTGGATAAGAATTTACTTATGCAAAGCTAGAGATTAAGGTTAATGTTAAAGTTAAATCTAAATTAAATGTAATGTTAAAGGAAAGTTTTCTAAGATGTGAGGACTGAATTTTTCTGCTGGAAAAATATTGAAATTTTAAATTTTGAGGAAAAACTTTATGATTTTAAGTTTTTATGTTAAAAATTTGGGTTATGGCTCTCGAGACGACTTGACCGAACCTTACATATGAATTTGTAATATATTATAGAACAGAAAATATAAAAATATAAACATGATGAAAAGCTGTAGAAATATAGGTAATATATGGAAAAACACAATAATAAAATAATATAACTTGCTGTAATGACCAAATTTTCTCGTTCGGAAGTCCTGTGGTCAAAAGTTTGTGCTTTTTTGGTTAAGGTCTTTAAGCACATGTTTCAGATTTTTATAGAATGTTAAATTGTCAAAATGTAAATTTATACATAATTATAATACATGAAATTATACATAAACATAGGAAAAATATGTTTTCTAAAAAATTAGAAAATTATGTTATTATAAAAGGACAATAATACAGGTAATATTAAAAAATGATAAATATAAAAGTACACTGACATATAATTACTGGGGAAAATACGTGTTTTGTGCACAAAATATTAAAATAATAAAAATATTGGAAAATGTGGAAAATGTTAAAGTAAAATGTTGGCATAAAAAATTGATAAAAAATAAAAGATGTAAATATTAAATATAATAAAAATACTGAAATACGTATAAAAATAAAGAAAAAATAATATATTGAAGTCTATTTACATTATTTATCCTAAACCGTTGAAGGTTTTAGCATATCCTAAACCATTAAAGGTTTTAGCAAATCCTAAACCTCGGGGAGGTTTTAGCAAAAATTAAAAACAAAAAGTAAAATGAGCTTGGATTTAATTTTTTGTGTGAAGATGTAGATGCCGTTTACCTATAAGTAAAGGTATTTATTATTTTGCAGACTGAGATATGTTTTTCCCCAGTGGCATTAATAAACCCAAGTTACAATTTAATAAACCACATCTACATCTCATTGTTAGCTCATAAAAATTTGCTAAATAAATAATAATAAAAAAAAGAATCAAAGAATATTTTTCCTTAATGATTAAAGCTAGAATGCTCTTTGTTTTCCATGTTAGTGTTACTGGCAAATAGCAAAAATCTATATTATCAAGGTTTTTACTACTGGCAAAAGAAAAAAAAGTTACTGAAACAAAAAATATTTTAATAAAACAAAGAAAAATAAAATAAGGGACTCTGATTCAAAACAAATAGGCCAATGATCCAACATTTAAAGCACATGGGCAACTTATTGACATATTTGTTGTTATTAATGGATACTTGTATTTTCATTGTTTGCCCGAGTATATCATATCAACAGTTGCCACATTTGCTGAGATGGTAAGTCATTGAATCCTTTTTGTCTGCAGAGGGTTGTTTTCTGGTTGAATTTGCCAAACTCAAAAAAAAAATGTATTAAAGACTTAATGGGCTGGAACCATGGTCATCTTTAAAAATTTAATGGATGGTGTTAGACATTAGTGGACTTACCATGGTTAGAGTGGGGTTACCACGGTCATGTCTAACCCAATGGCTTAATTGCTTGAAAATATTTTTAACATATTTTTAAAAATTGACAGGGGTGAAATACCTGTTCTTAAATTTGTTTTAATGAAATGAGGAATGTTAAAAATGGAATAATAAAAAATGGTTGGGGTGGCCAACTCACTGGGTAATATACCAGGAAAGGACATAAGGAAATAGGGAAATGCTAGAGAAAACAATATAATTTTTAAAGCAATACTGGGTAAAAATATTAAATTAAAAACTCAAACATTAAAATATATCATAATGTAAAATATAATAATTGAGGATACAAAAAATCTAAAAGGAGTAATAAATTGTATAAAATTCTATATGTAGAATGAAATATTTGGAAAAAAATGGATTGAACTTTTCTCATTATGTACAAATAAAACACTTACCCACACAAAAAGGCTCAAAATATGGAATAAAATAACACACAAACTGACAAATTACTATTTACAAACATGTAGAAATTTAAATGTGCTCATCTGAATTTATAAAAAAGGAATTAATAAAATAGGACTCTAAATATTAGTAAAATCGGACACAAAATATTGGCAAGCATACAACTGCACTTGTATTATGGATAATGTTAATTTTAAAACATGTAACCTGTTTAAACAATTTATTAACAATATTTAAAAACATAAAAATCAAGCGACTTTATTTTTTGGTGATCGCACGTATGCTTCGCCGGATGAATAAGAAAACAAAAATACTGTCATTTTAATTTATTACGATTTTAACGCGTATGTAAAATATCAATCACAAAATTTTCTAAAATGTAAATAATAAACCTTAAATTCCACAAGAAATAAAAAAATAAAGCTAATAAAAATCTTAAAATAATAAAATGAATTTTGTTAAAATCCCTTTAATACAGTAACAGTATTTTAAATAACCTACTTTAAAATTACATGAACGCTGTCAAAATTTTAAAATGTTCACTCTGATAACAGTATTTTTTTTTCTCTTTTTCATTATTAAATACTTTTCATTCGCACAAACACTTCCATTCCTTGGTACTTTCGGCAATAACACATTCATAGTCAACATAAAATAGAAAATAAAAAACATTGTTTAATGTGAAATAAAACTTTTTTTTTTTCCCTTTAATGAGAATATTTCTTAAAATAAAATGATGGAAATGATAAATCTGCATTTTTATCAATGTTAATAAAGAAGGTAAAAAGGTTAAATTAAAAATAAACACATATTCTGCACAATAAAACTTTTTTTTTTTTTTTACTTGTAATTAAAATATTTCATAAAATAAATAATGCAAAAAAGAAATCGGTAGGGTAACACATTGAAATGATAACATAAAGATAAAAGGAAAATACGTAATTTTTCACCAATGAGATGTAATCTTCAACAAAAAATAACGTCAATCTCAAGGAAAAAATAAATAAAAAGCATACCTGTAAATTCGATTATCCAATTTTTTTTTTTTTTTTTTTTCTTAAGAAAGAAAAATTTAATATTTACAAACTACTAAATTACTATTTTTTTTTTTCATTTCAAATAACTTTTAAGGATAAATAACTAAATAAAACATTCTAGTCCATCATAGATCATCATTTGTCCGGTAAAAAAGTAAAAATAAATTTCCACATCCTAACTCTTGAGTGAATCATCTGTACGGTGATAGAAAACGGAGATCTCGACCTTTGCTCTCCTGAAAACCATATGGTCGTAAATCTGACCCACTTCCGCGAAATAAAGTTCGGACCATTCTGCGACTCTGCTTGGAGAAGAGAAAAAAATACATCACTTGAGATTGTCCGTTTTTGCTTTGATTGTTAAAGAATCTCTTCTTAATATCTGCGGTTTCGGATGCCGTTGAGTAGAGGAAAAAATCCAAATGAATCAGTTCATAAGTTAGTACGTATAAATATTAGATCACAACTGATTAAATGCCTTTTCTTCTTTTCATGATTGTCCAAAAATTATTCGGAACGTGGATAGTTTCTGTTTTAACGACATTGTTCATGGGGGAAATTTCCTTTCTCTGGCTTAATCTTTTTTTTTTTTTTTTTTTTTTTATGTCGACGGTAAATGGCGTTTCTGAGGGAAAGGAATTCTCGAGCACTTCTGAATTTTCGCGGCTTGGTGGTAAGGCAGAGGGATTGGTTCTTCACGCGCTATTTATCCTGCGCGACTTTTAATATAATGTAACGACTTCGGGGTGTTGTAGTCGTGTCGTGGCATAAGAACTTGGGACTCGGGAAACTCTTGTGGGACCGAACTCTTTTTATTAGGCAGCTCTTCGTACAGATGAATCCGCGAGTCCGGTCAGATTTCCCGGAGCCAGATGCGTCGATTATGGAAAAGGTTACATGGCCGGAGGTTAGGCAGGCCCCTCAAAACTGCAAAATCTCTCGTTTTTCGCGCGTGTTCTTGCTAATATGTTAGGGATTGTCATATTTTCCAGCAGAGGGCAGAGTTGTGAATTTGGGAGGTACATTTAATTTAATTGGTTAAGAAATATCTGGGCACTCTGAGGTAATTTAGGCGCGGCTGTCCAGGGCTGCATGCTGATCCTACAAATTAAGAATTGCGCTTACCTAAGCATTTTTAATCTTAAAGAACATCCAAAAATGATCTCTGAAAGTAATAAATGTTAGGTTGGGAAAGAAAGTTACCAGGGGCAAAAATAGCTTTAAGCTTAAGAATTAAAGTTTAAAATATTAATTGGGAACTTTAAACTTTTAATTTTAAATTAAAGTTTTAGAAAGGGGTTAGTTTTTATCCTTTCATGCATATATTTAAAAAAAAATTAAAGGAAAACTGCTCGATGAAAAAATCGCTTTAATGAACATTCAACTTAAAAATACAAAATGTGTCATAAAGTTTCGGGCCATTGAGTGGTGAAAAAAAAAAAAAAAAAAAAAACATTTTTTTTAAACATTTTTTTTTTATTTAAAACCTTAGCCCACTAGAATCTCAGTTTAAGGAAGGATTTTTCAATGATTTCTTTAAATTCACTAAAGGTCGTATTATCATTTCTTGAAATTGTTTTCTTATAGAAATAAATGTATGCCTAAAACTGATAAAAATATTTTATAGATATGCATATTTTTTAACTTTTACTTCTATAATATGATTTTTTTGTTTTGTTTCAAAACATCATATAATCTTTTATTTATAAAAAGGTGATTCAACTGCAGCAACACCTTTGTGAGGCGGACACTGTGTAAGACGGAAATCTATCTATCTCGCAAAAATTTTCAAGTCTCTGCGAATCTACAGACATAGAGTAAAATTTGTTTAAGGCGGAATATTGTCTACAACGGGAAATTTTCTCGATTCCAATCTATTTCGTCTTAGACAGAGTTACTGTACTTGAAATTCTGAAGAGTTCTTTGTAAATTTGAGAAACGTCTCGTTAAAAAAGGGTTGTAAAAGATTTCCCATCTTCCTCCCTCTCTCACAGTTTTCAAGGGCACGCCAGTGACCTTATTTTTCGCTGACTCATCCCCCCACCCCTCTAACCACCCAGATGTTGTCAAGTATCTATTTGTTACTTGGACTTCATTCCTGCCGGTCGCATCGCTAGCTCGCAGGTGCTAGCTTGTGGTCGCTTTATCTCTGAAAGTAAGAGGTATTTACACGGTATTTACACGGAAAATATTGTAAGTCTTAATTTTTTGTCTATTCATTAAAGATTTTTAACTCTGAAATATTTTTTGCATCATTTTATTGTATTTGTTTTTGTATTAGAACGGCATAAAAAAAAGGTAAATGTTAGCATTATTAGCTTTTATGATTTTAGAGGACGCAAAGTAGCTTTTGTCTGCTACATTTTGATTTTTAAACATATTTTGGTTTACGAAAAGGTAGAATAACATTTATTTAATATTTATTAATTGTAGTTTTCTCCAAAATAATGCAAAATTTTATTTAGTTTGTAGCAGTAAATTGATTTTTTTTTTTGTTTCAATAAATGTTTTGTAGTGGGGATTATATAAATCGATTTTAAACATTGTGAATTTTTGATACTACTTTCTTAATATTTTAGTTTAATTAAAATTAATTGTTTCCATATGATTTTTCTTTCTTTTTTATTCAACTTTCAAAGAAAAGGGTTTCCCCCCCCCCCTCTAAGTCCGGATAATAATTTATCGGTGGTGAAAATGCCATTAAAAGCAACAACTAAATAATTTTAATGCAAAAAAGAAATTGAGTAAAGGAAAAAGTCAATATTAATTGCTCGAAATACTTTCGAAATACGAAACATGATTTTATCTATATATATATATATATATATGTATACAAAAAAAAAAGTTTCGTGACTTATGTAAACATCAAACTGTATATTTTATTTATTTTTAAATAGCTGTGTTATTTTTTTTCTTTTTTTCTTTCTTTTTCTTTTCTTTTCTTTTCTTTCTTTCTTTTTTTTTTTTTTTTTTTTTTTTTTTTTGAAAATGATGCAAAAATTATTGTGATTTCATGTACTTTAATGAATGGACAGACTTAACAATAAGCTAAACAAAACACCACATACATACATAAAATAGATCTATTTTAATATAAAGTACATAATAAATCATATTAAGAATATATGTTATTTAGGCGTAAGTTCAAAATGTGTTGAATAAAAAATAATTGTTGAACAATTGCTTGAATAACAAATGTTTTTTCATGAAAAATAAATATAGTAATAATGATTTAGGTTCATTTTTCAAAAATGTATAAATTTATTTATCTTGAGCTTATTGAAAATACAATGTTTGGCATACTAATTTTATTTTTCAAATTGTATATGAAATGCAACTGTTTATAAATTGCATTATTTATATATATATATATTTAATGCATAATAGAATAAATAAACAAATTATTAAATTCAACATGCGAAGTATTGTATTTTGGAAAATTCAAGAAAAGTAAATTTATATATACATATATTTTATTGTACCTAAATTATTCTTAATATATTTATTTTTCATGCAAAAACATTTAATTATTCAAGCAGTTCTTTAATAGATATTTTTTATTAAATAGATTTTGAATTTATGCTTAAATAATTTTTATGGCATGGTAGTGGCAGGCTTTTGGATAGAATAAATCATAAAGGGCTCTTTTGTGGGCAGCTTTTGGCTAAACTTAATTCTTACAAAACACAAATGGCATGGCTAGGGCACACTTATGGCTAGCTCTGATTGTTAATGGCCTTTAAAAGAATAACTGTGGCAAGTTTGAGGCTGTCTGATATTTTGATAAAAAGTTTATGGCACATTTGTGGGCCTCATCTTGTGGTCGCCTTCTGGCAGCCGTGACAGTTTTTTGACGGAGCCGTTACGGCAAAGGATGGCGGGCCGTCACCAAACACTTTGGGCCAGCGTTAACGACACCTTTAATGGCCCACAAGTTATGTGTTTGTTGGCAGTGAAGAACATTTTAACACAACTTTCTTCCAATTAACAGTCTTTTTCGGACGGTTCATATTCGTCGAAGTGTGATTGTTGCCACTCATGGGTGGTAAAGTCCATACACCACGAGTAATATGAATGTCTTCACCGAAATCATCATCATTTTTAGTGGTAGTTGATCATCTAGTACAACTCTATTGATCCACTGCGGACTATCAGAAGGACTAGTTTCTCCTGATTCTTTTCCAATTTACTTTTAGAAATCACGCGAAGTCGAAAAATGGAAAGACAAAATCGGGATTTAAAAAAAAAATTCTTAAGAAAAATGCTATGGATTTGTGTTTTTTATGTATGTTTTAAGTAAAAACATGTGAAATTGGGAAAAAAATCGGTTGTTTCAGAGGTGTATCGATTGATACTGACTACCTAGAATTTGCCGACTATCATCGAAGTCGCCGACATTAGGGGGGGGCGAGACGCCCGTCTACGCCCCCCCAGTAGCTACGCCCCTAACCATTCTCCATCACGACATCAGAAACGCCAAGAAGGCGAAGAAATATATTCTGGGAATTTTTCTGGATTTGCATTCGGCTTATGACTGTCTACATTGATGGGCTTATTTACAAATGTGCTCAGGTGGGCATCACGGGACGGATGTTCCGGTGGATACATCGCTTCCTTTCTAATAGAGTTATTAAGGTGGCCTGTAGGGTTCTCGTGTCTTCCGCCCGGATTATTTGTAGGGGTGTCCTCCAGGGGGCTGTATTGAGTCCTATCCTTTTTACTATTTTTATGAAGTCCTGGAGTGTCTGGGTATTGAGTTTCTAATATATGCGGATGACATCTTTATATACTGTGTGAACGAATCCCTGGATACCTGTAGAGTTAAACTTCAGGAGGCTGTCCGCCTAATCCTGTTGTGGTGCACATACTGGAAGCTTTCCATCCGTTCGGATAAATGCCATGCTATTGATCTATCGAGACGAGCGGCAGATTGTGACTTTCACTTCAGCGTGGATGGGGGACTCATTGAGTGGTGCTCTGAGTTAAAGTTTCTTGGTATTACTTGGCTCATCGGGGAGGTTTCCGAAAGCACGTGGATTATCTCCGAATGAAATGCTTTAAAAGAATCAACATCTTGAAAGCGCTGGCCCATAAAAGATAAGGGGCTCACTCGCACCATCTTCTTACGCTTGCCTTCTCTTCTATTCGTAGCATCATCGAGTACGGAGCTGCTTTTCTCACTACCGCTAGTCCTTCTTTGATGAAAAAGCTTGAAGTTATTCAGACGTGTGCATTACGGGCCGCCCTAGGGCCCCCGAGATGGACGCCCAATATTCTACTTTTGAAGCATGTTGGGGCTAGTCGTCTGGCTGACAGGATCAAAGTCTTGCCTTTTGGCTTTTGGGTGAAGCATCTTGCCCTGGGTAGATGGTCCCCTGTCTTGGATTCTTGCAAGGATGATCTGGTCTCGTCGGATAACCACTTCTCTTATGTTTCTGCGATCTTTGCTGATCTGGGATATGATCCAGATTTCCTCATCAGTTTCCAAGTCCCTCTTCCTCTTGATTCGGACACTGTGCAGTATTGCACCTCTGGCCTTCCTTTCCAGCGCACGGATCTGGATGCTAGCTTGATTTTTCCCTTGTTCGCTAACTATCTCCAGAACTATACTGACTCTTGGGATATTATTGCTACGGACGCCTTTAAGACTGATTCCCTCACTTCTATTGCTGGCTGTACTGCCTCTCATCACTTCGGATACAGGGTGCAAAAGATCAATTCTATATTTACGGCGGAGGCTCGATTGATGTGGCCCTGGATGAATTCACTTCGCTGTCTCGACCTGTTCTACTTCTCACTGATAGCTTATCGGTGCTTCTGGCTCTTCAAGCTGTAATTTTAAAGTCTCCTAGGGTTATCCCCTGGCTCCATAACAAAATCGTTCGGTTGCAGCGCTTCTCGATACAGATTACTGTTTGCTGGGTTCCGGGACACCGTGGTATCCCCCTCAACGAGATGGCGGATGTGTTTGCTAAAAGTGTGTCTGCTTCTGACCCTTTAATTGAGTGGATTTCACCGGAAGATACTACTCGTATGTATTCTCACGATGTTCAGATGCAGGGCGACCGATTCTATCGGTCTTGCAAATACTATGTTTCTCATGGGGACATCACCACTGTTAGTCTTTCCTGCCGTTGGACTCTTAATAGAAGAGATGATGTGCTTGTTTCCCGGCTCCTCTGCAGGATGATTATTACCCCGGAGATTTTGGCTCATTTTCACTTGGTTGCTGACGGCAGTTGCCGTGTCTGTGGAGTTTTGAATGGACCACTAGCATTTCTGACGTCAAAGAACGTCACAACTGATTTCAACTAATCAGCTTCTCTATTTATCCCACAAGCGTTCACCAAAAGCCAATCAAATACCTCAACGCTTGTGGGAAACATTGGAAACTCCGCCCCGTGCTAGTGGTCAATTCCCTTGAGCATATTTTGTTTCCTTGCGCTAAGTATCGTGCTCAGCGCAGAAGTTGCTGGGCGGATTGGGATGTGAACGACGAGTGCTTTCGTTCCTTTGGTAGTTTTATTAAGAAGTTTTGTTTGTCGAGTGGGTTTCGTAATTCGACGCTACTTTTTATTCCTTGTATTGATTGTTTCTAGTTTGAGGTTTAGCGCTCTTGTATAGCAATGGTTTCGGCCTCGGCTATATTGGATTAATAGGGATAACAGCCTAGCTGCTCATAGGTCCCAAAGCCCCCTCCCTCCACTACCTACCAATTTAAACATCAATTTCTGTTTGAAAAGCTGTTGAAAGCTGGATTTTCCTTCTGTTTTTACATATTTATTAATAGATAAAAAATAGATAATTCGGAATTTATAATTAAAGAAGTTAATCAGGATGTTTAACAATTGTTTTGTATTACTTTTAGAAAATAATAAAAATAGAATTGTCATTTCTTTTTTCTATTTTTTTAACATGATATGCACATATATACACAATCAGAACAATTTATTTAGAAACAACAGTATTTTTATTATACGGCGTCAAACTCAATTGTTCTATAATACTTTTTAAAAAATTGCAATTTCTTCTTCTTATTATTATTTTAATGATGTACCCATATACGCTCATAAAACGTACATTAGCATTCAAGATGATCTATTTGCAAACAATTTTTCGACCAATCAGAAGCCCGTATTTTTCTCCCTTCGGTGGGATCGGCAAAAATGAGTCCGCACATGGCATATTTTTTTCCAACCAGGTTTTGCCATCTTGATTGTGTTCTTTCGGCCAATGAATCCAAGGCATCTTTCGCTTTCATCGCCAAAAGTGTGCCGTTTTTTTGGTGGTGATCCCTCGCAGTAAAATAAATGTAAACACAGGGCACGTAATTGTCGTTTTAGAAGTTAAAATAATATTTTTTTTAACAGAACTGTTAAAATGTAAATTAATAGTAAAAGCACAAGTGAGATCAACTGAAGACAAATATAAGTTTCGACGGGAAGATTTCGAAAAAAGATTCCGAGGAGATTTTGGCAAGAGAAAAACCGGTTTAGCGCACTAAATATGCCTTCCGTCACGTGACGGAAGGGAAACATTCCGGCGTCAAGAAAAGGTTACCAATTAGGAGTCTACTTGTATAAGACGTCTGTTTTTCTGCCACAAAGAGACTTTTCTTGGCGGAGAGTTATAGTAACTTGTCGCGAAAACCGTGGAGTTAGAGAATTTAAGGATGGGCGGAGAAAGGGGCAAAACTTCTGCATTTCAATAAACCTCTGTTTTTTTTCTTTTCTTTTTGAAAAACTGTTTAAATTAGAGGTGAATGGCAAAAGTGATTTCTACAGAAAGAAGATAATTCCCTTTAACCCATTAACGCCCGAATTATTTTCTTCGCTAAAATTTAAATTTTGTATTTCCCACCACTTTTAAAAGCAAATTAACTTTTATCTAAATTTATCGAGAATTCTGTCTTGTGAAATAAGGTATATATTTATCTTCCTCTTTACTGGTGGGAAAACCGCTTTCTTGCTGTTTTTGTAACCGTCCTCAAAAAAGGACGCTGAGCGTTAATGGGTTAACTTATGAGAAAAACGGGGAAAGGGGTCATCTGCGTTTCGACAGCATTCTGATACTTTTTAAAGAATCATGAGGGAGGCTATGTAGATTATTAAATATCTTTATATCACTGTTACAAATTAGAAACTGCTGCATCATCACTCCACCGCTTTTATCGAATGTCTCTATGATTTGACTTGCAGCTGCTGCCAGATTTTGTGTATAGCGAACTTTAACTTCTCAATCATCTGATAGATGGCAGCACACCGCAACTTTACCTGAAACGCTTACCTGTGTAGCTTTATAGACTGGATCATTCACTTACCTGCCGGCTCTTGTAACGATCGGACGGTCGATCTCGGTGTGCCGCGAATCATGTAGATTCATGACCGACTCTTCATTCAAACCTATTTTATTTTCTGTAACTATTTAGTTTAAATATAATATAATGAAAAGTTAATCTTAGTAGCTTATTTTATTATCAAGTACATTTAATTCTCTTACCGATTAAGTGAGATCAGTGGAGAGGCGTGCGGACCGCTTCCCCATACTAATGAGAAAGCTCCATAATACAATGAAGTATAATTTTTCTATAAAAGGGGTGGGTTGACGTTGCAGCAAAAGTTTCAAATTTTTAACAATGTACATATAGAGGTTGAGTCATAATTAGCGAAACAATAGGCTACCTCCTGAAATATTACCCCTAAGCACCTATTTCCAATTGCAAAGTTTCATAAAAAAGGTGCAAAATTCGATGAGATATGTTGCAACTCCATGGAAGGTCTATTTGAAAATATACGAAAATTAAATTTTTATACGGCCCCCAAAAAGCAAAGTTCCCAATTAGGAAATTATTTTTAATCCATTCCTGAAATGAACAAAAAATATTTCATCTCTATATCTAAAAAATCTCACAGAGATATTAAAATCGAAACTTCGTGACTTACACCACTTAACCATGGCTCTAAACGAAGAGTCTTTGACTCATTTTGAAAGCAAGTTAGGGATCATCTACAAATTGCCTGTTATGGAGGTGGTGTGACCAAAAATACCTATTATAGCTTTTCGTTTTTCATATTTGTACTTTTATTATTAAAGAAATGCCAAAGGCTGTGATATACAGGGTGATTCAAAAAAGATGGGAAAAATTTCAAGGGGTAATAGTGTATGTACATCAAGACAAACGATATTAAACAGGAAACCAAGGGTCCCAAGTGTTTTCCAAAGGAGATAGCCGCCATTAAATTTTAGGGTCCAAAATTTCAAATAAACATAAAAAACGGAAAAATTGGTCGATTGATTTGCGGTTTTCACTAAAACTATTCTTTATGTTGGTATTTTCTTAAAGATAAATTCCGAAAAATGTCGATAGAGGGCGCTTTAGATTTTGGAGTAACGAACAACTGTTTTCTGCCGTTATTTTTTGCATCTCATTAAATGATTTCACAAGCTTAGCCTTAAACTTAAATTTTCAGCTCAAAATCTGAATAGTTGGGAGTGGTTAAGTAGCGCAAACTGAACTGTGTTCAGAGGGTTCAAATTTCAAATGATTATAAAAAACGGAAAAATTGGTCGATTGATTTGCGGTTTTCACTAAAACTATTCTTTATGTTGGTATTTTATTGAAAATAACTTATAAAGCTAAATTTAAAAAAATGGCGATAGAGGGCGCTTTAGACTTTGGAGTTACGAAAAACTATTTTTTTCCGTTATTATTTGCATCTCGTTAAATTTTTTTAGAAGCTTAGACGTAAACTTAAATTTTGCGCAAAAAATCTGAATCGTTGGGAGTGGTTAAGAAGAGCAAAGTGAACAGTGTTCAATGGGGGTAGGGAGGTTCAAATTTCAAGTTATCATAAAAAACGGGAAAAAATGGTAGATTCGTTTACGGTTTTCGCCAAAACTATTCTTTATGCCAGTATTTCCTTGAAAATAAATTTTAAAGATAAATTTCAAAAAACTCCGTTAGAGGGCGCCTTAAACTTTAGAGTAACCAACAACTATTTTTAATTGGTATTTTTTGTATCTAATAAATGCTTGTAAAAGCTTATAGTTAAATTTTGAGCTTAAAATCTGAATCGTTGAGAGTAATTATGTAGCGCAAAATTGAACTGTGTTCGAGGGGTGGGGAGAGTAACATTTCAACTCTTGAACACAGTTCAGTTTGCTCTTCTTATTTCCTCCCAACTATTCAGAATTTGAGCTCAAAATTTAAGTCTAAGCATTTGCAAGCATTTAATTTGAATAAAAATCGTTTAAAAATAGTTGTTGGTTACTCTAAAGTTAAGGGCACCCTCAAACGAAAAATTAAAAAAATTATCTTTAAAATTTATTTTCCAGAAAATAGTGACATAAAGAATAGTTTTAGCGAAAACCGGAAACAAATGTACCATTTTTTCCGTTTTTTATGATAACTTGAAATTTGAACCTCCCCACCCCCATTGAACACAGTTCAGTTTGCTCTACTTAACCACTCCCAACGATTCAGATTTTTTGCGCAAAATTTAAGTTTATGTCTAAGCTTCTAAAAAAAATTAACGAGATGCAAATAATAACGGAAAAAAATAGTTTTTCGTAACTCCAAAGTCTAAAGCACCCTCTATCGACATTTTTTAAAAATTTAGCTTTATAAGTTATTTTTTATAAAATACCAACATAAAGAATAGTTTTAGTGAAAACCGCAAATCAATCGACCAATTTTTTCGTTTTTTATAATCATTTGAAATTTGAACCCTCTGAACACAGTTCAGTTTGCGCTACTTAACCACTCCCAGCTATTCAGATTTTGAGCTCAAAATTTAAGTTTAAGTCTCAACTTGTGAAATCATTTAATGAGATGCAAAAAATAACGGCAGAAAACAGTTGTTCGTTACTCCAAAATCTAAAGCGCCCTCTATCGGCATTTTTCGGAATTTATCTTTATAATTTATTTTCAAGAAAATACCAACATAAAGAATAGTTTTAATGAAAACCGCAAATCAATCGACCAATTTTTCCGTTTTTTATGTTTATTTGAAATTTTGGACCCTAAACTTTAATGGCGGCTTTCTCCTTTGGAAAACGCTTGGGACCCTTGGTTTCCTATTTAATATTGTTTGTCTTGATGTACACTATTACCCCTTAAAATTTTTCCCATCTTTTTTGAATCACCCTGTATTTATTTTACCAATGGATCTCTATTTATATGTAAATGCTTCACTTATACTTTAATATCATTAATCCATGTTCCACGTGTTTTAGCCTTTAAAATATGGTATACAGTAAAACCTTTTAAGAAGGACTCACACAGGAAAGAAAAATGACGTTATAGACAAATTCCCTATAATACTTTTAATTGTGAAATTCTGTAAGCACTTATTGTTTTGTGCTTGGAGAAAAGGAAATAAAATTGTTAATAGTTGAGGAATTGCAGAAGATGTAATAATATACTATAAAATAACAACTAGGAAAGATCATTTCAAAACGAAACAATTATAGATTTTAAACTTTGTATGATTTAGTGTAAGTAGAAATTTCAGTGGGCATTAAAGTTAGATGAAGTCTTTAAAAATAGTGGTAATCGATGATATGCAACATTTAAAAAACATAATGAAAAATCTTCTCTGTTTGTTATTTTGCTGAAATAACAAATAAATAATCCATTGTCTAAATTTCATTTCAAATTTCAATGCCTTCTGCCCATTTCTCAGTATACGATTATGTAATTCTGAAATATTTATGTTTAAAAATACATTTTCAATATTTGTTCAAATAATATTCAATCTTCTTGAAATTGTCGCTAATTATTTTTTTACACGCAATAAAGTTCAGTTCATAAGTAGTACATCGTAGTTTAATTCTTGTTTTGTATTCATATATCTTTATACGCATTCAAATGGCTATTCTGAATATGTTAAGGAAATTATTATGCTCCTTTTTAAAAATAATCCTCAAATTGCTTTTACTTTCAAGAAGAAAGAAAATAAATTATTTGTAATTTTTTTGTTGTTCTTTTTGGCCTGCATAATATTATTTAAAGAAAAATAACCTAATGCTTACAAAATTTGAATATTTTGTTAAATGCAACACCCTTTTTTATGAATTTTTGCAGTTGGAAGTATGGGTCTAGGAGCAATATTTGAGGAGATAGCCTATTGTTTCGATACTTATGACTCACCCTGTATTTGTTGGATACTTAATTTACTTTAATTATGGGTAGATTTTATTCCTTAGTTTAGTGTCTTCAATTTCATTATAATCTATTTCAACTTTGAACCTGGGACCTCGTTAGGGGGGGACAGGGGGAAGTCTCCTCCCAAAACGTTTACACATGGTTTTACAGTTGGCAAATTTACAAACTGAACTGGTAAATAAGTTCAAAACTTTAATAAAAAACTATAATACACGTTCTGTTTCTGATAGATTTCACGAAAGTTACCAATATAATTAAAATATTAAAAAGTTTTTTATAAATGAAAACTATATTATGTTTTCTAATTGCGGTAACTAGGTAAAATTATAAAACTAGTTGGAAAACGCTGAGAACTATTTATGTTTGCTTTTGACTTGGCAATTTAAGGCACTTTCCCCCACCAATAAAAAGTATTCGCGAAGGCCCGGCGTATGCGTGAATGACTCAAAATTCTTGCATTACAGTGTGCTAAAATTAACTTTGTTTACAAACTTAAATTACTATTCTCAATGTAGTTAGTTTACAAAAAAAGATTAATTTGAAATAACGAAATAAAAATCACTATTATAAAAATGGTTATTTTCAAAGACTATTAAAGTTCTGTTTATAAGTTGTTTACTTAAAAAGTAAAAACAGTACCATTATAAGGTCACTCAATGTGACGGAGCCAATTTTCCCAAAAACTATTGAATGTGGAACTTTCAAAAGTACCAAGGTTTATAAAGACTATTAATTCGCATATTTACAGATTATTTACTATTGACAAATATATTTACAAAAAATTTAGGAGGGTAAATTCAACTTACATGTTAGAAGAAAAATGCACATTGAGTGAACATATTGTTCTAAGTATCTCATCCAAGGATTGCTAATAGCAATTTTCGAAAAACATTGTCGGTAATTAGCTATTTTATTAATTGAAAATCTGTCTAGAAAATAGCGCCATGGACCAAGGTGGTATTGCAACATTGCGACCTACTTTCAAAGCGTGCGTGGTAAAATGCCTTTCTTAAACTTCATATACTTTTTTTTTTTTTTTTTTTTTTTTTGGTAGTACGGAATTACATATGCGAGTAAACTCGCACTTTATCGATTATCGTTTTAACTATAATTTTTTAATTGTATATTATATTATTTAGATTCAATATTATATAATATTTACGATCATTATGACTGTTAAAAAAAATCTTTCAGAAATAAGCTTCGTTACTTTATTTAATTTTTTTTCTAACGCTATCTTTGACAATATTTTCTAAAAAATCTTTTGCCTTTATCAAAAAATTAAAAAAAAAAAAAAAAAAAAAAACCTAGTAAATTTCATAGTTTATGAATGAGAACATAAGCCAATTTAAACCGTTTCCGAAGAAAATTGAATTCAGAAAGGTATTTGAGAACAGCCGTGTTATTCCAATTTTAATCTTGTCAGATGTGGCAATCCTAATACCGTCATTTTTTGCGTATAATCCGCGGATCAAACAATTCTTTTTCGACCCAGAAATTTTATTTTCTAATCGAAGCCAAAAATTTTTCGCGATGTAAAAAGTCACATTTAATTTTCAAATATTTCTGGGTCGAAAAAGAATTGTTTGATCCGCGGATTACGCAGGAAATTACGGTACTTTCTTTCATCTCATCCATATTAATACTTCAAAATTCGTTATCACAGTGCCAAAATTAAATGGCATTCCATGCTTATCATAGGAATTCTAACGATATGAAATTCCGTGCATTAGTTCTTGAGGTTTGATTATCGCTAAAATAACCTAAATCATGCAAAATGCAGCCACTTTTTGTGTGATTTACAGCGAAACCTGATTTTCAGCAACTTATGTGTCCACATCAAACTGATTCTGAAGTTTGATGAAAATCCGTGCATTAGTTCTTGAGATGGGGCTACGGCGGAAATCGTGAAAAATGCAGCATAGCAGTGCAACCTGTTGGGCGATTTACATCAAAATGTAAACAACACTAAGTCATATTAAGGGAAAACTTTCTTTTTTTCTTTTATTTTTTTACTTAAGGAAAAAAACTGAAATTCACTAATTTTAATGTCATGCTATTAATAGGAAAATCATATTAAATTATTATAATTATGTAAGAATTCAAATAAGATAATTTTTTCAATTTGTTACTTTTGTGTCTTGTTAATAAACAAGAAAAGTTCAATTTCGAGAACTTCCTAGGATCTTATTTTTCATAGTAATTGTTTGAATTTATGCTTAATAAAAGAGAAAGAGAGAGAAAAAGAAAATGTATAATACTTTCTTTCTAATAATTTTAGCTATCAATTACTTTCCAATACTTTTAGCTAAGTGTTATTTAAATTTTGTATTACTCTAAATTTGAATTTAAAATATGTTTAAAAACAAACCTTTTACAATTTTTAAGCCAAAATATAAGAATACTAGCTGACCCGCCCGGCGTTGCCCGGGTCCGTATTAACAATATTAAACGAACTTGAAATTTGTATGATTTTATCATTAACTCGTTACATGCAGAAATGCATTGTCTGAAATACGTAGCCACTGACTGTGTGAAAAATCGGTTTTAAAAACAACTAATATTAAGCTCTAAAAATACTCAAAATGAGCAATGAAAAACGCGGGAGGGAATATGTATCCAGCGATTGCATGATTTTCGTGTAAAAAAGTTTATATTTACCCGTAAAAATTACTGTTAAGTCACGTAACTAATTATTATTTTCACATACAAATCCCAAATGAAATATTTTGAATTTCAAACTAATTATATCACTCTTAAATCCGACTATACCATGAATGAAATCGATACACGATGGTAGCTAAAAGGTTGGTATATACAGTGGAGCATCGTTTATACGACGCCTAAGGGAGTACCGAAAAACGTCGTATAAACGATAACGACGTATAATCGATTTTCACGTCCAAAACTAGAATAAATTTTGTTTTCAAGTAATTTTAATGTTTAACGGAATGATTTGCATGAATTTGTAAATTAAATAAACCAAAAAAAATAAAATAAAATAAAATAAAATAAAAATAACCAAAAAACGGGGGGAGGGGGGAATTAGTAAGAAATTTAAATATGCGTACCTTTATTTATGTTTCACCGAAAGGTTCCTCATTTGCAGTACATCATTTCCTTTCCATTTAAAGTCAACGATCAAAAACCCTGCGTGGCCAACTAAAAGTCAAAAATACTGACAACAGTTAGAAGGATAGTCTATTTGCAACTTAAAACAGATCGGGAAAGCTGACCATCCCCGAAAAAAGAATGACCCCTCCCAGTGTAATCTGTTACTCGTAAGCTGATTTTTCAGACTAATCGAACACCAGCGACCAGCCCACATTTTTATAATGTGGAGTGGATTTAAACGCGCTCTTTGGAATCATTCATAGCTGCTAACTTCCACTCGTTCGTAAATTATACAAGAAAAATACTAAGCAAAAATAAACCTATAAAAAACCGAAAAATCGACGTATAAACGATTTTGGGCGTCGTATAAAAGATATATTTTTACATTAAAATGAATAGGAATGAATCGGGACCACATTAAAACGTCGTATAAATGTAAACGTCGTATAAGTGATCGTCGTATAAACGATGCTTTACTGTAGTACTATAATTTCAGAGCTATTTAACAAAAGTAAGTGTTATTTTTAATCAAATCTTGCGTATAGGTTCACTCTGTGTATAAATTCCTAATCTTAAACTTTTATACCGTAACCAGAACCTGTCTGTAACCTAACAGCGACTTAACAGTACCTTACCGTAAATTAAATATAACAGAAATGTAACCTAGCCTAAATGTATTCACTTTATTGTAACATATCCTTATTCTAACCATAACATAAATGCAATTTAACTTTAACCTAAATAATACAATAGAAAAAAACCATTTTAAAAAATTACTATTTCTTCGTAAAATATGCTTCAGCTGTAATTCGTTTCTTTCAATTGGTTTTATTAATACAAAATTCCTTCCTCGTGCTTTTGTTTGAAACATTAAAATTTCAGCGATAAATGGTTTAATATTGCAAACCACGGAGTAAGACACTTCTTACTCCGTGTTGCAAACCTTTTTTCGGTTTACTTCGCCTCCACCTATCTTTTTCTCCATGGTGTACAGCAGCTGTGATTTAAAAAAAATCCTCATTTAAACTGACAGTTTGCCAGTCTATGAATTTTAAAGGTCTGTCTCAGCTTTTTTAATTATTTCTGCGAAAATTTTATGCAACCAATCAACCATAAGAAAATGAAATGGAAAAAAAGCGAAAAAAGGCGATTTTTTATGAGAGTGAGCTTTGGAATTTAATTAATTACTCAGTTAATAAATAGAATTTTGAAATTCTGAGCTTCAGGTGCATCAGGAGAGACATTGGGCTACTCTCAAAAAAATTTTGAGCTTCGTACGTGCTGTAGATTTTGCTAGCCATCGCAGACACACAGACACACACACAGACAGACAGAGCGTTTTGTTCTTTTATTAGTATAGATATTATCTTTTTTTTTTTTTTTTTCAGTCTGACTCGCATTAAATACATTTATCAGAAATAAGTAAAATAAATTGTACATCTTTATAGCTGTTTTTTGCATGAAAAATAATTTTTTTTTCTGTGGTAAATTATAAAAAATGGTTAAGATAATTCTTTTATAAATACCTTTGTTTAAATCTGTCTATTTTATTTATAAAAATCAATCATATAATTTATAATTTAAAAAGATTTGGATAAAGGTATTTGAAAGTAACTGATAGCTAAAATTATTATAAAGTAATTGTTAATATTATTTTTTTTCCAATTCTTTTCTCTTTAATTAAATATAAATTCAAAATATTAGAATGAAAATAAAATTCTAGGGATTTCTTCAACTAAACTTTTTTTTGTCTTTTAATGAGATGCAACAATAATGAATAAAATAAAGTTTCAATAAAGTTTGTTTAATTGAATTCCTAAATAATAATTAAACATGGATTTTTCTCTGGCCAGCCCTAATTTTTTTAATTTCTTGCATGACATCGTAAACAAGTAAACCTGAAATAAATTTATTTTAAGTAAAACAATAAGTTAATAACAAATAAATAAACCATGCTAATACATAGGCTAGTCCTACACTGTTAAAAATCTGCTCCATTTTGTTGCAACGCACTCCACCGCTTGTATATAATATCTCTAATCCAACCAATGAGAAAGCTCCATTTCACGGCCAAGTAACCGTTTTCTATACAAGCCGGGGAGTGCGTTGCAACAAAATGCATCAGATTTTTAACAGTGAATGTCGAAATGTAAAACACAACTTCAATATTAAAGCATATAAATTAAATATTTAGTGTTAAAATATACCCCCCCCCCTCTCTTTTATTATTTTACTTAAAAAATTACTTTAAATTTACTAACTTTTGATGTCATATCATAAAATGAAAATGTTATGGGTAGTCACAAAAAGAATATATAATAATAATTATTATTATTTTAAGAATATAGTGAACAATGTTTTCAATTCATTGAAGCAAAAATTAATTTAAAGAGCCCTATTGGCGATTCAAGCGCTCGAATACGCCATCTGGTGGAGAAAAGATGTAACTTCTCCATTCAGGTTAACGCCGTGTAAGCTCATTGCATTACATGCATTTTAAATTTGTTCAGAATAATTATTCTTTTGCACAATTTCAGATTTCCAGTGACATTTGTGTTCTGTCTTATACGACGAAGTAAATATTATACGATTCTGAATATCTAAAACTTTTAAAAACATTTATAATAAAGAACTAGATGGAACCCGTCAAAACTTGACGGCATCACAGAAATAAAAGGTATTTTCCAGCTATTAAAGGATTTTTTAATGACTAATCTTCAGCAAAAATTTCAATAAATAAAAGAAAAACCTGTATTTTACATCCAGGCAAATGACCTGCAATTGGCAGAGTTACATTCAAACATGCTGCTATAGAATTAGAATCTCTCTCATTCGATAATTTTCCATTTACAAATACAACACCAATAAATTGTACATGACATGAATAAACCATAAATTACCGTCATTTCTCATTTCATACAAAATATACATACTTCACTTACTTCGCAGCAAAATAAGACAAATTATAGTTTGCCATTTAGCAACAACTGTAACAATGATCCTCTCAGTGGTTAATTTGTTTTTACATTACCCACCCCATTCAACAAATAAACATTTGCATTTTCAACTAACTTTTCTATTACATTTTCATAAATCAAAAATACATGTCGATTTCACATATTAAAAAAATTAATGATATTTATTCTGGCTAGGTGAAACCCGTCAAAACTTGACGGCAACAATATGAAAGAACTAAAGAAAAAAAAGTATTTTGCCGCTATAAAAAAAATTAATATTTCTTAAAAATTTCAATATGCTTTTCCATTTACCAACGTAACACCAACATGACATGATCCTGGGCACAGAATCGGTGCAATGCTGCGACACACGTCACAAACTCTTGAAAATGTTTGAAGATTATTTTTCTACTGTTAAAGTTTTTTTTAAAAAATGCTAGAAATCATTTACTATGTACAAAAATTTCTCTAGGTACCATAAAAAATGCAAATTTTGGCAAATAATCACAAAAAATAGTTATTTTCGTTAAAATACCCCCCCCCCCCCCAAAAAAAAAACATCCGGAAATTTTGCAAATGGATGTGAAAAAAAAACTTCAGCAAATTTCGTCAACAGATTGCAAAAAAATGAAAAGATCTCTAAAAAATTTGTCAAAAAAATGCAAAAAAAAAAAAAAATTGTCTAGGTATTCCAAACAAAACAAATTTCGTGAAAGTATTGCAAAAAATCAAAATTTTGCCAAAACGTCTAAAAAAAATTGGCAATTTTCATGAAAAAATTTCGAAAAATAAAGCCAAATTTGACAAAAAAAAAAAAAAAAAAAAAAAAAAATCCCTAAAAAATGGCAAATTTGTAAACATAGTGTGAAAAAAAAATTCAAAATATTGTAAGAAAACAAAAAAATTTGACAAATGATTGTGAGTAAACAACAAATTTCGTCAAAGGATTGAAAAAAAAAAAAAGCAAATTTCATCAAATAATCACAAAAAAAGTAAATTTCACAAAAAAACCCAAAAAATTTTGCAAAAAGATCTTCAATAAAACAGGAAATTACATCGAAAGATTATGACAAAACGACAATTTCATCGAAAGAACTCGAGAAAAAACGATAAACTTCTCCGAAACTGTCTAGGTATCATAAAAGACACAAATTTCGTCCAAAGATCTCAGAAGCACATAAATTTTGTCTAGGTAATCGCAAAAAAAGGTAAATTTTGCAAAAAATAGCAAAAAAAAAAAAAAAAAAAAAAAGAACAACAACAAATTTCTCAAAAACATAACAAAAAACGACAATTTCTCAAAAAAGTCATGAAAAAAGGTTAAATTTGATAAAACGGCAAATTACATCAAAAGATTGTGAGAAAAAAACAACTTTCATTAATTGCAGGTGGAAAAGATGCAACATTTCTTTGTTTATCAGAAAAAAAAAAAAAAAAAATCACAAAATTTCTCGATCCATCACATGAAAAATAGAAAATTTGTCAATCAGTCGAAGAAAAAAATAAAAAAATCGACAGTTGGTCATGTGGGGTAAAAATTATAAAATTCATTAATGAATCATGGATAAAAAGTCATTTAGTTATGTAAAAAAGCGCACAAAAATTTTGTGATTGATCGAGACATTTCAGAATGTCTTTTCTGGGTAATCTTACGATGGGAATACTGCAGTTCAGTGTACCCATTGAACTGTGTGCTGAGTGACATATGTTTATTGACTCATTCTATAGGCAATTAAAAATATGTATGGAATTTTTTATCGCAATGTAATAAGTATATTTTTAACATAGGATCAGAGTAAATTAGTCTTTTCAACAAATAACCTGATAAGTGAGAACTAACTTTTTTATTGATAGGCAATGTAACATCGGGTCGATCGAGTTTATTTTGATTTTGCCCTTGTTTTTGAAGGACATAATTTAACCGTTTTTTCTATTGCATAACACTTCTTATTTTGTTTTCAATCTTTTTTTTTTTTTAGTAATTTCTTATTGTGATCTTCATTTCTGTCATACGAAAAATTCATTTCTATTTCGCCTATAGCATTTACATAATGTTGACAAATTTCTGAAAAAAAAAAAAAAAAAAAAAAAAAAAAGAAAAATGAAAAAAAAAACCAACAAATTTTCAAAAAAAGGATAAATTCGATAAAACGGCAAATTGCATCGAAAGATGGCAAGAAAATACGACAAATTTCACCTAAAATCCCTGAGAAAACAAATAATTATTTCCTGGTATCATAAAAGACGTGAATTTCGTCAAAAGATCGTGAAAGTACTTTAAATTTGTCTAAGTACTTCAAAAAATGCAAATATTGGTAAACAGATTGTGAGAAAACAACATATTTTGTCAAAAGATGAAAAAAAGAGGCACATTTCATCATAAGAACACAAAAAAGGTAAATTTTGCAAAAAAAAAAGGGAAAAAAATGACTAATTTCTGAAAATAACAAAAAAAAAACCCAACACATTTCACAAAAAAGAAAAATCACGATAAAAGGAATAATTTGATAAAACGGCAAATTACATTGAAAGATGGCAAGAAAAAACGACAAATTTCACCTAAAATCCCTGAGAAAACAAATAATTATTTCCTGGTATAATAAAAGACGTGAATTTCGTCAAAAGATCGTGAAAATACTTTAAATTTGTCTAGGTACTTCAAAAAATGCAAATATTGGTAAACAGATTGTGAGAAAACAACATATTTTGTCAAAAGATGAAAAAAAGAGGCACATTTCATCAAAAAAACACAAAAAAGGTAAATTTTGCGAAAAAAAAGTGAAAAAAATGAGAAATTTCTGAAAATAACAAAAAAAAACCCAACAAATTTCACAAAAAAAAAATCACGAAAAAAAGAATAATTTGATAAAACGGCAAATTACATTGAAAGATGGCAAGAAAAAACGACAAATTTCACCTAAAATCCCTGAGAAAACAAATAATTATTTCCTGGTATAATAAAAAACATGAATTTCATCAAAAGATCGTGAAAATACTTTAAATTTGTCTAGGTACTTCAAAAAATGCAAATATTGGTAAACAGATTGTGAGAAAACAACACATTTTGTCAAAAGATGAAAAAAAGAGGTACATTTCATTAAAAGATCACAAAAAAGGTAAATTTTGCAAAAAAAAAAAAAGGTGAAAAAAATGACAAATTTCTGAAAATATCAAAAAAATGAGAAATTTCACAAAAAAAAGATAATTTCGATAAAACAGCAAATTGCATCGAAAGATCGTGAGAAAATGACAAATTTCACCGAAAATCCCTGAGAAAACAAATAATTTTATCCAAGTATATAAAAAAAAACATGAATTTTGGCAAATAATTACAAAAAATAACAAATTTTGGCAAGATACCCCCCCCCCAAAAAAAAGAACACCTGGAAATTTTGTAAATAGATGTGAAAAAAAAAAAACACCAAATTTCGTCAACAGATTGCAAAAAACAACAAATTTCTTCAAAAGATCTCTAAAAAATTTGTCAAAAAACTGCAGAAGAAAAAATTGTCCAGGTATCTCAAATAAAACAAATTTCGTGAAAATATTGCAAAAAATCAAAATTTTGCCAAAACGTTTAAAAAAAATTTCGAAAAAAAAAAGCAGATTTTGACAAAAAAAAAATCTCTAAAAAATGGCAAATTAAACATATTGTGAAAAAAAAATTCAAAATATTGTGAGAAAACAACAAATTTTGACAAATATTTGTGAGTAAACAGCAAATTTCGTCAAAGGATTGAAAAAAAAGCACATTTCGTCAAATAATCACAAAAAAGGTAATTTTGCAGAAAAAACAACAAATTTTGCAAAAAGATCTTCAATAAAACGGGAAATTACATCGAAAGATCATGACAAAACGACAATTTCATCGAAAGAACCTGAGAAAAACGATAAACTTCTTCGAAACTGTCCAGGTATCATAAAAGACACAAATTTCGTCCAAAGATCTCAAAAGCACAGAAATTTTGTCTAGGTAATCGCAAAAAAATGTAAATTTCGCAAAAAATAGCAAAAAAAGACAAATTTCTCAAAAAGATAACAAAAAACGACATTTTCTTTAAAAAAAATCACGAAAGAAGGATAAATTCAATAAAACGGCAAATTACATCAAAAGATTGCAAGAAAAAAATAACAAATTTCAAAAAACAACTTCCATTAATTGCAGGGAGAAAAGATGCAACATTTCTTTGTTCATCAGAAAAAAAAAAAAAAAATCACAAAATTTCTCGATCCATCACATGAAAAATAGAAAATTTGTCAATCAGTTTGACAGTTGGTCATGTGGGGTAAAAATTATAAAATTCATTAATCAATCATGGAAAAAAAGTCATTCAGTTATGTAAAAACCCCACAAAAATTATCAATCAGTAGAAGTCCCCACAAAAATCTTGTGATTGATTGAGACATTTCAGAATGTTTTTTGCATGTCCAATTTAAAAAAATATATGTATATATATTTTCTAGCTGCAGATTTAAAAAAGTAAGTTATTTATAAGGCATCTATTTTGATCTCTTATTATTTTGTTTATTTTTTGCAAGACCTACGTTTATTTAGTTAAGTAATACGAATTTAGAATTTGCAATGTTTTGTCGGCATAATCCTAATACACCCGAGACACTTGGCGTCGTTGAATTTGGCGAGGCGATAAATGGCTTTTTCTTGTTACCGGATCGTTTTCTGAATTCTTTCCACGCCCACAGTTGTTAGTTAAGGAATTCTGATCGGGTTAACCGGATTGCATGGTTTCTTATCTTTCGTTTCATTGGCTTTTATGAAATGCCATCAGTCTGTTATTGTTTAAATTAAAAGAGGAGATTGCATTATATATGTATGACTATATTTTCCCGGCCTTTTTTCGTGTTATTTTATTAGATATTGCTTATTAAGATATTGCTTATTTTAATAAATAATACCATACATTTGGAAAAAATATGCGGTACGGCAGACGAATATATTGAGGATACGCTTTTCTCGAAATAAATATTCAATTATTTATGATTTGTCACGGAGCTCCGTGGATATTGCTTATTTTAATAAATAATATACATTTGGAAACGAATATGGGATACGGCGGACGAATATACTTAAAAATTCGAGCAATATTTATGTATCATAAATACATAAAAAATATTTCGAAATTTTATCTCGTATTTTCGTACAAATTTAGAAAGATTTTAATAGTTGGATATCTGCATTAATAACCGCAATTTTGCTCATTTTAGAAATTTCTTCAATGCGACTTTTGAGCTTCCAGAGAATTTTACGGTTTTAGTGTCGTTAGTTAATGCAGGTTTAACGAGTTTTGTGCATTTTAGGGATTCTAACACAGCGAGTTTCGTGAATCCAGCGATTTTTTTGTTTTGTTTTAATGGGCGCGAAGCGCGCATACACACGTTAGTGACTGCGGCGTTGACGAGTTTCGTGCATTTTAGTGATTCCTGCACAGCGAGTTTCGTGGATCCACTGATGTTTTTTTTAGTTTTAATGGGCGCGAAGCGCTCATACACACGTTAGTGACTGCGGCGTTGACGAGTTTCGTGCATTTTAGTGATTCCTGCACAGCGAGTTTCGTGGATCCACTGATGTTTTTTTTAGTTTTAATGGGCGCGAAGCGCTCATACACACGTTAGTGACTGCGGCGTTGACGAGTTTCGTGCATTTTAGTGATTCCTGCACAGCGAGTTTCGTGGATCCACTGATGTTTTTTTTTAGTTTTAATGGGCGCGAAGCGCTCATACACACGTCAGTGACTGCGGCGTTGACGAGTTTCGTGCATTTTAGTGATTCCTGCACAGCGAGTTTCGTGGATCCACTGATGTTTTTTTAGTTTTAATGGGCGCGAAGCGCTCATACACACGTCAGTGACTGCGGCGTTGACGAGTTTCGTGCATTTTAGCGATTCCTGCACAGCGAGTTTCGTGGATCCACTGATGTTTTTTTTAGTTTTAATGGGCGCGAAGCGCTCATACACACGTCAGTGACTGCGGCGTTGACGAGTTTCGTGCATTTTAGCGATTCCTGCACAGCGAGTTTCGTGGATCCACTGATGTTTTTTTTTAGTTTTAATGGGCGCGAAGCGCTCATACACACGTCAGTGACTGCGGCGTTGACGAGTTTCGTGCATTTTAGCGATTCCTGCACAGCGAGTTTCGTGGATCCACTGATGTTTTTTTTAGTTTTAATGGGCGCGAAGCGCTCATACACACGTCAGTGACTGCGGCGTTGACGAGTTTCGTGCATTTTAGCGATTCCTGCACAGCGAGTTTCGTGGATCCACTGATGTTTTTTTTTAGTATTAATGGGCGCGAAGCGCTCATACACACGTCAGTGACTGCGGCGTTGACGAGTTTCGTGCATTTTAGTGATTCCTGCACAGCGAGTTTCGTGGATCCACTGATGTTTTTTTTTGTTTTAATGGGCGCGAAGCGCTCATACACACGTCAGTGACTGCGGCGTTGACGAGTTTCGTGCATTTTAGTGATTCCTGCACAGCGAGTTTCGTGGATCCACTGATGTTTTTTTTAGTTTTAATGGGCGCGAAGCGCTCATACACACGTCAGTGACTGCGGCGTTGACGAGTTTCGTGCATTTTAGCGATTCCTGCACAGCGAGTTTCGTGGATCCACTGATGTTTTTTTTAGTTTTAATGGGCGCGAAGCGCTCATACACACGTCAGTGACTGCGGCGTTGACGAGTTTCGTGCATTTTAGTGATTCCTGCACAGCGAGTTTCGTGGATCCACTGATGTTTTTTTTAGTTTTAATGGGCGCGAAGCGCTCATACACACGTCAGTGACTGCGGCGTTGTCGAGTTTCGTGCATTTTAGTGATTCCTGCACAGCGAGTTTCGTGGATCCACTGATGTTTTTTTAGTTTTAATGGGCGCGAAGCGCTCATACACACGTCAGTGACTGCGGCGTTGACGAGTTTCGTGCATTTTAGCGATTCCTGCACAGCGAGTTTCGTAGATCCACTGATGTTTTTTTTAGTTTTAATGGGCGCGAAGCGCTCATACACACGTCAGTGACTGCGGCGTTGACGAGTTTCGTGCATTTTAGTGATTCCTGTACAGCGAGTTTCATGCACTAAATTCGTATTTTTGGCTTTTTTTTTACTAAATTGTAGCTTTTGCTGGAATTTTTGCCTAAATTCACATTTTTTATGTAAACTTTAGAGGAAATTTGAGTTTTTTAGTTTATCCTTACAACTAATTGAGCTCTTTTTAACGATGTTATGACTAAATTATTTCTTATTTTTAATTGTTGTAAATGTAATCTGATTAATTTTCGTAATAAATTTTAGAAATGAAGCGTATTTGTATTAATGCGTTAGTTAGTGTTTTAGTTTAATTTTTAAGTAAGAAAACCGTGTTGAATTGAGGTTTTTTTCTAATTGAGAGTTTTTGTGTCTCCCCCTGTGGGGGATGCAACATCGGTGTTATGGTCGTAAAAAAGCATAGGCCTCACACTCTAAGCAGAGGGTATGCGCTCAAGGCAGAGTGTATATCCTAGAGTATATGTACTATAGCTTTCTTGAGAAACACACGGTGTTTTATTAAAAGTTCCAAAAAGTATATCCTGTATATCCTATATTACATCTCTGGGCAGCATGCAGTTTCAAGGAATAAATTTCACTTTTTGGACATTGCGAACAGAGAATCTGAAATCTGACGGAGGGGAGGAAACTTTCGTTTTGCCCCTCCGCCCTCTCCCCCCTCTTATTAGTCAATTCGGAGGATATATATTTCTTTTGTAGGTTTGAAATTTTAATATTTTTATAGCATTAGATGAAAATTTTCAAAGTTATTGCTAATACATACTTTGAATGAGTTGAATGTTTAATAATAGAAAATCGTTAAAACTCTATGCATTTGTTTGCCGTGGTGCAGAAATATTTTATGAAATTATTGTACCATTAATTTAATGAATTACATTTAAATTAATAATTTAAATGAAGAATTTCCGTAAAATATATGAATAAAAAAGTCTCTTAATTAAATTTGCAGAAATTAATGCTATGTGTTTCTGTAATTGATTTCTTGTAATTTTAAGAAACTCGAAATAGTTGTTTAGCGCCGATTTTTCAGTAACAAAAATATTTTTTTTTTTCTTTCCGTGTAGAAAGGCACTTTAAAAGATAGAAATGACGGATTGATATTAGTTAGCAAGTTGTGAAATTTTGCAATTGTAAAATCGTCTGCAGGATATTCCGGCATCTGGCAAGGGGAAAAAAATCTTTTCTTTTTTTTTGGTCTATTTTTACTTTGAAGGTTAGATTTCTTCAGAAATCGTTTGCGTTGCGGATTGAATGAGCTTTTTAATTTTTAGTACTGTATTTTTTATTTTACTTCAGATTTTTTTCGTGTTAATTTTGTTTGTATATTTTAGTTTAAGTTGATTTTCGAAAGGAATTTTGTTTTGTGGGTAAGTTCGAATTTCGTCCTCTTGTTTGAACAGTTTTTGTTCTTGTGTTCTTTTCTGTGAATTTTTAAGTATCCCTTCATAAACTTTTTATTTTAAAGTGTGAGAATGCCTCCAAAATCTGTCTCAAAGAGTGAAAGGAATGATTTGCGTAGTTTGATTGAAATGGGTGGTAGAAGTAAGAGGGAGGTGGTTGATTTTTGTATGAAGAAAGGATTGATTGCCAGTAGTTATGAATGTGCGGTATGCGGACGTGGAATGAAACTTTGTGAAGCTAAGAATGTTGATGGATTTGAATGGCGGTGTGATAGAAGAATGAAAGGGGAAAAACATTGTGTGAGGAGGAGTATTAGGCGTGGTAGTTGGTTTGAAGAGTCTAAATTAAGTATGATTGATGTTTTGATTGTTACGTATGCTTGGGTTGAGAAACATACGAATGCACAGATAAGGCATTTGGCGCGAGTGAATAAGAATACAGTGACTGATTGGATGAATTTTTGTAGAGAGGTTTGTATGTGTATATGTGTGCATGAAAGTAGTAGTTTGGGAGGGGAAGGAAAGACTGTTGAAATAGATGAGAGTTTGTTTGGAAAGAGAAAGTATAATAGAGGAAAGCGTGTGAATGGTAAGTGGGTATTTGGTGGTGTTGAGCGTGGAAGTAATGAGTGTTTTTTTGAAGTTGTGGATGATAGAACGAAAGAGACTTTGTTAGAAATTATTAAGAGGCGGATTTTACCGGGAACTGAGGTAATTTCTGATTACTGGAGAGCTTACAATTGCCTTCAACATGAAGGCTACCGGAAGCTCCGAGTCAATCACAAATTACATTTTAAGGATCCGGTTACCGGGGCACACACAAATACGATAGAAGGTTTGTGGAGCTGGATTAAACGCAGCCTCCGCGGAATTAGGCGGGTACGGGGGAATGCAGGCGAAGATGAATATGACCCGTACCTTGCAGAATTTATGTGGAGGAAGCGTCACAGGAATGATCATCTTGGACTTACTGAATCATTCTTGAGGGCGGTAATTCGGATTTACCCACCTAAAATGAGGGATGAGCAGGAGCAGCAGGAGGGGGGAGAAGACGACGGGGTTTCATCCGATGACGATATAAATAGGCCCGGGCCTTCACATAAAAAAACGAAATGTGAAGAGGAGCTGGAAGCCACATTATATTCTTCCGATGATGATATTAATAAGCCCGGGCCTTCGCATAAGAAAACAAAGTATGAAAAGTAGGTAAGTGAATTTTTATACATTTCATGTAATAGTATTTTGATTTCGGTTTGGGGCTATAAAATACTCTATTTTATGAGTTTAGAGGAATGCTACTTATTGTTTTTAGAAGAACATTGTATATTCTTTTTGCATTTAAATTTGTGCATGTTAGTTTTGTACATTTAGTGCCTTCGGGAGAAATTTTTAAAAATTTAAGGGCTGAAATTTTTGTAGAAATAAAAGAAATCGGAAATTAAAAATTAAAAATCAAGAGTGAAAAAATTGAAATATTTGGAGCGATATAGTTTGTAAAAATGTGATGTTTTAGAGTAAAATAGTATAAATTCGAAAAATCGGGATAGTAATGTTTATGAAATTCGAAAAATGTGGAGTGAAAATTTTTAAAATTCGAAAAATATAGAGTGAAAATTAATTAATTAATTAATTAATTAATTAATTAAAAAAAATTTTGGAGAGAAAATTTGTAAAACTGTAAATCGTAAACTTTGTAGTAGTAAAAAAATCCGAAAAGAAAATTAAATTAAATTCACATCGAAAAATTTGCGTACATTGAAATATTTGGAGCGATATAGTTTATAAAAATGTAAAGTTTCCAAGTAAAATTGGATAAATACGAAAAATCTGGATAAGAATTGTAGAATTTGAAAAATTTGGAGTGACAATTTTTAAAAATCGAAAAATTTGTAAAATTAGTTATTATAAACTTTGTAGAAATAATAATAATAAAAAAAAAACCGAAAAGAAAAAAATTGAGTGAAAAATTTGCGTTAATTAAATATTCTGAGCGATATATTTTATAAAAGTATAAAATTTCCGAGTAAAATTGGATAAATCTTAAAAAATCGGGGCAGGCATTTTTGTAAAATTCGTAAATTCTGAAGTGGAAAATATTTAAAATTCGAAAAATCTGGACAGGAATTTTTGTAGAATTTGAAAAATTTCGAGTGAAAATTTTGAAAAATCGAAAAATTTGTAAAATTAATTATTATAAACTTTGTAGAAATAAAAAGAAATCCGAAAAGAAAAAAAAATGAGTGAAAAATTTGCGTTAATTAAATATTCTGAGCGATATATTTTGTAAAAATAGAATTTCAGAGTAAAATTGGATAAATTAAAAAAAAAAAAAAAAAAAAATCAGGGCAGGAATTTTTGTAAAATTCGTAAATTCTGAAGTGGAAAATATTTAAAATTCGAAATTGTTACTTCATAAAAATACAAAAATTCATAGCGAAATTTATGGAAAGATAGAAACATTTTTAGATATGCAATAGTGGAGAGTTAAATTCCTAGAATTAGCAAAAAAAAGACATCGAAAAATGTATAAAGTTACAAAAAATTAAATGGGATATAAGAAAGTAAATAGTTTCGTATACAAACAAATTCTCAAAAACGGAATAGACCTTAGAATTGTGCTGTCGAATCGTCTGTTGAAAAACGCGCGTTGTGATTGGGTAGAATCTGTGGGTTGCTGAAAACTCGGTTGGCGTTCGTGGGTGCTTGGCGCGTGTTAAAAAATCGCCAAAATCAAGTGTCTCGGGTGTTTTAGGAACATGCCGTTTTGTCTTTTGTTATTTTTTATCAATTTTCAAAATGATAATGCAACAAATGTAAATGCTATAGGCAAAATGGAAATGAAATTTTCATATGACAGAAATGAAGATCACAATAAGGAATCACTTTAGAAAAAAGAAAAAGATTGAAAACAAAATAAGAAGTGTTACGCAATAGAAAAAACGGTTAAATTATGTCCTTCAATAAAAACGGGCAAAATCAAAATAAATAATATTATGAAATATAAAATTAAGCATCGATCAAAAAAATACTCTCCGAGAAAAGTTTTTGCGAACATCGTAAGAGGGATATTTTACTTCAGTGTACCCATGGCAAAATAGAAATGTATTTTTCATATGGCAGAAATGAAGATCACAATAAGGAATTACTTAAAAAAAAAAAAGATTGAAAACAAAATAAGAAGTATTATGCAAAAGAAAAAACGGTTAAATTATGTCCTTCAATAAAAACGGGCAAAATCAAAATAAATAAACTCGATCGACCCGATGTTACATTGCCATTCAAAAAAAAGGTTCTCACTTACCAGGTTATGTTGTTGAAAAGACTAATCTAAGGTGTAATAAATTACTCTGATCCTATGTTAAAAACACACTAATTAAGTTGCGATAAAAAAATCCATACTGATATTTAATTGCACATTTTAAACATATGTCACCTCAGCACACAGTAAATCCACAAACAATGTACGCGGGCATACCACGCTAACATTTAGAGACAGTAACTATCTCTTCTCTCATTGGTTCTGTTGTCGGATGTGCGCAAGCACGAATCTGCGCAAGCGCAGAGAGCTGTTTGAGTGTGCTGACGAATCTGCGCAAGCGCTGAGAGCTGTTTGAGTGTGCTGAATAAAAATGGGGTTTCTTTTAATATATAGATTGTTTCAATGGGACTTTAATATTAGTTAAAGAGAAATTAAAGGGACAGTTATCCTGTATCGAAGGCTGCGAACAGCGCCTCTATAGGCCGTTTTAATTCCCAATAAAAAGTTTTTTAAAGGATTCGTCAGTAGATGACGCCCGCTTATTGGTATTTGAGGAGCTTCAGTTTGTTTATCCCTAAACGTTGTGTGATTTAGCGCCGACCGTCCCCGAACACACACGACCCAATAGAGCAGTTCACATCGCGTGACTTTTACCGGAGCACAATGAAGAAAGCTGTAGGCTAAGATCAGGAATGACTAGATAACGGATAATTTTATTCTCTTCGGGGGATCTTGAAGCAGGAACCTCCGAGATTTGGCGAGAGTTTTCCTTGCGTAAAGGGTGTATTTTTTGGCGATGATCCCTTCTTGGCAATTTTTTGCTTTCAGTCTCATAATAAAACGCAGTCGAAAAAGGTCTTGGTGGCTGGTGGGATCGGCGGGAGAGACCGGTTTGGCGCGCATTCTCCCATCATCACGTGATGGTGGGGAGGTTGATGATGGCTTCAAGAAAGGTTGCTATTTCTTAGTCTAGTTATATGAGAAGCCAATGGCTGTAGGACACACAAACACAAAAAGCATTGATAAAGGTAGTGATAGTTGTCCTACAGCAGCAGCTAAAACCTGTTCGTGACGTCACCTTGCACAGCTCTATGAAAGTACTCAGGGGCGTGTTCGAGGACCAGCATTTTTGCGCGCGCGCTCAGAAGATTTTGCATGGGGTAGGTATTGTCGAAGAAGGGAATTTTAAAGTTATTCAGTTATTGCATTATTTTTATGATTCAAAATTGGTAAATACAAAACTATATCCCTTTATCCTTCCAAAGCATGATTCTTGTAACAGAAATACATACCTGTGGTTACTCAAATAAAGTATCACGTGACCTATTTCATCTACACACATCAAAAAAAAAAAAAAAAAAAAAAACCTGCTGGGCGATTTGATTCACTGCCCCCTCAACAATGCCTATTCACTGAGCAGACGACAAACGTGAAACGTCATGAAGTGGAGGCGAAATCACTAACCTTATTGGTTCCACAATCGCCACGAAACTCAAAACGCGATCGTTGTCAGGGAAACGGCCTCCACTACGTCACAAGCGAGAAGGCATTGTAGAGGAGGCAGTGTTTGATTACGGTGATTGTGCTTTCTGTGCTCCTCTGTTATAAAGAAAGGGCAGCTGACGTCACTGTGGGCAAAATTACTGTGGATCCACAGTAAGTTCCTGTCCGTCTTTAAGACTCCTACTGTACATAAGACATCAAGGAGATCTGATTGGTCTACGATTGGTCTGTTTTGTCTGCGATTAAAAGCTCTGTTGTATTATTTGTCAACGTCGCCATGATGATTCCTGTAATGATCGCTATAGCAAAAATGTAATTGGTAGATTGGTTGAAGCAAGCGTTTATTTGTAAACATGCCCTTTACTTCTTGGTTGCTCTTTGGTTGGTAGGTTGACTGATACAATTTAACAATTGGTGATTGTTTTTTTTTATAATTTTCTTTTTATTTATTTAAAAACCATTTATCAGTTGCTTTATATTTTTCGTATTAAATAGAATGTTGTTAATAAACCAAGGTTGAGATATCCACATATTACAAGATTGATTTGTAATCTACAATAATGGATGGATTTCAATGGAATTTGCATTGTTAGAAAATTTTTCAGAAAAAGTTTTAGTATGTATATATTTCTTATTTAATGATTGTATATTTTAATATCATGTGGATAACAGGCCAAAATATACCATAAAATTTGAGAAACAAACGACATCCGAAATCATGTTAGTATAAGCAAAACACTTATTTATATTTTAAATAGAAAAAATATAAACATTCTAATCATACTTTATTCATTACAAAACTAGGAGGCAAACACGAAATATTTCACCACTTTAAAAAATATGCGTGCAGATATTTTTAGTTAAAAAAATGTATATCTTTTACATTTTGCTTTTATAATATTTCCATTTTGATTTATTTATTTACAACATACATCTGACTTATGTGCCCGACATGAAGCCTGCTTATAAGTCATCCTCAATATCCAGGGACGAGATAGCACAAGGAAATTTTACAACACACGCGATATACACATACAGCCCGGAGTTCCACACATAGTGTGCATGCAATGGAGCTAGTGGGATTCAAACCCACAACCATCTACGCTCGAAGGCGATTAGCGGCGTGGTACTTTGACCACTCGGCCACGAAGGCCATTTTAATTTGACGACCTCCATTTTAATTTTAGCACCGTAAAATATCCACGCATGCATTATATTTGCATCCTTATCTCAATAAAAACTTATTTCTAAAATTAAGAAAAAAAAAGTTAAGAAATTATTTTACGCGTATACGGATATTTTCACAGAATACTTTTTTCTCATTTGCTTAATATATATATAAATCATTTTGGAAGGATATTTAGAGTATTAAAGAGGTTCAAATACAAAACTTTCTTCGAAAAAATATCATTTTCTCGTATTTAAATAAGTATTTTATTATTATTTATTATTTCTATTAAGAAATACATGTGTTTCTGTATTATTAATATAAAATGTATATTTAATAAAAATGTCTTATTTATTAACCTTTTGAATCCCATAATAGCCGAAACCCTCCGAGTGCTCAGAATCCCTTAATAGCCGTCTGTAGCTGAAAGATTTTCATCCCCCCTAAAGTTGGAGGTGAGTTGTCAAAGGGGTGGTCCCTCTCATTGATGGATGGGATAAGAATGTGTTGGCATTTCCGGGTAGGACTGCAAGAAAATTTCCGCCATTGTATTTCTGTTCTTAACTTCATTATCTGTAAGTAAAGCAGGATGATAAAAAGAGGGATGTACCACCTGATAAAATTTTGACGAGGTGAAGAAAGCAGTGGGTTGTTTCTTCCTCTCCTGCCCTAGTAATGAATGGGGGGAAAACGCTGAAAATTTTCGGCTATTTCGCTGGGATTCTGAGGACATTCAATTTTTTTGGAGCTTGGGATCTAAAGAGTTAATAAAAATCAACCAAAAATAATAATAATAAAGAAAAAATCACAAACCGACTTTTGGCCCTCGAAGGATTCGAATTCATAACGTCTGACTGCAAGCTCAACGCTCGAACCGTTCGGCCATCGAGCTCATCTTCATTTGCAACAAATTATCTTTATAATAAGCACCACGGAGTAAGAAGCAGGGGGGGAAAGTAGTGTTAAAATTTTGCTATGCGGATTTTTCGACGAAAGGGGGCGACACCTCTGCATCAAGGCTGTCGATCGATGCTTCTGCAATGCTAATTAATTGAAGTTTTCTTCACAACATACATATTTTTTTAAAGGTATTCGGCGCTTCTTTTTCTTTTTTTAAGCCATTTAAAATACGAAATCATTCTGACAAAAACCAAAGGGCAGGCCATTTAAAAACACTGACTATCGCGGATTAAAATGATTGTTGTAAGTAAGTTGAATATCGCAAAGAAATAGACTTATGATTTTTAGAAATTAAGTATTAATCCAATATTTTGGAGTAAATTTTAATTTCGCGTATAGTTTTTATAACTTTTGAACAATTTAATAATTCATAACTTTAGATATTTATGCAGTTAGTACATGTAGAATTAAAGCAAATTTTTATTTTAATTATTTGGAGAGGAAAAAATTTGTAAATTATAGGATCTCCATATTACACATTTAAAATAATTAAAACATAGTTTTTTTTTACTTTGTTTCTATCTTTTATTTGTGAATGAGCAGTAAAAATAAATCTATTAATCAAAATTATTCTTAGCTCATTCAGGAGCTTTTGCTTTTAAATCCCCATCTTCTCCATCCGGACAATTCAGGCCCGTATGAAATGGGGGGAGGGGTTGTCACCCCGTCCGAGGAGATTGAGGGAGTAACAAATTTATTCTACCAACACCAATTTCTTTTTTTATTTCCTGCTATCTTTACAAGAAGAAAGTACTAGATTTGTATAAATTTTCGACGGATTTTACACATTTTAGGGGTCAGAGATTAAAAAAAAAACATGTTCTTATAAAATATCTGTCTGTGAAATATATTTTGTGGGTGCTGCATCTCAAAAAAATTATACGGAATTTAATAAAATTTGATATTTAGGTAGCCCCTGATATAAACTGATGCTGATCAGTTTTTGGTGTAAATCGCTCAACAGGTGGCGCGGCTATGCTGAATTTTTTACGATTTACGCAACAGCTATATTTTAAGAACTAATGCACGGTTTGTAATACACTATATTGCCACTGATTATGGGACACTTGCGATTTTAGACATTTTACTAAATATCTAGAAAAATACATGAGGAATCATCTCGAAACTCTTAGTGTATAAATATAATAGTATACGTCATACATCTCCTTGAAGATTTTTTACCGAAACGCCATAGGGGACCGTCAACAAATTAAAAAAGAATGAATATCTTTTGAATAACCCTGTCAAAACTAATGTAGCAAAAGCGCTCAAACTCTAGATTGTGATTGAATGCCTTATTGTAATACACTGTGTTCATTTTTATGCAAATAGCATGCACATTCGCAGAGTAATTAAGGTTTTTATAAAAATGGTCCCAAATTTTTCCAAGTTTTACCATTATAATTTTCAGAGTTCTTAATATAAAATAATATTTTTTTCAGAAAATATGACAAACAACATTGCACACAGTACCCTGTAATCAGAATTAAAAAATAATAAAAATTGTATGAAAAATGAGTAGGTTTACTATATAATTTTTTACTGCGCATGCGTCAAAGATATCAAAATTTCATTTGCATATTATGTTAGCTAAATGTATAGAGCAACTTTTGTAAAAGTCTCAAAATCATAGCTTGAAAATTCTGAAAGTAATCGTCTATAGAAAAAGGACAAAATCCGTTGTTTCCAAAATGAAGCAAAAAAAATGAGGGATTTTATCCAAATGCAGTAGTACATCCCATATTGTGTATTCTATATTGACACTAATCAATGAATATATGGATACAACCCCTCTTATTTTTGCTTCATTTTGAGAATAACGGATTTTCGACTTATTCAATTGACGATTATTGTCAGAATTTTCAAGTTATGATTTTGTGACTTTCACAAAAGTTGCTCTATACATTTAGCTAACATAATATGCAAATGAAATTTTGATATCGTTGACGCATGCGCAGTAAAAAATTATTTAGTAAACCAACTCATTTCTTATACAATTTTCATTATTTTTTAATTCTGATTACAGGGTACTGTGTGCAATTTTGTTTGTCATATTTTCTGAAAAAAAAAAAAAATAATATTTTATATTAAGAACTCTGAAAATTATAAGGAAAAAACTCGGAAAAATTTGGGATCATTTTTATAAAAACCTTAATTACTCTGCGAGTATGCATGCTATTTGCATAAAAATGAACAAGACTTATTACAATAAGGTATTCAATTACAATCTAGAGTTTGAGCTCTTTTGCTACATTAGTTTTGACAGGGTTATTCAAAAGATATTCATTCTTTTTTAATTTGTTGACGGCCCCCTTTGGAGTTTCGGGAAAAAATCTTCACGGAGATGTATGACTTATACTATTATATTTATACACTAAGAGTTTCGAGATGATTCCTCATGTATTTTTCTAGATATTTAGTAAAATGTCTAAAATCGCAAGTGTCCCATAATCAATGGCAATATAGTGTATAAATGTATATAGTATAGTCTAATAGGTAGTCCCTGATATAAACTGATGCTGATCAGTTTTGGTGTAAATCGCTCAACAGGTGTCGCTGCTATACTTCATTTTTTACGATCTACGCAACAGCTGTATCTCAAGCGCACGGATTTTAATAAAAATTTATATTTAAGTAGTCCATTATTTAAACTGACGCTGATCAGTTTTTGGTGTAAATAGCTCAACAGGTGGCAGTGTTATTCTGCATTTTTTTACGGTTTACGCAACATCTGTATCTCAAGATATGTATTAAAGCTTGTGTAAAATTTCTAGAAAGAGGAATCGGAAATTTCAGTTGGCGAGATGAAATCGAAACAGTTTTATATTTTATGCAGTGTTAAATTAAGGGAGTGGCCCAGGGGAATATCCCCCCTCGGAAAATTTGAAATTTTCAGTTTTCAATGGTCTAAAAGTACAATCCCCCCCGGAACTCTATAATGCCCCCCCCCCCGGAGTCACTGATGTTCCTCCCGGAGAAAAGTGCCTGAATTCAACACTGATTTTATGGACAGATAAATTTGTATAATATTAATTAATCCATAAACAGTGGATAAAGAAGTAATAAATACTGCTTACAAATGCTATAAAAAATCTTTGGCTAATTAATTTTTGTAAAATGTGCACGTCTTTTTTATATTAAATAAGTTTGTATTTAGACACAAAACAAAGTCTGTGCTTTATTATTCCACATAACATTTAAAAAACATATAAATTAAGATGTATACGCAATAAAAAATTCTCAATTTAAATATAATTACAAGTAAATAGCTTTATATTGAAGCCTAAGGCTGCGGGCACACACAAAGTTTTTTTGCGGTTTGCAGGCGGCACGTCTGATGTTAACGAGCTTTCTAGTTGAACTTCAATCCAAGTGTAGGAGGGGAATCTTTCCCTTCAGTAGGGTTTAAGATAGTGATCTCTCTGACCATTGTAACTCCCTCGTTTTGTATTGTCAGTAAACCGCAAGTGGGGAGTAACAAAAGGGAGTTCCAGGAAAAAAGTTTAACTTCAGAGTAGTTATGTTTGTCTAGTCCTTAAAAAACATCACTCACTTGTGGAGCACGGAATAAACTTATTTTTTTTTCCCTTCGTCTTTTTTTTAATTATTATTATAGCCTGTTTTACATCCAGGAACACAGCACTTATATCCCATTTTAATTTATTTTATGATATATCAATATGAAACATTAACGAATAAAATAAAATATCTTTTAATTCGAACATATGCATCTTAAGCATACAATCATATTGAAAGACTGCTAAAAAACCAGCCTACATCGTATCGCAGCCCCCTCATTATTTACCAAAATTTCACTTTGTATTTTCGAAGAGTCATGCGTATTAAGTTTCTCAAATCCGTGTTATGTTCCCAACCTGTTATTAAGCGCGCAGTTGCAGTACCTGTAGCACAGTAGCGAGTAATGAACGGTTATCCCGTCCGGGATAAGATCCCACTCCATGTCCCTGACTCCTGAGCGCGCGCGCTGAACCACCGAACACGCCCCATGTAGACGGTACGAAGTGATCGCTAGTGGAGAGTCGTTCACAAAAGTATCATTCATTTCTTATCGTTTATTTGGAAACAAGTCAAGATGGCAGTGGTCGGAAGGCACGAACCTTTAAGTTTAGAAATAAAAACGAAATCAATAGAAAGAACACTCATTCCTTTAGTTAAACAAGTATGAAATTTATTTCACAATTTTGAATATTAGCTATAATTTTTTTGTTACTCTGTGACTCGCAATCAATGTCATTCAAATTATATTACGTCCATAATATCAATTTAATAGCTATGACATTTTCCTGATTTAAGACATGACAGATATTTTTCATTGAAATGTATTACCAGCGTGCTTTACCCAAAGTAGAAAATAGTAAAATCTTGTCATTTACCAATTTTTTTTATTAGTTAATGTAAATATAAGTGACTAATCTGCTGTAAGTGTTTTAAACACTTATTTTTTTTTTTTTAATTGAAACGTTAATTATTTGCAGTTTTTTGTTTAATGTTTTGTATTATCTGATAAGATTAATTTGTGTAGTATAATAGTTAAGCTTTGTTGAAGTTTATTTTGTCACACATTATGGTACTGTATTGAAGATGAGAAACTTTCACATTATAATTGACATCGCATCTTTTCATTTCAAAACTAAATTGGTGCGAATGTACTTTACTCTCCTTCTTGGCGCGATTTTTAAAAATCGCCAAATTGGGGTATTTTTGTGTCTTGTCTCCCGGAGCTTCTTTCTCCAAGGCCTGCCACACACTACAGAGACATACGTCAAAAATCGTGCAATATGACGCAATCAAACCGGTTTTTTCTTTCTTATCACTGTGAAATTGTCCATGTCGTACGTTTTTTCGTTCAATGTTTGGCCTGCCACAGACCTGTCATACATTGAGCGAAAAAACATGACACACTGTTAAAAATTTTAAACTTTTGCTGCATCGTCACTCCACCGCTATTATAGAATATCTCTATTTTGACCAATGAGAATACTCCATAATACAGTGAAGTAATCGTTTTCTATAAAAGCGGTGGAGTGTCGATGTCGCAAAAGTTTCAAATTTTTAACAGTGCACATGCGACAATTTCACACTCATAACAAAGTAAAAACCGGTTTGACTGTGTCATATTTCACAGATTTTTAACGCACGTCTCCTTAGTTTGTGGCGGGCCCAAGAGACAAAGCACATAAAATACAAATCTAAAGACAAAAAAAAGGAGAATTTTTACTTACCTGGAGCCACTGTTTTGCTCTGGGTTAAATTGCTCTGGATATTCCTGTTTTGCTCCGGATTGACTGGTCAATCATATACTTTATCCCGCAAACTTTCAACAGCGTAAAGTATTTATTTGAATACTTTATTTCCTCATTCAAACAATCAACAACATTCTTTCTGTAATCAACAACTTCCATAGTAGTTACTGAACGGTATCTCACTAAATATAAAAAGCGAAAAATGCAAAAAATTAAACTTACTCGCTGAATGCAAAACACAACTCCCAAAAACAATGCTACATGAAGCAATTTCTAAGCGGGAATAACAATACTCAAAAATTTAAAACCTCTCTTTCAACACAAAAAGAAGCATCCAATCAGAAACGGCTTAGAAATAGTTCTCTTTTAAGTTCTCATCTTTCGTTCAATCAGAAAACATTCAACAAAAAGAAGTGTCCAATCAGAAACGGCTTAGAAATCAGTACATTACGTAAACCGAAGCACTCCTTAGAGTTGCCATATTGAAGATCCAAGTGGAGAAAATGAAAACGCACGGTTGCCATGTTGAAACATTTATCGCTAAAAAAAAAAGTCGTCTTGGCGAAGGAGAGTAAAGTACATTTCACCCACTAAATTATTACTCTGAAACATACAGAATTACAGATAAAGTTATTGGAATTCATTTTCAGATGCCTGGAATTTTCATACTTACTATTTTTATAGAACATTTTCAGTGTTCTAGATAATGGTAGGGTGGATGCCAAGGTTTTGGCCACCCTGGATTTATTTGTCCAATATTTAAGCTGTAAATTGATGTTAATAAATTATATGAATTCCTACACTGTAAGCAAACACTTTCTTATCATTTACAATCCCATTTGTTTATTTTTTGAAAAAATATGACTTGTAAAAAAAATAAATGTGTAAAACTGTAATGTGTGCTCACACATACTAAGATTTTTGCTAAGCTAACAAGTTTTCAGAATCTTTTAATATTAGGCACTTATCGGACTTTATTTGCTTTGAAACAAATTACTATATGGTTTTTTGAGGTAAGCTTTCTCTCTATTGCGATTTCACATTTAAATTAATTATTTTAACAACTTAAAGGGGGTAACCAAAAATGGTGCTTTAAATTTGCTATATGTACCAGTTTTGGCCACATGATTCATTATCGTGAAAATTTTATCAATTAAATAAATAAGAACATTTGAAACTGGATAAAGCAAAATCAGTTTAGTTTTATTTTATATAGTAATATTTTCAGTAATAGAAAAAGCAAAATCAATGACTGTTCTATAAAAGAAATTGTTTTTCTCTATACAATAAATAATTCACTTTACTAAGAAGGACACTACTATTTACTAAAGAATAATATTGTCAAAATAAGAAAATATAATTTAGTACTGATAAAACCTGTTAAGAAGTGATATGTTGATGTTTAGGTATGATAAACTAGAACATTAGGTAGTAGATGATCAGTTTTGACCACAAAACAAGTTGCTCGCATTAAGATAGTAGCGACATATCGTCTAAATGAATTGAGTGTAACAAATATGAAAAACAATTCCATTTTGGATGCTCATCCATCGTTTATGTTGAAAATTTTCAACTTGAAGAACTAGACTTAAGTGATAAAGAATATATTCTTTTATGTGCATGCACTGCACTAATTTTAAGAATGATGCAGATGAATTCAGTGATGAATTTGATTAATGTTGTTAGTATATTCATAATGTATATATTTTATTTACCAAATTAAAAAAATAATTCAGTTGTATTTTTTTTTAATTGAAATTTTCAGCTAAAATCAACTTAAATATGCTTCTTGTGATTTTTTTTTTTTAATCAATTCATAAAGAATTTTTCATTTTTTATATACATATAGCAGATAAATATATGTCAGATGAAATAAATGCTACATAAAAATACTTTAACAATTAAAACATTTGTTAAATTGTATGATATTGAAGTGGCCAAAACTGGTACAAATTCGACAAAATTATTTAATGAGTTATAGCTCACAATTTAAAATATTCTGTAAAAAGTTAATATAATGAACATAAAGCCAATTAAATTTAATAAATAATAGTGTTATTATGATTGAATATGCTTCAATCAGTCAGGAACTATAAAATGTTTATTTCACTTTTCTCTAAATGTGGCCAAAACTGGAGCATCCACCCTATTCATAAAATATTTTATTAGATGATGTGAGTAAGTATTTGTAGCATAGGATATAGCAATACATTTTTTATATTGTTTAAAGAGTTAAGATGTCGTATATTACGTATCTTATACCATAATACATGGATATGCATTATGGTATACATACATGCGTTCCATAATTACATGGATCCAGATATGTAAACATTAAAAATTTTCCAGTGTTTTATTGATGCCATTTTTTCATCAAACTAAAATAATTGTGCCAAACTGGAATTATCAAATATTCTTTTATTTTTAAGTAATTTAATCAGTGATCATTCTAAAGAGGTTTTACAGGGCGGTTCTCCCTCATGTCCTTTTCTGAAAAAATACCACCCTCCTTGCCTCTTTTCCAGGTAGAAATAAAAAATGCTCCCTTTTTTGTTTACCAGGACAGTATCCTGTCTTGTTCTTATTGTACTTTAAAAATTCCTTACCTATCTTTTCTTTTTTGAATGCTAGTATGGTATGTCCAAAGTAATTTACCCCTTTTCCTCCCACTCTCTTTGTTTCCTTGTCTGTGCTGTGTCATCAGCCTTAGAGTAATTCATTTTTTCCATTGAACGAAACTTAAGCGGAACTAAGGACTTAAAGATGATTGATATATTTCATCTGCTCCTAGTATTATGACCATTTGTTCTGACATTTAACCAAGTGATAGTTTTTACACAAAGTTAATAAAAAATTCAGAAACGCTATTTGTACTTATATTTTCTAATCAAATCAAATTGTTTTCGGCAAAAAAGAAAAAGGTGCCTATTGAATAAGTTTTTAAAAGGAAGTTCATAGATTGTAATGTGAAAGTTATCAAGCAAGGAAAGAAATTTGCTAAAGTAATGGATTAATTTATGGAAAAAATCAAGAATGTAAGTTTGTTTCATATGAGTAGTTTTAATATGATATATAGTTATAAACATTACACAGCTTTAGTTGCTAAATTTTTTTTTCAAGACCCCTTACAATTGATACATTCTAAAAAGAACTTAAATTTTGATCAAGAATTTTGTGTACATTTACATTACAAGACATCCCAATTTCAAAAGGAAGTCGTTTTTATATTTTTGTTTGTCTTATTATTTCAACACAAATTAAACATCCAGTTCAAGTAATTTGATAACTCGATCCCCCTTTTTTAAAAGTATATAAATCTTTATTAAAAAAGCATATCTTTATATAAATTATCTAGTTTAATTAATAATTCTGTTGTATTAAAAACTGTATATTAATATTCCTGTTTGTGATTTTGTACTTTGAGGTGAAGAAAATTGTTTGCCTTTTTCAAGGATTTTTTTCATAAATCCACACATTAACTGTATTCATTACAAAATTCCTTCCATATTATGGCTATTTTGGTCAATTTTCAAAATTTTGCGATTATTAACATACATTCACTGACACCAAATATTCAGCAAGTGCATGTTCATTCTTTTCCTCTTTCCATCTATTATGAAGGAAAGAAAGAAGGACCTCCTTTTTCCCTTCTTTCTTGGAATTTTAAATCAATTTCATTATTTTAGAAAATATTTAAAAATGATCAAAAGTTTAAATCTTTTGAAGTTCTGCATCTCCCTGTAGAGGTTTCTTCATTTTTGTGGGATGAAAACGCTACGAAACAAAGCAGTTTGGCTCCCAAATCTATCATCAGAGAGTACAAAAAACACAAAAATAGCCTACTTAAAACTGCATTGTGTGTATTTATTAAAGTATGTGATTATTAAAAAAAAGAAGTTTTTTCACCACTAATTGATTCATTTCTATTTTTACTGCCCTACTATCAAGGGCGGCGCCAGAATTTGCCCGACGAGGGGGCACTGTATCCCCGACAGGGGGGCCAAGTTCATAATATATATTAGAGGTCCAGGGCAAAAATTTTAGTCTCAAGCCCGATCCGGTTGGTACTAAATAGATTAATAGTCCGATTGACATAAAATTAAAAAGTCAGCCTGATTATAGGGTCTGGGAAATACAAGTCCATACATATAAAATATAGCCTGACAAAAAAAAAAAAAAAAAAAAAAAAAAAAGGTTTGCCCGATTCTATTTCTACAAAACCTGAATTTTTACTTTGATATGGTTATAAAGTGTTTAGCACGAGGATTTCTGATAAAAAAGAGTCTTTTTTATTTTTTATTTATTTATTTACTTTTTTTAAGAAATGTTCTAGGCGGCAATATTTATTTATTTTGAATTAATATCAATTTGCATGTAAATGTTTCAATTACCATTCAGTTATCGTTCCTTATTTCATGTATTAGAGACTTAAAAATCAGAAAAATGCCACACAGTAAAATCTTCTAAAGCGAAATCGCATAGGAACAAAAAAAAAGAGAGAGAGAGAGATAGTTATAATTAATTTGCCTCGTAGAAGGTGTTGATGTATTATATTCTTTTCTCATGTATTATATTAATTTTGAATCAACATATTTTGAGTTTAAGGGGACGCTTCACTCATTTGAAAACACCTGCTCTGTCATGTTAAACACAGATTATTTTCGAATTTCTCGATTTAATTAGAATATTTTTAAACATTTTTTTTAAAGATACCTTCACTTTCGGAAACGGCTTGAAAATGAAAGTACTTTTTAGCGTCATAGGCAGGTTTTACTGTATTCAAATTTTTGAGTGTTCGAAGCCAAAACAGACACCGGATTGCTTCTTTTTTTTCTTTAAGCATAAAATTTTTTGGGCAATTCTATATTGAATAGGTGCAGAGATTTTCGAGAAAAAAAAACACAGCATAAAAAACATCTGTAAGGCGCAGGGATGGGAATATTCCGCTTTTTGGCGGATTTCCGCTTTTTTGTTATTTTGATAAGTTTCAGATTTTTCACCCCAAAAATTCCGCTTTTTTCCGCGGATTTCAGAAATATGTAACTGAAATGCCGCGGACGCGCTATAGCGCGTAAAATACACAAAAAATCGGCGACGGGACGCTAAAAAATGAAGCTTGTCCCGCGGGACGCGTAATTTTTGTCAAAGAATCGCAAAAGAAGCAAATTTCGTTAAAAAATTGCGAAATAACGAATAATTTCCGGCAAATTTCGTCAAAAAATTTGCGAAAAAATGCCTATTTTTGTTACAAAATCGCGAAAAAAGTCGGATTTCCTCGAAAAAATGACAAGTTTTGCCGGAAAATTTTGTCGAAACATTCGCGAATAACGGTAAATTTTATCAAAAAAAACGGTAATTTTCTTTAAAAGATTGCGAAAAAACATAACATTTCGTCAACGAATCGCAAAAAAGGAAATTTCACTAAAAAAATCGTGAAATTACGAATAATTTACCGCAAATTTCGTCAAAAGATTCGCGAAAAAGTTTCTAATTTTGTTCCGAAAATCCCGAAAAAAGGCAGATTTCCTCAAAAAATCGCGAAAAAATGACAAATTTCGTCCAAAAAACGCAATAAAATGGCAAATTTTGTCAAAAGATTCGCGAAAAACTACAATTTTCATCAAAAAATCGTGATAAAACGGTAATTTTTGATAAAAGATCGCGAAAAACCGGCACATTTCGTCAAAAGATCGCGAAAAAACGGCACATTTCGTCAAAAGATCTCAGAAAAATGGCAAATTTCGCCAAAAGATCGCGAAAAAACGGCAAATTTTGTCGAAAAATCGTTTTAAAACGCAATTTTCGTCAAAGGGGCAAAAAAAAAAAGTTGCCTGCTGGATAGAATTTTTCTGTTCCAAAAACTAACTTTCCCGTTTCCAAATTATTCTTTTTGCTGCTCCAAAAACAGATTTTCCCGCTTCACAATCTTTTTTGATTGTTCCAAATCTTTCTCAGTGAATGTAACTTCTGATAACACCTATTCATTAAACAAAAAGTACCCCCTTACTTGTGGTGCAATTTTTCATTCGCGCATGTGATCAAAATGTGGTGCAATTTTTCATTCACGCGTGTGAATACAATATGGTGCAATTTTTCGTTCACGCGTTATTTCAGTCTTTTTGCTTTTTTGCAGTTCCCATCCCTGAGGGCGATATACACCAAAAATGTCATCCATACTAACTGAATATGATGAAATTTGATAAAACGGTCTATCAGCACGCCTGTAAACTTTAGATTTTTAACAATCAAATAAATGCATCATAAAGCAGACAATTATTTAGAAAGGTAACCTTTTACGTGGTACTTATTTCATTTCAATTTGATTCATAAATATGATCATTTTGACTTTTGAAAAAAAAAAAAAAAGCTTTGGATGCATGTTACGGTAATTATTAAAAACAAAGCATAACAAAACCACTGTTGAGTGATGCATAACAAATTTTATCAGTATTAATTTATTTGAAAGTCTAAAAAAACTATGAAATTGGATTAAATTTTGTGCGTTAATTTTTTAGACATAGTTGTATCGGAAATCTTGAATGTGCTTCTATGTATAACTTTGTACCTTTAAATTTTATTTTAAAAAAGCCTTCTAGATACGCCGTTTTCAATGTGCTAAAATATTCATTATCACTGCTGCCAATCTTAAACATGAAAAAAAAAAAAAAAATGTGAAGGGAAGTTACCTAAAAACATTGCCATATGCGTTTTTAAAAGTTGAACAACTTTTTTGTAATTTTTTTTTTTTTTTGGCAACTTTTGTATTTTTCATTAATCAGATCGATTTTGGTCTAGACCGGTCCGGATAATCGAAGCTCTACTGTATGTATTGCTGAATGCAAAAATATAAGTGAAAAACTTCCATAAACATTAGTTAAATTATTATTATCAACAAAAGTACGAATTCTGCGTATAAAGCAGTTTTAAAATTAAAACACTCGGGTAAAACTATGAAATCATATATAAACGAAAATAAATAAGGAATCATATGTACTTACTCTTATAAAAGTCTTGAAACTTTTTATATACAGCAGAGACAAATCAAAGTTGATAACTTCGTAAAAAGAAGGAACTCATAAAATATTTATAAGTAGTAGAACTGATAATTGTAATGCAAAATTTGCAAAGTCATAAATTCCATTTTTTCATAGTCAAATTTTTTCTTTAAAATTTCATTCCAGCATTGTTTTACTGTCTGATTAATTATATGAATTTTGTAAGAAAATGCATTAAACAGATGAATAATAATTTAAAAAATCTGATTTCTATATACTAAAATAAAAATACTAGATCAGGAAAAAAAATTAACTCCTTATATCTGTGGTCAATGTACAATTGATGAAAATGGAGTATTTTATCTATGTAACTCTGCAATATCCTTCCGGTCTATCTCACTATAGGTGTTTTTATTTTTTTATTTATTTTATTTTATTTTTTTTTTTTTGTAATTCCCATAGCAACATTGAGATATATAAACGTTATTTTTACAACCAATCAGCAAGAATACGGCTTATAAAGCTAAACAACATAACTTTTTATTCAAATTGTCGAAAAGTTTGTTTAATATTAACTTGCACATCCGAATTTGAAAACTAGTCAAAACAGACAGGCATGTATTTTCTTTTAGTGAATCGCAGCTGCTCTTCTCTGTGGTTTAAACATCGTAGATTGAAATCTAAGTGAGAACAAAACTTGTATAAAATTGAAATTTCTCCATATCCTTTTTCTTTCCATCTGAACACGTTTCAATGCTAAATATTACTTTTCTTTGTTTGAATTGAATGTATTTACCGGAGTGAAATTAATTGGTCGAACTACAATTTTTGAAATATGTACTTTATATTACTTTATAAATTCCGCGTTTTATTTTTTTTTCATTATTTTCCATTTTTGTCACTTTTGAGAAAATGTAATTATTATTCCATACACTCTCAAAAAACCTTTCGCCAAAAATAAAATATACAGACAATAAGTTGCCGGAACGCACATGTTATTGGAACGGATTTTTCTATTTTTGGAGAAATTTTGGTGTTTTGATTGTAGGATTTTAAAAAATTTGAGATTAAGTTCACAAACTTTTCATTATTTTGAGAGAAAACAGAGATACGTAATAAATCAGTTTCGAAAAGAAAAATTTTGTGCACAGTCTTGCTGCTCAGTAAACTGAACAGTCTTTTCATTCAACAAAAATGTAATTTTAGATATTGGAGGATTTCAGGTAATTTTAGCATTAGATTGATGAATTTTTTATATTTTCGAGAAAGTGTGTAAATTAAATTAGGTTTTTTTTTTTAGCTATAATTAGTAACAATAAAAACAATGGGAAAAAATCTTCAATTTTCATTTTGTTTTAGAGTGTATATTGATCGAATGCAGAAAGTTCGATGTTTAAAATTTTGATAAGATGCAAAATTTAAATCTGAAACAAAAACTTAAATACAAAATAACCAAATTAAAAACAAAAAATATATATAAATGAAGTGAAAACTTGCAAAATAGTTAGAAATCTAAAAGTGCGTTATTTTAATATCAGCGAAAAGCGACCCCCAATTAAAAATATATCACCAATCCGAACCACGGAGAGGAGATCTAACCACGGGTAGAAAGTCTGCGTGGGCCGAAATTTCTTGCTCTGAGTCTGTCGCAACAATGCCGAAATATCCCTGTGATTTGAAGATTTGATTATTTTAAGCAATTTCTGCCTTCTGACTGGACATTTTTCGAAAATTTTGATCTCAGATTTCTGTTTTTTACGTATATTTAGATAAAACGGATTTATAAATTCCTTTTCTAATACGAAAAAAATACTAAGAAGCTTAGCTGCCAGAAGACCCATGTGATTTGACGAATATGTTGCTTTAGGTGTGAATATTTCAGGTGATTGGTGTTTTATCTGTATTTTTTTTTGGGGGGGGGGGGGGATGTAGAAATAGCAAAATTTAAAGCAAATTTTTCGGTGTTAACGGAATATAATCAATGGAAAAAATAGTTCAATTCACGGATTATTTTGCGAGCATAGAGTCCTCTGTGGATTGGGTTACACCCGACCTGAACTAGTTAATGCTATTCCATTCAACCTGAACCAGTTTTAAAAAAGTATATAACCCGAACTCGACAAACTTCGACCTAAACGTATTCAATTCGAGCCCAATCCCAACTCGAAATGCAAGAGAAAATTGAAAAAGAAAATCCCATTTTATAAAGCAATAATGAAAAAACAGTCCACAATAATACCTCCAATATCGGTTATATATTTTATGTAGAAAAATTAATGTATCTATATATGCACTCATTGACATTCAAATAATATAATTTTGCATTTTAAAATATATTTCGGCGATACTTTTGGGAAATGAGGTAGAATCGAATTTATACGCTAAAATAACTAAAACTAACCCGACTGGAAAAATAGAAGTCAATCCAAACCTCTCTGAAAAAATATTAATTTTAGCCAGATCCCCCTCAAATTGCAGTCGAGTTGGGTTTAATTTCCCAAAGTGATGCAGGACTCTGCCCGAAACGCGATCTGAGCCCGACATCTTCATATTTCGATCTGAACCCGAAATATTTCAACCTCAACAAGACCCTAACCGTAACTAATGAAAAAATATATCCTTTACTGTAATGCAATTTTGTAAAAATATATATACAACTATATCTCCAGTATCAGTTTTAACTTTTAAGTAAAAAATCAGTATATATAGACTCATTAACATTCAATATATAATTTTCCAACTTAAAATAATTTTTTCAAATTCTTTTGAGAGATCAATCTTGAATCAAGGACCATACGTGTCAACATTCAACCCGAACCTGAAACAACTAAAGTTAACCCAACTAGAATCTGACCCACAAAGACAAAAGATTAGACTCATCCCGATCCGATCCAGATTGCGAGTCGTGTCAGGTTCAGTTTTCCCGACCCGATGCAGCATTCTACTTGTCATCCAAGACAGCCCCGACAAAACTTTACTATAAATTTTATCTTTTTTGTTAAAAAATATACATGTACAGATTCATTCATGCATCATCCTATCATCCTATGTAGTCATCTATATAAATTTTTATTTTAAAAAATTCTCTTTTTTTTTTTTTTTTTTTTTTTTTTTTTTTTTTTTTTTTTTTTGAAAGATCGGGTTTGTCTGAACTCAATCTGCAAGAATCAAAATTCAGTCAGAAACCGCCTCATACCCAAAAGAATTAGTTTAGTCAATCTGAGTTTAATTCGAGAAAAAAAAAAAAAAAAAAATTAAAAGTCAAAATATTTTCCCCGACGACATCGAATTTTGACCCCGATGGGGGGGCCAGGTATGCCCGACGGGGGGCATATGCCCCCCGGCCCCCCCTCTGGCGCCGCCCTTGCCTACTATCATCCTAATCACTCATTACATGGGCTATTTTAAAACATTTTTTTTATTATATACAATGATTATATACAGTAGAGAGCAGAGTGAATGATAAACGAAAAAACCTAAAATATACTGCTTCTCAACATGCCTTTTAAGTGCTTATAAATTAAATCATCACAGAATAAAATAGTTAAACTACATTCCCATTCTAAAGTATTTGATGATTCATAATATGCATCAATAAACGAACAGTTCTCTTGAATATAGTAGTATCAGCCTGATGTAAAATTAAAATTTCGACACGTGCCCGACTCACTTGAGTGCTAAATCAATAAAAAGAAGCCTGACCTGGCCTATGCAAAGTGAATTAAATCAGGGCTGGTCCAATTCAATTTTTATAGCATATGCAATTGAGATTTTATTAAAGAATACTGCATGCATATTTATGGGGAAAATTTACCATAGGTACATTTTAGATTATGTGTTATTTTGACAAAATATATAGACAATTTAACAACATTATTGATTAATTAGACTCTTAGTTGTTTCAACATTTAGGTGCAAATTCATAAAAAAAAGTAGTTTGGAATAAAAGAAAGAAAGAAGGTTAAAAATATCTTAATTTTGAAAGCTATATCAAAAAGTTAGATTTTTGATAATATCTATAATTTATTGAGGATTCAAGGCTGCTTTCAATTATGAATGTGACATGACAGTACAAAAAAGGCAAAAGCTGTCGACATGTGACACGAATTACTTATATTTCGATAAGTGAGCTACTTGCACAATCTGCCAGCCAATTTATTATTATTATTTGATTCGAACCCGGCATTGGTCTGCAATCCTTTTTCTGTAGGTACAGTGTGGGTCTCAATTTCTTGCACCATATTGATCTGATAATTGTTTTTCAAGAGTAATATTGGAGCAAAATGTCTCTTTAATAATGAATGGAGAAAGCAAATGATAAAATATCATTATTCTCCCCCTCCCCCTTTCATTTTCTTTGTTTTTATACCTTCTTCTATCTTTAAAAGAAAGCATTGGATTCATAAAAAAATTCCAATTTCACTTTTCGGCGGATTTATACAATTTAGAAGGTGTTGAACAAAATTTGACGATTTTGTTCAGAAAATGGGTGTTTGTGACACAAATTTTCTGAGCATTACAAGCTAATGCATTCTATAAAACTTTAGATTCAGTTATATCTTGATATAAATTGATGCTGCCTATTTTTTTGGTGTAAATTGCTGACTAGATTGTGCTGTTATCGTGCATTTTCCCCAATTTCCACCATAGCAATATCTCAAGAATTAATGCTTGGAATTTTGTCAAACTTCATATGCTGCTAAACCTTTATAGAGATAAAACCTGATTATGTAATGGTGTAAATTGCTGTACAGAAGGTGCTGCTGTGACCTATTTTTCCCGATTTCCACGTTAACTGTATCTCAAGAACTAATGCACAGAATTTCATCAAACTTCATATTCAGCTAAAACTTGACATACACAGATGCAGATTATGTTTTGATGGAAATTGCCAGACAGGTTGTGCTGTTATATTGCATTTTTTCTGATTACCACAATAGCTATGTCTCAAGAACTAATGTATAGAATTTCACCAAACTTAATATTCTGTCACACCTTGAGATAAATAGACATTGATTAAGTTTTGGTGTAAAATTGCCCAACAGATACTATGCCTCATTTTTTTTTCAGATTTCTGCAATAGCTATATCTAAGAACTAATGCATCAAATTTCATCAAACTTCATCTTTTGTTAGACATTGAAGTAAATGAGCATTGAATAAATTTAACAAATTTATCAACAGGTGGCGCTACATTGTCAATTTTTTCTGGATTTCCACTACTACTTTCTCTGGATTTTCTGCTGTATTTCAAGAACTAATGCACAGAATTTCACTAAACTTTATTTATTAATCATTATAAAATACAGATAGATTTTCTAAGTATGTTACTAATGAGATGGAAAAATGATGAATTTGAAATGTTATATAAAAATAATGTGTTTTCTAATACAGTACACACTTATTATAAAAATGCTCTTTTTATGAATTAACGTGCTTTTTTCAATAAATTGCCAATATTGTGTGTGGACCATGCCACTTTCCAACAAAGTTGAAAGTGCTTATGCATTCGGTTTGTCTGTCCATCTATCAATGCTCTAATTTCCATAAATATACTCTGATTTTCATGTAAATGATAAAGCTTATTTAGGGTCACCAAAATATGTTTGGTATTGCATATGAAGTATGTATGACTAATGGTTCGTTTACATTGACAAAAGAATTCAAAATTACATTATGGTATATGGAGAAAAATCATTTGGAGATTATTTTAATGACACTACACTATTTCAGATGTATTAAAATTGATATAAATCACTGGATTTCACTACAATCATGTTAAAAAAAGCATTCATAGCATTTTTTATTAATTTACAGGGACACAAAAGAAATTGGTTATAGTACTGTCTTTGCGTAATAATTCCTTGAAAGTATGTTTAAAAATTTGGTATGCGCTTTTAAATGTAATTAGTTTTTTGCATATTACTCTTTATATATAAATTCTATATCTCATATAAGAGCTCTACAAAAGTATTCACATACCATTCTCCTTATTAGAGGAATTTTCAATTGAAATATATGTATCTCTTAAATGAACTAAATTTTGAAATGCATGTTGTTAATAGATACCAATCTCTATATCATATACAGGGCTGCTAAAAAATTCAGATAATTTTCCAATTGTAGACAGGAACAGCTGAAATTTGATTTTGATGCGCATTATATATTTGCATATTGTAAAATGAGACGTAATATATTATTTTTTTAAACGGTCCAGTTTTGTTACATTATTCTGAATGTGTTGAAAAGTGCTTCATAATCTATGTTTGACGCATGATTTTTTTCTTTCTTGTTTATGTTCTAGAATGATCTCTGATTTAATATTTTAGCATGTTAATATATTGAAGGATTTATGCTAAATGACCTCTGTGGATGTCATATACATATTTCTGTAGGAGTATAATTATTTGCATGGTATATTTGCAAGCATAGAGGCCATGTGCATTGCATTTCTCTTTGTGTTTTTTCTTCTTATTGCTAAGTGTACTAAAATTGAAGGAATGGGAAAATGTAAGAAAAATCAGTGTATTTAATAGTTTCTTCAGTCTTAAGAGTGTTCATTTATAGGACTGCTAAAAAGATTTCCAGCACTGGGCCCATTCCTACTAAAGCTGCCTATAATTCACTGAGGAAGAAATGATACTTCTCTCATTTAATTATTCCACAGTAAACAATTGTAGTTGATTTATTCTTTGTTGCAAATGACAGAATTCATTTCATGTCAGATTGTAATGCTGGAGTTAACCTTTCCTGCAGGATTTTAAATTTTGAATAATGCTTTTATCTATGCAGTAGGTCTTTTCCAATCATGATTTGATGAATACGAGAATGAGGTGCAATATCTATCTTGCCTGCACAGCTCTCCAACCTCAATGTAATTGAATCATTATGGTCTGTTTTAGAGCGTTCAATTTAGAATCAATATCTTTTGCCTAAATCTCTCCTGGAACTTTCGTAATATCTACGTGAAGAATGGTACAATATTTCTCTAAACACTGTTCAGCATCAGCACTTGTATGAATTGATTTCTGGACTAATCCAAGCTGTGTTACATGCTAAAGGTGTTTTTATGCCATTTAAAGAGTCCCTGATAAATCTATGTTCTTTCATTATTTTGATAACTACCTCTAGAATAACATTCATTGCAATTTCCAAAGAAAGAAAGAAAAAAAAAGAACCTTTTAACACTTCTTAATGTTTATGAAAAAAAAAACACACTAATGTGTAAAAAAAGTGTGTTGTTTTGCCACCCACATTGGTGAATTTAAAGGGGTATTTGAAGAATGAACAAAAAAGGGATCATATTCTAGTCAGTTAAAAGCTAAAATGCATATGATGTGTTAATTTCTTTAATCCTTTCCGACACAGTGTCTCACATCGGGACTACCTAATTTTTATTTCAAACTTACAATTGGCACCAAGAATGATAAAATTTTGCTTTTGCAATCAAAGTTTGAAGTAATGAGTTTTTAATTTCTTAAACAGTCATTTAAAATTGGGATGTCAGTCAACCATTTCATCATTTTATGAACAGAATTCTTCTATGCCATAAAGGGTTAAAGCCAGATTAGTAAATTAGTTCTTTCCTTACATATTTACTTAATGAAAGTCCATCTGGATGATTTGAATAGAAAATGCCGTTCTACTGTCACCCACAGTTCATTGTTTGATTTATCACTTTTCACTGTTTTTTACCTCTTACAGAGAAGCTTTGGGAACATACCTGAGCCTCAGTGTCAAATGTTAATTTTGATGGACTAATAATGAGTAGATTTTGTAGAGGTATACACTCCACTCATATGACACATTTTGACTTTTCAAGGATGTAAAGCTCCCTTGAGATTTTTATTCAGCCCCTTCTTTGAGTAAATCAATGAGATAAATTAGGGTAATAAGGGTAAAAATAAGGTAATAGTAATAGGATAAATAAAACAATTAATAATTACCCAACGTAATATAATAAGAGTTAAAATGAAAATAATAAAAATAAATTTTTTAATAAATAAATTCTATTGTAATATGTTTAATTTTTTGACTAAATAAGTAACAATAGGCCATATTTTAAGAAGAGGAAGAATTATATAGTAATAAAGTTAATAGTTGTTAGATAGATTTCCCAATTTAGAATTCTCTAAGAGAAATTCACTATTTTTTAAATAAATTATTTTCCGTCTAAAAGAATTGTCAATTAAATAAAAAGAATATTACCCAGTTAAACTGATGGCATTGAGCTCACAGGCTACGCATACTAATTGTACATTACAGCCTTATATTTTCAAGGGTTAATTCTGTTCGAAAAAAAAAAAATTTAAGAAGGGGAAACAGCTCTCCCCTTTCCCCTTTTTCATACTTAATCATTGAACCTCCTAAACTATAGAGGACATGCTTTATCATATAAAAAATCTATGTCCAAAATTCAGAGCAAATCGGATAATTCTTAATAAAAACCCATTTAGCATTTATATAACTTAAGAGGAGTTATCCCCCTCTTTTATACTTAACCATTAAACTTCCAAAACTATTCAGAGATTTGAACAAAATCTGACAATTCTGCTTGAAAAACCCATTTATATAAATTAAGGGGAGGGGCATTAGAACTCCTGTTCCCCCTATTTATACTTTCAATGAACACCTAATAACAGTCATGGAATCGCCTCATCAGAATGGTCCTATATCTAAATTTTGAACGAAAACTTAATTCTGCATGAAAAATCCCCCCATTCCCCCTCTTATACATATTGAATGAACTCCAGAAACTAATCAGGGAAGCGCCTTGTCAGGATATACCTATATACAAAATTTCAAGTGGATCGGATATTTTTATCATGAGTTATTGCATTACGCATGTACGAACGAACATACATACAGAATGGGTGGGCACATAAGCTCTCAGGCTATGATAGCCTGTGAGCTAAAAAGCTTTGGTTAACAGAGTGTGTTAGTTAATTGAATGTCAGATAATTGAGAGTCTATAGCATTATATATCTTATAATCATTTAATAATTAACTGAAAAGAATTATTTAAGCAACCTAAACTATGATTGTCTTGATTATATGTCATTCAGTATGTCATCCCCCTCTCCCCCCCCAAAAAAAAAAATCTCATTCAGTGTAAGCAGACAAATAACAAAATATTTTAAGCAAAATATATGAATTAATGGTGAATATGGTAAAATGAGTTAGTCTCATGTAGTTAGTGGTATTTTTTAGTATTCAAATCAGGAGCTAAATATGTAAATTCATGTTTCTTTTTTATTAATTTTTTATGTGTGATAACAATGTAACTTTTTCTTGATTGCATTGTTGATTATGATGTTGATCTTGTTATGATTGTTGATTATAGTATAAATTAAGACATATAAATATATTTTGGTGTTTTTATCATTTTATATTTTAGTTATGAGTTGTTTTGATACAATATTATAGATTACAACATTGGTAAATGCTAAAGAAAAGCCAATAAAATCAGAGAAAACTTTGCGTGCCATTGTTCATGTGGGTCAAGCTGTAAATTTTGCTGTTCAGAAATTTGTTTCTGTTGGTGAAGCAATTGCTGATGATAATAGTGATATCAAATCTGATATGTATGAAGCTTGTAAAGATGCTAGAACTGCAGGTATATATATTTTATATTTTCCATAATTTTTTATGTATCTAAATGATATGAATTATTGGTGTTTCAAACTTATCATAAAAATGTTTTTCCCTTTCCAGATAATAATTTACAACTTATTTTTAATTGAAATAATGTTAGGATTTTACTTATTTTTTCAATCTTTAAAATATAAGTATTTTTAAGAGCAGCGAGAAAAAGCTATTTTCATAAAATTTTAAAAGTTTCTGCAAATGTTTTCATGTATTCAGTTGGTAATTTATTACTTATAAAAAGTATCACAGAATATTTAAAAAAAAAAAAAAAAACCTATAATTTTAGTTATTTAATTTTTTTGATTTAATTATTTTACAGGAAAAGTTATTTTTATACAATTTATAAATAAACATTATGAAATAATACATTCAAGTAAACAAAAACTAAATTGATTAAAATAAGTAAAACAAATTTTAAAGCAAGTAAATTAAAGGAAAAGTTCCAATTTGTTGAAAATTTTATAGAAAAAGTTAAAGGAATAGTTAATCTCCTCACTCTTCTTTTTCTTTCATCTGTAGCATGGCTTGTGAGAGTGTCATTTGTTATATAACGAAAGGAGTATTTTTCTAAGCAAATTGATAAGTATTTCATATGAAAAGATAAAAGAGTTGCAGAAAAAACATACATTTTATGAATGGATCATAGAAAAAACATGAAGTTCGTCAAGGGATTGCATGAAAAGAAAGTATCTCATCTGAAGATTGAAGAAAAAATGAAGTATTTCATCTAAGGATTGTGGGGGGGGAATACAAATTCATATAAAGACCACACACATACACACACAAAAAAGGATTATAGAAAAATGTGTATTTTGTCAAATGATTGCAGTGAAAAATGGGAATTTCTACATAAAATTTTTCGATTTTGTTTACAATTAAAAAAAAAAAAAAAAAAAATTATTATTTGGATACTTTTACTTTTAGAACTGGTTTCATAAGTGAAAGTATCTGTGATTAAAAAAAACTTGCATAGTAAAAAAAAAAAGTAGAAACCAGCCTTTGTAAAGCTAATCTTCGTTAGCTAATGCCAAAATAAATAAATGTAATGAAGTGTTATTGTGTAAAAAATAACTGTGTTTTAAATGAATATCCTTTTCCTTCCATTTTGCTTCACGAAATATTTTTGGTTTAAATTATTTCTTTTTTGCATAGCAAAAGATTTATCAATGGAATGATCATCTGATTTTCATGATGCCCGTGTTCTCGGAGCTAAATAAACAAACATGTCATGCTAATGAGGCTTTTTTATCCAGTGAGTCTAATTTATGGATATCTGGGGTAATTTTCTTAAAGCTTATTATATTTTAATAAAAATTTGGTATGCAGCCTAATTTATTATTTTTTGCCAGTTGCTAAAAATTTGAACAAAATCCATCAATTTAATAACAAAAATACATTTTTTCTTTTTTTTTTTTTTAATAAGAAGAGTTTTGCTTTAGGTTTATTTTTTGTTTACTGTTTGAAATTTTTTTTATCAACAACCTAAAAATTTCTGACTTATTTATGGGATTTTTATACTTAAATGAATAAAATTTGCAAGAATACTCAAATGATATAAAATTAAAAACCATGCTCTTTTTTTTCAATAAATATCATCTTGTATTTTAAATATTTGTGAATTGCAACAAAAATTCATGAAAAATTAAAAAATAAGTCTAAAAATTCAAAATTGCAGAAGAACAAACTGTCAAGTTGTTGGGATCTTTTGGTCATACTAAATATGCAAAATATGTATCTATTTTTTAATAAATATATTTCTGTTTTATATATATTATATAATATTAAAAAAATGCAGAATCTCAAATGCATAAATCATTCAAATTGGAAAATTTTCGAGAATGACAAAAAGTCGATGCAAAACATAAAAAATCACTAAATATCACTTTGAAAATCACATTAAAAATCTTTAAAACTCATAATCGTTTTACTATATTAGGCTAAAGTTCGAAACCAAAATCCTTTTTTGTATGTCACAAAATCCCCGTGAAATCATCTTGAAAAAAATCACTAAAACTCACATTGAAAATCACATTAAAAATCGCTAAAATTTAAAATCATAAATGGCAAAACCTACTATGTTATGCTGAAAATCAAAACTAAAATTTTAATGTCTGAATGTCGAAAAATTGGAGTAAAACTCGAAAAAACGCTAAAAATATCATTGAAAAATACATTAAAAATTCTAACTATTAAAAAATCACATGGGTAAAAATTTACTCAAATGGGGACAAATATAGGACACATTATAACAAGAAATATTTCATGTATGACAAAAAAATTATGCTAAATGCACAAAAATTTGTTAAAAATCACATTGAAAATTGCTGAAATTTAAAAAATGAAGCAGGCAAATTTTAGTAAATTAGACTAAAGGTTTGAAACAATTTTCTGTTTATAAATGTCAAAAAAATGAAAAAAAAAAAAAAAAAAAAAAAAAAAAAAACTAAAATTTGCTTTAAAAAATTCGTTGAAAATTCAAAAATCGCTGGGCAAATTCTGAATAAACTTTATTGAAAAGAGAACAAAATTTACTACAGTCACCGCAAAAAAAATCTTGACACTTGCGATCTTAGACGTTTTGTTAAATATCTAAAAATATACATGGGGAATAACTCCGAAACTCCAGATATATAAACAAAATAGTACAAGTCATATATTTTCTCGAAGATTTCTTTTTGAAATCCCATACGGAACCGTCAACAAATTGAAAAAGAAAGAAGATCTTTTGAATAACCCTGTCAAAACTAATGTAGCAAAAGCGTTCAAATTGCGGATTGTGATAAAGTAGCTTATGGTAATAAACTGTGTTCATTTTTATGCGGATAGCATGTATTCGTAGAGAAATTATGGTTTTTATAAAAATGGTCCCAATTTTTTCCACGTTTTTTGCTTATAATTTGCAGAGTTCTTAGTAAAAAACAATGTTCTGTTCAGAAAATATGAGAAATAACATTGTATATAATACCCTGTAATCAAAATTAAAATATATTAATAATTTTATGAAAAATGGGTTGGTCTACTAAATAAATTTCTACTGCACATGCGTTAACTCTATAAAAATTTCATTTGCATATTGTGTTAGCTAAATGTATAGAGCAACTTTTGTTAAAGTTTCAAAATCATAGCTTTGAAATTCTGAAAATTATTGTCGGAAGAATAAGATCAAAATCTGATATTCCCGAAATGAAACAAAAAAATGAGGAGCTGTATCCAAATATAGTAGTTCGTGCAATATTGTGTAGACACTAATCAATGGAATATGGATACTAAATAAGTTAATAAGGTAAATTATAAGATTTGGGTAAAATTGAATCTTCGAATTTGACAAACACTTGAATCACAGAAATGAATAATCATCAATAATATTTACTAAAGCTTTGCTATTGAACATTTCTCAAAGGTATCATATTTATCATTAATGGATTCTAATTTAAAGTCTGGAGAGATTTCATTTGACTTTCCAAATAGTGGTGACATTCCAAATTCTGAAAGTTAAAAAAAGGGGGAATTTTTATGAAATTTTAACACAATGAAACTGTCAATATTAAAATGCTGGACACCCCCTTCTTCTTCTTTTTTTTTTTCCAGATTTTTGCCTATGGCTGGGTATAAATAACAAATTTGCTATTTTAAACAAATTTTTAGACATAAAAATTTCTGAACATTGTCATAATGTGGAAATATCTAACACAAGGAGAGGGCCAACTTCGATAATCACAGATTTTGATTATTTTAATATATGTTGTAAGGCAGAGTCCTCTTAGCTTCAAGTTCAATGGATTTTATACAATGCTTCATAGTTCGTGAGAAAAAAAGGGGGGGGGTCTAATATTAAGACACAACTTAAATACTTATTTTGAATAATAAAGGTCATGGCTGATCGTAGCTCAGCTGGTATTAATTATTTAATTCTCTGATCAGAGGGCCCAGGATCGATGCCCAGTAACATTGCAATTTTATATCTCATTTTTTGTTTTGTAAGTATACTTATATTTATAATTTAAAAATCTTGATATCATATCTTAACTACAAATTTAGCATATTTAAACATTAATTTAGCATTTTTTGTTTTCTAAACATTTATTTCTCATCACTTAAACAGATTTTTTCCTAAAATTCACATTTCTTCCAAAACCTATTAATTCCAAACTCTTTACAAAAACTGTTAGTGGCAGCATCTATTTGTGATAAAATAAAACATATTCAAATAGAATAAAAGTAAGACCAGGAAGAAACTGAAAGAAAAATAATTCACAAGTTGAATGTAGATTCTGCCATTGCAGAATTTAGTTTCGCCTCCGATTACAGGAAAAAAAAAAATCGATAGAAGTTTTTTAGAAGGGCGACCATGTTTAGATTTCAATGAACTAACTTCATTTTTCTTGTGTTTATCAATATAATAGCAAACAGAACTGCGTGAAATACCCAATTGAATAGCAATTTCTCTCTGAGACATTGGAATTGCCGAATAATAAAGAGATACAATTTGACGTGCTACTTCTTCATTGACTAGATTCATCAAAAACGGATTTTTTCTTTAGTTTAAATGCTTTTATATAGACTCTGAGTAAAAGAAAATGCAATTTAACAATAAAACGAGTGGAATCCCGTCGAATTCGACAAAGGAAATGTTTAAAAGACCCGATCGATTTGGTTTTAAAAAAACAAAAGTAATTACATTATTGAATCAATATATAATAAATATATTTACAAAATAAATGTCAAGTGTGCCAGTTACAATTTTGCATGGCGGGTCATTCCATATCAAATCAACCAAAAAAATAATGTTTTTGAACCTTGACATCTCAGAAATTTACAATTTTTGGTGCAGTGGTAGTATCAGTCAAGTGAATAAGAAAAATCAAAATTTCTGATTTTTTGGACTTTTATTTTCTGAGTTATTGACTTTCAAAAATTGAAAAATTGCTGAAAATTGACTCCACTTTGACACCTTTAAACAGCTGTAGACAAAAACCTATTTGACTTAGAAAACTCCAATTGGTGTCATTCTCTTCTGCTTTTCATGATCTTTAAAATGATATGTAACATGATTAATTTATTTAAAATTTCAATTTTTTATAAAAAATTTTAAAATTTAAATTTAAAAATTTTAAAAACACCCCTTTTAATTTTTTTGAAAAAAATATATGTTTTAAAGACATTAACTGACTATGTGTATGCCAACTTTCATAATGGGATGACCATGGGTTCCTATGCAAATTAATATTTTTGTATCATCATGTATGCCAAATTTGCTGTGTACTCTCAACAGCATAACAAGTTTTAACATGAAAAGAACATGCTCTCAACATGAATAGTTAATTATACTTACTATCACTTGATTGTTGGCTGCAGACTTCATTCAGTTAATGTTCTCTCAAAGTTAATTATTTGAAATAAGTTTTTTTAATAACACGCAAGGTGTATGAGGTTTTATACTCTAAGTGACAGAGAAATGAAATTGTCTTCACTTTATTTGGAAAATTACGTATCAAAAGTCCTTGATATTTTTTGTATAGTTATATAATTAATTTTTTATTATAAACAAATTCTAATTTTTAACAACATAAAATATGAAATATTAATTGTGTAGCTAATATTTTAAATTAGTGAAGTCATATGTGCAATGAAGAGTCATGAATCACGCTCAATTGGATTCCAGGTGTTAATTTCCCTTCCCCCTTTCAATGACTACACTTGAAACTTTAAATTCCATGGAAGATTGATAATAATATGTACAACATTCATGCAATTTTAGTGATCTGAAACTAGACCTGATTTTAATTTAGGATAACTTGAAATTCATTATGGAGAGATAATTTTATGTAATATGATTTATGGAGAACCTGTAAAATATTTTTTCTTTAGCATACCTTTATTTTTATTTTTACAGTAACCATGTAATGATATCCTACTCTATTATCATTAAGTAAACAAGCTTTTCCCAAGTTGTTATTGCCCCATCTGTGGCTGCGGATCCTGCCCTCGAAACTGGTAGACGGCAGGTGCTGGGTTCGAACCCAATCGCGGCCGTTGGCCTAACCGTTCAGAGTTTTCCGTGATTTTCTTTGAGCCTTGGATAACTTTATCTAAGATTCCCTAAAGAAGACCCTCATGGAGGATACCCTCATCCCCTGGAGGCCTATATCCCACACGCTGATAATTGGCCATAGAGGTGCCAAGTTTCATTAAAAGTTACCAGTAATCAGTGTTCTTGGATGAAATGGGGAAAGGGGAGGGAATAATCGCAAATTTTCAAAAGTTAAATGTTAAATCATTCATTTATTCTGCTACTTTTTTGAAGAAATTCTCATTTTTCAGTGATATTTTGGTGAAATTTGCACGTCTTTCTCGATCTTTTGATGAAATTTGCATATTTTCAGCGATCTTTTGATGAAAAATGCACATTTTACGAGATTTTTTAATCAAAACTATACATTTTTTAACGATCTTTAGACGAAAATTGCATGTTTTTAACGACCTTTTGATGAAATCTGTGTTTTTCACTATTTTTTGATGAAAAGTATGTTTTTTTTCATGATTTTTTAATGAAATTTGCTTGTTTTTTGCGATTTTCTATCAAAATTGGAACATTTTATGCGATCATTTGACTAAATTCATGCTTTTTTTTTGTGATCTTTTGGCTAAATTCTCGTTTTTACGCAAAATCTTTGTCAAAATTCATATTTTTTACTTAAACCTTGGATGAAATTCGCATATTTTGTGCAATCCTTTGATCTAATTTCGCCCTTTTCTATGATTTTTAGGCTAAATTTGTGCTTTTTTCATGACTCAGATGAATTTAGCATTTTTTTACATGATATTTCAACGAAATTTCAAGTTTTTCTTGTGATCCTAAGTCGAAATTCACGTTTTTTTAAGCAATCCTTTGATGAAATTTTAATTTTTTTTTTCTCTGTAATTTTTATTTGATGCCCATAACGCCGTAACCTTTGTTGTGTATCCATAAGAATTACAGATAAATCGTAATACTTGGCATCTCTATGGCCGTCATAAACAAAACTACAAAACCCACACTGTTATTACCTGATGTTATATTTAATATTCACGTTTATTGTATTACAAAAATTACTTTATGGATTAATAGTAATATTCAAACCTTAATAAATGAATTTACAGTTACTTTTTTAACATGGGAAAACAAATATAGCAAATTCAACATACATGATGATACAAAAATATTAATTTGCAAAGGAACCCATGGTCATCCCATTATGAAAGTTGGCATACACGTAGTCAGTTAATGTCTTTAAAACATATATTTTTTTCAAAAAAATTAAAAGAGGTGTTTTTAAAATTTTTAAATTTAAATTTTAAAATTTTTTATAAAAAATTAAAATTTTAAATAAATTAATCATGTCATATATCATTTTAAAGATCATGAAAAGCAGAAAAGAATGACACTAATTGGAGCTTTCTAAGTCAAATAGGTTTTTGTCTACAGCCGTTTAAAGGTGTCAAAGTGGAGTCAATTTTCAGCAATTTTTCAATTTTTGAAAGTCAATAACTCAAAAAATAAAAGTCCAAAAAATCAGAAATTTTGATTTTTCTTATTCACTTGACTGATACTACCACTGCACCAAAAATTGTAAATTTCTGAGATGTCAAGGTTCAGACCATTGGTTGATTTGACATGGAATGACCCATTGCAAATATTCGCACATCTTCAGTTAAAATTGTAATCTGAGTGACAGCGAAATCCAGAAATTTTATTTTATATGCACTCACAGAAAAATAGTTTTATTTAAAAAAAAAAAAAATACTGTGACATTATTTTCACTAACTGAAGTCATCTGAAAGTAAAATCTCAATCTCCATAATGTAAAGAAATATTGAAATGTAATATCGGGTACTACTAGGTTATCCTGTCAGCCTAAAAGTTATCGCCAAACTATAAGATTAAATGCCAATAATGGATGATCATGAATGTCACATTCAATGACATTAAATACGATTCATGTGTTTAAAATATCATTTAGTGATTTTTATTTCGACTTTTTATTAATATTCTACTAATTATTTGTTTTTTTCGTTATTTAAAATAAAAATTATGTCAATATGTATAATTTGGTTATTAGTTTGGCGATTTGTATAATTTGGCAAAATTGGTCGATGGGATAACAGAGTAGTACCTAATATCGTTATGAGTAAAAATGCGATGTTTTAAATAGTGACGTCATTTTCTCTTCAAATGTTTTTTAAAAGTTGCTGTTATTAGTAATATGAAAAAGGTATCTGTAATAATATTGTAATTCCCATTTATCTGGTTGCTGAATGACATCATTTTCCTCATTTGAAATTTCTCTTATTTTGATTTAGACATTAATTTTCGTCATAAATTATTTTCTGTTATTTTATTTACATTATTAATATTATTTCTCGGTAAATATATATATTTTTTTACCTCAATTAGTGCATAATTATACGCAATCATTTTGGAAAATAAATTTTTATTATTGAGAGAAAAGCTAAACTGTGTTGCCACCATTTTGAAGAAATGTCATGAAAAAGCTTTTAAAATTAAAAATGAAATATAAAAATGGAAATAAATTAAAAAATAATTAAAATGGGCACAACTACAAATAAATAGCTTTCGTTTAAAAAAATAATTATCAAAATCGGTTGAGTAGATAATTCAGGGATGATGACACGACATTTTTAGCTTGTCTGAAAGAAATAGCATCGGAGGCTAACAAACAAATATACATATTACAAAATTTAAAAATCTTCAATATGCTAAAATAGATTGTAGTTTATTTAAAAATCTTCAATATGCTAAAATAGATTGTAGTTTAATTCCTATGTTGATTTTTAATATAATTATGTTTGTTACATTAAAAAAGAGAAATATTATCATCATATTGATTTTCATTCTTAAAGCAATATACATCAATGACGTTTCTTTAAAATCATGAATTGACGCAATTGTTCAATATTATTGCATCCATAAAGAATGTATGAAATGCATTTTAAAACTGATTTGATGAAAACTAAAGTTTTGGATTGATTCATGATGTTTTATACAACTATTTAGTCACAAATAAAAAAGTAAATAGGTTAAAATAAAGTGCTATACAATATTATAATTTTTAGTTGACTATTTGATTATTTAACTATAATTACTAGTATATATATATATATATGGAACAAAAAACAAGATAAAAAATATAGCGTTATTGGGCATTGATCCCGGGCCATCTGATCGTGATCAGCAAACTAACACTATACACACAGAGCTACGATCAGCCATGCCCTTTTATTTCATCGAAAGTAATTAAGGCATGACATAATATTAGACCCTCTTGTTTCTCAAGAACTAAGGAGCATTGTATATAAACTCCATTAAACCTGAGGTTAAGGGGTCTCTGCCCTACAATATATATCAAAATCTGTGATTATCAAAGTTGGCCCTCTCCTTGTAAGATAAATACCTATTTCTATGTAAGAAAAGATTTTTAAATGAGAAAAATTTGTAGAAATTTTTGTAACAATTTTTTACTGAGTGCATGCATTTGGCATTGGATGCATATTTAAAATTGTCAGGCTTCGTATATATATATATATATATATATATATATACATATGTATTTTTAAAAAATAATAAGAAGACCAAACTTATTTTTAATGGGAAATACACATACTGCTTGACCAGGTTCTAAAGACCTGTCTTGGCATACTGCCAAAATAATGGACCTTTCCAAAGGTAGGGAGGCATTAAGGACAGGGGAAATTTCTCTCTATTCCCCACAAAAGCAATACTAGGGGAAACTCGCTTTTCATTGCTCTCTGCCCTATTATCAAGAATAGACTCGCCTTACTCAGACATGTTACTCACGTGACCGGTCTTTAATGCTTGGCTCAGCAGTAGTCAGATTTTGATATGATAGAGTAGCCTGATAGTTTCCCCAAAAATAGATCAGTAGTTTACAAATAGATCAGTCTGATTCAAGTTCCTTTTCCCAAAGGAACTTGAATCAGACTGATCTATTTGTAGTTAAAATCTTTTTGAATGAGCATTGTAGTTAGGGGAAAAAAAACCCTGTCGCCACAGGTAAATTTTGAAGTTTAGTATTAATTCCAGCTACAAAAATTAAATCAAGATTGGAGATAAATCCAGTTTAACAATTTTATTTGGCTACTTTTGAATAGTTTTTAATCTGATTTTTATGCAAGAGCTGGTTTTTATCAGAATAATGTTAATATGATAAATTTTTCTTCAATCCCCCCCCCCCTTTTTTGTAAGAGTAATCCTATCGAAAACTTGTTAGTATAAAAGTTGTAGATCATATTAAGATGATTCGTAATAAATTTAAAGAGATATGCTATCTTGTGAATTTTGTTCTCCTTCAACCTCCCCCCCCCCTATTTTTTCCATTTTTATTTATTTATTTATTTATTTATTATTATTATTTTTTTTTTTTGTGGTAAGAGTTGGTCCTATAAAAAAAATTTCAATATAAATGTTGTAGATAATATTAAGGAAATTTATAATAAATTTAATTGCATTTCATAGTTTGTCAAATGATGAAGCTATGAATTTATTTCTCCTTAAAAGCCTAATTTTTTGCTGCTTAAACCCATTTTTAATTTTATCAAAAATCTGTCATACATAAAAATTTTGGCCCATTTCCTAGAAGTAATAATAAATTTAAACTGATTTCATATGGATTATAATTAAGAAGTTGTAGTTTTTTTTTCAGTTTTTACAAAACCCCTCCCTATTTCCACTCCCTTGGTCCAATTTTTACCTATAATAAACTTAACTGAGATTTTCTGCTCCTTCATTTTTATATATCAGTTTGAAAGAGATTTGTGCAGACTTATGAAAGTTATCATATCCATAAAAAAGATATATGAGAGAAAGTGATAGTTAAAGTTTTGAACTGGAGGTGGTTTTAGGTTCTAGGGGTCATGGTCAGTGTAGATCTCAGGCCTCGGAGCGAGTCGCTAAACTCGCTTTTCTCGCTATTTTTTTGCATTTGTCTCTTTTAGTCTATATTTTTCAGATTTAGTCTCTTTTTTCGCTTTTTTTCTTTTTTTTTTTTTTTTTTTTTTTTTTTTAAATATTTCTTACCCATTGATCGATCGCAGGAAAAAGATCGTAATTTTCCTCATTTGATAGCGGGAAAACATCGCGAAATTCAACAATTTGTCGTGAGGAAATATCGGAAAACTTGGTTAATTTGTCGCAAGAAAATCTCGAAATTTGTTAACTGTTCGCGGCTAAAAAATGCAAAATTTTTCAGTCTGAAACCGGCGGAAAAATCCTTATGTTAATCTGTAGTAGTATGAAACCATGAAATTCCGTGGAACTATAATGAAACTTAGTCACGGAAAAAAAATATACCAAATTTGTCTCTCATTTGCAGCGGGGAAAATTCTAAATTTCGTCACTCTATCGTGGAAAGGTTACGAAATTAGCATATCGTTCGCGGGCAAGAATCGCAAAACTTTTCTGTCGGACATTAAAAAGAAAGTGAATTTGGTCAATCTGTGGAAAGATAAAAACGCGAAATTCGATAACCATTCGAGGGGTAGAATAAAAAAAAAAAAAAATAAAAAAAAAATCATAAACTTCGTCATTCGGTCGCGGGAAGAATATCACGATTTTGTCATTTTCGCGAGAAAAATAACGCGTATAATCCGTCAATCAGTGACAGAAACATATTGCAAAATTTGTCAGGCGATCTTGTGAAAAACAATTGAGAAATTCGTCAGTGGATTGCAGGAAGAAATCTCAAAATTCTTCGTTCGGTCGTTATATATACGGGGATCACTTTTTCGACAAACGGCAGATTTTCACGTTTTTTAATATATATATATATAGCGATGTTCATAGATGCCAACTTGTACAGTTTGGCTGTACAATGTACGGATTTTGTTCGAAGTGCACGGTTGTACTAATGAACAATACGATTGTACGATTTTACACTCGAAAAAAGTAATCGCAGAGAAATGCAACTTTCAGTGAAAGGATCGCCGAAAAAGCGTACATTTCGTGGAAAAACGACGATTTCGTCAAAAGATCGCTGAAAAACGCAAATTTTCTATGCAAATCGCGATAAAGTATAGTGCGGATTTTGTATGAAGACCGCGGAAAAGCATCGATTTGCTCTAAAGATTGTGGATATGACGCATATTTCGTCAAAAAATCGCGGGTAAAAACGCCGTTTTCGATAAAAGATCGCTTAAAAATATTTTGTCAAAAGATCATAGGAAAAAATGCCGATTGCATCAAAAAATCACGGAAAAAACGCCGATTTCGTTAAAAGATCGCGGGGATAAATCGCCGTTTTCGAGAAAAGATTGCGCAAAAATGCAAATTTTGTAAAAAGATCGTCGAAAAAAGCGCCGATTTCATAAAGAAAAGGGGAAAAACGCCGATTTCGTCAAAACATCGCGGGAAATCCGCCGATTTCGACAAAAGATCGCAATACATCGCCGATTTTGCTAAAATACCTCAGATAAATCGCCGATTTGGTCTAAAGATCGCCGGAAAACGCCGATTTCGTCTGAAGATCGCGGATAGAACGTCAATTTCGTGAAAAGATCGCGGAAAACAGTCAATTTTGTCAAAGAATTGTGAGAAAAACGCAGATTTTGTCAAAAGATTGTTAAAAAAACGCCGATTTCGACAAAAGATCGCAATACATCGCCGATTTTGCTAAAATACCTCAGATAAATCGCCGATTTGGTCTAAAGATCGCCGGAAAACGCCGATTTCGTCTGAAGATCGCGGATAGAACGTCAATTTCGTGAAAGGATCGCGCAAATTTCGTGAAAGGATCGCGGAAAACAGTCAATTTTGTCAAAGAATTGTGAGAAAAACGCAGATTTTGTCAAAAGATTGTTAAAAAAAACGCTGATTTCAACAAAAGATCTCGTAAAAAACGTGAATTTTGTGAAATGATCGCTGAAAGAAATGTTCATTTAATCAAACATAGCCAGTAAAAATGCATAATTAATGCCGATAGATATATTCTCCCTTCCACCCCCTCAATTGCTGTGAAATTTCAGGAAATGTAACCTATTGACAGGCATCATTGATTTTTTTTTTTATGGCTTTATTCTACAAAATTCGTTAATTTTTTTGGTGACTAGTTGACACTTGTTTGACACACTAGTTTGACACTATTTATTTCCGTGACCTTGGACAAAATTAGCAATTATTTGTATGATTGCTCTTTGAATTTCGCAATAATTTAATGAATTTTGTGATTCATCCTTTTCTTCGAGATCCATTTAATGAATTTTACGATATTTAACACAAGATCATTTGACTAATATCGTGATTTTTTTTTCGAGACCATCTGATGATTTTCGTGATTTTTATCCTAAGAATATTTGACTAATTTCGAATTTTTTTTCCCCGAGATCATGTGACAAATTTTGTGATTTGTTTTTTATAGACAATTTGATGAATTTCATGGTTTCTTGGAATTTCATGATTTTGTCCCCGTGATCATTTGTTGAATTTTTGATTTTCTTCCATAATGAATTGTTGTGATTTGAGATATTTTTCTGCAACCAATCAACAAAATTTGCAATTATTTCAAAACTGATTGAAATGCATTAAAAATGTATTCTGCAGATGGTGTTAAATCTTATAGTGCTTATCTGTATACCAAAAATATTTAAGTGAAGAGAAAAAAAAAATGTTTTTTATTTGGTCTCCTTTTAGTCTCTTTTTTTAAATTTTGGTCTCTTTTAGTCTCTTTTTCTTGCGATTTAGTCTCTTTTCTCTCTTTTTCAAGAGTGATTCAGCGGTCCTAGGCCTGAGATCTGCAAAAATTTTTCAGAAATTCAAACATACAGGAGAATGTAATATGTAGTGTTTCTTACAAAATCTTCCTAAAAACTTGATGGAGCATTCGCATGACTTAAATTTCAATAATATTCTCAGCTTTGTAAACTGTTGTAAGCAGAAATCATGTTTCCAGTAAAGCTGAGGTCAGGGGAAAGAGTGGGGGCAAGTTCCAAGTAACATTGTGCAGAGTCCAAGTAATTCTCAATTCATGGTACTTAATTAGTTTATTATTCACATTATATAAGTTTTAACATTTATCTTGTTGCCAGATGCAAAATTTGAAAGTGAAAATGTATAAAATTTCATACCTCCTTGGTTACTTTCTATAAAGGATTATGTCGAGAAATAATTTGAATATACTTAATTTCAGGTAGCATCATTGAACAGTTATGTGATGTACAGCCTGATGAATGTGGGCAATTAAGATCATATGCTGATAAAAATAATATGGTCAGAGCTGCTCGAACACTATTATCATCTGTCACTAGGGTTCTTTTGCTGGCTGATATAGTTGTTGTGAAGCAGTTGTTAGAGGTTAAAGAAAGAGTAAGTATTCTAAAAAACTTTGTTGTAATTAATAATTGCAGTTACCTAAAATATTTCTGTATGTGTTTTTCTCATTTTAAAGTGTTTTTCTTCAAAATTAATCTTGTCATATAGTTTCTTTCTTTTAGAATCAATGCTTCTCACTTAAAACTCTTAATCTTGTATTTTGTAGAAACTATTCATGATACTATATTTTTTCTATACCAAATAGACTGCTGTTTTTAAAATAAATAACCCTGTTTTTAAAAGGAATGAAAATGATAAAAATAAGAAAATTCATCTACTTTACATGTTAATTCAGTAAAGAAAGCATTTGAATAATTTGGACATTTTCTCTCAATCAGTCCTTCAAAACTTTCCATGCATTCTTCATACATGTTAATATGTTTAAAGTATTCATGTTTTTTTTAATTAGTCAAAATATGGAATTTTTTTTTTTCTGCTTTAAATTCATTAGTTCCTGTTTTTTTTTCTTATATTCTCTGAATAACTTATAAGCAATGTTGTATATGTTTATACCAATGTGCACAGCCATGATACCTTGTGCAAAGGAAAATAAAATTACATCTCAATATTTATGAATAAAAATTAAGTGCTTGAAAATTATTTTAATTGCATTATAAAATTATTAGTTCTTTCAGATTAAAAAGTAATACTTAAAAAGAAAATTCATCAATAAAATTAACTACTATTTGATACACATATTTTATTACTTAAATTGACATAGACTATGTTATAAGCTACATCTTAATTCAAAGAAGTTACAAAATCTGCTCCTTTAAATCATTGAATTCACAAGTGTTTTACATTTGGCTTATAAATCCTGCCAACTTTATATTTTCAAATTGTCAGGACTGACATAATGTCACATGGGGCCCTGACAAAACAGTTAATGTACATTACAATGCTGCAACAGTAAAATTTATTTTTAAATTGTATATATATGAAAATAATATATAATATAGATAATAAAATGTATGAAATACAGTAGAGCGCTGATTTTTTGAACAAGTTGGGAATGACACGACTTCAGATAAATAGGCAGACAATTTAAGAGATGTTCCTGACTACACTAAAACCTTCACACTTTATTTAAACTTAGGACTGACTGCATCAGTTAGTGCTGGTGTGTTTAAAAATATTTTTCTTATTTATTTTGTCTTTTGATTTTTTAAATTAATTTTTTTATCATTTAAAATTGTCTTTTTCTCTTTTTATCATCTTCTGAACTCCAGAAATTATAATTTAATCAAAAAAGTCTTTTTTTGTTACTAACTTCAAAATAGACATTCTTTTCAATGCTGCATTATCTCAAATTACTCTTAAGTACATTAATTGAATAGGATCAGCTTTTTTCAAAATTAAAATTGGCCTACTGCTCAGTGTGATTAATCTTGTGTAATAGTGACTGATCTTTTTTGATTTAAATGTATTTTGTTTTTTAAAATATATTTTGAAAACACATGCATTGCATATGGAATATTTTTATCTCAAAAAGTATTTTGTATTTTAGAAATAAGTATTAGAGAAAATTAATTTTGAATTTAAAATGATTTTTTGGTGCATTTTGCCTGATTCTGCCCGTAGTAAAGTAGTGACTACATTTGAAATATAATTTGTAGTTGCTACTATTTCAATAAATGGTTGATATTAACTAAATTTGTGATAGGTAATTGTAGCTTTTGTTTGCTACAGTGTAAACATAATTATTCCAACCTGACATAAGTGTTGTTTTAAAAATTAACATTATAGAAAATGTGTAACTCTTAAAAATATGTACAGATGAGAAAAACTTTCTAATAATTTGCAGTGTATAAAAATGTGTTACATAGAGTTTAAAGAAACCTCCTTTGAATGCATTTTATCAGTATACATATAAAATTAAATATATATTAATATTTATTTCATTTTTTTTCTAGGTATCTTTTAGTTTAGACCGTCTTGAAAATGCTGCAAATTTCACAGAATTTGTGAAAGCCTTCAGTCAGTTTGGAAGTGAGATGGTAGAATTAGCACATCTTACTGGAGACAGGCAGAATGTAAGCAACATTGTAGTAGTTATAAAATGTCTTCTAAATTTTTGTGGGATTGTTTTTATGATTACATATTCAAATTTTCTGTTTTTAGGACTTAAAAGATGAAAGAAGGCGATCTCAAATGGCTGTTGCTCGTCAGATCTTAGAAAGGTCTACAATGATGCTATTGACCTCATCTAAGGTAACAAATACCAGTAAGTTGTATGCAAAAAAAAAAAGGAAAAGTTAAAAGAAAATGAAAAACTCTAAAACGAATACATGCATGAATGAATACATATTTGTAAATAAGATATATGTATAACAGTTTTTAAAACTTGTAATGTAACATTTTGCTGTATTTAAATTAGGTTTGCTTTCGACATCCAGAATGTGAATCTAGTGGAGAAAACAGAGACACAGTATTTCTTCAGATGCGGCAAGCTATAGAATTGATCTATTTCATTGCAAAAGATGGATCAATATCTGAACAGTCCAATGATATCCAAAGTATTCAAAATAATCGATCACCTCATCAAGCAATGTCATTGATATTATTCACAGAAGAGCTTGAACAGTGTAATTCTTTATATAATGCTATCAAGCATTTTGAGGTTTGTTTATTTGCTTTCAATATTATGCTATTTTGTATTTTAAAACTTCATATCCGTTTACTAGCATCTAAAAGCCATAACCAGTATAAATCTTAGTTACTATTAAGAATATAATTTTTCATTTAACTTTTTGAAAAATTACGTGGTTAAAAAAAAAAAAATAGGAAATGAGAAGAAGAAAAAACTAATGCCTATTTTATTTACTTCAAATTACATACATTATATATAGTAATAATTTTATAATTGTTTAAACTAGGTTTTAAAATTGCTTTACTCATAGAGACATTAAAAATTGGGCCAAATTCTTATATTTCTTATATCTTAGTGTGTTTATATCTTTTAAATCTTGCTTCTATTGAATCAAAATAAATCTTAATTTCAAACCTAGTTTGTCTTATGAAAAAAATATTTTTACGATATTCCAAAGTTATACTAGTATAAAATAATGAAAAAGATTCAGAATTTCAGTAAATTTTATAATTGCTTTGAAATAAAATTTTAGTTCAATCTAAATTAATGAAAATGATGTATCATATTAACAAAATTTTCAAATAATTTGATTTTTAAAAATGCAGTTCCAGGAAAAAGACCCCCCCCCCCAAACTTTTGATTGCTTGATGAAAAAAGTTTAATGGAAGTATGTGATTTGAAGTTAGGACTGCCTATAAATGCTCTGTATAAGATTTATTTTATATATAAATCCAAAACTTTTGATAATTTGTGCTATAAAATGTGTAATATTTTGTTGTTTTTATTTTGTATAGTATGTAATAAATTTCTTCATTTATTGATTTTTTATGCTTTATTGTATCAAAGAGCTTAAGTATAAATAAGTTTCTTGCACAAAACAAATATTAAAATGTGTTTATTCTGAGGACAACAAATTCATGAAAACTTAGTTCAGAAATTAATTTATCAAAAAATACTGTGTGATGTATTCATGTTTCAATTAAGATATGTGAAAGTCAGTGTGTCAAAACATAACACATTCACTATATTTAAAATATAATTCAAAATTTTTATCTATATATTTTTAATACAAGAAGAAATTTGGCTTTAAATGCCTTGATGGGCTTGTAAATACTTAAAATCATAAATTTACCTAGGCTATTTTTCAAAATAATTTTTTTCTTACAGTTTCTGTTTTTTGTGGCTTTATTTTCAACTGTGAGACTTTCATGTATGTTAAGGGGGGAAAAATCTATAAAAAATTGATAAGGATTATTTAATTATTAGGAATAGACAGGAAATACAAAAATTGATTAGATTTTATAATGATAGGTTTGTAACCATGTTGTATTTAGTTTTACTGTTAAGAAAAACTTTAAAAATAGATTTATAATTCCATTGTAAAAAATTCCTCATGTAAATAATTTATTTTAGGATGTAGTAGAAATTACTAGAATGACATTGGTGGGGCCTCCATACAGAGAAAGACTTACGAGTGCCTTAGATGCAATAATGGAAAGAACACAAGATTTTACAGATTCTGCATACACCACTCATGCACACCGAGAAAAAATCCTACTTTTATGTGATCGTTGTAGACTTGAGCTAAATCAACTTCTTAGAATTGGTGTTACTTTAGTAAGATATTCACATTTTTTTTATTTGCTTTCTTTAAATTAATTAAAGTGCAATTAATTTAAGTGTTTTATTGTTTTTTAAAAGTTCTCTGATATTTTAAAAGTAACTTGTACAGTTTGTTTCATTGTACATTCCTTATTTTTTCTAGATTCTTTAATTTTGTTATGCTTATACATTTTTATTAAGAAAATGAAAACTAAGTGCAAAACAAATTAGTTAATCATCCTTTGAAAAGTGTATTAAAAAATGTTTCTTATGCTCTCATTGTTTTTGTTGCTATCTAAGTATCAAGTAGTTTACAATAATATATGTTTATATATAGGATCAGGATAATTGTACATCTCCTACAGAAGACTTGGAGGCTGCTATTCTTCAAATTCTGCGTGCTACTAAAGACTTAAAACAGGAGGTAAATGCTTCATTTTCACCTCATACAAATATTTAACCATGTGTATTCAGATAGATAACTTTGAAATTTATTGTATCATTAAAAAAAAAAAAAAAAAAAAAAAAAAAAAAAAGTAGAAAGCTATTGGATTAATATTTTTCATTTCAAATGATGGATCAGTATTTGAACATTCCAAAATATACAGAGTATCACTGACATTTTCACGGAAAAGCTTGAACACTATGATACAAAATAAGTTTCAGAAAAATTTTTGTGAATTATAAAATAAGAAAGAAAACTTCCTTGAATTATTTCAAAACTGTAATAAATGAAGCTTTGGATCCATCTGACATGAAAATAGTTTTTTTTTTTTTTTTTAAATTCCATCTTTGATATGGTAAATTAATTTGTGAGATTTCTTAGATGTTAAATATGCAGTTAGGTGGTCAAAAAATGTTACATCCACATCTACTTTATCAGCAAATAAATGCAAAGAAAAATGAAAACAGCTTTACATTTTGGAATTATGTTTAAAAAATAAGCTTAGGAGGCCGTCTTTATTAAGAAATTGTGTCAAACTTTAAAAATTTCAATAGGAACACTTAATTTTAACATTATATTTTAATTCTTTAGTAAATTTTACCTTGGGATACCGATGGCAAGGCATTTGTTCAAGTTTTCTTTTAGGAACTATGTAGGTTTAAAGCTTGGAACACTTAATGTTAAATTCATTTTAAATCATTTTAATCATGTTTTTAATAATTTTGAATCATTACAATGTGGATAGTTATTTAAGCATAATTCACAAACTACTTGGAGGAATGAACTGAAATTTTTAATTTGTATGTTTGAAGCTTCTGGGAGATTTTTTGTTAAAAACTCATAGATTACAATTCTGATTTTTTTTCTTCATAAGCTTTGTGTGTTTTGAAGTTATTTTCACAAAACAATATGATTTGCAACTTGAAATTTTTTTTAGCATAAATCAATATCTGGAAGTTTAAAATATCCAAATCCAAAATTTCATTTATCTTGTCATTTTAACGTTGTCAAGTAACGTTCATGTGTTGTCCTAATGTTTTGAGTTGTGCTTAAAAAACAACCTGCTTTGCACCTTGTTTTGTATCTGAAAATAATGTAATTAATATTAGGCATTCATTGCCATAATTTCTAAATTGATTGTTGAATTGACATGTTGAAAGTTTGTAAAATTTGATGCAATTTCATTTTGAAAATGGCTCTCTAAGTTCATTTTTTAAATATATATTTAAAAAAGGCATAATTCTCTATTGGTTGGATATTTTGTTTTGATCACCTAACTTCAGTCAAAATTATGTAATGTTATAATGAAGTGCTAAAACATTTCAAGACTGTTAGTTCTCTTATAATCTGTTGAGTTACTAAAGAGGATCATGAAGATTCATTTCCATCAACTGCCATAAATCAAATGCACTAATTAGGAGAGGGCCAACCTCGGTAATCACAGATTTTAGTTAATCTAATATATGTTTTAGACTAGAGGCTCCTTAGTCTCAGGGATTTTATACAATGCGTCTTAGTTCTTGAGAAACAGGAAGGTCTAATATTTTAACACAACTTAAATATTTACTTAATAACAAAAGTTTAACATTGATTGTAGCTCACTTGGAACGGCATTTGCTTGTTATCTTGAAGGCTTATGTTTGGTGCTGAAATGCGCTGCATTTTTCTCATTTTTTGTTTTATAAATATACTTGTAATTATAATTTTACAATCTCATTGTCAATCAAAAATTATAATATTGTTTATAAGTTATAATTTTAACCTATTTATTTTTTTTATTAACCGACTTCAAAGAGGAGGTTATGATTTCGACCTGTATGTATTTGTTGTTCACGCATAACTCTTGCAAATATGAACCGATTTTGATAATTCTTTTTTTGTTTGAAAGCGTACGAGGCCCATGTGGTCCCATTCGAATTTCATTAAAATCTGATAATTAGAACTTTTTTAAAAATAAAAACTTTAAATTTCAAATTCATTTTGAAGCAATCGACCAATTAGAAGTGTTCCTTTTGCATGCCTTTATGTTACACTTACATAGACATACGATCTTTTCACTGTTAAAAGTTTGAAGTTTTTTCTGCATCGTCACTCCACCGCTTTTATGGAATATCTCTATTTTGACCAATGAAAATTCACCATAATGCAATGAAGTAATCATTTTCTATAAAAGCGATGGATAGACGATAAAGTAAAAGTTTCAAATTTTTAACAGCATTCAAAATGCAAAATCCTAACTGGACGAGGGCCAGGATTCACATAAATTTTGCGCTGTTTGCGAAACGAGATTTATTAACAAGAAAATTTATTTAAAACATTGAAAAATTTGCTAAAATTCAGGCTTCTGATTCGTTAATCTGGTTTCGCTAACAGCGTAAATTCTTCCTGGATTACGGACAAGTTCTCTTATGCAAGAAACCGGAAATATAGCATCTAGGGGATATAGTGTGGAAATCGGCTATCTCAGGGCGTGTTCAGAGCATTTTGCAAAAGTAACCAATGTTACCGACCGATTGTAGGACAATACGAAAGCATATTGTGGCATCAATGAAAACTATTCTGTTGAATTGTAGCTGACGTCACACTTCGCTTTGATTTTCATTTCGTACTTGTCGACAATCGGTAAGTGGTCGGTAAGTAACTGGTAAGTTGTGCTGAACACGTCCTCTGTAACACTTAAAAAAAGCTCTAAAATGTTCTATTCTTTAAATGTGCAACAATGCTAATGGAATTTAAAGATAAAAGCGACATCTGCCGGACATTTTCTAAAAATGCAAGAATTATAGTTAGTCTAGATAATGTATCACGAAAATGCCGCAGATGTCGCTGTGATCGACACTTTGGAATTCAGTAGCATCGTTGCACATTTAAAGGATACAAATTTTTAGCACTGCTTGCATTGTAAAAAAATTGAACCCTTTTGCTGCATCGTCACTCCATCGCTTTTATAGGAAACGATTACTTCGCTGTATTATGGAGCATTCTCATTGGTCAAAACAAAGAAATTCTATAACAGCGATGGAGTAACGATGCAGCAAAAGGGTCAAATTTTTTACAGTGTTGATAGCAGATTTTCACTCCATGTATTCCAGACTCTCTCCTTCGAACAATGAAATGTTCTCAAAAATGAAGGCTTATAATTGATCAATCTTGTTTTGCTTAACAGCGAATAATCCTTCTGCATCCTAACCACTGTTGCAGAGATGCTAGTTTTTTTTTTAAGTACGAAATCTTAGCTGGAACAATTCTCGTATCCACCAAAGTGAAAGATCCACATCGATCCAGACATGAGAATTCAATATCGAAAAGCTGAAAATTCATCTCTAAAGAGCCTTACACGTTAAAGCAAGAGTGTCTGTGTATCAGGGTGCTTGTTATGCCGGATTCACAAAGTGCTTAAAGTACATTGCTATGTGCTAGATTTACATTTGGACAAATATAAATAACGAAAAATTTTGATAAGCTTACCATTAAAGTTAAGCTAGTTAACTTCTTTCACCTATAAAACGAACTCTTTCAGGCGACTACCGCCAAGTTCTAGAATAAAAATTCTTAAATTTTCTGTACTTAGGAAAACCGCGTTTATCAAAGAACATTCTTAACTTCAAATATTGCTACTTTCATATAGACGCATGTTGAATCATGGTGTGATTTTGATAATATCTTCCTTTTTAGTTTTTATGACTCAAAAGGGTATTTTAATACATACGAACATTTAGAGTTACTTTGCTATGCATTGAATCATAGAAGCAACTTGACGCTCTCTGATTGTGTACGCGTACTTTAAACTGTAAAAAATCTGACCCTTTTGCTGCATCGTCACTACCCCTCTTTTATAGAATATCTCATTTTTGATCCATGAGAATGCTCCATAATAGGCTGAAGTAATCGTTTTCTATATTAGCGGTGAAGGGACGATGCAGCAAAAGGGTCAAATTTTTAACAGTGCACCCTGTTTAAAATATCTTGAAAAAGTACCTCTATTTTTAAAGACTATCTATTTTCTGACCAATGAAAACGCTCCATAGACGTTTTTAGATCGCTCTCATTAGTCAGAAAATAGATAGTCTTTAAAAACAAAGGCAATTTTTCACAATAATTTTAACGTATACTGATGGATTGTCAGCTTTTCAATGCCCATTTGCGAAGTCTGTAGATTTCAATGTGGACCTTAAGGCACTACGCTAGTGTCAAAAAAAGATCCGGATGTTAGTGTAAAGACTATGGGTGTGTTCTTTTCAAATATCTCGCTCAAATTTTAATATATTTACATGATTTTTTTTGCATAGGATAGCCGAGGATGATCTACAACCGGCCTAGTTTTTACTTCTTCGATTTTGCTTATGTATGTTTTATATAATGATAGTTTCTATTTCAGAACCGTTTAAACCGGTTTTGAAATTTAAAATATTTTTTTTTTTTAAATCTGAAACCAAAATTGAAAAAGTAAAAACTAGGTCGGTTGTGGAATATCCTCAGCTATCCTATGCAAAAAAGATCATGTAAAAATTTTAAAATTTGAGCGAGATATTCGAAAAGAACGCCCCCATAGACTTCACATTATCATCCGGGTCTTTTTCTGTGCCTACAGTCTGTCTCAAAAGTTTAAGCACTCTGCAAATCTGGTTTAAAATAATTGAAGAAGAAAATATTTTATGCTAATTTACAATAAGTACTCAACATTTAATCAAAATTAAATAGAATAAGAGATTTAGGGTAGTTAAAATAAAATATATATTTATTTTTATTTAGTTTTTCTTTTTTTCTTGAAGAAACGCTGTCTCAAAAGTTTAAGCACTTTATGCAAATTTTTTTAGAAACACGGGATTGGTATTGTGTAATGACGTTTTATGACATCATATTGCACTTTTATACAAGTATAAAAGGTGGAGAAATTATTTCCCAATGTTTTAAACATGGCAAAGGGTAAAGAATTCACAAAATGTGAGATTTTGAAAGATTTTAAATTGAAATATCAAAATAAAACTCTTTCTGCAATTGCAAAAGCTTTAAATTGATCAAAGCTATGTATATATCAAGTACTTTCCAGAAATGATAATTTTAAGCGGAAACCAAGATGTAGACGACCACGTATGACGACTGTTCAGATTGATCGGAAAATACGGAGATTGGTATTTAGACAAAATATGTCCCCATACGGCAAATTAAAAATAATCTCAAAGTACAGATGTCCAAAGACACTGTAAATAGACGTATTAAAGCGTGTGATTACATCATGTAAAAGAAATTGGCTCGCAAACCGTCTGTTAAATTACATCACAAACAGGTAAGAATGAACTGGGCTAAAAAAACACATATCCTACGGGGACAAATGGCTTACTGTTTTATTCAGCAATGAGAAAAAGTGGAACTTAGAAGGCCCTGATGGTTGGAACGCGTATTGGCATGAGTTACGCAAGAACCGAAGGACATTTTTAAGCAGGCAGCAAGGCGATAAATCCATTATGGTTTGGGGGGCATTTGGGACATTTGGCAGTCCCCTCTGGTTTTTCTAAAAGGAAGAGAAGATTTAAAAAAGTTTCAAGAGACGCTAAACCTTCATTTGCTTCCATTCGGTGACATTTTGAAAGGTTTTGAATGAACTTTTCTGCAAGACAATGCCTCAATCCACGTATCCCATTCTACAAAACTTTAGATTTTTCAGAAAAATTATAAAGTACTTGACTAGCCAGCCTTAAGTCCAGACTTAAACCCGATTGAGAATGTCTGGAATATATTAACTCGCCATTTTTAGGCAATAGAAAGCAGTATGACTCTATTGAAGAACTCCAAGACGCTAATGAGAAAGCATGGTATTCTTTGTCTCCAGAAACTTCACAAACACTAATAATTTCGACGAAAGCAAGTTTATTTTAACTTATCCGAAAACATGGATAAAAAAATTGTTAGTGAAAGTTCTGTAAAAATTATTAATATGGTTTTTTTTGACATTGTGCATAAACTTTTGAGACAGTTTTTTTTTATAACTTTTTTTAATTGTATTTTTTAAAATTATCTAATTTATTTTTTTCTATTTTTGATATCGTTTATTTAAATAATATTGCGAAATATATAAATAAAAAAATGTTATTAATTCTTACTTTTTATAATTATCTGAAAATCGATATTTTATGCTTGTGCTTAAACTTTTGAGACAGACTATAGTGTGCGGCCTTAAAGTTTGCTGGATGCGATAAATTTCCGAAATGTTAAAGCTTAAATGGACAAGTTCTCGCATCCACTAAAGCGGAAATAGGCATCGATACCAATCGACATCCTTAAGTTGTTGAAAAGATGAAAATCCTTTAGTACATATTTTGCTCCGGAGGAAAAAATTATCTCTTACATATCAATGCAAAATAAAGTGCATAGATATGTGTAGCAAAATTATCTTTAGATTCAGATTTGGTTACCGGATTACACACCAGAATGATTTCAGATTTTGTTCATGTAGGATTCCTGGATGTGAATAAGACGACACATGGAGCACAGTATACAATTGATTGAAAAGATTCTGGACAAAAATGAGTCATCAAGGGGGTCCTTGTGGTCGAGTGGTTAAGACACCACGCTGCTAATCTCTTGAGAGCGTAGGAGATTGTGGGTTCGAATCCCACTGGCTACATTGCACACACTCTTTATGTGTAGCTCCCGGTTGTACTTTTCTTGTGTCGTAATATTTCCTTGTGCTATCTTGTTCTTGTATGCCCACGAATTTGTAAAATAATATGGATTATGTATTTATGTCTGTGTAGAAATAAAGGATCATTCGGCGTACAATCGAACTCTACCAGGAAATCATCATCAAATTTTATAATAGAAAATGCCTAGCATTGCGATACATTGTTAAAATTTAACTTTTGCTGCATCGTCACTCCATCCCTTTTATGGAATATCTCATACATACATTGTAAAAAATTTTACCCTTTTGCTGCATCGTCACTCCCCGCTTTTATAAAATATTTGTCTTTTGACCCATGAGAATGCTCCTTGATAGGCTGAAATAATCGTTTTCCATAAAAGCGGTGGAGTGAGTTTCAGATTTTTAACAGTTTAGTTGGGACAAAAGCGTCCGTGAAAAAAGTATTTGGGCATCGAATGCTGTCACTCTCTTATAGATGCAGCCAAGTACAGGTTATGATTTTCGGATTCCTCGTCGAATCATTTCCGATGCCTTTACTGCATTTATAGGAATTAGATTGTTGTAGTTTATCTATTGAATCATAGAGCGATTTTTGTTAAAATCTTTCTTTTTGCTTTTTCTGACTGAAGGGGAAGTACTTTTGACTACACTAGAAAAGCATTTTACTATCATTGATACATGGAGTCATTTTGCTGTTTACTCATATATGGAAGCGCTTTGCCGCGCGTTTATGTGTAAGGACACTTTATTTGAGGCATTGTCACCTTTCGATAACCACTCCCGATGTCCGTACGATTAGATGCTGACTTTAAGATTTCATGAATGCGGTAACTTTTCGCCGTGCCAGATCTGAAGAAGTTACCACATCCAGAAAACCTAAAGATTCACAAAGATACTAACCGATATTGTAAGTGTCTTTTGAAAAGTTGACAATCAAACAGTGACAAGTAAAGCGAATACATCAGAACTCGGCTAAGTTCGTTCATTAGTAATGCGTTGCAAAGGGCCATCATATGTCAGTACACATAATTATGTATCACGGTATAAATAACTAAAAAGTAGGAAATAAATTTAACTTTTTCAAAAAAATGTATAACCGACTCCAAAAAAAAGCGCTGAAAAGAAATTAAATAATTCTATAAAATTCTCTAATGACAAATCGTTATCCAATAACCACACATTGACTATCATGTACCGGTATAAAACGGTTAAATTTTTTAATATATAGAATTTAATATCCACCAAACATAGGTTTTCCAGAGAATATTTTTTACAAGAGATTAATTTACATATTTTTGATTTAATTTTTGAATATATACATATAAAAAGTAAGGAATTACTTTTTGAAGTTGGTGCCAAACTATCTTAAGTATAGTAAGAATTGTGGATATATCATGTCTAGTACCATAAATAAAACGGGGAAATCATTATCGATTATGATTGTTTGGCACCAATTTCAAAAAGTAATTCCTTACTTTTTATATGTATATATTCAAAAATTAAATCAAAAATATGTAAATTAATCTATTGTAAAAAATATTCTCTGGAAAACCTATGTTTGGTGGATATTAAATTCTATATATTAAATTTAACCGTTTTATACCGGTACATGATAGTCAATGTGTGGTTATTGGATAACGATTTGTCATTAGAGAATTTTATAGAATTATTTAATTTCTTTTCAGCGCTTTTTTTTGGAGTCGGTTATACATTTTTTTGAAAAAGTTAAATTTATTTGTAGCTAAATAATTGTATAAAACATCATAAAACTTAATAATTTTAAATCACTTTCAAAATGTATTTACTAATATCTTTATCAATGGACTGATATTGAACAATTGTAACAGTTCATGATTTTAAAGAAACATCATTTCTGTATTTCTTTAACAAGGGAATTTAATGCGATGATAATATTGCTATGTTTTTAAGTAACAAACATAATTATATTAAAAAATAGTGCAAAAATTAAATTGCAACCTATTTTTTGCATATCATAAATTTTTAAATTTGTAATATTTTGAATAATTGCTTTTTGAATAATTTTGATTTTGCATTTATTTTCTTTCAACTTTTATTTTATTTGAATATGTTTTATTTTATCAGAACTAAAGGACACCACAACTTATTTTGTAATGGTTTTGGAATTTTTATTACTTAATAATGGATCTATTTTTTTTTTTTAAATCCTTAAATGAGGAGAAATTATGGTTTAAAAGTCAAAAATGCTAAATTAAAGTTTAAATAAATTAACTTTTTAATTAAGATACAATAATTGATATTATTAAATCATAATTACAAGAATGTTTATAAAATAAAAATTGAGGAAAACAAATGCACTGTGTTCTGGTATAGAACCTGAGCCTGCAGGACAATGAGCAAACACCATACCAAATGAGCTACGATCAATGTTATCCTTTTGTTACAAAGTAAGTTGTGTAATAATGCAGTAGAAGCCTGGTTATCCGAATCCCATTTATCTAAAAATCGGCTTAACCGAAAGATCTTATAATTCCTTAAAGCCTTTTTTAAATGCAAAAAATTTTATTGTCAACACTATTTTTACTGAAATCGATATCAAATCATAGACAGCTTTCAACATATTTTGATTTATGATACTATTTTATTTGTATGTTTTAGATCAAAACATTTCTGAATCATTTTTAATACATTGAAGTGTTGTTTTAATACTTATTAGCTTTAAAAATTAGAAGACAAATAAGTAAAAATCAAAACTTTGAAAGGTGTAATATTTGTAGAAATAGTTTTATAAAAACATGTTCTTTTTGAAAAAAATTAATAGAGTTAACTTACTTTTTTTTTTATAACCTTTAAGATCAGTATTATTTCATTAAATCTGTGATGCACAAGTTTTTTTAAATTGTTGCACGTATTATTTCATTAATTACCTATAAAATTTACCATTTTTATTTGTTTTCTGTGGCTCTGTGTTGCATGCGTATCTCTCTCCTTGGTGCAGAAAATTATCTCTTTGCATGTTAAGCAAACTCCTGTTACATCACTATCAGCATTGATCTTCAATTTTATCTAGTAAATTTTCGTCTTGCAGTTGAAAGGACTTGTAATTTTGGTTTGTCAATCAGGATGCTTTGAATATGTTACCAGAACATTTTTTATTACAATTATGCTCTAAATTACAATCACACTTTCCATCAAATAAGTTTTCACCACAAGTCTCCCACATATTCTAAAATTTCTATAGAATCCAGTTAACCGAAAATGCTTTGGTCCCATGCTTTTCGGATAACTGGGGTTTTACTGCATTATCCCCTCCCGCTCCCTGTTTCTCAAGAACTAAAGAGCATTGTATGGAATCCGTTGAACTTGAGAACAAGGGGAATCTACCTTACAAACATACATTAAGATAATCAAATTCTACAGTTACCAAGGTTGCCCTTCTCCTTATAAATTGAAAGCAGTTTCAATCTATAATTCTTATAACTATGTGCCATGAAATCAGAACATTGAGATTTAATAGTCAATGAGCTCACATTAACAGCAACAATATCAAATGCTACTTCCAGTGCTATAAAGATCATAGAGTCTGGAACAATGACAGCTTGTTCGTTAGAATTATAAATCATGTTACATGAATTGGTACATAGGGCAAGTGTGCATGAAAAATGAAGTATGCAAAAAGATTAATGTTATATGCCAAGTGATATTGCTTCTGAAAGGTAGTTTAATGGGGATTATTTAATGGTATACAGCTGTTTCTTCAGGTACGTGGCTTTTGGTTTTGATGCCTCATATATTTATTTCAATGATACGGTAGATTCCTTCAAATCTGCACATATTGAAACCAGGGTTGTGCAGACTTTAGAATTTTGTGGATTCTGGTCACTGTTTTGTCTGCACTTTTAAATCAGTAATTTAAATTTATTTAAACATTGAAAATTATAATGAATGCTTACAATAAAGTAAATTATTAAAATAATTAAGTAAAGCATTAAAATAATTAAGAAAAGCATTAAAATAATTAAGAAAAGCATTAAAATAATTAAGTAAAATGTTAAATTAATTTAATCATTAATTCATAATTATGTAACATAACACAAATTTTGCTTTAAAAGCAGAATGAAGCTTTTTTATGATCTCTGCTTTTTGGATTATTGTCAAACTAACATATTTACTTTTCCTGTCTTTTTTTTCCTCGTTAGAAATACTGAAAACAACTATGTTAGGCAGAATTAAATAAAAATCATTGCAGATTGTAACTAAAGCAAATGTAAAAAAGTAAACATAAACAATACGTCTTTAACAGTTATAGATTCAGGTATTATACAAACACTATTGTTGTACCCTCTTTTTATCTCAGATAAAAATATAATTTGCACCATAATCATAAACTAATCAAATTGTCATTTTTATTCAGATTTTATAAATAAAAATGCTTGATTGATTAAAAAATAGTATTGAAAAAAAGATTGTGATTACCATTGATATTAGTTGCATCTTTATTTTTTACAGACATAAATTCATATTTTCTTCATAAGGAGCTTAAATTTGGTTGTATTAACCAGAATTAATATAAAAATGTAAATGCAATGTTGATGAAATAATAAATTAAATTAAAACTTGGATGAATGAGTGTAAGAAAAATAAACAATTCTGTTACAGTTTGCACTTGCTAGCATTGTGCAGCACCTACAATACAGGGCTGCAAAAAAGCTGTCTAAAATTAATAAAGGATGCTTTTATTGGTTTTAACCAGCTTTTTTTGGCCAAAATAGGCCAATTTTAGCCATAATTGGCTTTTATACAGTGAAGCATTTTAATTATAAGCACATTGAGCAAAAGACACTTTTTAAGTGTCTTTTAACTAGTTTTAATGATGTTTAATTTACTTTGAGTTTAATAAATTTATTTATTAAAATGGAAAATTGGGATTTTAATTATGATTCATTATGAGAAATTGCGTTATAACCCAATTTTTCAATAATGAAGACTAATACTAGAATAACATATTTATGGAGTTGCTAGTGTTTATAGTTAGATTTGCAAATATGTCAGCTAAATTATAAATTGGCCATACCAAGTGCTTTTTCTGATTTACATTGACCTTAATTCCACCCTTGTTTTTCCATTTTTACTGCTTTATAAAATTAAAGAGGACAATCGTTGCTTAGTTACATGTTTTATTACTTAACTAGTTTTAAGAGTTATTAAAATGTCATATTTTATTCCCTATAAACATTTAAAATCATACATATAAAAAACACAATTTCGCATTATTGAAAATAGTATTATGAATTATGCATAGTTCATAATATATTATATTTCACAATTTATTTCAGTATTCTCAATTAGCATATGCATGAATAAATTCATGCAAGAGGGCATGTATGCACTTTTAAATAACAAAGAGCTATTTAAAATTTTAATGCAACAAATTTTATTAAAACATTTTTTGTTGTTGTTTAATTTTATATAATTATGTATTAAACTCTCCTCAAATACTGGATCCTTCCTATTTTCTCTTTCAACATTGTTCATTCTGTGACTTAATCTTTACATATTGGCCTGTAAGAATGTTTCCATGAATACTTTCATGTGTTACATTTTGCCATAATTCAATTAAATATAATTCTTAAGAATTTGTAATATAACTAGAATTATGATAAATGATAGAAGTTTCAAATACATTTTTTGAGTATATTTTCTTTTTTCCAAGATTTTTATATTTTTTCAGGCATAATGCCTTCACAGTTGACTTCTAGTGGTTATAAAGACTTATTTATTTGAAAAATTAAATAGAAATATATAACTTTTTTAGTAGTAAAAAATTAAAAATGTATTAAAAATAAATCAATCAAAATTTAATATGGATTCGATACAAATTAACACTTTAAAAATAAAAGCCAGCTTTTTTTCAATTTTAGTCAGCTCTTTTTAAGTGGATAATTGCTTTATGCTATTGTGATAACAGATAAAGGAATAACACACAATTTAGAATATTTAAACACCATGTTTTGAAAATTAAATCATATCATATCTGTTTCAGATAACAAATTTAGGCATCTAAATTGTCATACCTGTAACTAATAATTAGAATATAAAAACTATTAACAAATGTACATAGTTATAATGAGAGTGTATTGTCAATAATAATAAATAATGTAAAATGCATGGATTTTATAATGTGAAAAAAAAAAGTGAATATATCAAGCTCATTATCCAATGCATAGTCTAATCACTCTGAACGCATATCAATGGATGTGTTTGTTATCATGAACTATGACGTCACAAGACCGACATAGGAAAAGTATCATTTTTGCAACATGATAAATAATGCTATGTAAAAATTTTTATAAATCAGTAATTATAACTCAAATTAAAAAAAAAAAATCACTGTCCATTTTCCATTGTTCACTTTTTTTTTCTATTGGATTTTAGGTAAAATTAGAGAAAGTGAAAATTTTCCATTGCACATATTTCAATTTGTGTCTAATCTCTTAAAACCTGATGAATTATATAAACGGTTATAACTGAGTGAGTTTTGCTGATGTGAAGATGTAATTTTTTGCATTTAATTCATAGCTGGATAAGGAAAGTTTTCCTAATTAAAATTTTTACCCTACAGGGGCCATATAAAAATTTAATTTTCATATTTTTCAAATACCCCCCCCCCCCTCCAATGGAGTTGCTACCTATGTCATCATATTTTGCATCTTTTTTATGAAACTTTGCAATTGGAAGTATGGGTCTAGGGGCAATATTTATATTTAAGGAAATAACCTATTGTTTTTAAATTTATAAATTATCCTGTATATATGTATATATAATAATGGGTCACTTACCAGTTCTGGTTGTTAAATATATATGTTACCAGCCAAATCAGTTTATCCTAACACTATTAAGATAAACTATTTTTTCCTTAGCCAATCTAATTTGGCTTAATGCACATAGGATAAACTAGTTTGACCTGCTACAGTAGGGTGCAAATGTTTATGCACATTTTTATAAAAAGAAAAATACATACTGAAATGTTTTGAAATTTTTACTGTATCTAATCAACTGGATTACAAATTCATGTTTTGAAGTCAGAAGCAATTCATTGTAAGAGAAATAATAAATTGAAAAAAAATCCAAAATTGTGATGTCGCAAAAGATTATGCACAAAAATGAAATATTTATGTTTCACAAAGCACCGCAGTCATTTAGTAGCCTATGGTGTTTCCATTGCACCTGATAAGATTAAATATGAGATTTTCCAAACACAAAAGTATGAAAAGTTTTGGGAGCGAGTTTGTACCAGGCTTCCTCAATTGCTGATTTAAGCTTTTGCACTGAGTAATACTGCTTCCCATTCTTGTCTTGTGAGTGGATTCCCCAAATGTTCTTTATTGGATTGAGATATAGGCTGAGTTCTGGCCAGTTCATCTCACTGATATTCGGAGATCTAAGTCATTCTTTTGTGCAATGGGAAGTGATTATCAATGTGTTGTCTTGCTGAAAATGTCCAGTTGGTATCAGTATGAAGTTTACGAAATGATTATAAATGCTCACTCAGAGTTTCCTGATACTTTTGTGAATTTTCATTCACAAGAGTGTGAGTCATTCACAAGGCATTGAGTATTCATGTGAGTCATTTAGAAAGCAAATTTCCAAAGAAGATTTTTCCAGAAAAAATAATAAATAATTTTTCTTGTACTTCTGTTATAACTTGGCCAACATAGGATAGGAAGAAGTGCCAAGCTGGATATCATTCCAAGTAGTTCTAAGTGTTAATTGAACATCAGTGTGCTATACCAATGACCTGATTTCAAGTCCTGGCCTGGACACTTTTTCACTCTGTTGGCTATACATCTTTTAAGCAATAAAAAAATCAAAATAGTAGGTTTCTTTGTTACTTTTTCGGATTCAGTATTTGATGATTACTATGAAGACTGAAACTGCTTTGTACCATTATTAATTTTTCAATTGTGAGATGTTGAGTGATTGTCACATGTTCAATTCTAACTTACTTTATGATTAAAAACCCAAAACCAAAAATTATAGTTCTAATCTCAGTCTTCTTCCTCCTTATGCTGTTTAAAACATGTTTAATGAATTTACAGTTGTGATATAATCTTTTAAAACTATGGAATATTAAAAAGAATGTTATTTTTTTTCTTTTTAAACAGCTTCAAGATACTGCTTTAGATCAGGCTCAAGAATTAATTAAATACTTTGAAGATGTAGATATTTTAAGTTATCTAAAAACTTCAGCCCATGCAGGTGATCAAGAGAGAATGGAAAAATATGCAGAAAAGTTTACTGAATATGCTGAACATGTGCAAGATGTAAGAAAATATTATTAAAATATGTCCTTATTTTGTATAATATTCCATTTTATAAACATAATGCTTTTTAAAATGTTTTAAGCCTTTGGAAACAAAAAATAACCTTTTGCTATTGCTTAGAAATATTTCTTAATATAATATTATTTTAAAAACTTTTCATTGAAAGTGATAAAATTTGTCTTCTGACAAGAATTATTTTTAATTAATTTATTTGGAGTTACTAAGAAAATACATGTTATTGGTAGTGTGTATTTTACAGATTTTCTTTTATCAGACATTCACTCAAGCAATTTGGTATCTTCTGTTTACAGTGAGTGAAAAAAATACAGCTGATATGCTTTTATTTAGATATCCTTATTATTATGCATCAAATTGATAGTAAACCTATTAGATTCTCCTATACATCCAGTAAGAAAATTATCACTATGAAGCTATGATTTCTAAAGTATATATCATCTTTTAAAGCAGTCAACTTTCAAAATAATATGCATGAAGCAAAGTATTAAACATTTTCTATCCGATCTCATATCATTATTTTTGTATTAAAATTATGATAAGTAAAGCAATCTACTTTTGGTATGCATTGTCTCATTTTATTATTACTTTCTTTCTGTTGAAACGACAAGGAAATTATAAACAATGAATTTTATTAATTTATTTTTATTATTATTGAATTTGTTAAGTGGAAAGTTTTGAAGGAGGTTCATTATACCACTGTGTGATCATGTCATCAATTAATATTATTTCTAGAACTAATAAAAATTCCTCTTTTAGCATTGCATATTTCAAGATCGGTCTAATGATCAGTCTTTGTGAGAACTACTTGCAGAAAATTCACTTATGTTGCTAATTTTTAGTACAAAAATTTTATAGTGCTTATTGTAGCCATCTATGTTCTAAGAAGATGAAGAAAATTATTATTTCAATACACCTTTAAATCAATTTTGTAAATGCATATTTAAGAAAAAAATTAATTTCACAATTTTAATTACTTATTTATTAAAATTGTCTTTGTTTCATTAGTTAAAATTAATTAGGTTTATATTGTTATTCACTAATTTTATTTAATTTAAATGTGATAATTTAGGCTTGTAAGTTGCTACATCATGTTGCCACCACTGAATCCTTGCAAGTGTCTTCAAAAAATACTGAATCCTGTTTAAAGCTATTTGCAGCTCAGGTATGTTTTAGGTCTTTTGTTATAACTTATGACAATGTGAATTGATATATTGAAAACTTATATGTATATATATACCTTTGACAATAAAGTTTGATGAATAATCCTGTAACCTTAAGGTAGATGAAATATTAACGAAACTTACCATACCATCCTTCGAAATAATCATGTCCCATAACTATGCACTGCTTCGATCTGCTATACACATCCTGAGAAATTCGCAAGAAGTGTTCTTTTGGGATGGAGTTCAAAAACTTTGTCACGTTTCGTTGGATGTCAGCAATTTGGTCAAATCTCTCTCAAAGAGATTTTGAGTGGTGAAAATAGGAAGAAATCTGGAGGGTTGAGATCTAGCGAGTATGGTAGATGTTTAGTTTGCACCACCCCTCATGAATTTCTTTTGGTGTCTTGCAAAGCTTAAAACCAAACTTTAAACTGATCTTTTGTTCATTCATTTTCCTGTTCTCAGTTAAAAACCAACACACTGAACAGGCACTTAGTTAAGCACATCTTACACCGAATGTAAATGACGCTCAATTGAACAATAGTGGGATAAGATGGTCAACACTTGCCTATATGCTGGTGCAGTGTTTTATTTCCCCAGTGTAGCCAGATCGGTTGTTCTGAATTCATTCACTGAACTTTATTGTCAGAGGTAGTATATATATATTAGTACCTGTGAAATACAGATGGGAAATAGAGTTCATTTTGGTTAACAGGTTCTATCATTTCATACTTGCACAGGTAACAGGTTCCAACAACCTGTTATTTTTGTAACATATAACTAATTAATCACTGTATATGATGTCAATGGATGTTTTAATTAGAAGGAATTTAAACAAAATATTTGAAATAATTTTAGGATGTATGTACAGATGCTGTTTTCTATTTTAATAATTCCACACCATTAAATTAGTTTCTGGTTAAAAAATTTAATTTTTGCATGACAAAAATTTACCTAATTATGATACTTTAAATTTCATGCATTTTCAATCTATTCTGGTATTCAGAAAGCTCTTTTCCATTGACTGTAACTAAAACATTGAAAATTCATAAACTTCAAAGTATCATAACTCAGTAAGTTTTGGTCATAGAATAGTCATTTATTTACTGTTTTACTTGTTACAGAGCTCTCACAGGTAACTAAAATGCTACTAAAAGTGACTATTTTCAGCATCATGTGACTATTTTAGGCCAAAAATAATTTAAAAGTGACTATTTCAAGAAAAGAGGTGACATTTTTGGATTCCAGTGACTATTTTTCTGAAAATAATCAATCATTTTTCTCAAAACACCTGTGAAGTCATCTTCCCAAACGCATTCGGCCAGTCACTTTTCTTTCTTACCATATGTAAAGATCTTGAACTGTTAAAGATAGAAAGCTCTCAAAGGGCCAATGTAAACTGCGATCCACATCATGGCAGCATACACATTTTGCTCCAAAGCAGGAAAAGTCTGCGATTTTCAGTCCTGTATATTTTGAAATTCCTTTTGTTTTCCACTGCTTTTCTGTTCAGACTTGTAAAGAAACCATTCAAAAATAACTTATATATGTAAGAGATCAGACCTGTTGGCTGTAAGACCACAGTCCGTTGGTCGTTGGTTTCCCAGCAACACATTTTCAGCTTCACACAGAGCAGATTTTGTCCATTGAACAAGGTTCGGCACTGTGATGTCAACTAATCGTCTTTTGTGTCTTGCAATCACATAAGTCATGTAGCCATGTAGGTGCTGTCAGACAGAGAAAAAAGTCTAATTTATGGGAACTGGTTTATTAATCTTTTTCATACAAAATTGTCCTTTTAAAATCAGGTCCTCATTGGCTTGACTTAAAAATTCTAAAACAATCATGCGGTTATTTTTTGGCAAGTTTTGGGGTCAAAAGGCATGGAATATCACTGCTCCAGACTACTTAAATGTTCTCTTTTTGTAATATATAGCAGAGTATAATTACTTTAAAAATAATGAGTTATAACTTTCTTTAAATTCATAAAAAAACAATAGGTAATTTGCATCTTCTTAATAGAAAAATAAAGTATCTGGGTGATTCTCAAAATAGGGGACTATTTCAAAAGTAAAATCTTAAAAAAATAACTGTTAGCAAAATTTCTGAAAAAAATAGGTGTTGTTAATATAGTATTAGGTATACTTTACATGTAGTCAGCAGAGCTAAATATTTAAAAATTAACTTTAAAAAAAAATTAGCATTTTTTGAGCCATGCTAATGACAAAACAAATTGCATGGAATAAATATATTAAGAAATTTTTATTTTCTTCCTGTTTAAATATTTTTTTCTATATTTATTAGCTTCCTTTTCAGCAAATGGTTTCCATTTTTACATATATACATATAAGGAGAATGAAAACATTACCAAAGAGCAAAATTTGTTTACATGAGCAACATTCTGACACTAACAATGTAAGAAGCTGTCTTAGTGATTTTCTGACAGATTTAATACATATTTTAGGGATAATAAATGTAATACCTAAATTTATATTTAAAATTAAACTTTGTAAAATATACAATAAAAGCAATGATTACATTTATGCACACAGGAGGCTTTAGCATGGACAGAAAAACCATGCTAATGACACTGATATTTGTCCATGCTAATGACAAATTTTAATTTAAATAAGATTATGAGCCATAATATAATCACAATGCAATAGTCCTTTCTGGGGCTTTTTAAAACACAAAAGTCCTATGCAAATAAGTAAAATAAAAATTTTAATTATAAAATAAACATGAAAATTATTATCCATTCTAATGACATACAATTGATGTACGCCCCTAATATTCAACTTCTATTCTTAAAATACAATACATGCTGCTATTTTCAGGCTGGGATAAAATGGCTACTTGTTGCCATGGAGAAACTTTATATTTTCAAACCATTGTCATATGTGAAAATGAAATTTTGATTATTAACCAGCTGTTATAATATGACCTTGTTTTGAAAATAGAATATGGAGGACAAACTTTAATTACTTTTTTATATACTATAATTTTATTTTTAAAAAGAAATTTATTGGATAAATCCTCTCCTTGATTAATTTAAAGAAAGAATAACATTTCTTTTATTTTATAAACATGATATTAACTCTTTAAAAAGCTAGTATATACAAGGCACAGCTGCTGTGGACATCCATGCTAATGACATTTTGAACATTTATTCTGTTATTTTAAGGTGTTTTTAACTAAAAAGTGAGTAATTCTTGAGTGCAAATAATGAATAATATTAAGACAAACATATCTAAATATAAAAACATTACAGAAAACCTCTCAATTTTTTTTGTATGCCGAAAGACATAAATTGTCCCCTATTTTGAGAATCACCCATCTACTTACAAATTTGGAAGAGCTTATAGTAGAAATGCAAGAAGATGATTCTACAGAAAAATATTTCTTTAAGTAAAATCCAACAGAAGGTTTTATTAGGTAGACCAAAACACAGATTGAATTCATACAGTAATAACACTGAAGCAAGAACCAGTTGACCTGCATGAGAAATCTCTCATTTTATAATGGTTTACGACTAATCACTACTAGCCAGCACATGCTGGAACTCTTGCATAAAAAAACAGAAAGTTCAGTAACATTGTGCAATCTAAACCTATTGACAAATAATGCTTGTTGCTTAATTGGTATCTTGTTATCAATCAACCAACCAACCATGCATTTGACTGAAAACCATTTAAAACAGATTAAACATACTGTCCATACTGTTGGAGGTTAATGATTTGTTTTGTTAGTAGGTTAGTGGTATTTATGTAGTGAAACACAATAAAAAAGTACCTCTATAAATAAATGAAACACTTAACATAAAAAATGAAAACTTCATAAATACACTTAATGAAAAATGATGGAAAAAACTTAATAAAAGTGGGGTTCTTCCACAAAATGCCTCCTTTTTCCAGCATTTTTCATACTAAACACTTTCAAAATAGATGTAGATATATGAAGCAAACATAAATATATGTACACAATTAGAAAATTATTGCTTTCAAAAAGTTAATCAAATCATAATTTTAAATTCAATTTTTTTTTCACCATAAGTAAGCAGATTTAAGATTCATAAATAAGTTCTTGCACAGAGACTTTGTTAGGAGATCAGCTAAGTATATTACTAAGAATGGAATTTTTGGTTAAAAGCTTTAACAATTATCATGAATCTATAAGAAATGACATCTCTATGCATGTTATTTTTAATAGAGCTGGACCATAACCACTTAAAATGTATTTTTTAAAATTATTAAAATGAAATATGATTTTTGAAGCAATTAAATTTTATGTGGAGGAACTCCTAAAATGTTATTTTTATTTATTTATATCTCTGCATACTCTTATGAACAGTGTTGTAGTCATAAAATAACCTAACCAGAGGGTATATGCTAGAGAATATATTCTATAGGTTTTGCTTGAGAAATAAAGGGACACTTGAGGTTTTAATGCAAAAGGTATCTGGTGTGTACCACCATATATCTTTATTAGAGCTCTTGTTATAAAACTAAATTCAGTTACTCAGCTGTTCATAATAAGTTTAGTACCTAAAACACAATTTTTAATATTAATGGGAAACACAAATCTTAAAATGTTTGGCTATTGTATTCTTACCCTATTTTAAAATATAGATATTTTATTGATTTTTAGCTGGTATCTTAATTCTGCCCCCCTCCCACTCAATAACTTTTCATATACAATTTATTTATTATCTAATGAATGTTTTTATTTTAACATTGATTTTTCCATTTCCATTATTTTATTAACAGTTCTTTATCTTAATTTTGAAAGAACATTTTTACTATGGTATTATTGATCCTCTTGTGTAACTTATGTTTCATGTAATCCTATTCTAGAACTAGTTTGATTCATAGAATGTTAGTATGCATTTTCTAAATTTGAAAGTGATTAAAAAAACTTGATAAATTTTCATTTAAAAAATGTTTAGGTTAGGCAATATATTACAAAAGAAATGGACCATACATAAATAAAAAAAATGGAGGAAGAAATAATATGTTACTTCAATGAAAAAGTTCATTGGTTGGCAGTCTATCAATATGGAATCTGATCATCCTTTTTAGAAATACAGTATAGAACCATTTATCCAGTAACCAGTTATCCAGAATATTTCTAATAGAATGATGTTACAATCTTTGTAGAAAAAAGTGCCATACACTGCCAGTTTGACATATACATTGCTTGAAACAATTGTATAGTTTGATAACAGCTTCTAGTACTCGAAATAGAAGCATATATAGTCATATTATGAATATTTTCATTTTTATGCAGAGAAAACAGAAGAAATTTTGTTCCCAAGGAATATCTATAAATTACCTTCTTTCAAACTCTAACATTTGAACTTACTTGCATCTGATTATTAATTGAACTAATCTAATAATTAATTTAAAATTAGAAGCAATTCCACAACCACATACATTCCATAAAACTTATCAAATGGATGCTGATTCAATGCCCAACCAGTTAACCGAAAAAAACATTTATTAAGAATACTTCTGGACCCCAACCATTCTGGATAAATGGTTCTGTACTGTATGTAGTTTTGATTCATTTCAAGAGTAGTATAATCTGTATGAATATAAATTATTTATGTTCATTTGTTGTCAGATTTTTTATAGCTTATAATAGGGATGCACAACCTGTGGCCCGCGAACTTTGTCAATTTAGAACTGGAAAAATTGCAATTTTGTTGCACAGAATTCCCAGAAAAAAAATCATAAGTTTCATCAATTTACCGCAGAAAATATAAAATTTCATCAGTCGCTTAAGAATAACAAATCTCATAGATCGGGCGGAGACAAATCTAATATTTTGTCGATAAGGCTTGAAAAAATCTCAAACTTTGCTCATCAGGTATGGTAGAGCGTGAATTTTGCTCATGAGGCCCGGAAAAAATAGCAAATTTCACCGATCAGTCATGAAAAAATTGTGAATTTTGTCGGTCGGATGCAAAAAATCGCACATTTCGTTGATGGACAAGGAAAAATCGTCAGTTTTGTTGATGATGCACGAAAAGATTGCAAATTAAATCCATCGGCTGTGAAAAAAATCACATGTTTTCTTGGTTTATCGTGTGTGAAAAATACTGTTTTCGTTGATCAGGAACAGGACACGAAAAAAATCGCCAATGTTCTCAATCAAGGAGGAAAAAAAATCTCCAATTTTGTTGATAAGGCACAGAAAAATCACGAATTTTGGGATGATGCATTAAAAAATTGAAAATTTTGTTGATCGGCTGTGAAACAATCATGAATTTTTTCAGTTTATAAACAAAAATTTGTGACTTTTGTTGATTGGCCGCGGAAAATTGCATATTTCGTCAGTTTAAAGTGAATAAAAGAGCAAATTTCGTCAATCAGACAAGAAAAAATTGTGAGTTTTATTGATCGAATTCCGAAAAATTGCAAATTTCATTTGTGGGACATGGAAATATCGCAAATTTTGTTGATCTCACAGAAAAAAGCAAATTTCGTCGATCAGGCTCAAATAAAATTGCAAATTATGTTTATTGGGTGCAGAAAAATTGCAAATTTTGTTGATCAAGCGTAGAAAAGTCACGAATTTCGTCAATCGGCTTTGTGAAAATCACAAATTTCATCAATCGGCTTTATAAAAATCGCATATTTCATTGGTAAGTTTCATAAAAATTGCGAATTTCGTTGATCTGGCGCAGAAAAATTGCAAACTTTGTCCATCATGCAAAGAAAAATCGAGAATTTCGTTGATCTGACACGGAAGAAATGTGAATTTTATTGATCATGTGAGGAAAAATTAGGAATTTCGTCAATCAACTTTGTAAAATTCGCGAATTTCGGCAATTGGCTTCATAAAAATTGTAAATTTTGTTGATCAGACATGGAAAGATCGTAAATTTTCTTGATTGACTTCATAAAAATCCTGAATTTTTTCTAACAGTTTCATAAATATCACTAATTTTGTTGATCAACTTTGTAAAAATCATGAATTTTGTTGATCAGGCTCGAAAAAAATTGATAATTTTGTCGATCAAGCACAGAAAGATAAAAAATTTCATTGGTCAGCAGCGGAAAAATCACTAATTTTATCAATCACGAGAAGAAAAGTAGCAAACTTCGCCGATCGGCTTTGTAAAAAACACGAATTTTACCAATCGGCTTTTTAAAAATCACGAATTTCTTTTATCGGTTTTGTAAAATTGCAAATTTCGTCTATCGGGCTTGTAAAAATTACAAATTTCGTCTATCAGCCTTATAAAAATTGCAAATTTTGTCAATTCGTTTTGTAAAAATCGTGATTTTGTTGTTCTTGAATTTTTTCGATCAGTTTCGTATGAATCACAAATTTTGTTGATCAGGCGCAGATAGATCGTGAATTTTCTCGATCAGTTTTGTAAAAATTGAAAATTTTATTGATCAATTTTGAAAAAAGTGCAAATTTGATCAATCAGGCCTGGAAAAAATTGCAAATTTCATTGATTGGGTAGAGAAAAATCGGGAATTTCATTCATCAGGCACAGAAAAATCTTGTTTCGATCTTTCTCTCTTCTTTGTTTATAAAGTTCACAATTTTTTCGGCAGCAACTACTTATGTTTTTTTTAGCACTTTTAATAAAACAATATTTACTCTACCGAATAAAGTTAAGGAATATTATTAAATCTTGAAAATAATCCTTGCTATATCTGTTATATTTACAAATGTAAATACTGCTGATATACACTGAGGTGACAAAAGTCATGGGATAGCAACATGCAAATATATAGATGGCTGTAGTATCACTTACAAATTGTATAAACAGTCAGTGACTGGGCAGACTTTCATTTGTGTTCAAATGCTTCATGTGAGAAGGTTGATTGTGTGGTTATGGCCACGCAATGATAATTAGCGAATTTCGAACACAGTATGCTAGTTGGAGCTAGAAGCATGGGTCATTCTGTTTCGGAAATTATTACTTTATTCAACATTCCGAGATCCACAGTGTCAAGAATACCTTAGTTCAAGCATAACCTCCCATCATGATCAATGCAGTGGTCGATCACCGGCACTTAATGGCCACGACCACCGACGTCTTTGTAGACTTGTCAGTGTAAACAGACAAGCAACACTCTGGGTAATAATCGAAGGAATGAATGTGGGGCATCCGATGGGCGTATCCTATAAGAAAATCCAGCAAAATTTGGCATTAATGGGGTATGATAGGAGAAGATCGACTCGGTTGTCATTACTAACAGCACGACGTCGCTAATAGCGACACTCCTAGGATCGTGACCATATCAGTTGCATCATAGATGACTGAAGTGGCTTGGTAAGATGAGTTGTGATTTCAATTAGTAAGAGCTGAAGGAAGGATACGAGTGTGGTGCAGAACTCATGAAGCCATAGACCAGAAATTATCAACAAGCCACTGTACAAGCTGGTGGTGGCTCCATAATGGTGTGGACTGTGTTTACATGGTAGTGGAGAGGATCCACTGAACCTATCGCTATCTGGAAATGATTACGTTCATGTACTCGTGTACCACTTGCAACCATTCATGGACTTCATGTACCAAAACAATGATAGAATTTTCCAGGCTGAAAATGCGCCATGCCACCATGTCATATAGGTTTGCGATTGGTTTGAAAAACATTCTGGACAATTCCAGCATATGATTTGTGCGCCGCAGTCATCAGACATGGATCCCATCGAACAATTATGGCACATAATTGAGAAATCTGTGTGCAAAATCCACCACCGGCAATACTTTTGGAATTATGGACGTCTATAGAGGCAGCATGGGTCAATATTTCTTCAAAAGACTTCCAAAGACTTGTGGAATCCAAGACATGCTGTGTTACTGCACTTTGCCGTGCAAATGGAGGACCGACAGGCAATTAGCAGGGTATCCCATGACTTTTGTCACCTCAGTGTACATCTTTACCAACTGAGTTGTTCATTTTGACTGGTTAAATGAACTCAAAAGGTTAACTCTCTCCTTCTCCTCTGAAATTACATTTTTTTTCGATTATAGACCACAGATCGCCACCTCAAAATCCAACTCTCTGCGTTATCGATGTGGCCCTCGACCACCCTGACATATTTGTTAGTGGCCCTTCTCTAGAAAAGGTTGTGCACCCCTAGCTTATAAAATTTTAGAGAATATTATGGAAGAAAAAAATTAAAGTTCCATACATATTTAATGAAAATCAAGTACTATCGCTTTAATGGACATTCCACTTAAAACAGATAACATATACTTCTTTTTTAATCCCATATTGTAGTTGTGTCTTCTTCATTTCAGGTGCTGAATTCATGTCGCACAGTTGCAATGCATCCTTTATGTGAAATATCTAAAGAAAATTTGGATGCATTTTTTGAAATGTGGAATTTGTTATGTCAAGATGTTATATCTATCTACAAAGAAATAAGTGAACTTTGTCGCCGTGATGTTCAGTACAAAACAGTATATATGTCTTTACCTAGGCCAGGAGTGAGTATTTTGAAATATATTAACTGTATTTTTGATTTTATTAAGAATTTATATCTGGATAATATGTAATAAGTAAATAAAACAATTATTTAGTTTTTTTGAAAAATAAATAAGTGTTTATTTACTTTTTTAAGTTGTACCACATATTTTTTCTTTTGACGTTAAAAGAACTTAAAGTGACGATTTGAAATGCAATTCATGTGAAGGACCATATCTATAAAATGTAAAAAATAAACTATGTATTTTATTTTTATACAATAACTGAAACACATAAAATTCATATAAAGCTGTGAAAGCTATCTTTATTAATTCTTTGCAATTTATTATTTTTTAATAAGTTACCAACTTCAAAGGGCTCTAAGCTGATTCAGGGGAAAATTAAAATTACAAATAGCTCAAATGATGCACGTGTCATGTATTAAATTAAAAAAGTTAGTACAAATATTTTATGACTGGTGGTGCTGTAGCACTGAAATAAATGTTCACTAAACTTATATATTTTAATGCCCTAGTTGTTTCCAGATAAATTTTTGATATGCTACAACAAATGCTCAAAATGTCTTTTGTTATCAATAACTTACTGGAATTATAAAACCTTATTTTTAATCAAGGAATGTTGTAAGCCTGACTGAATAGCTTGAACATAATGATAAATGGTTTCTTTTAGTGCTAACATAGGTACAAAAATAGATTTTGTGATTATAAGATATTCTTAACAATGAAAGGCACATATTGAGTATATATATGTGCCTTTGTATGAGCATGTATATGTATAAGGAGCAAAGTTTCCTACATATCTACTCTAATCTGATAATGAAATCAACACAATTTCTTGGCAATGTCTTTATCAATTGCAATGTAATTCACCACAAACATTGATCTTAGTAATACAAAAGTAAAAATATAGCCTAATTTTCAAATTCAATCTGTCGCCTGATCAATAAAAGAACAAGTGTTTCATTAGCAAGTAAGAAAAATCATGCATTAAGCATAGATTAAGAAGCACTTTCCAACACTTCATGAAATATTTAACAAAACTATGTTACTTAGGGAAATAAGGTTACTGTATATAGCCAAATATGTATTCCAATACTTTTGAACTGCCCTGTATTTGACCTGTTGGTTGATATATATATTAGATAATGGGAAAATTCAGTTTAGCAAGAAAATGCCTAGCTGATTAAAATTTCTCTTTCAGCAATTTACATTAATAGATGGAAACATATTTGTGTACTTTTGTTCAGCCCTGTAGTTTACCTTATACCTTCATTACATTCCAGTATTAAGTTAAAATTTATTTTAAACTAAAAAACTATTAAAACTACTGAAATCACATTCTCAGAAATTATCATTCATAGGTGTCCATGTATCCAATTCTTTGCATGGCCCTGTATATCATTTTATTTATATTCTGCAAACATTTCTTACTAAATTGAATGCAGTTCAGCATAAAAGGACATAACTTATTTAAAAATCACTTTTAAGTAATTTACACCCATATTCAGTAACTTATGCAAGCTCTTTTGGGTAGCCCTGTATATCAACCATAGCATTCATACACACAATATAATGTGCATAGATTTATTGAAACTTAAACGCACATATCATAATTAAAATGCATTTCATCTATCTATCAGCCATCATTGGATACATATACTGTACTTCGGAATGAATATACTATTTGAAGTCTTTTGTGTGTCCTTGTAAATGCTATGTACTTCATATTATGCATGACTGTATCATATAATATATATTAAGTCTCAATGATATATATCAATTTTATTGTATATGAAATAGTTTAATATAATTAAAATATGTCCCACACAATTCCTCCTTTACCATTATGTGATGGAATTCTTTTGTGTGATGGAATTTTTTTGTGTGAATGAATAATAACTACTTTTCACTGCACATTTTACAGAATGCATATTTTAGTGCACTTCATAAATGCATATAAATTAAAATATGTTTGACAGGGTGTAACATCTTTAAAATTCATTTGAAACAATTTTTTCCCATAGGCCGTAATGTAATGGTAACCTTTTCACTGTCTCTGTAAATAAACTAATCATGCTAAAAATTTCATTTGAAATAGGGCTTGTGCTAGGGTAAATATCAATAATGCCCAAAAGTTTCAGGGTAATCTGAGTGTATTTACAGGAGTTAGAGCAGAGATAGACTAACCGAATGCACAAGCACTTTTCAACTTGGTTGGAAAGTGTTAAAAATGGATGGTCCTAGCATATGCAGGAAGAATCCATTGGTCACAGGGACTTAAAAAAAAAGCTGTGGACATTTGTAGAGTTAAATCCATACCTGGATTAACATGTGTCAGCTGCTCACATATAATAAAAGTGACTGATATGTTACTTGATTTATCCTTAAGCGTTAATCTATTGCTAACAATTAACTGTGTATGGCTTTTTAAAATTAGAACTTAACAGATTTTGACCATGTGCTTGTGCAGAATGCTTTGAAAACATGAGAGGTATTTTTTTTTACTTTTTTAATATTTTTTTTCAAATTCAGCATTTTGTTAAGAGTTAGGATCAGCTGTGATAGGAAATATCTAAATTTCAAGCATACATAAATATATCTTATTGCACTTCAGTTAAAAATCCTTAATTCAGTTGTAGTGTATATTAACCTTTTTGTGATGACACATGGTCATCAGGATATTAAAATGCATAATCCTGTTAAACATTTATTTTTGTGGGCTACAGCACAGTTTTGTAGGAAATTGTATATTAAAGATTTTTATTTAATAAATAAAAAGCAAATCCTTTTTATTGTCTGTAGCTTTAATTTCACCTCAATCAGAGAAGCAGAATGCAGTCTTTTGGAGCCTTTTGAAGTGGATAATTTAATTTTTTCTAACCCTGTAATAAAAGTAATGCTGAAATCTATCATGATTTGCTTCTTTAATTTTGATTAGTGAAATTAATTACTGGCATTTGTGTTGTCTAGTTTCATTGCTCAAAACAATTTTTAATTATGTTAAAGGCATCATCTGATAATCTGTTTATTTTGTATTATTCACTAATGCAGCATAAATTATGAATCTTTTAGTAATCTCTTTTCAAAATGAATTTGAAATGTTAGATTGATTTCAGATGTCTCACATGCATATTCTATGTTTTTTTTTTTTTTTTTTTTTTTTTTTTTTTTTTTTTTGTGGTTTCTTTGACTTTTTGTTAATTACATGAATTTTCATGTAACATGAAATGTTGCTTTTCATTTAGCTTTTTTTTTTTTTTTTTTTTTTTAGTTAGAATAAATTTATAAAATATCATGATAAATATGGCTTGAAAAGTTTTAATTTTCTTTCTTTGTATTATATAAACTCAAGGAACTTTTTTACCCTTACAGAAACACGGGACAACTAGTAAGCAGCTCAAACCAGTTAAATTAGATGTTGAAGTAAGTTATGAAAATTTGGCTTGTATACAATGATAAACTATAGCATCTCTCAAATATCTAGTTTATCTAATAATCTTGAATAAAATTTATTAATAGCACATTTTCTGTAGAGTGTAATGTTTTAGTTTTATATACAGTGCCAAAAAAAAAAAGTTTAGGACTGCCAACAAAAACAGTAAAGCTTTTACTTGATGAAAAAAATACCATTGCAAGATTATACACCTGAAGTTATACAAGTTTTGTTATTTTTTTTCATTACAATAATATATTATAAAAAATAAACAAAAATTAATTTATAGATAGTACAATTTGGTTAAAACATGTTTAGGACCAGTATATTGAAAATTTAAATTACACATTACTAATTTGTATGCAAATTTTTTGGATTTTCTTTCTGCTTAGCACTGATTAATTCCAAAAGATGCTTTGGGAAAAAATTAGTTAGGTTTTTACATTGCAAAAATAGGTATTTGCTTAATTATTTGCAAAATGGTTGCTTTCAGTTGAACAGTTGAATCAAACTGCTATCTATTGCCATAAACTTGATGAACCAAGATTCCTCACTTGTTTTCTTTAGGATTTATATAAGGATAGTAAACCCACGATTAGAAATGCATAAATAATGCATGAAATGGTAGCAAACAGCCGTTTTGAAACTACTATGCTCAGCTTTGCTTTTTCTAGTACACTGAGTTTTGCACTGATGTAGAATCTTAATAGTAGATTCAAAATGACTGTTTGCTATCTTTTCATGCATTATTTGTGCATTTCTAATCATTGGTTTTCTATCTTTATGTATTTTTGCACAAAGGCTTTATCAGCTATTTTAATATAGGATTTGTGTTCTTACCTATAGATGGAATGTCTAAAATTTAGATGGCTCCACCAGTGGCCAAGAGGATTTGCTCTCAAAACTGGTAGACAGGAAGTGCTGACAAGGAAGGTCTCCATACGGGCATACCCTTAAAAATCTGAAAAAAATACAGAATGTTCTTCACATGTGGATATATATGTTTATAAAAACATTTTCGGCGGAACCACCATTCTGTATCCATACAAAAATAATGAAATTTTCGTTATTTGGCGATTTATAGCCGGTTGGCGAAGGAATGCAATTTCAAAAAATACTTTGTCAAATACACTTCAAGAAAAAAAAGTTTCACATTGAACTTGTTTTGATAAATTTAATTTAAGAAACTTTAGTTTAAGTTTTAATTTGTTTTAAGTATAATTTTGTTATATCGATATTCATAACATCGATATATTCAAATTTAATCATCAAAATTTGAGATTGAAAACAAAATTCATAATTTAAATTAATTAGTTTCCTGCTCAAAGTCCAATTGAGAATTGTTGATTAGATTTTGTTGCTATAGAAACATGTGGCTTTTATTTTTTAATTTAAATTTATGAAGATAATTTTTCTCTATGATTTTTTTTTATCTATGAAAACATTTTTTCTAGTGATTAATTAAATAGCTACTTCAACAAGTAATATATATATGCAATATAATATGTATATATATGTATATAATATATTAAAGTCTCTCATTGTTTATGTTTAAATTCATTAAATATGATTTACACGCATTCTAAATATCCAACAGTTTTGAGTTGCATAATAATCGTTTGCTTTTGGTGAGGAAAAAAGCTGCTCGCCAAATCGAATTACACTTTCGTCTTTTCATGGCAAATATTTGAAACTATTTTATTTTTTTACATAATTTCTAAATGTGATTCCGCTGCTAATTTTGACTGATCCTTTATTACATACGTAAGTACTTTAATTAGTATTTTTTTAATAAAATTCTGAGTATGCCCAGTATGGAGACCTTCCTTGTGAGTTCAAACCTAGTTGTGCCCGCCAACCTGATTGTTCAGAGTTTTCCATGGTTTTCTTTGAATTTTGGTTTTCCCTGCATAAATACACTTTAGGCTCCCTTAAAAAGACCCCCCCCCATTGAGGGCACCCCCCACTTTGGGCCTATATCCCACGTGTTGATAATTGGCAGTCATAAACACATACAACCAATTAAAGTTAAGATATTGTTTACATATAAGCAATCTTATGTTGACACTGACTTGAGATTAGAAGCACTATCTTGAAGCAGTGCCAAATTTTGATACATAAGTTCATCTTTAAATTGATCAAAGTTATTACCAATAATACCCTGATTTTCAAAGAGGTTCATATTTCTCCCAGTCAAAATCAAACTTGTTTTTTCTTTTGTATGAAAGCTTTCCCAAATTCTGACTGAGCACCTGCCTAGTACAGATCTTGAAATCGGATATGCCTCACTTATTAAAACATGACAGTAATATCTTAAATAATCTGTACCATAAAGGGTGAGTATTTTTTTATTAGTAAAATCCAATTAATACCATAGATTGAATTTTAAGATATTGTAAGATGATGATTTTAGTCTTTCATCAATGTGATAATTTTGTAGTTTTGGCTTGGCTTTTTTTAATTTAGCATAATTCAAGCATTTGGCACTTGTTAACATAATTCTAATAATTCTGGTTGTTATTTAGAGCTCAAGGCAAATTTCATTGTTGAAGAATATGTACAATCTTAAATAGTCATTTTTACAACATTTTTTTTACATCAGGATGAAGCTTTGACAGCCTTTGCTTTATTTTTAACACAATTCATTGGATCATAAAGAAAATTGTGCATAACAATTTTAAATTCATTTATTTTTTATAACAATATGTCTTTGAGTCCACAGTCTGAAAAACCCCTTATTTTATCTATTTCACCAACAGTCAGTGATTTCCTGTGAATCATGCTTAAAGCTGCAGTTGCATATCATAAAAAGTTCAAATCTAGTGATTACTTATCTACAAACATAATCAGACATTAAACCTGCATAAAATACTGCAGTCATGACATTATCTCATTATGTTAGATTTAAAAGAAGATAATGGTCCTGAACTTAACATTACATGATTTTAACATTTGTAGAAAAAAAATACATTTTAATTATCACAATCAAATTAAATTCACATATTATATCAGATATTTGTGCCTAAATTCAAGATATTTAGCTCTTTTCAGAATTTAATCCTATACAACAAAATTAGCATGAGGTCTTAAACTTTTTTTCTGCATTGTAATTAAATCTATATTTATTTAAAAGTTATTCAAAGGTTAGCATTGGATGTACTTTTAATATCATAGAACATGGCTATTTAAATATATATATTGTATCTATTAAATGTGTAATAAATATGTTTGAATAAAATTTTCATCTTTTTTAATTAATTTGTTTAAATTAGCATCCATTTCGACTGTAATAAGTTTTTATTTTAGGAACAAGCAAAGATAGCTAAATTAGGGCTAGAAATGAAATTGTTGACGTCTGAAATTGATGCTGAAACTGAAAGATGGCCATCATCCGAAAATGATCTTTGTAAAAGAGCTCGTAGTATGTCTCAAATGGCATTTTCAATGTATCAGTTTACAAGAGGTGAAGGCGAATTAAAGACAACTCAGGTAGTATCACCAAATCATGATAACTGGTTTTTCTAACCTTAACAATCGTTAACTGCATAAACTATGAAAGAGTAAGTCTCATAACTTATTTATGTAATTAATCATTGTTTTTTTATTTTATTTTTTTTAAACTGTTTGCAGTGGTGTTCCAAATTTTCTGAAAATTAAAGGCATACAGTTCTGAAAATTAAAAAAAATCAGTCATTGGTTCAAAAATTTAGGCATGAAAACTAGCACAAATTTCGACAAATGGTTACCGAAAAAAAATCAATTTTGTCAAAGGATAGTGTAAAAAATGTCACTTTTGTCAAAGGATTGAGAGAAAAAAAAATGCAAATTCCGTCAAAGAATCATAGACACAAATTTCATAAAAGAATCTCAGAAAAATGCCATTTCATCAAAAAACTGAAAAAAAAAAGAATCTGTCAAAAGATCACAGAAAAAATGCAAATTTTGTCAAAGAATCATGGAACAAATGGAAATTTCACGAAAGATATGCTAAGGAAAAATCAAATTTTTTCAAAGGATCACTCAAAAAACATGAATTTCACCAAAGGGTTGTGAAAGAAACACATAATTAATGCTAGTAGGACATTACTCTCCCTTTCTCTGTCTGCTGTAACCTTTTCAAAAATATTCTGTGAATTTTAGAAAAAAAATTTCTATCACCCCCGACTGTTTGATAAATTAATTTTGTATCAGATTGGTACTTTTTGTTATTAATCATGAATATTGGTTGCACCCAGTTACATATTTTTTATATTTCAACATATGTATTTTATTGTTTGAATGTTTATGAATGAATAAATAGGTAAGAAGTTCATTTACTTCTCTTTGTATAATGTGCATTCAGTCACTTGACCATCACATAGATGCACTTAGAGTGTTACGTTAAATTTTTATCGCGAAACTAAACTGTTGACTTCCAGGAGCAATTAATGGCAGCAGTTGATGAATAGTTAATTTAGTAGAATTATTAGTATAAATCAGTAAAATTACATTCTAGATTATGTAACAAACATTATGTTATAAACATTAAGTTTTTAATAGACTGCCTTTAGTTATTTAAGGATGTATTCTAGCTTCCCAGAAAGAATTCAGATGATCTTACATGCTTGCTAATATAGGCATCCAACAACCTAATGAAAAATGTATACATCGAGAAAATGAAAAATTAAAATTTGTTCTATTGTTCAATTTATAAAGTAAACTGCAACAGTAATCAGTTTTATTTGTCTTTGCTGAGTTTTGGGACATTTTTCAATCTTACTTTCATTCACTTTCAAAGACTGTCTGTTTTTGTCACTGAATAATGGCAATGTCTATGGTCTTCTTGATTAAATGTTGCTCAAAGTTTAAATTTTTCACATGATAGTAACAGTCTGCATATATATATATAAACAGAAGTTTCATAACAAAATATATGGAGTTGATGTTTAGAGGTTTCCTACACCCCTACAGCTGATGATTGTATTAACTGTAATTTTTTTCATGAAGTTTCAAATGTGGTTTCGGCAGTCACTTAGTTTAAATGTGTGCAATCATTTTTCATGACAGACAAAAAATCATTTTTATAATTCTGCATACTTGTAAATGTTTTATATTGTAGAACTTCACATCAATATGTCTTGTCCTGGCCTGGGCCTTTTTGTTTTTAAGTTTTATGTTTGAAATATTATCTTCATGTGTACCTTTTAGGAGCTGCTGTGGTAATTCTAAATTGTTTAGTATATTCAATAGCCATTTTATTTTTTGCATTACAGTTAATGCAGAGATATATTCTGCCTCTGTTGATGATTGAGCAACGCAATTTTGTTTTCTTGATAGCCATGGAATTACCTAATTTGATCAGATTTCTAGTTATGGACTTTCTATACATTCTATCACCTGCCCATTCAGCATCACTGTACACTGTCAATACTCGAAATTTGTGCCTATGAATCTTGATTATTAGTGTGTAATGGTCATGAAGTATCTGATTAGCTTTTTGATGCATCCCAGTCTGTTTTCCTAGGCAACTTATTCCTCCTTCCCACACTGTAAAAAATTTTTGGAACGTTATTCAAATTAGCAGGAACCTTCCCGATATTATCTGATATGTCAGAGCTGTTTTCACTTTCCGATAGAATCAGGAAATTTTCGGTTTACTTTCCAAAGTGAACGAAATCCTAGCTAACGCATGTGCAGTCCAACTATTTCTCAATTCGAGTGTTTCTGCAACCGCGAGAATCGGAAGTGATATGTTCCCGCCTAATCAACACTTCGATGTTCTAAAGCATTTTACTTACATAAATAAAGTAAGTTTGTGTTATATTATTATTTACTTTTGAGTTTAAAGTTATAATTCAATTCTATTAATATTTATTTTTAACTTGTTTACCAGTTTAATTCAGGTGATTAATTTAGTATTGCATATTTCACTGATGTCCACGAAATTCAGTTTGAAAGGTAATAGAAGTAATACCTATTTTTAAAAAAATGATGATAATACTTTAACATTTACTAAGAAAAAGGATAAATTCCTTACTTGTAAATACATTAAAATATATACATTTCTAGTTTATTTATGGATGATTCCACAGTATTGCGTACATGACATTTACAAAGTTCATTGAATTATTTGCTTATAAGATACTGAGCTGAATGAATAATTTGAATTGTTACTATAAAAGATAAGTTCTTCAAAATACATTTATATGTTACTGAGAAAAGAATTTAAATTCGAAACAAATCACAAATTATAGACGTTGCAGACATGATGTACGCAGTTTCTATTTTGAAAGTTTTTATACTTTTTAGAAAATGTCAATTTTATTTAAAAAAATATTTTTGATAAGAATTGAATGTATATATAAATTAATATTAGCAATATTTTATTTTTTTATAGTTCTTTTAAATGTAGAATTAGTCATTCAAGTTTATGAGTTGCAGACAGGACATAAATGCTTTTCCTATTAAACGTAACAAAATTTAGATACAAATATCTTTATAATAGTAATGCAGTTTTAATATAAATGTAAATATACACATTTGTATGTATTTTAATGATATAATACATACACATTTGTATGTATTTTAATGATATAATACATAAATGATCCTTATTTTATATTTTTATCTATTTAAATTAAAAAACAAAAAGAAAAATTTAACAAGAAAGCTGGGAGCTCTGCCGTTTGCCAATTAAGATTAGCAAGTATTATCAATAATGCCATATATATATATATATATGTATTAGGGATGTACCGAATATTCGGTATCTATTCGGTATTCGGCCATTTTACCGAATATTCGGTTAGGCTGAATATCAAACTACTCGGTTAAGCCAAATATTCGGCTTGGCCAAATATGAAACTATTCGGCCTGCCGAATATTCGGTTTGGCCGAATATCAAAGTATTTGGCCGAATCGAATGCTTAATAAAGCCTTTTAAAACACATTTTAAAAAACTTTTCACGATTTCTGCTTTTAACTGTCAATTTATAAATATATTTAAAATAGTTAGAAATAAAATCATATTTAAATAAATAGAATGTTTTTACATTATTTATTTGCTATATGTAAAATTTAACTCAAGAAAACTTGTGTTTTCGTTTGTTGCATTAACAATAAAGAAGATACTATAACTATATTTTCAACTCACATGCTTTGATTTCTGTAAAATATGATATGATGAGAAGGATGGAAAATGCCACCATTCATAAGTAAAGAACTATGACTTAGGCATTCCTTTATTCAGAATTAAGTTGAAAGTATTTATACTTCATATTGAAAAAAATCTGCCTTGAGTTATTTAAAAAGAACAAATATGAGACTGTATAGTTTTTCTTCAACTATTTTTTTTCATTATTTCTCTTTTGATTTCAAAATATTTGTTTTAATTCGTTGAAGAAATCATGATATTTAAGATGATTTTATTAATTGAAAAAGTCTCATAATTACGCTTCTTAAAAAAAAAGAGCAGATTTTTTTCAATACTGAATGTTCTTATAAAAAGTTCGTTTATTAAAATATAAGTCTCTTTTATTAAATATCATGTAAAACTGTTTTAAAAAGTAACATTTTAATACCTTTAAACTTTGAAATATAAAAAGTATTTGGAAAGCCGAATATTCGGTATTCGGTTCAGCTGTTGGCCGAATATTCGGTATTCAGCCAAAATCACTATTCGGTGCATCCCTAATATATATATATTTAGAGCTATTGTTGAATCAGGGGGAGGGGGTGCTGTTTGAACCAGTGTTGGATAACAAGTTAACAGACCAAAACTAATGGGGGGGCAGAGGGGGCACATGCCCTAGGCGCCAGGCGAAGGGAGACCATGTGAACCTATTTTGATATTTCTCACGTTTATGTTTAACACGGTATTGTTAAACACGTCCTGTCTGGGTTATGCCAAAATATAGAAGAATTTAAGGATATGGCATAAAGATCCTGTATAAACCGGAATCTTTTTAGATTATTTCCGATTCCACTTACAAGATTAATGAATCAATATTTTACAAAAGAGAATACATAGTTCAGTATTACATATTTTATTATTATTAATTTTAAATGAAGTAAGATATTAGAAAATTAGTAAAATTATATTTGTAAATATGCTTTACTGAGGAAAGGGGGGGGGGGGCACCAAAATATGTTTGCCCTGTGTTTAACATACTAACTAAACGATCCAAAGGCGATTCTGCTATGTATTTTTCAAAAATCAAAGGTTTTCGGTTCCGGGGAAAAAAAAATCGTCCTCAATCCGGAAATTTAGACAAAAAACATATTGCAAATTTCGTTAAATCGCCTCCCAAAAAAATCAATGTCGTAAATCATTCGCAGAAAAATCGTAAATATCGTTAGAGTTTTGCGCAAAAAACACGAATTTCTGTAGATAATCGTGAAAAAACTCAAATTTCGTCTGAAGATCGTGAAAAAAATGTGAATTTCGTCAAACAATAGTGAAAGAACAGAAATTTCATCAAAGATTCGGGGGAAAAAAAGCAAATTTTGGATGGAGATCACAGTTGAAACGAAAATATCATCAAAATACCTGCAAAAAAACACAAATCGCAAAAAAACCACAACTTTCGCCAAACGATCTCAAAAATTCTGCAATTTTTGTCAAAGAATCACGAAAATTCCACAAATTTCGTCAAAAAACCGTGAAAAATCCGCAAATTCCCTCAAAAAACCATGAAAAATTTGCAAATTTCATAAAAAAAAAAAAACTAAGTCCGATAGTTTTGTTCAAAGATCGCGAAAAATCCACAAATTTCGTCAAAAGGTCGCAGAAAAAACACAGAACCAAAAGTAATTTCCCTTCCCCCCCCCCCCCCCTTCCATTTCTCGCACAATCTGCTGTAACTTTTCAGAAAATTTGTTGCGAATTTCAAGGAAGTTTTTGCTTAGAATTAAGTTTGAAGATCCCGTTGACAAATTTGGCATTTTCCCGCAATCCTTTAAAGAATTTAGCATTTTTTTCCTCGATTATCAACAAAATTGCCGTTTTTTTATGATCTTTTAATGAAAACGTCGAGATTCTTTCATAAAATTCGTGTTTTTTAAGTAGCATTTTGATAAATTTGGGTTTATATGCAGGGGCGTGCAAAGAGAAAACTGTACTGTATGCAAAATTTCAATTTAGTATTCTTTTTCTTCTTACAGGCCAAAAATGATGTTGGTAGTAGAAAATCGGCACCCGTACTTTTCTGCACCCAGGGCGACTCTCCCTCCCCTTCCCAGGTCGCTGTTTATATGGCGATCCTTTCATGAAATTCGCAATTATTCCCCAGTCATTTTACAAAATTCGTGTTTATTCCGCAATCATTTTATGAAATTCGCGTTTACTCCACAATGATTTTACGAAATTTGCGTTTATTCCGCAACCATTTCACAAAATTAGTGTTTATTTCTCGATTTTTTAAAGAAATTTATGTTTTATAGCGATCATTTAAGAAAAAGCGAGTTTTTATTTCGCGATTCTTTGAGAAAATTGACGTTTCTATCAAGATAATCTAACAAAATTTTCTGCAAATGATTGATGAAATTGATTGTGAAAATATACATTTAGTCCTCCGTTCAAAAGCTATGAAAAAATCGGTTATTAGTATGGAAATTCGGAGATAACTATCCGAATTTCTGAGCTGATAAATGATTATTCATAACTTTTGAAATCGAATGTGTTAACTTTTTGGAAAATTTGAAACGGAATTACTCCGTTCTCGCGACAGAAAATTGCACGAAACTTGTCAATCGATTGCAGAAAAAAATGCGAAATTTGACGATCCATTGCGAAAAATATCGTGAATTCGATCAATTTGTCGCTGTAAAAAACTCGCAAAATATGTCATTCATTCACACGAAAATATCAGAAAATTTGTGATTTTTTTGTAGCGGGAGCCTCCCGCATACGATATTCTTTTGGGTGGGATTTCAAAATTTCAGGCTCGAATCCCGCCATCCCGCCCTGAAATTCAAGTCTTGAATGTGAATTTATTTAAAATATCTCAGAAAGAATATGTGAATTTTATCAGAGTATAGCGAAAAGATTATGTGAATTTCGCCAGAAGATCACAAAAATAAAATGCAAATTTCAAGGAAAAATCAGTAAGAAAATGCTACAAAACTAGAACAATCTCTTAAGTTGTATAATTATTTTCAGAGGAAAAAATTTATTGAATTGAAAGACTGAAACCTTTCCCTTTTACAAATGTCAAAAATAGTCGCGAAACAAACATTCACACACACATATGCAAAAAAAAGTCCTCCAGATTAATTTTAAGTGTGTGTGCAATGATTTTTCATTTTCAAAGGCTGCCAGAACATAAAATGTTTCTGTCCTATCAGAAAATCGCCATTTTCACATTCAGTTCATGCACTTGGCACACCATGTTAAAGAAGGCCAAATCATGCTTACAATAAATAAATAAAAAAATATTTTTTTTTTCTAGAAATCATGGTTGAATGTAGCACAAAATAAAGTTGAAGTCCCAGTTTTTTTGTCCATAAAATGAGGCATGAAGTACCTGAGCATTTAAAAAAGGTAATCCTTAAAGCTTTATTTTTGTTATATTTTAATTAAAATAAATATTTCAGACGAGTCAAGTCTCCAGATTTCAACAGAAAACTCTAATTTTCACATGTTTTTCTATACTCCTGATTTTCGACATATTTCTCCTGATTTTATGCATATATTTAAATATTCTATTACAGTAGACTCCCTAAAATCCCCACATAATTTACGAATGTAAACTATGAAATATTTAGTTCAGATATAATTACAAAATTTGACTGTTTTAGTCTTATATCGATTCCAAACATATTTCAATTTGTAATTTTTGTTATTACTGAATTCCTGTTTTTTCATCAAGGAAAAATAAATTTAATTTATTTCTGAAAAATTTAAGATATTGCTGATATCACTGGTAATCACAATCTTACCAAATATATTTATGTACTAGTCAAGATTTTTTTTGGTTATTAAGTCTGACCGTAAAATTTCCATATTTTATTATTTTGATATGAATTAGTAATGTGCCTTTATGAAGGCACAATGATTAATTTCGGAAAAGTACATTTCATCTGCATAATGGACATGTAATCATACCTTAATAATTATTAACTTGAACTGGTTTTATTACTTTAATCATTTTGAAAATTATGTAATTTTTTATTATTTTAGTATATTAGTTATTTTATTTTTTATTATATTGTAAGCATTCATTATAGTTTTGACTGCATTATTAATTACATTTAAATTGCTGTTTTAAAAAATATAAACAAGGCAATGACCAGAAATTTGCAAAATTCTAAAATCCGCACAACCTCTGGTCCCAAGCTGTGTGGCTTTGACGGAGTCTACTGTATTTTACAATCAATTGTATTGTGATTCAGAAATGCAAAATTCCAGTACTACTATAGGTGTAATTCTTTACTGTGATTGATCATAATACAGTCCACTCCCTCTAATCTGCAACCCTATAATCCGTTCTATATTTCAGATGTAAACAAACAGTTAAATTCTCCTTTTTTTTAACCAAGATGCACACTTTGACTATAATAAAGGTTTGACTGTACTGATGAATTTAGAAATGCATTTAATAAATACAATAAATGCATTTCTGCATTTATTAAAAGAAAATGTTTTATGTATCTTATAAATAACTATTAAGACTGCTATCTTCTGAGCACATTTGCTGACTATGTAAAAGATAGATAGCTCTTGAGGATAAATATCTAATTTTTTTAGAATAAACAAACTTATGTTACTAATCAAGAAATTCTGACTCTTAAGGGCATCAAGATTAAACTGCATAGCATAAAAAAAAAAATGATAAAGCAAACAACCATCACTGTGATGTTTGATAGATTTAAAAATAAAAAAAATGTTTTCTATTAATTTTATATTATTATATCATTTAAATGTGTTCCTATTGACTATAGCTTTTTATGCATGAAAAAGTATTTTCTTTCATTTCTGTGTTATTTATTTGCTGCATATTTAACATTTGTTGATAAATTCCAAATATTAGAATGTAAACAAAGAAATGACCTATAATCTGCGAAATTCTATAATCCGCAAAACCTTTGGTCCCAACCTGTGCGGATTAGAGGGAGTGTACTGTAGTATTTTACGAGATAAATTACAATCAGATTCTTAAAAAACTATGATGGATTTTTAAGATTTACTGTTTTTGCATGTTTTGGATTATTAATAATAATCCATTTAATAATAATTCATTTAAGGCTTATTTACAATTTTTACTATAGTTTGGTACATGTTAACAAACTGCCACTTTCCCTGTAATATGTAGTCAATTTAAAATATGTTAAAACATCATATCGATCAACTACAAGAAAAGTGATAAATCTCGCAAAAGTTCATGCTGTGTTTTATTCCGCTAATCATTTTATTCCATCATATGTGTGTCTTGCTACACAAACAGTTTCATAAGTGAAGTTATATGGAAATTTACTTTTTTAATGATATATCCATTTGTGACTTCTGACCACAGAAGTGAGGTGGATTGTGTAAGGAGGTATTCAACTCTCGATACCTCATTCTGCATCCTCATTCTTGAAGATTTTGTGTTTTTATGCATGTTTCCATTTCTGCATGCAGAACTAACTGCTATACAGTATAATTATGCAAATTGTCTTTTGCCTCTCATTTAAAATTTACTTTTGTTGAGATGTGTCACTATTCTTGCGAGTGAACAATATGTTTAAACGCATTATACTTGCAAGGAATACATATTTTCCTTATTTAAGTGAGAGTGACATATTTCTTTTTAATCAGTGGGAGAATTAAGCACCCCCCCCCCCCCCTTGTGATGAAGAAAGAAACTATATGAGTGGTGTATTGTTATTAAGAAATATATCCTCATATCAATATTAAAATATTAATAACGATATATAAAAAAATTAACCTAAACCTTACATAATTTAAAGTTGAATTTTTGAGTTGGGCAAAATCATAACAACCCTGCTTTAAGTTAAATATGCTAAATTTATATAGTTTCTTTCATTAATTGCAAATAAGAGATCAATTAAAAACTTTTTCTTTTCTTTCTTTACAGCTAATTTTTTTTTTTTTTTTTTTTTTTTGAGGGGGGGGGAGGGGCATTTTATAAATGCTTAGAAATTCCTTTTAAATCTGGTTCTTTTGAAATATATTTAAATTCGCATTTATTTTTGCATTGATAACTTAGATTAAATATTGATACAATTGTAAAATCATGAAAATTTTTGAAAAACCCATAATGGGTTTTTTCAAGTGGGCCCGGGCGGGTTTTTTCAGGCTGGGCCCCCATGGCAATGCTGGTCATCACCCTAGTCATTAATAAAAGTATTTGTTATGAGAACTGTTGTAATATTTTAAGTCTTCCACAAATATGCTGCAACACTCTGCTCGGTCCATTTAATGGCCGACAGTCCTAATAATTCAAATTCTATTTAACCAAGTTATCAAAATTTTTGCTATGTCAAAGAAAAACTAAAAAAAAGTAAATAAAACTCCATGAAATAATACATTGGTTGATCGCAGGCAAAAAATGCTGCGCAGTTTTTGATAGTTGATACATAGAAAGAAAATATCACAATTTGCAATCAGCTGCAGGTAAATATAGCCAAATTTGCCATTGGATTGACTATAAAAACTGTGAAATTCATTGCTCAAAAGCAGAAAAAATATCAATAAATTTTGCCAGTCGCAGGAAAAAGCCACAAAGTTTGTCTCACTACTAAGGTTTTGTCAACTGGTCCTGGGGGGGGGGGGGGGGGGATTTATCAATGGGTAGTTGGTCAATCGCAGAAAAAGCTCTGCTCTTTTGGCAGTTGCTTGCAGAAAAGCTGCAAAATCCACCAAACGGTTGAGGATTAAAATTATTGTAGAAGATTTAAGTTTACCCATGATTTTCTCCAACCAGTCTCAAGAAAGGTCTCAAAATTTACCTATCAGTACAGTGAAAATATCGTAAATTTTTATAAAAGATGAAATTGCACTCCTACACATACAAAATTTTTTTTTTTTTAAATTCCCACAAAACATTTTTGATCAGCTGAAGGTTTGTTGCAAAATATTTTACTTTGAGGTATAGTTTATGTTTTAACAACTAATAAGTCAATAGATAAAGGTTTTTAAGTTAAGTTTTCGCATGCAGGACATTTTGTCCTTTTTCCATGGAATGCCCTAATATGTTTCTAAGTTAGTCTTAATTTTATGCGCCGTCTTCTGGTATTTATTTTCTTCTATTGAATATAGTTTTTTTTTTCAGGAAAACTTGTATTTTATATAATTTAGTTTATAAATTAATCCATTAAAATTTGTAAAAGGCTACTTTGCTTCATTGTATCCAAATTATGTAAAATGTAATGCAAAAAAAAAAAAAAAAAAAAAAAAAAAAAAAAAAAAAAAAAAATACTACTTGATTATGCCATTGACTAATTTCACCAAATTATGCAAATATCCAAACTAATCACTAAATTATACAAATTGGCATAATTTTTATTTTTAATAATGAAAAAGCGAGTAAATTAGTATAATATTGATAAAAGTATAAATTAAAAATCACTGATGATGTAACGTTCTTGTTAAGTGTCAAGTGACATTTACAATTATCCATTTTTGGTATTTTATCATAGGCGATAGATTTTGGTTGAAAAAATAATCAAGTAGTACAAAAGAAAAAAATATTTATGCAAAAATTGCTTGTGTTTTTGGATAGAATGAAGCAAAAGATATTTATTAAAATAAAATTAGTTTAATAAAATAAATGCATTTAATACACGCTATAAGCTCAGTGAAAGTGTGATATATTTGAATGTGTATATGGAAAGTAAAAAAAATTTTTTTGAATGTTTAAATATTTTTCAGAAGACAAAAGAAAAAAGTTGTAATGTAATTTTAAAGCAAATCCTTTTTAAAGTCCCACCACAGGATCACTTAAATTTTAATATAAAAAAAAATCCATCTTTTGAATTTATGAAAGAAGTTAATAAAAAAACACCAGTGGGTAAATTTTATCTCTTTTTACATCCAAAATAATGTTTGTACTGTTTATATAATTATGCAAATAGAATATGAAATTTCTTTTTCATTTATATTAATAGCAGAGTATCACACAGAATTTGATATATTTAACAATTTAAAACCTAAATGTAATATCTTAAAGCTCCCATAAGGTAATGCTGTATCCAGGGTTGGCATGGTTTAAACCAATTGGTTTTTTTCGAAAAAATCTAATGATATTTTCTCATTTTTCTTTATAATTTAAGACTTACAAATTATTGGATATAAATATTTTCTCTTTTAACACTTTTTTTCAGCAATAAGTATTAGATATAGTGGGCCTAGGTTTTTTTTTTTATGTATAGGATGAAAATCACTATGCATTGGTGAACATATTCCATTGCTGTAAAGAAAAATCTTAGAACATGTGAATTGATCAAAGATAAAATAGATTAAAAATATTCAATATTTAGTATGAAATATTTTCATTAAAAAAATACAGATTATTTAAAGCAATCTATCATAACATGCACAAGCTTTTGAATATGGAGCTACAAAACTTGATGATCTTTAACATTTTGATAAAATTATAAAAGAAATTTTTTTTTCTTGGGGAGATAATCTTTAAAAATCAAAATATGAAGTTGTATAAGAGAGTATTCAAAAATTGGGTGCTAGTTATAGTATTTTAACAATAACAAACTAATTTTTCCCCCTTTGTTATCCAGGGTTGTTAAATACCTGTGTTTTTTCAGGAAAAAACCAATCCGCTGTGTTTTTTCAGGGGTTTTATCAGGGTTTTTGGGGTTTTATCAGGGTTTTTCGGGGTTTTTCAGGTTTTGGGGGTTTATTGGAGGTGGTTGAGAATGCTTGAAAAAAAAATTTCTTATTACTAAATTTAAAGTAGCTAATTGATTATTACAATTATATGACATATATCAATGACAGTAATCAAAATTGTGATAAATTGATTATTAGTAATAATTTATAAAGTATTTTTTATTATTACTAAATAATAGAATAAGCCAAGTAATTCTACATGTCTACATAATTAAATCAGGATTCTAAGTATATATGGTATTTTGTTCTGAGTTTCTATTGTATAACATAGAACGGATTACACATCAAAGTATTTTTTTAAGGGGAAAAAATTTGTTTGTTACTTACACGTGCTACAGAGATTAACTAACAATTATTTCTTTGAAAAATTTTGATGGTATAAATAGGACATTTCTTTTCTTTGGGGTGGGGGGTAATGGTTATAAACTTTGAGTGGTGTACTGATATTAAGAAATATATTACAATATATTATATATGTAATATAAATACATTATATATGTAATTTAAAGTTGAAATTTTGAAAAAACCCACTCAGGTTTTTTCCTAGGTTTTTTCACAAAAAACCCACCTGCGTTTTTTGGGCTGGGCAAAATCATAACAACCCTGTTGTTATCTGCTAAATCTAATGACTATAAAGGTTGATTTCAAATTGTCTCTCAAAAAACAAAACCCCCAAGAAGTATCTCTTTTTTTTTCTATTATGGAAAATAATACGTATTTACATTCATCAAACTACATCAGATGTTTATTATAAGTAATCAAAAGGTTGTTTATAAAGTTTTTCAAAGTTTCACTGTGTAGAGTAGTTTATTTTTTGGACATAAGACTGTTTACTAATAACTGTTTAAATTAAAATATGATTTTTTTTTCAATTTTCTACATAATTCACTCTAATTATTTAATTTAAATTATTTTAAAATGAATTTATACTACATATAATCCAACAATGTCTATTTTTATTAATAAATATGCATGTATATGTACTAAAAAAGGATGTTCTTTAAAAAACCTGGTTTAAACCAAAAAAACCGGTTTTTTTGTTTTTTTTCCAACCCTGGCTGTATCCCACTTTTAACTCATTTAGGGTTTTTATTTTTATATTGATACATGTACATTTATTTTAATAATTTAGTTTATCAGTCTCAGCAGAAAATAAAATGTATCTCTGTTTCAGAAATGATTATACTAAATACATTTTCTTTCCAGGCATAAAACTACTTCCTTGGCCTGCCACATTTCTAATTCCAAAAGAGAATTTTTCAACAGATTGATCACAATGATTGATGAGTTGCTGTGGTTGACAAAAAGTCAATTGTTCAGACATCTTTCAAACGAAATTAAGGAATATACATTATTCCCCAATATGAAACAGCCGGACATCATAGTTCGTTTACTAATATATGAATATCCTTCCCTAAAATCTTACATTGGGAAAGGTCATGAAAGTTGGAACATCAAGGTATATGATATAGCGAGAGAGGATGTCAGGAAAAATAAAGATTTAGTGCCTACTCCAAGAAGAAAGGTTTACACCGACAAGTTATTGCTGGCACCAAAGAGGCAAAGAAATTTATCTTTGGAGTGCATTCCATCACAAGTCAACATCAACAGTGAAACATTTTAGTCTTTTCTTGTTATCGGGAACATTTTAAACTATATTGGAGTAAATATGGTTTCAGAAAAAAGTATTATTATCGAATGTAATGGATTTTTGGAGGCAGTATCTGTAGCAGTAGGAATGTATTTTGCGTGTAATATTGAATACCCTAAACGAGCAACAACCACATATTTGTTTTATGAAAGTTGCATTCTGAAATTAATCCCCGAAACATTTCCAACTAAATTAATTACTTTTTGTAATATTTTGTCGAAGTTTTAAGTCTTATTAAAATCTTTCTGACTGATATTTTTAATTTTTGAATAAAATATTAGTTCAATAAATCATTTTGAATAATTTTTTTTGTTTTTGTTGATGATTCATAAGTATCTAGCTTTTATATACTTTTAAATTTGAGTCTAATTTGAGATCAATAGCTCATAGCTGTTTTTTTTTTAATAATATGTTATCTTTGAGCTAGAAACAATGTGTTTCTTTGTGTACCATCTATTTAAAAGAAAGCAGAGGTTTTTTACATGCATAAAACTGGTATGTATTTAATAATATTAACATTAATACTTAGTCATATGCATAAACTTACATGAATTACTGATGTTACAAATATTGCCATTTAAACCATGAAAACTAAAGCATTTTTAATTACATATTTTACTAAGAACAATTACTGACATAATATAGCATGGTCGTTTCATTATCTGCACTTCTCTACAAATTTGCGTTTTTTATGTGCTGGTTATATAAGATATCATCTTTTTATTAATATAATAAGTATTTTAATTAAAAAAATTATGTGTATATTTTGAAATATTTGCTTAGTGTGTCAAAGTATTTTTGCTGTTAAAAATTATATCGGTAATGCTGACAATAGTTATTTCAATAAGAGAAGTAGAATGTTAAATATGTTTAGTGTTATCACTTTTATAATTTATATTCATAAACATCATAATGGGATAACTGAGTTCAAAATTGGACAAATTATTGAGTTAAAAAATTATTTTTTATTCAATGTTCAATAAGTATAATTCTTAACAATTTGTCATAAATACCTTGTTAAAATAAATAAATAAAATAAGTAAAATAATTATTTTAGGTACTGTTTATATAAAAAAAAATGCCTTTCTAAAATAGTTAAATATATTAATGTTTTATATGACCTCTGAATCCCATTAGCTATATTTTGTGAAAGTCTTCATGAACTGATATGCAAAATAATCTAAAATAATCAGTCTTAAGGGTCCTGTCCCTGCCTGCATAGACACTTGTGAGCTAATGCTATTCCTGTAGGGTGGCATTTTTCTAATAAATCTTTCTCATTTTGACATTTTTAAATAATTTTCTTTGCATTGTATAGTTGATGTCCTTCACAAGAACACTCCTTGCTTACTTTTACAATTTTTGGTCTCAAGTATTTTTTTATAAAGTTACTTTCACTTTCTGATGGGTTCTGAAAGTGAAAATAACTTTATAAAAAATAATTGTGACCAAAATCAAAAAGTAATCAAGGAGCCATCTTATGAAGGACATCAATTTTATACATGTCTGAATTGACATGCAATACATATACCAAACACAAATAAGGAAAGACTAAATAGGGTTTGCAAGGATTCTGGAATATCTTGATAAGCCCTGGATTTTTGTTTTTATTTTCCAGTACTGTATTTTTTCCATCATTTTGTTCAAGAAAGAAATTGAATCAAAATATTGGGAGGGGGGGGGGGGAATCTATGATGTAAAATAGTGACTAAATACAGCAAAATGGTCCTGAATATTTTGGGGAGACTTGAAGTGGAAACTCTGGTCATAAAAGACAATATGTAGTCATCTAGGTTAGGTAACAATGTTGACTCAAAAACTATTGTACAATTTTTTTAATGTTTAAAGTCTTAAAAGGGAAAAAGAAAAGAAATGATGCATGCAACTCAAAGAAAAATTGAAAGTAAGCATATATGTTTATTAAATTTCAATATTTGCATAGATAATGCACAAATAGAACAATAGTAATAAAATGTTCCTTTTTTTCAATATATACTAAAGAACAAAAATATTTATTATGCATTCATAACAAAAATGTATGTCATAATATTCATAAAGAAGTGTATTACAGAGTTATGTAATCTGACAAGCTTTTGAAGGAACGGTTTTTAGGTGAGTTATGTAAGAAATCCTGTATATTGCAATGCTTTCGTTTATATAAATATATATACTTCATTTTCTTGTCCGCACGATAACTGCGATAATTTTGTATGGATCATTTTGAAATTAACACAAAAAATTAAGAAGCCTTAAGGTTTCTGTTCCTGCAAGCAGAGACGCTCTCAACTAATGCTCCTCTTAGAAAGAGATTATTTTCTAATAACAGTTTTGCATTTAGAGATTTTTAAGTATTTTATTTATTTATTATTATTTTGGCATTGGATAGCTGAGGTCCCTCAAAGTTGCTTTTGCTTTCAAAACCGGTTCTGAAAATAAAAGTGTCATTCTAAAAGATATCTGCAACCAAAATAAAAAATAAAAGCACCAATGTAAAGAACCTCAGCTATCCAATACAGAAAAAGAAAGAAAAATAGAAACGAGTTATTAAGAAATAACCTCATAGAGAAAACACTAGCTCGCAAGTGTCTTGGTTTGCAGGAAAAAGAGCCTTAAATTCGTTAATGGACTTGATCAAACCATGAAGGTAAAAGTTAGGGCTAAGGGACATTTTTTGAGAAACAGAAAAATCATCAGCATTTCCTTACTATGAAAAATTGTGAGTTCCATATTGTACTATTAACGCATCAAAGATTGGTGGCTAACAACATGCGTTTGAAAAGCATTTCATATTGCTAATAATTTGCAGTGAAAAAAGATCTCCAATCATTACAGATGTCATAACCTAGTAGATTTTTTCTGAATGTTTTTAATATTTACATTTATCATTTTTCAATCTGACACCCCCCCCCCCCTCCCCACACACACACACACAAAAAGTTATTTAAATGACTCATAATTTGTGTTATCTCACCTGAAAAATTGGATTGAAATTAACTGGATTATGATTCTGCATTCATTTAATTTTTATGTACAGTTAGCTTATGATTTTTTACACAATCTACTTCTACTTTTAAGCTTTGCTGAATGGAATTTTCTAAATAATGAATTTGCATTGCAAACCCAGAAGACAGTGTTTGTGGGACGAAGTTACAGATGCCGTTTAGATTTATCATGTGTATCTCATGCTTAAGTTGTAAAAAAAGTAATAAAAAGTTGTAAGTTTAAGTTGTAAAAAAAAAAAAAAAAAAAAAAAAAAAAAAAAAAAAAATCCTAATTATAAGAATTTCTTAAAGTTTTGCTAGAGGAATTTTTGGGGGGTAGTTTGTTTCCTCCAGTGCATAAGACTTAGCAGCAATGTCGGTAATAAAATACATTCATGTTGCACACACAAAAATATAAAGAAAAACCTCTAAAAAATAATGTTCATGTGTGTTTTTGCGAAAAAAGGGGGGGGGGATCAATTCTCGAAGTTATTTTTTTTTATTAATAATATTACTACCTTTTTTCTTTTTGAAAATACAGGCCACAGCTAAATTTCTTTCAGATATAAATTTCTTTTTCTTCTGATTCCCTAAATCTGATGTTAACAGTGCAGTTACAGTATTTTTTATTATAAAGTTAGTATGCTATTTTCAATTGTTTCAGTCTTTCATAAGTCCAATAATGCATATTTTTATTGCTGACTTCAAATTAAGGATGAACGTGAAATTTTCAGTTGTGCCACTATCAAAGCAAAACAGAATATTAAAAAATGCGTATAAATATTTTTCCGCGATGTTTTCGAATATATACGGAAACATCGCCAAAAAATATTTGAGCACATCTGCACTACAGTGACAGTCGATTTCAACCGAAAAACATTTAGCTAAAACAGGAAACCTTTTTGATATATAATAAAAACTTTTATACATATTCAGGAACATTCTCGATCCCAAATGAAATGTTCCATATATATTCCGAAACCTTTCCGTTCCGCAATGAAAGATTGGCTAAACAATCTGAAAACTTTCCTATCCTTAATGGAAGCTTTACTATGTTTTCAGATATATTCAGAAAGGCTTCTGATATATTCAGAAACTTTTCCGATCAGTAATGAAGTATTTTCGATATATTCAGAAACTTTTCCGACCTGTAATGAAATATTTCCGATATGTTCAAAAACTTTTCCGATCCATAATGAAAGGTTTAAGATTATTCAGAAAGGTTTCGGATGTATACAAAAAGCTTTCAGATATATTCAAGAAGGTTTCGGATACATTCAGAAACTTTTCATTACGGATCAGAAAGGTTCCGTGTTTTAACCGAAACACTTTCCTGTTCGAATCAGAAACCTTTCCATTAGTATCGTGCAGCACAGGTCTTCGTTATTTTCAGAAATGTTTCTGAAATTTTTTTACAGTGCAGTATGTTTACTACTGATGCAATGTCTGGTCTTGTTAGTGTCACTATACAGAGTGTCCACTCTCAACGGTGGCCGATGGCTAACTCCTAAACTGTTAGCCAGATATATAATTAAAATTACAAAAATGTTTTAAATGAGGTAAAGAAATATTTTTAAAGTAATTAAGGTCAATAAAACCATTTTTTAAAAAATTATGAAATTTAAATTTTTATTCAGTCTCCTGGTTTTATAAGTTATATTTAGTAAATTTTTCCTATTGTACCAAGACAAAAGAAGTCCTCTTCATGTAACACAAAAATTGATCAAGTTATGAAATTTTAAAAATGCATGACTTATACCACTTTTGAGCATTAAAACAAATAAGTTTGACCATATTTTGAGGGATTATATGCTTACAATGTTTGAAGAACTTATTATGTTTCAACCGTAATATATATATGGCTTTTTTCAAAGCGCAGATACATGAAATAACTTTTATAAAGTTTCAGATTGTCAAAATTAAATTGTATTTTAACATTTTATTTTTTAAGGATTTGAGACTATATCTTTTCATGATTCGGATGCTATAAAATGGAGGAGATGGCTGTGTTTCTAACTTTTGTTATTTGATTTTTGTGTATTTTTTTAGCACTGAATATCAAAATGACCTTAATTTTTAGGTCATCATGTCAGAATTTTTTTTTTTTTTTTTTTTTTTTTTTTTTTTTTTTGTAAATTGTAAATGTCAAAGTTAAAATATAGCAAGAATTTAATACTACAAAAAAAGTAAAACTTTCATTATTAAATTTTATTTTATTTAATTCAATAATTCCTTAACATTTTTAACTTATACTGGAATTCAAACAGTTAAACAGCTGGGGAGTCTGATGAGGTGGGGGAGGAGGTTTAATTTCACTTTGAAATTTACGATTTTCAAAAAATCTTGACACAATGGTTAAAAATGAAGGTCATTTCCACTTTCTGTGATAAAAAATCACAAAAAATATTTATCAAAAGTTGAAAACATATCTATTTTCTAATAATAAATTTTCACTACTGTTTTTTAAAATTTAAAATCTATGATTTGCAAAAACATCTTTATGTGGTGGTAAAACACGAAGGTCAACTTCAGATTCAGCAGTACAGAATACATAAAATTCAATTATCAAAAGTTATAAAACATCACATAACCCAACATTTGAAGGCTAATGTTATCTAATAACATTTTAAAATATCTATAGCCTCTTCAGACCTGAGGTACACAAATGTGTACCTCCATTCTATTCCTCATAAGAACTAAACCGTTCAAATTTTTTGCATTTTTACTTTACGTCTATACAGCTGAATGTATTTTGGCTTTAAAACAAAACCAATAAATGTCAATACTGATGAATATTACCTCACAAAATAAATACTATTTTCATCCGAGTTTCAAAAATACCTTAAAGACATTCTGTCCAAGAAAGTAAGAAATATTCATGATTATTTAACTTAAATATTTTACGATAAAAAAAATTGAGGATTTGCTGATCATTTACCTGTTTAAAGACCTTAAATTTGTAATTGCATAAATTTATATTACTGATAGTTAAACTGATGTTTTAAGGGAGTTAGTACTTTTATATCCATATTTGTAAACCTAAATTAAGAGTCCCCTAAAGTACTGATTTTATAAAAATGACTTTTTCTGTCATCTATTCTGTCATTTCAATTATGCAAATGCTATAAATATATATTTTTAAAGTTATTTTATGCTCAGGTCTGAGGAGGTTATATAGTTAATTTTCATCTTTTTATTTAACGGAAATTCTGTTTTCATTTTCTTTATATGATTATAACTAATTGCATTCATATATCAGAATGATTAAAGATTTCAAATTTTCATTATAATGTTAATTTTACTCACAACCATTTTTTATAATACAGTGAAACCTCCAAATAAGGGACACTCCGAATAAGGGACACCTCTATTTAAGGGACAAAAGTTCTGGTCCCAGTCCCTTGGTATAGGAAGTGTAATGTATTTACCTCTGAATAAGGGACACTCGATTTAAGGGACACTTGAAAATGAGATTAACCCTTTCGACTCGGGCGTTTCTTACACAAATTTTATTCAGTTGACACCACTTAAAAAAAAAACTTTAATTAAATAACAAATTTTATTTTCCTTTGTTACTGGAATGACAAAAACAAATTTTGCAAAGAAAAATGCTGCCCAGTCACACTGGACATACGAGTGCAAAATGTTAGGGGTTGATTTTTGTATTTGAGATAATGAGGCAGTTATGTTGGTACCGAGATATGCAACTCAACTGATGAATATTTATTTATCCACAATTCAGATGAAGATATGATATCGAAGTGTGTTTATCTCTATTAGAGCCAGAGGTGGCAGTGCAGACAATAATTTCATTGAGTTCACAACTGAAATTCCAGAATTGGTTAAAAGTCGATTCATAAATTAAAATTCGTTTGATCCGCCAAGTCTATCTAGGTGCAAAACACATATAAATATAACTTTAGTGGTTGATCCCTAGGTTTATCATTGGGGTATCCTGCATCCAGTCCTCCATATTTTCATAGATTTGAGTGCAAGAAAATCTAATGGTAAATCTACGAGTTAACTCCTAAATTCAGATTTTTAGGTGTTTTTCACCAAAATATGACTTTAGTAGACCAATTGCGTTTTAACATGCATATTGAGTTTTAGCTAATTCTAGAATTTCTGTCGTGAACTCGATGAGATGATTGTCTGTGCTGTCACTTCCCAGTCTATATTGAAAAGGATGCTGAAAATTGTGAGGGATGACTTTGAAAAAGAAAGAGAAAGGAAAATTGTGAAATAAAAAACTTTACAGATGCTTTAAATTATGTAATGCAGTTGGATACTTTTTTCGTAAATGCTGCTTATAATGATGGACTAAAACTTATAAGGATGGTAAATGAATGTCTGAAAAGTTTAATTGTAGAAAAATTGAAATCTGCAAAACAGTCACTTTTTTATTTATTGCTTCACAAGTAAGATTTTTTAAAATGTTATTGCACTTTTTGCATTATTGAAACATTTGCGTAAAAAATGCAAATCAATAACTCTACAAATCATTTACTAATTAAGTATTCAATTAAAAAATTAAATTAATTCTCTATTACTTTTGTGCCTAATTAATGTAATTTATACCCTTCAATTTTAATTTTGTTATTTTTATGTCCTTATGAATGATTAATTAAAAAAATGTAAAAACTCCGAATAAGGGACACCTCTATTTAAGGGACAAAAGTTCTGGTCCCATGGGTGTCCCTTATTCGGAGGTTTCACTGTATATCTGACAAAATTATATTTCTAATAAGTTTGTGAATGACCCCTAATAAGTAACCAAAAATATACTTGGATATTAAGTAAATATTAGCAACTTTAAACAGCTATTACTCAGTCAATTTTAATCATAGAATAATGGGACTTTTGTTGTCTTATATTTCATTGTAGCTGGAAAATTTTACCAAATATAATTTATAGAACTGAGAGACCATATAAAAATTTAGATTTTGTAATTTTTTAAGAAATATTTTTATTGATCCAAATCACTTTTATAATACTTCTTTACCTCATTTAAAACTTTTTTGTAGCTGGAACTATATGTCTATGACTAATGGTTTAGGTATTAGCCATTGGCCTCCATGGACATTGGACACCCTGTATAAGAAGCCCCTTTATTGCCTGTCTGTTTCTGGTACTTTCCTCCATTAATTTATCATTTGAGTGTAAGATAAAATAATGTGTATTCATTGGAGCGTATGTTGATTTGCCATCGGTTAAATAAATTTTTTGGATGATTTCTTGTATCTTGTTTTTTTAGTTAAGTTCCAGATTACTGTCATTTAGTTTTCTTATATTTATCCCCAGATATTGTGTTACATGCCCATAGTTTTTAATTTCATTTTCTTTAGATAATGTGTGTATTTGACAAGTCATTTTTACTGTTCTTATTGCATTTATGATTGTTTGCATTATTTTTGTAGATTAGATAAAATTATTTTGAAAATTATAGTAATAACAATGTTATTTTTATTGCTGTAATTTTTGTTTCTGTTGTAGTTGTTTTTCTGGAAATTAATTTTTGTTTTGTTTTTCAAGTGAAAGCAGCCTGCTTGGTAATGGTTTTGCATCAGCAACAATTGCAAAATTTCTTTGTTCTGTTATTTTTGTTCACCACTTTATATACTGTCCTTGTAGAATATGAGTTATCATTTCTGCTCTCAGAGTGATGTGGGTATTCATAAATTAATTTATTCTTTACAAACTTTAGTTTTAAGTCTTGCTCATCTCTTGCCTCTAATATACTGTAATCAGCAGCACATATCGTCATCTGAGAATAATAAAGTTCTATCTGTGTTTGCGAAAAAAATGACTTATTGATATAGATAGGTTCTATTTGTGCTTATGAAGGCATATTTGCATCAAATTGATGTTATATATAATTTACATATGACCTTACAATCATAATATGACACTATTTTAATCCAGAAATGCCTTCATAGATACAAATAGAACCTTTCTATATCAGTAAGTCATTTTTTTCAAAAACACAGATAGAACCTTATTATTCTCAGGTGACGATATGATAAGGGCTAGGAGCACAGCATAATTGTTATGATGTGAGATTCATTTATATCTTCTCCTATAGCAAAGAGCTTGTCTCCTATTATAAGTATATTATTAATGTAGGTATTTAAATCTTCCCCCTCTCTTGTAGTTTCGGAAATAAAGTTTCTTGAGTAAGAGCAATTTTGATGATAAGTTTATGCAAGGATGAATATTTTAAATTTTTCTCAAGTTTCCTTTGGAGTTTGTAGGCCCTTTTACATTTGCAATTTGTGCATCTTCACTGCAGAGGTTAATTATTGCCTTAGCTTTGTCAGAGTTTTTTGAATAGGTGCCATCAGGTGTGGCTGGTTGGTCATTGACCACATATTTATGTAAATCATCTTTAATTAATAAGGTTTCTATTTTGAAGATCCAGTTAAAATTATTTGTATTATTTAGCTTTTCAATTGATGCAAGGTTATTGCAGGCTTCCATTATGTAAAAAGGGATTTGTGCCTTTAAAATATTTATTTTATAATATATAGTTTTTCAGAAGTTTGATAAAATTTCTTTGTATTTATTATACACTTTTATGCAGTACGTCAAACAGGGTTCGATTTAAGCAGTATTGCATCGCAATTTGTGATTCAAATTTAACTAAAATGCGATCCAAGAAATGCATTAAATCGCAATCATTGCGATACATATTTCCCACACCCTTTGTTATGTCATGTACACTTATAGTTAAAATTTACACGACATACGTTGTGTTTTCACTCTCCCCAAGTATTTATTTAGTTGGTTGGTTGGTTGGCAAGTACTGAGACGTGTGCTACTACCCGTAAGGGAGGCTTTGTCTCAAAACTCCAGGGTATTTATTTACAATGGAAGTACAGCGAGATGCCATTGCTAGGCGCAGTTTTCCCAGTAAACACATGATTTGTACCTGCCCTGACACTGTGATTGATTACTGAATCACTGTTACTCACTAATCACGGCGTTTGTTCATAGAAGTTTGACGTGCTGTTGTAGTGGTTCTAAAATGAACACTCACTGTTAAGATCCTTTTACTTTATATTGCTTTTTAAAAAAATTGTAAATTTTCAAGATTTAAAAGTTACGTTAGCTATTTTTTACTTGCTATACAAAGGTGTCTAACTGCTATTCAAAACTGACTTTGTATAGCAGTTACTGCTATGCAACTTTCTTTTTCTAAATTGACCCCTGACATCAAATATTTATCATTCAACATCCATATGTATAGTTATATTCTTAGCTAAATTTTCAACTGATACCTGGACGGCTATAGACAAAAGCAATGCAGAAATCACATAAGCAATTCAATGCTTCTTTTGTATGCAGAGTCTTGATTTTTTCCCCCAGATGTCTTTTTGAAGCTCATAAAAGTGTATGACAAATATCTCAACTCACTTGGTACTTATGTAGAAAAGTAAAGTTGTGTCTTATCTTTAATGTTTCATTGCATGTTTTGTCTTTTACACACACATCTGTCCACAATCGCTAAGGGAAACTTATTTTCAGACTTATTTCCTCGTAACTGATGACTTCCAGGAGCAATTTAAGGCAGCAGTTAATGACAGAATTGTTATTCCTTAATTAAATAGAATTATTAGTATAAATCAATAAAATTGCATTCTGGATTATATACCAAACTTTATGTTATAAACATCAAATTTTTAATAAAGTGCTTTTAGAAATTTAGGGAGCATTCTAGCTTTCTGATAAGAACCAGGCTTACAGGCTTGCTAACATAGGCAGCCAACACCCTAATGAAAAACATGTACATCAAGAAAATGAAAGATAAGATTGTTTTATTCTTCAATTTCTTAAAAAAACTGCAACAATAATCAATTTTATTTGTCTTTGCAGAGCTTTGAGACTTTTTCATTCTTACCTATATTTACTTTCAAACCCTGTCTATTTTTGTCTCTATATCATGTTGTCTATTTTTGTTGCTATATCATGTTGTCATAACTTGACATGATTGTCTTATTAAAATAAGTTATGTCATATTGTGATGTCTGTATATTTTTATAAGTACATGTGCATTTACCTATAATGTCACACTTCAGTATACAGTTTAGAACAAATGTATGCTGGTGATTAAATATGAAAAAATTATGTTTTAATGGTTCCTAATAAAGTCATTTTCACATGCAAGACATTTCATATTAAATTGAGAAAACTTTGCACTTTGTTATTAATGTTTTGGTTGTGTCTGCTATAACTTTCAAGATACTATATTTAATTTTGGTATTTACTGCTGAAGGTTCTGCTAATCATTCCGTCATGTATCATATTATCTGCTTTACTATACCTGTGTACCACATGCATGGTTGTGGGTTACTTAGTTCAATTCTTATTTCAGTAAAAACAAAATTAAGGAATCCTCTTGTATACTGTTGGGTGTTCACATTTATCATAGTTGTGATATTTAGTTTTAACTTCTCACTAATACAGATCTGAAATTTTTGTTTAACTGTGTAGTTAGTTTTATTTCAGCAGAATGTAATTAAATTTTTTATTATGTACAAATACCAAAGATCTACTTAATATCTAATGATTTCATGATATTTTTGGGGGTGTGTTGCAAGGGAGATTATTTGTATCTTGGCATTTGCCAAAGATGATATTTATGTTCTGATATTATACTATGTGTTGTAGTATTCTATGCATATGCATTATGATCTGAAAAATTTTACTTGCATTATGAACAATTATTTTAGGATTTATTCACACAAGCTGAGTTTTTTGCTGAAGATGCCAACAAGCTGTATAAGCTAGTTCGCCAGTTTTCATATCAGGTAATTATAACTGTATATTTTCAAAAGTTGTTTCTTTTAATATTATGACTAGCTGACTCACTTATCATTGCCCCAACCTGGGATAATAATCTTATAGACTGTGATTAGAGTGCCGACAGTCAGATCTTTATTATAGTTGTGGCAATCTACAGTGCAAGCGTAGTAAGATTGTTGGTTACTCCAGAGAATGAATCACCTTTTGTATGATTCTTATTCACAACAGTATTTCTGTGTGAGCATATAATATCAGACTGCTGCAACTCAATAAAGAATACAGTAAATAAACATTAACATTATCCCAGTAGCTTAAGTAGCGATATTAAAAATTTTCTCAGTTCAAATTACTACTCATTCAAAATTTCTGAATCCTTTGTACTTATAATCAAAACTAAAATCTTACTTTTAAAATTATTAAATTATAACTGATTTATTAATTTGTATTTAGTTTTAAAAACCAATAAATCCCATTATTTACATTAAGTAATATGTCTCAAATCTTACAATATTTTTTTTTACCCTCTGACAGTCTTGTAAAAGGACAAAATTGTAATACAGTAATATTAACAAAAATTTCAAATTAAAATATGTATAGAATTGATATAAAAAAAAGTTAAATTTTGTCCCTATTTCTAAACTGAAAGTTTCATTATTAACATTTGTAAATTATGTGTGGATTTTAGAGAGTTGCAGATTTAAGAAAGTCTACTGTACTCCAAAAACAAGCAAATTGAATAACAATTCATTTACATTAAGCTATAAAATGATATAAGTAGCCTACACATGCAGTCACTGCGAATGAAACAATAAAATCAACAAATTATTTACCAGAAATTAAAAAATTTTATTTATGACATTGCCTGTAAAATATTTATTATGGGAAAACATATAAACTGCTACTGCATGAGAAATGAACAAAAAGAAAATGAACAAATTTTGAAAAGAATGTGTAAGCTATATAAAATCAAGACAAAATAAACAATAATAAAGGAGAATATTATACTTATTGTTAAAAAATATCGTCAATAGCACTGAGACAGGCAGTAGAATTAATTACAAAAAATGAAGCACTATAATAATTTGTTTTAAGCCTAAATATGTGCACCTTCAGCATATTGATAATTTAAAAGAAATACAAATTTTAAATAACAAATTCACCAATCACTACAGTAAAGAAATAAAAATCATTACATACTAAAGGGCAATTAATAAAATGATTCTTTCTGAACTATCACTGCTAGAACTATACTGTAGCTCTTGCTCCTAGCATTCTTACCACTTCGAATCTTATATATATACTTAAAAGTGTTAAATTCAGACATTTTTCTCTAGAAGAGATTTAGTGTTGGGAGCCTAACTGCCCATGGCAGCATACAATCCTCAAATTTATATGATTTTATATTTATAAACAAAAATCTATCCAAACAATCCTAGTTTGGGAGCTGCACTGCCTTTGGCAGTGTACACCTGGATGTGATATGCACTTTCCTGTCTTATTTTTTGTGATCTAATCTAGAATTTGTATATTTTTGTACTTTTAAATGAAAATCTTTCTAAACAAACTGAATGACCCCCTGTTATAGCGATTGCCAATTTAATTTCTGATATTCAAATGTAAACTTTCAATTCTGACCAAAAGTTTCAGAGAAAAATCTGAAGAAAAAAGGATGCATCATATCTCATTTTTTTACTCTCTTTAAATAAATAAATTGGTGAAAAAGAAATAATTGAAATTGATCGATTTGCTGTGGAGTTATTAAAATATGGCATTTTTAACCTAGTGAAAAAATAAAAATATTCTGCCACTCAATCCTTATTTTTCTCTATTTGAGTATTTAAAAAAAAAAAAAAAAAAAAAAAAAATCTATTCTTGCCATGTAAAAATGAATGTAAAACCCTGGAACCCCTCTTAAAACATAAAATACTTTCAAAAGCATTGAGGGGGAAAATATCTGCAATAAATGACTTCTGAAAGATATAATAGTAATTTAAATAGCAAATATTAATATTTTAAAACCAAAAATATTGTCACAATCACAAGAGTGCTGTGAATAAGTGTGTATTTAGCATTTTTATCCTTGAAATGGTTCATGGAAGTGTAAAGCACATATAGAAAATATATTTTTAAAATTAGTAAATATTAATATTTTTTAACAAAAGATGTTGTTTTAATTGGGTTGTTATCCTGAATAATTTGCTATCTTTATTTTTTTACCTGAAAAACAGAGATGGTTGTTTAAAACTGTAATGTAATTGCCTTTGGGAAAATATTTTCTTTTGAAATAATAAATATCCCCTTTTTAAACAAACAAACAAACAAAAACCTGTTACAATGGGGAAAATACTGTAAAAATGTTTGTAATTTTCTTTTCTTTATCTTTTTATCATTTCAAAAGGAAATAGAAGATTGTATTTTTAAAAAACAGAAAACAGTATGTTTACTATGTGTGTGCTTGAAAAACTGAAGATTGCCCTAACATGTGCGAAAGTGATCTCAGGGCTTGAAATTCAATTTTTCGAAGGAGGGGAGTCTCCCTACCAACATTTATAAATGGAGGGGAGTTTGGCTGTTTGGGAGGGAGAAAAAAAGTTTAAAACCCATGTTTATATAGCATATAAAATAATGTTTAAAAACCTTATTTTATATGCTATTTAAAGAATTTCCAGAATAGAAACATAAAAAAATATCACTGAAGCAATTTTTATCAACAATTCAGAATAATTATGCGAAATGTGTAAAAAAAAAACTTTTATATTGTCTAGTTTTTACTTGCGGTAAATTCCCTCCCGGTGCTAATTATTTTTGTAACAGGTCTAATTATTGTTTTAATAATAATTAATAAAACTTCTAATTAATTTAATAAATTTATATTTATAATTAATTGTTATAACCAATATTATTTTTCTGTATATTAAATGTGCAAGATACAAATTTAATCATAAAATAATACTTATTTGAGTGTAGAAAATAAGAAGTATCACTATTGTTTGCATTTCTTTAAAAAAGGGACAAGTCAAATTCATCGAAAGAGACTTTCTTAAAAAATGAATATTTTGTTGAGTAAAGGGATACTTTTTGTTTAATGAATGGCTGCTTTCAGGAATTGCACTCACTCAGAAAGATTTGGAGCTGTCAGAAACTGATTTTAGAGCAGCAAAGAAAAAAAAAATATTGAAGCAAGAAAATTAATTTGTTGAACAGAAAAATGAACTCCCCTTAATATTATTTTTGGGGGTAGGAAGGGAAGAGAGGTTCCCTTTGACGAAAGTTGCATTTTTTCGCTATCTTTTGATGAAATCTGTCTTTTTTTACGATCTTTTCATGAAATTTGCCGTTTTTTCGGGATTTTTTGACGAAATGTGCCGTTTTTTCGTGAATTTTATGAGGAAATTTGCCGTTTTTTCGCGATCTTTTGATGAAATCTGATGTTTTATCGCGATTTTTTTTTACGAACATTGCTGTTTTCCGCGATATTTTTAGGAACTTTGTTGTTTATAGTGATTCTTTTGTCGAAATTTGTCGTTTTTCGCGATTTTTGGACGAAATTTGACGTTTTTTCGTCATTTTTCTGAGAAAATTAGCCGTTTTTCCGCGATCTTTTAATGAAATCTGATGTTTTATCGCGATTTTTTTTACGAAAATTGCCGTTTTTCGTAATATTTTGGGGGAATTTGTCATTTATACTGAATCTTTTGTCGAAATTTGTCATTTTTCGCGATTTTTGGACGAAATTTGACGTTTTTTTCGTGAATTTTCTGAGGAAATGTGCCGTTTTTTTGCGATCTTTTGATGAAATCTGATGTTTTATCGCGATTTTTTTTACGAAAATTGCCGTTTGTTGCGATTTTTAGACGAAATTTGACGTTTTTTCGCGACCTTTTTGACGAAATTTGCCGGAAATTAGTCGTCTTTTCGCGATCTTTTAACAGTATTTGCCGTTTTTTAGCAAACTTTTACGAAATCACGCGTCTTGTGAAACGTGTAATAGGTGTTTCTTTTGTGTGTCATCTCTGACCTTTTGCATAATTTACGCGCAATAGCGCGTCCGCGGCATCACTGTTTCACAATTTCTGGAATTTTTGTGGGGGAGGGGGGGGGGGAGGGTGCGGAAGGGGAAATTCCGAACAGAATCACCTCTATTTCGCCGCGGAAAATAGAATGAAACATGTCAATCGATTGCAGGAAAAAAATTGCGAAATTTGTCAATCAGTCGCAGAAAAAATCGTGATTTTCAATGATTGTTCGCTGTATAAAAACTCGCAAAATATGTCGATTACTCGCACGAAAATATCATAAAATTCGCAAAACGGTCGTGGGAGTTGATCATAATTTCGAAATGCAAAATTGTTTCGGTGGGAGCCTCCCGTCCACGTTATTCTTTTAGGTGGGATTTCAAAATTTTGGGCGCGAATCCCGCCATCCTGCCCTGAAATTCAAGCTCTGGATCTTAACAGCAGCAAACTGATAAAAATTGAAGATTACGATTACAGTTTTTAATTGTTATCTTAGCTAATTATTATAAAATGAAATCTGAGTTTCAGATATTTTTAGATTTGTCTTTGTTTATCCTGATACAAATTTGCACATCTCTGTGTGCAATCGATTTCCCTAACAACCATTTGACCAAGAAACAGACAGACACACACACAGGCAGAAACTATCATTTACTAATATATGTTACTGATGATTTTTTTTCTTTATAGGTTCCAAGTGGATCTCACAAAAATGAATTGCTAGAATTTTTAGATAAAGTTCCTACTTTTGTGCAACAACTTCAATTTACTGTGAAAAATCCAACTGTGGGAAAGGCTGCTACTTTTACCAAAGTAATTTTATTATTATTGTTATTGTTAATTTTTTTTAGTTAACTTTTAGAAATTAAAATGTTTATCATAGTTATAAATGTACATTATTTTTACTATGAAGCTGTATATTATCAATATATATATACATATCCACCATCAAAATAATTAATTTAGCAAGAACTAGCACACCCCCCTCATAAAACAAAAACTTCTTTAAAAATTAAAGATAAAAATTTAATTAATTTTTTTTAATTTTTAAAGGAGTTTTTGTTTTATGAGGGGGGTGTGCTGGTTCTTGCTAAATTAATTATTTTGATGGTGTATTTTTTATTTATGTGTTTTACTGCAACGTTTCAGCACAATTCACATGAATGTATTTTGTTTTTTGTTGATTATTTTACATATTGGATATATCATCATCATCATCATCATCATCATCCGTTTTCTATCCACTGCTGGATGTAAGTCTCCCCCAGATTTTTCCAATTTTTCTGCCTAGTCATCCAATTTACACCAGCCACTTTTCTAATTTTGTCACTCCATCTTACCTGTGGTCATCTTCTTAATCATTTTACATCTCTGGGATACCACTGTAGTATATTTGAGTTCCATCTATTGGCTTGTCTTCTTGCAATGTGCCCAGTCCATTTCCATTTTAACTGTTTGATTCTTTCAAGAATGTCAAAAACTTTTGTCTGATTTCTTATCCAGGTTATCCTTTTTCTGTCTCGTCTAGTTATGCCTAGCATACATCTTTCCATACTTCTCTGTGTTGTTTGTAGTCTTTGTATCATCCGTTTTGTTAGTTTCCATGTTTCTCCTCCGTAAGTTAATGCAGGTAAAATACATTGATTAAACACTTTTCTTTTCAAACAAAGAGGCATATTATTCTTCAGAATAATACTGTTCTTCCCAAAAGCACCCGATGAGCTTACTGTCAGTGATTTATAAAATTTTCACCAAAGTTTTAACGACAAGACTTGAATCAGCCCTGGACTCAGCTCAACCTAGGGAACAAGCAGGATTCTGAAGTGGATTCAGCACAATGGATCATATCCAAACAGTAAGGGAACTCATAGAAAAACATAAAGAATGTAATTTACCTTTATTGATTATGAAAAAGCATTTGATTCTGTCTACACATCAGCAGTATTAGAATCTCTGGAGGACATTGGTATAGACAAACCTTACATCAATATCATAAAGAACATTTACAAGAAAGCAAAGCAACAGCAACCATCCATTTAGATAAAGGAAAAGCGAAGATCAAGTTCGAAAGAGGAGTAAGACAAGGAAACACTATTTCACCTAAGCTTTTTAATGCTGTCATAGAAAATATCTTCAAGAAGCTGGATTGGGAAAACAGAGGGATTAGAATAAATGGGGAATATTTAAGTCATCTCCAGTTCGCTGACGACATCGTAATTTTCAGTAGCAGTCCTGAAGAATTGGAAATTATGCTAAAAGATCTTGCAGAAGCTAGCATCAATGTGGGATTAAAAATAAATTTGGAAAAGACTAAGGTGATGTTTAATTCATTTATATCAAAAAAGAAAATTGTCTACAAGAACACGGAGATTAAAGAAGTGCAAATTATGTGTACCTAGGGCAGGAAATATCACCGGATAATAGTATCATGAATGAAATCAATAGAAGAATTGGATATACAGTAGACTCCCTCAAATCCGCACAGCTTGGGACCAGAGGTTGTGCGGATTTTAGAATTTTGCGGATTTCTGGTCATTGCTTTTACGTTTTTTAAACAGTAATTTGAGTGCAATTAATAGTGCATTCAGGACTATAATGAATACTTACAATATAATAAAATGTTAAAATAAGTAATAAATTAAAATAATAAAAATTTAGATAATTTTCAAAATGATTAAAATATTAAAAGCAAAGATCAAGTTAATGATCAATAGTGTATGATTAAATATTCATTATAAAAATTAAATATATTTTTCCAAAATTATTCAACAAAACTTGCCTCATAAAAGTACATTACTAATTCACATCAAAATCATAAAATAAGAATTTTTTTTTAAAGTTTAGCCAGGCTTAGTAACCAAAAAATCTTGATTAATGCATAAATATATTTGGTAAGAAAATTGTGATTACCAGTGATATCAGCAATATCTTGATTTTTTTTTTTTTTTTAATTTTTCTTCCTTCATGAAAAAAAAAAAAAAAAAAAAAAAAAAAAACATGAATAGAGTATTATTGAGAAAATTAAAAATTAAAAAATATATGGAATTGATACAAAATTTAAAAAATCACATTTTGTCCAAATATCCAATCTGAAAGTTTCATTGTTTACATCCATAAAGTATGTGCGGATTTTAGAGAGTTGCGGATTTCTGGTTTGCAGATTTGAGGGAGTCTACTGTATATATATATATATATATATATATATATATATATATGTATGTTATTGACTGTAATTAATGATTTGCTTTGGGATTTAAATGGTTGTAGAAATTTATTCTAGGGTTTAAATGTTTAGACCAAACATTCATTAGTTAGCTTATTGTAAATAAATTAGTATTTATTAATACATAAAACAATTATTTTGAATAAATATGAGTTCAATACTTTAAAGAAGTTCATAAAATCATTTAATTCTAAAATATTCCAATTTGGTGGTGTAAGAAACACATTATTAAAAGGTCAGATCAACCCCCAGCTCATATTAACTAAATAAGTAAGTTCACTAATGAAAAAAATAATTTTACCCTGATGGTTGACTCTTCCTCTAAAATAAGGAAACATTTAGAGGAAGAAGAAAAAACATCACTAACAAAAATCCAAAAAGTGTATAAATCAATGATTCAAGTTGGCTTCTTTTTGTAAGGAATATGAATGTATTAAATATTTGGCCCTTTTGCAAATATTCATGTGACGAACCCGATCTTGGCATACATTCGTGGGATTTCCGTCACCATCCGAGGAGAGGGAATTCATGTAATGTAGTCGTGGAGAGATGCGGGACTTCGGGCGATACAGCTCATAGATCCGTCGCGTCAAGCGTTGTAGGTGCCGGGGAGAGAACTTTGGCGATCGCACCGAGTCAATCGTCCGAATGGCCGGGAAAGATTTTGGTGTTCTACCATCGATGACTCGTTATTTTATTGAATCATGAGGTGTGGTTGAGAGACAAATAACGACGCATTATTTTCACTTGGGGCCTGGTTTATTAATCCTTTTTGGCAGATCTTTGGGAGAAACCAGGTCCCTGTGACTTGACGCTTTCCTTTTAAAAATTCGTTTCTTTGGGCCGCATTTTATCAGGCAAGTGTTAGGTCAAAAAAGGCACTTGTTTTAGGTGCTCCCGCTATTTAAAGGACGTTAATTTGCATTATTTCTACCAGGTCGTGATACTAAATAATGGGTGTTACTCTAATTTTAATTGGTTAAGAAATATCTGGGCAGTATGACGTTGTTAGGCGCGGTTTTCCAGGGCTTCATTGCTGATTCTACAAATTAAGAATTGCGTTTACGTCAGCTTTTTTAATCTTAAAGAACATCCAAAAATGATCTCTGAAAGTAATAAATGTTAGGTTGGGAAAGAACATTAACAGGGGCAAAATAGCTTTAAGTATTAGAATTAAGGTTAAAAGAAGGGGCATTTAAATTTTAGATTAAAGTTAAAAATATTAATTGGGACCTTTAAGTTTTTGAATTTTAATTTTAAATTTAAATTTTAAAAAGGCTTTAGGTTTTATCCTTTCATTCATATATAATAAACTAAGATGGATGCCATTCTTAAACCTACTTGATCACTAAGGATCAAAAAGAAGCTTTATATTCTATAAAATCTAATGATGACATTATTATTTCCAAAGCTGATAAGGGAGTCCAAATAGTGATACAAGACAAAGCAGTTTATTTAGATAAAGTTCATGATCTCCGGTCCTTATGTTAAATTAAATCACAACCCTTCTGACAATTATCTAATAAATACTAGAAAACTTATAAAATCCTATTCTTATATTGATGACTGTATAAAAATGTCATTAATTCCTTCCATTGCTAACTGTAGTGGTTTTTATTCTTTACCAAAAGTACCTACATAAAATTGGTGTCCCTCTCTGTCTTATTGTACCCAATAGCGATTCTGCCTCTTACCTGCTTGCCAAATATTTAGTTAAATATATCAAATATTTATTATTAAACGTTTTTCTTTTCTCTCAATATCTAATGTTCACATTGTTAAGAATTCAAGCTCTTTTGTAAATATCTTAAGAACCACACCCCCTCCCCCTCTTTGAGAATGGTTTCATTTAAAATTGCATCTTTGTTTACACATGTTCTTGTTCTTTGAGCACTTCAATGTCTCACTGTCAGATTAAAAAGTTTCATTTTACAAATTATGAAATTAATCTCATTATTGAATTCAGCATTTGTTTAAAATAAAATACATTTAAATTTTTTTAATCAATTCTATTCTATGTCTGATGATTTAGCAATGGGTAACCCCCTTAGTCCTTTCTTTGCTGATTTATACATGCACTACTTTGAGGTTAAAATGGTTAGCCTCATCAGTTTTCCATTTTATTGCAGATTTGTTGATGATTTCTTTGCACTCATTGACCTATCTGTTTCTTCTGTTGATAGTATTTTTTGATTATTTTCAGACTATTTTAAACCAAATAGATTCTGTCATTCAATTTACTTATGAAATTGAAAACGATAATAAATTACCATTTCTAGAACATTCAGTTACTCGTCAGTTAAACTCATTTGACCCTTGTGTTTATCGCAAACCCTTTCCTGTCACACTCCCCCCCTCATTTTAATTCATGTCATTCCCCTTTTCAAAAAGCTTCTGCTTTTCTTTATTTGATTAATAGAGCTCACTTAATTTGATGTGGTAATAATTCTCTCAGTGAAAAGTTAAATTATTTTAGGTCTGTTGCTATAGATCATGGTTTCAGTTTATCATACATTAACAGATTAATTTCTCATAGTTTTAATAAATATGTTGATAATCTTGATTCTTCTTCTACACCAGTTTCTTATTCTAATCTAATTATTTTACTGTTTCAGCATAGCATTAGCTTTAAAGTTGCTAATATTTATGACATCATGATTTTAAAGTGGTATTCATATGTGTCAATAAATTAACATTTTCACAACTAAAAGATCAAATTCCTACTCTAGATTATTGGGCTATTTATAATATTCAATGTCAGTCATGAGTGCAAGTTTTCCATCCACAGGACAGAATTCCGTCTTTTAGAAGTTCCTGAGGACTGAAAAATCTCTGACAACGAAAAATGATCGCGAAAATGACACATTTTTTGCCAAAAGTTCGCGAAAAAAAGACGCTTTTTCGCCAAAAGATTATGAATAAAACGTGATTTTTGTCAAATGATCGCGGAAAAAAGCGTTATTTCTATCAAAAGATCGCAGAAAAGTGCGCTATTTCATTCAAATGATTGAAAAATGACGCGTTTTTCGTCAAAAAATTGTGGAATGAACATGATTCCTGTCGAGGGACCTCAAGAAAAACGTGATTTCCGTCGAAGAATCGCGAAAATGGTGCAGTCTCTCTCAAAGAACGCAAATTTCCTCAAATGATCGTGGATAAAATGCCATTTCTTTCAGAATTGCAGAGAAAATGAGATTCTTGTCAAAAGATCGAGGAAAAAGGCGTTTTTCCTCAAAAGATCGTGAAAAAAGACACTATTTTTTTCAAAAGATTGCTGATAATACGTGATTTTTGTCAAAAGATCGTGAAAAAAAGCACTATTTCTGACAAAAGATCGCAAAAATGACGCGTTTTTCGTCAAAGAATAGCAAAATAAACGCGATTCCTGTCGAAGGTTCGCGAAAATGATGCAGTCTCTTTCAAAGAATCGCAAAAACGATGAGATTTTCGTCAAATGATAGCAGAAAAAACGCTATTTTTGTCACAATTGGGCGGGAAAACGCGATTTATTGTCAAAGAAGTGAGGAAAAGACGCGACTTTTGTCAAAAGATGCGAATTTCGTCAAAGGATCGCGAAAAAGTAGCGGATTTTTATTCAAGGATCGTGAAGAAAGGATCATATAACACGTGATTTTGGGCCAAAGGACGCGATTTCTGTCTATGGATTGCTAAACAGGTGCGATTTCTGTCAAAAGATCGTGGGAAAAAGCGAATTTCGTCAAACTGTCATGGGAAAAACGTGAATCAATTTGTTCACTTGAGGAGGGGGGGGGGAAGGGGGGGAGTGATTCAAAATATTTTCAGTCCTGGCAAAATTTCAAACTTGCACCCATGATGTCAGTGTGGTTTGTCCTATATTGGACAAACCAAGCTTAAATTCCGAAAAAGAGTCATAGAACACATAGGCTATGTAAAGAGAAAAGAATTGAAAAATTCCTCTATTGCTTCTCATTGTTGGGAGAAGAGTCATTATTTCAATTTTACTTCAGCCACGATTATCCAAAAATCCACTACTCCAGTTGATTTAGACTTTTTTGAAGCACTCCATATCAATAACTTAAAAAACTCCTTCGTTAATGATTTATCTAGCATGCGTGCATCTCAACTTTCTGGTTAGATTTGTTATGTCATGATACTTCATTTCCATTTTTATTCTATTGGTTGCTGAAGCTTGATGGTATTTTTGGTTCTGTGTTTACTATCATTTGAGTTTCCACCTTTCTGGCAGTTGGGGGGAGTTTTGATTTTATATATTTTTCTGTTTTAACATTGAGGAAGCGAGTCCCTGTACTCATGAAATGTTTACGTATGTTCATAATTTTTAATTATGGTGTGTTTAAACATTGTATTTTAATGATTTAGTCTCCCATACAAGGTTTTTATTGATTAGGCATCTCTCTTTCTCATAATAAGCACAACTTTTGTGCAGTTCACTTGTTGCCTCAGTTATCACACAGATCCAAAATCTGAATCGTTAGACGTGGTATCTGGGGAGAGGGGTTTGAAATTTCTACTCCTGAGCACAGTTCAGTTTACGAGAGTTCAGTTTACCATGTCCACACATTGTGTGCTGTGATACGAGGTAAAAAGACACAAATTAGGATTATGTTACCAAAGCATATTTATTAACATGTAATTACAATAAATGTTCAAAATTGTGACCACCAGAGGTTATGCACACAGAACAACGGCGAAGAATGGAACGGCGAACATTCGCGAAAACATCAGGCTTTTCGAGCACTTCCCCTACAGCGGCGGAAAGTCTGGCGACCAGTTCCTCGGGGGATTCAATGGGTGTCTCATACATAAGAGCCTTCAATTGTTCCCAAAAAAAGAAATCGAGGGGTGAAAGATCTGGCGAGTGAGCAGGCCAAGCAACAGGACCACCTCGACCAATCCATCTGTTCGGAAATGTGATGTCCAGATAGTTGCGGACGTCTTGTACGTAATGGGCTGGTGCTCCATCGTGCTGGAACCACATGACCTGCCGGATGCGTGGAGGAACAACGTTTAACAGGTCTGGCAGCACATGTTGCAGAAATGTGAGGTATGTTTTACCGTTGAGGTGTTCAGGAAGAAGGTACGGTCCGATTAGGTGGTCTCCGAGGATTCCTGCCCAAACATTGATGGAAAAGCATCTCTGATGAGCATGTGGATAAGTAGCATGTGGATTGACATCCGCCCATACATGTGCATTGTGTGTGTTAAATGTACCTTCACGTGTGAAGGCCACGTGACATTCATCGGTAAAAAGCACAGTTCGTCCAAAATGTGGATTTAGCGCGTTCTGCTGCAGAAACCAGCGGGTGAATTTAATACGATTTGGATAATCCCCTGGAGACAGTTTCTGGACTCGTTGCACATGAAACGGGAGCAAATGTTCATCCTTCAGTACCCTCCAAGTCATGGACTGTGAGGTATCCACCTGCCTAGCCACTGTTCGTGTACTTGTACTTGGCTGCACCGCTACTACATCCAGAATGGCTTCTGCAACAACTACTGATTCGTCCTTTTTTGCACGACCTGCATTCGACCGGGAAGCGAGAAATGATCCCGTCTCACACAACTGTCTGTGCAAGCGCTCAAAAGTTTTGCGGTTAGGCAACCGCCTGTTGGGAAATCGCTCTCCGTACATTCGTTGTGCCTCTGCACCATTTCCATCTGCCGCTCCGTAAATTAAATGCATCTCAGCCTTTTCCTTATTCGTGAAGGGCACCATCTTCCGATTCATTACTACAGCGACTTACACTTGACTCACCGTTCAGTGGTTTTTATGCCTGAATCGTGTCGAAATTTTGCATACGTGTTTTTCTTCTTCCCCATTTGACATTTGCATACTTTCTGTCTCCTTCTTCACCTGGTGACTAGCGTCAGGAATGGAGCTTTAACGTTTGCATGAGCGACGTTTCCAACTGTGCCAGTGCCTTTATGAGTGAATTCCGACTATGCAGTCCTTGACGAAAGTTGTATTTTTGCCTCGTATCACAGCACAGAATCGTTGGGCATGGTTAAGTAGTGCAAACTGAACTATGTTCAGAAGTTGAAATTTGAACCCCCTCCCCTCGCTACTGAACCACGCTCAGCGATTCAGATTTTGAGCTGAAAATTTAAGTTTAAGTCTAAGCTTTAGAAAGCATTTAATGAGACACAAAAAATAACGGTATAAAATAGTTGTTCGTTACTCCAAAGTCTAAAGCGCCCTCTATCGGAATTTTTTGAAAATTTTCTTTAAAATTTATTTTCAAGAAAATACTGACATAAAGAATAATTTTAGCAAAACGCGGCAGTAGTTAGAGCCTAATCTACGACACAAAGATCGGGAATAACTGATTTTTGTTCTGGGGGGAGAAGGGTTTCAAATTTCAAATTTCAGTTTACGCTACTTAACTACTCGTTAGGACTCAGATTTTTAGATCAAAATTTAAGTTTAAGTCTAAGCTTTCGAAATCATTTAAAGAAATACAAAAAATAACGTTAAAAAATAGTTGTTTGTTACTCCAAAGTCTAAAGCGCCCCCTATCGGCATTTTTTGAAATTGAACTTTAAAATTTTATTTCAAGAAAATACTGGCATAAAGAAAATTTTTTGCAAAAACCGCAAACGAATCGACCAATTTTTCCATTTTCTATAATCATTTGAAATTTCGGACCCTAAACTTTAATGCCCCCTATCTCCTTGGGAATACGTCTGGGACCCTTAATCTCCTATTTAATATTATTTGTCTTTAAGTGTACTATAACCCCTTAAAGTTCTGCCCATCTTTTATGAATCACCCTGTATTTATTAAATATATATAATTATTAATTATGCGTGGGGCCTAAGTTAACTCTCTGTGCCTTAGACCCAATTTTTTTTTTAAATATAAAATAAAACATAATTAATTCATCAACGACACAGAAAGATTTCCGAATTGCATGAACATAATTTATTTTTCAGTATACACACCTCAATTTATCTTTTATAATGATTTTTGTAAATGTTCATCCGTTATACTAGAACTTTCTCGAAGAGTATTCAAAATACTTTTGCGGTTTCAAACTAACAATTTTCTATTACCATTAAGGCTGCAGCATGTGAAAAAGTCTAGTGATATATATTTATATATATATATTGCTTTATTAATAGTTTGCATTCACATTATGAGTCAGTAATGACTGATTATTATAAATAATGAAGTTTAAAGCAATAAGTGGTCTCATTTGAGCTGATACAGCTCAAATTGATCAGTAATGGTGAAAAATTTCTGAAGAAAGAAATGTGATTTATGGAATGTAGATAGTTTCAGTCCAGCCAAATTTTCAGCAGTATTTTTGCCGAAAACAAATTTTCACCAAAACTCAGATTTTTGGACAAAAATGAAAACAAAACCGTATTTTCATTTGATCTCTAATTATCAGATTCAAACTGATAACATTTTACTTCTCTGATAACAATAAAAATAAACTACACAGTCGTCTAATTTTTTTTGTTGTTAGATAGTGTTGCTCAGATAAAATTCACTGAAAATTTGAACTTAATGGGATAATTAGCAACAAAGAAAACATTAAAATGAAATAAGTATGGTAAAGGAAAGAGTGCCATTTCCTTCTTTTTTATAGAATCTAAAATAATATTATTTCTGATTATTGTTTAAATTGATGAAGAATATTTTCCCTCACTAATTTAACAATACAGAATAACCAACTGAAAAACTTTAAATACATTTGAGTTTGATTGTATGGGTTACACTAAAAAGGCACTAAGTTTCTAAAGGCAAGAGTCTCTTTCTCCTTCTCCTGGAACAAATGAATGACCTACTAGCATTCTGCCATTCGACCTTGTTTGAAGCAGGAAAGTATAATTATGCTTTTTATTTTGTTCATTCTTTCAAAGAACTCTGAATGCCATAGAAAACTAGAAAATACTTCTTTCAGTTTATGTTTCAATATTTATGATTTTTTTTTTTTACTTTGTCCTTTAACAGTAGTGAGATGTGACTAAAGAATTATTTTCCCTGATAATCAAATGGAGCTAAAAAATAGAAATAAAAGGCCAAATTATAAGCCATTTTTTTTCTATCTATGATGAGATTGTAAAAAAGGCTGGTTTTCAGAACATTTGGTTTTTGAAATGCCGAATAAGAGGTTCGAATAAGATGCTGTATTTGAATATTTTCATCTGCTAATTATGACAAATTTCTCCCCTTCTTTATGCACATTAATAATACAAATATTTTACAATTTATCTTGTCTATAGAATTTTTTTAATGCTTGAATATGCTAAATTTTTGTCTGAGGAATCATCCTTCAAGCACTGCAAAAACTCAAAATTATACCAACACTAACTAGAACTTAAAATCTAATTATTGCACTGCTCAAAAGATAATTCCCCAAACTAAATCTGACCGTAACGAGTAGTGACATAATAGCAAAGAAATATTAAAATTTTAATTCTATGAAATTAAGAATGAAGTGTTGTAATTAAATATTTAAATTTGAAATCTTCTGAGAAAATAAAGCTGGACTGTAAAAGAGAGAAAAATAAATAAACACTCACCTCACTGCAGATAGGGATTATGACACTTGTAAATACACATTAAATTTTTTATTAGCATTCACATATGATGCATGCCTGGCCAGGTGCAAAGCGATAATAAAACTTAATATCTAATACCAATTTTTACAGGAAATAATAGGACGGCACTGTGTAATCGATGACAGACAGTCAAGAGTCTTTTTCAATATGGGCAACACATGTACTGTACTGTTAAAGTCCTAGAAGCATTGACATAGGTCTAAAAGTCAATAGTATCGGCAGGACAAGCATAGGCAAAGAAGATCACAATACTATTAGAATCGATGGTATAGTTCCCCGTCAAAATAAAGAGAGGAAGATGCAAGCACCGTAGCTGAGAACTTTATGATTGAACGATATGGAACAACTGCTAAGGATGAACACTAGGATGAAACAAGTCCCATTTGAACAATTTATGTTGTAGTCATCTTCGATGGGGATTTCTCAAATTTAAACCATATCATCATTGTTTTATGTGTAGAAACTCTTAAAAGCCGACCTTTGAATTGCTCCAATACAACTCTTCAAAAACAACATCTGATGGACTTCAGACCAGAGAAAAAAAGCCTAGAAACAGGGGCGAAAGCCCCTGCCCCAGATTGCGCATCCTCTTTCCACTCCTGCAACCAACAATCTCTTACATAAATCAGAGAATTTCAAACTTCAAGCTGGGATGCCATCCTCAATCCACCAATGAGCGATGAGGATTTTTTTCTAACGATCTGTGATCACGATGCGTGCCCACCATATCCTGACAGAAAGGGACATTTTACTCTTCAACCAACCAATGCAGGAATGTTCTGGAAGGATCTCAAAGCGACCATGACTCATGATGTCCTGAAGATGGATGCTATAGTGATGCTAAGATGTTGTTTTGAGGCAGGAGGATGTAAATTAAAGATGGCTACTTGCAAAACAAGAAAACGATAGAGCGTGTCAGTTGAACACGCTAAATAAGAGGCAACTTTATAAAATGAATAACTTGAAAAGTTACGTTCCAAAATGATGAAAAATTACATTAAAGTGATTTAAATTTAAGATTAAACTTGATTATTGTAATTTTAAGAGAAAATAATTAATATAAAATAATTTTTAAAAATATTATTTTTGGGAGATTACTAAAAGAAATTATTGGAAGTGATTATTATTAGAGTATATTTTTTATTTAGTGATCTTAAAACGATGTTTACATTAATTAAATAATAAATAAACATTAGCTTTAATGTATTTATTGTAAGTTTGTTGATGAGCAAATAATAAGCTGTTGTTTACCCACAGTACAGTCTATATGTGTGAAACATCTGAACCTTTATTATTTTTTAATTCTTTCCCATCTAGAAGATACTTTGATTTATGGCTAGCTTCTTATAGTGCATTTGAAAACTAGCACAGTATTTAGAGCATTTGAACAAAAGTATCATGATATGTCATTGAGTGTGTTATATATTTTTTTCATTTCTGCTTTAATCAGAATATAAAAGACTGAATTACATATGCATTTGACTGTTAATTTTTGTGTATCCTTTTCTATCCTTGTGTTTTTTCTTATGCTTAAAAAGGTGGCCTGTGTTATTTTTAGTATCATCATCAAATAATTTTTTTTTCTATTTTCTTCATTCATAGATATGTATATCTCAAAATTTCCTTTAATTATCAGATTGATCTTTTATTTTTGTTTAATATATTATACAAACTGATTTGGATATAGAAAATAATATCAATATACATTTTTATTGTTTATTTTTATAATGTGTCCTTTTTTCCCCTTGTGGGTTTTCCTTAAGTTAAAAAAGTTGGCCTACATTACTTATATTATCATCACAAAATAAAGTTCTATTTTCCTTTTTTTTATTCATAGAAAATCATACCTACAAATATATTTAATTACTTGCTTGATCTTTTCTTATTGTTTAATATATTATGCAAACTGATCAGGATATAGAAAATATTAGATTTCAGTACCTATACAAGATATTTTGTTTGTATGTTGTTTTCCAGCTATATAATTCTATTTCTTTTTCATTTTCAGGTAGATAATGTAATTCAAGAGACTAAAAATTTAATGAATATTATTTCAAAAGTTGTCACTACATGCCTTTTTTGTGCTACAAAGGTAATTGCCATTGCTTTTGTTATTGTAGTTATTTTAATATTGTACATGGGTTTAAAATTTAATAGTGGCAGTATTGTTGCCAACAAACCATTAAATGAACAAATGTTTCTCACTTAAAGCTAACTGTCAATAAACAACAATCACCTTTTTTTAATAGATGGCACTGAATTTTACTCAGAATCGCTCGGGAAGAGCAATCAAGAATTATTTCTGGCAAGCCCTTTTCTTGATGTCATTTCTTATTTGAAATCAAATCCAAATGGGGGTAAACAGGGAGCGAAGGAGTGCATATAATCTTATCTTGCTGGGATCTTGTATTTTGTAGCTATTTCAGTACATTCGGGCTAGTTTTTGAATTACGGTAGAACCCTGCTAATTGGTATCCTGTTAATTCAGATTTCCGGATCAGTCTGTTCAATTTTTTTTTCAATTTTGAGAAGCGATTTGGAAATTTCCATAACATAACTTTATTTCATCCTCGTAGTCTGAATAAATAAGGTCTTTTCTGAAATCTTTTCGGAAAAATAACTAAAGCTTTTTTATTTAAACTCTTTGATTTTATCAAAGGAACAACCATGTATCAGTTAACTTTGGCAATTCCAATTTTCACTGTATTCTATTTAATCCATTTAGAAATGCCATCAAAAGCTCACTGCACAATAAAGTTTTACTTACTTAGAGCATTGAAAGAAAGCAAGGTAAAAAAGTTCCTGTACACTGTTAAAAATATTGTCCTAGTTTGAACCAAATTTTGGTGCTCAATAGCTGCCACTGTAAGATGGTGAAATCTTGAACCATTATTTGGAGTTCCTGTTGAAGCACAGTTCCAATAGTTAGAACAAGGTTGAAATAGGAAGATCCAAATATTATTACAAGATTTCACCATCTTCTGGTGGCAGCTACTAAGCACCAAAATTTGTTTCAAACTAGGACAAGATTTTTAACATTGTGGACACATTGATTGATAAAGATGGCTTTCCAATCTTTTTCAGCCAGTCCATAGGGATCTCCGGACTATTTCCTTGTCTTCATAACAAAACGCTTCAACAAATCACTTCTGGAAAATTGAAATATAATGAGGAATAAACGAGAATGAAAGAAAAATTATGCTTGAAGATTTTGAAATCATATTCAAACAAATTGATGGTTGCTCAGTTGTTGATATCAGTGACATTAGCAATTAATTTGAAGAAGTGAATAGCAAAAGTTATGTCTCATTTTCAGATGATGAAACAATCTTTTTGTGCACAACTGAAGTGAAAAGAAGATGATACAGGCAAAAAACCAATATCATTGATGATCAACCAAAATACCTAGGATAATCATTAGAGTTTTCTTGCACAGTTTAAATAAACTCCTGCTACCCATATTTTTTTCATAATTTTAGAATATAAATTCAGAAATAGGGGAAGGGACATATTTTTGTAGTCCATTTTGATAATATATCTGGAAAAAACTAAAATGGAAGCAAATGTATTCTTGAATTCAGCTTTATAAGATCTTTCAAACAACACCCCACATGATGCTTAAAAAACCAACAAATTTTTAAGGTATTAGCCCAAACTAAATTTTTCGTAAAATTATTTGTGAGTGGCTATCAATCTATAAATATGTGGGTCAGTATCCTTTAAGCTTTGGCAAGTTTGAACTTTCTGCACTCTATAGTTTTCAAGAAAAATGGCTGTGACATACAGACAGACACATGCACAAGTAATCTTTTGAGATGTTCTTTTTATGTTCTTTTGATTTTTTACTTTTTAGATATGGAGCCCTAAAAACAGAATTTGTAGAGCATTATGCATTTCACAATATTTTCTAATGTAAATTTAACGCTATCTGAAATTCAAAATATTAGCATATTCAAATTATTAGTATTTTTATTCATAAGCAAAATTTATCATCAGTGTTGATAATTTTTTAATAGTTACTTACTGGAAACTTTTTGCTAAAAATATTCAAATTATTTTTCTAAACTGAGAATAATTTTTATTGAACATTTAAAGAAAACAAAGGAGTTTTCCTTTTTGGTTTATTGTATATATTATGTGCAAAAAATGAAGTTTGAAAAAAAATATTTTATGCGAATCCTTTAACTTTTCTTTCATATGTTTTGCAAACATTACCTAGAAAAACTTTTGCACAAGGCAGTCACACGTCTTCATTTAGTTATATTTTGTTTTAAGTGTCAAAAATAAAATTTTAATAATATTGTGTAAAATAACTTAAGCTTTCCTTAAAACTAAATGTTTCTGAATCATAAATTATTTGTTATGAATATAAACCAGCTTTGTCATGTAATAATTCATATATGTTACTTTTTTTCAGTACAACATAGATTTTCATAATTTAACTAGCCAATCGCAAAATATTTCGCCCTATCAAAGTGAATTTGATGAGTTTATGTTTGAAAGACCTGTATCATCAACTGCCACATCAAAAGAAACTAATCAGAGCTCTTCCAAACCAAACATATGACGGTTTGGTCTTGGTCCCCAGAGATTCAAGAGGGACCCACGACGTACCAGAGTATCATTTTTGTTGTATTAACTGTGAATATTGATATATGTGTATGACTGAGTATATATTTCATTCTGTAATCTGTCTTGTGTACTTGTGATGCATTGTGAATGTTAGGTGAATGAAAAGTGGATTTAGTCATTTATTCTGAGTATTTTTTTCTAAGATACGAATCATATTTTTGTTTGGATAAAATTATTAATATATTTAAGTTAGTAGAAAACATCTAGTTTATTCATCAGACATGTGTACATATTTTGTTAATCTTAAATTTAGCAAGCATCTGATTCATTCTCATTTAGAGTTACGTACATCTGTATGTTTGTTACGCAATGGAGTTAAAATTCATCATATACATATATTTTCAATTTTCCTAATATCCTTATTTTTCTAATCACCAAATTTTACACATTAGATCCTATTGACTTTTTAAAGCCTTGAATTAATTGATCTGTGCTATTTTATTCTCTCTGTATAATAAAGATCCACATCTTTCTATTTATTTGCCTCAGTTATGATAATAAATGCATATATGTTTGAATGTATGGAATTTATTATACTTGCATGATCCCTAAGAACTGTTTTCTCTCCCCTAAATAATAAAATTGATTGAAAATGTATGAGAGTTCAATTTGCTGAACTGAAATGGAAAATTTGTCTCTACCCATGAATCAATTCCTTTTTATTTATTATAAATAAATTTAAAAAAAATCTTCCATAGATGTAAATTTTCATTTATAGAAATAATAATTATAATAAAATTACTTATGAGCTTCACTGAGTTTGGGAACTTAGTCAGCATAGGATACTATCTAAGAGGTTGAATAAATTCAAAATTGAAGACTTTTTTTTTTTTAAATGACTTCAAAATCAGTACAGTCATTTTTGAAATTAATTAAAATTACTATGGATTTAGTTATGATATATTTTGTGTCTGGATGCTTATTTTGGTATTCATATATGGGAACATTCACTGTTACTTTTGCGACCATTCAAGCAAATTTTCATAAATAATTCTGACTATTTAATTAAAAAATATAATTATGATAAAAATTGATATAATGTGTTAAATACCATTGTGGTCTACTCTCATAAAATATTTTTAATTTGTAACAAATTTTTCATTTAATAAATAGAAATGCAAAATGTTTTTTGTTACAAATTAGATATATGCTACCTGAGTTGAACACAGTGGTATTTGACTGGTTGTATAAATTTTTTACCTTAATTATATTTTTAAATAAAATAATTGGGATTATTTATGAAAAATTGCACAAATTGTCACAAAATTTCTGAATCGACGTTCCCATATGTGCTATGTAAGAGCAATCATTTTTTTGCTAAAATTTGAAATATTTAATTCCATAAAGTTTTGTTTTTCCCTATTTTGATAACCGTCCAAGCACCAGTGAACGGTGTCAGCTGTGAACTTTGATGACAGTCAGAATAGAATATTTTTCTCTGTATGGTTCTTGACTGTGTCAATTTTGGCGGAGAAAAAAAATACATGGTTGGTATTGGAGAATTAACTTTTTCTTTTCATTCGTATATATTAAATCATAAGTATGTGGCAAAACTTTTCAAGATTATTTTGATATTAAAATATTATAAAATATACAGTCCTTTCATAATAAAATTTCATTTTCTTAAATCTAATTAAAAGATATTTTCTCAGTATTCCATACACTTTCATTAATCAATGAAATTTTGTTATAAATATAATCATTGCCTTTAAATTGTTATAACTGAATTAATTCCAACATGTGATTTATTTAATAAGACAGGATAAAGTTAATTTAAATTAATAAATCAGTTGTGGAATAGATGATTTCCCTCCTTCTAAAACCAAAATTACATTTTGTCCATACAGATCTTTATTATTATTATTATTATTTTTTTTTTTGTAGCTGCTAGTTTCAACATGAACTTAAAAGGAATAATTGTATTATATTAAATTTTTGTATTTAAAATTTGTAACAGTAGAAGTTTTAGTAGAATAGTGAATTCCTATATGAGTATTTTCCATATTATTTCTTAAAATGTAACTTTTTATACTGAATATTTTTGCTTAAATTTTTGCTCACTTGTACAAAATATCTTTGAAAATACTGATGCATAATGGTATGTTGTCTATCTAAATTTTATCAATATTTTGTAAGAAAAATTACAAATATTTAGGATTGAAGAAGAAGAAATGGACATATCTCTATAGGTAAAAATTTTGTCATACTTTAAAGTTCTTGTGAACTTCTGTTGAAACATACATACATGAAAGAAATAAAACAGAAAATTTTTGAAAACAAGCAACATATCTTGTAAAATTTGCCATCATTTTATTTAATAGTATGCTACACCAAAAATAATTGATAAACACACTATTTTCTATTCCTATATTTGAAAAATATATTCTGTATTATTGTAGCTGTGACCTTTTTAAAAGTCTATCATTTTAATTTTACAAGAGCATTGTGATATTTAAATAACAATGAAAGTTTTGTTAAAATATTTTAGTTGTATATATTATCTGCAGAATAAAAACACAGAAAATGTAGGCACATATTGGTGCAAATTACTCATTGCATTGTTAATTCCTATTAAAATGTATTAAATCCAAATTATATATTTCTTTTTTATTATTAATCTGATTAAGGTTAAAAAGCTAAACTTTCATAAACAGTTTTTTTCTTTTTTTTAAACATAAGATACCATTTTTCAAGTTTTGTTTTGAAGCTGGACTTAAAATTTAATTTTCTCTGATTATTATTTAGTCAATACAAAGCTTCTATGAAATGAAAATGTATCAGTAGGAATATCTATATTTTACTGTAGCATGATTTTCTTTTCATTTGCAAAATAATGTGTGCAAACTTTGCTTATGCTAAATGTAAATATATTTCTTTTTTCCAATGTTTATGATGCAGTTTGATCTCAAAGTTTACATTTGTATGTTTTTGTTGCATGTTTACCTCTTAGACTTTTAACTATACATATTTATTTGAACTATTTTGAGACTTTTGATTTGCCAAATTTTGCCAAAATATTTTTATAATGAATTATTTTTTTTATATTCTGTTGTTAAACTATGAGTTTGTCATTGTTTATCCTAGTCAGGCATGAATGTTCCTTTTAAAACAATGACAAGATCAAAGGCAATGCTGATTTCTCTTTCTGTACTTTTTGTATGTATTGTGGCTATATGTGTTTTTGTCCAAGACTATTTTGTATCTGGACGTGCAGAACAGTATAAGATTAGAAATCTGCACAGCTTAAAATTAAAAATATACGTTGATGTTATAAATTTTAGGAAATTTGTGCAAAAAAATGCAGACTAAAGCAAATAAAGACAATAAGATAACACAAGTGAATAAAAAATACCATAAATTAAACTAAATATTGCATTCTTGGTGTGTATTTAGAACATTTTATCTGCCTCTCTCTCTCCAAACTGACCTAAAAATTGACAATTAAATGAGTTTTTTTAAAAGAAGCATTTAAATACTTTAACAATGATCCAATTTGGTGTGTTCATATTATTTTAGTATTTTTTTTGCATTCCTATCATACTTATTATTTGTAGTATAATTATATACTATGTCTAGTCTGAAAAGCTGTGCAGTTTTCATTTAGTGTAATATTTTGTTATTGACTATATACATTTTTAATTTCTATTTGTAAATCACAATGCAAAGCTAGTCAAAAATCTGAACAACTATTTTCTTTCTTCCTTTGCTTTTATTTTATCTAGTCTAGATTATAATATTGTGTAAGAATAATTGTTGTTTATCACAGTTCAAAATAATTTTAATTTAATAAAATTATTATCATTTTATCAATATTTATTATTATACTTGATGAAACCTGTGGGGAGCAAATTGCAAAAGCTATGTATGTATATTTATGTAGTTGAGCCCATATATTATGAAATCGATAGGTCTTTGAAAAACATTCTTTATATCCAATATCTGTACTAGGTGATATGACAGGAAGATACTTATTTTTTCCTAAAATATTTCATCCATTTTCTTTTAAAATGTTATTATATTTTAGGAAAAAACATCAGTATTATTTATTTTTCAAACTGCTGAATTTAAAATTGGTTTACACAATTCTTTTTCCATCATATATAAATGACATTTACAGTCAATACTATGTCTTTCCAACATATGCTCATTTTATATGCTCTTCACTGAATGTTTATGACACTAATGACTCCATTCTTTTTCAGTCACATATAAATGACATTTACCTTCAATATTATGTCCTTCCAACATATACTAATTTTATATGCTCTTCACTAAACATTTATGACACTGATACTTAATTTTCTAATTCTGTGTCATCATCTTTGGATTCATCAAATTCAGATGGAATTTTGTACTTCAGCATTGTTTTCATCTGTCTTTTGATCTTCTATTTGTAGGTTTCTATCACTGCTGATGTAATTAGTCGATGTAATATTGTTAGTCAAATTGCTGCTTTTATTTAGTTTATCTGAACAAAAATGGTCTTCAGGATCAATTTCTGGAAAGAAGTCTTTAAGTTTTTATTATCTATTGAAAAATCCTGCATCTTTCCAGCAACTTTGAGTAGTTTTTGTTTTGATTGAGTGCCGAACATCCTTTATGATTTTTAAATTGGAAAGGGGTTGGAGAACGTTTGTTCAATTTAAGGTTCAATAAAAGTCATTGGATAACATTATTTTTGTGTTTTTCTTTCATGCATTTTATGTCCATGTCTAAATCTTGAATTTTCCATGTGACATTTGCAAAAAATGGTATTGTATAATGTTTTTAATCTGGATGGTTTTTACGGCCAGTGCATTTATCAATCAAAAGCAAATTGTACCAATTCTGCTTTGAAAAGCCATTATAAATTTTTTTCAAACATTCATTAGCTATTTCAGAAGTTATCTGTGTCTTATGATCATTCTATTGTTTTACAGGTACAGAGAGAATTCTTAGATTTCTGATAGCTAAAATTTCCCTCTTATCTGATATATCCATGTTTTAACAAAATAATGCAATTAGTCTCACTTTGGAATGTTTTCTACCAGTACAATTAAATGTGTGCCCTGGTAAAATTTGCCCCCCCCCTATCCCCAACCTCCTAATTTTCCTATTTTTTTTTTTTTTTTTTACAAAAGTTCCAATTACAAGCCCCTCTTAAAATCATTAGAATTTCCTGTCTGCTAAAGGGTGCTTATTTTCAGTATTTTAAGGTATACACTTCTCAACTTACAGTTCTAAAAACAATTGTATGCCAATGCTTAAAGTGTTATAGCAATTTGTTATATTATTTTCCTGATCTGTTAGCAAATTGCATTACATTTTCCTTTAAAATAAGTCAATTAATAGGTACATTTTTTTATTCTTACCAACATAAACCACTTATAAATGTATTTTTCAACAGCATTATTCATATAAAATGGAAGTAATTTTCTATCAGAGATAAAATTTTTGTGATATATTTTTATAAAAATCATTTTTGTTCTTAAACCACTGCAACATTTGCCCAAGATAAGATAAGTCAGAGGTAAAAGCACTTTCACTATACCTGGCCACTAGTGAAGTGGTTAAAATAATTGGTAAGGACTTAGTTAGAATACTGGATTTCTTTGTGATTTCACACTTTTTCAACTGACTTTCATCAGTTAGTCTTATGATTTCAATTTTAATTTCTAGTGAGAAATGCTTTCTTTTTTACACTCGCCATAATCTAAGAATATTTAAAAGAATTAGCTTTTTAGTACTTGCATCTAATAGTAACTAAAAATAATGGAGACGGTCACTGTCATGCATACAGTTTCAATGTAAAAACAGTATCTTGACTATAATTTCACTCTCAGTAGTAAAATTCCTTACAAAAATGCATAACATCACATTCCATAAAAGTACAGGGATCCATCACTTCATTTTTCAAACATTTGTTCTTCTATTACTATATTTTTGTCTTCCCAAACAACAAAATTGTGAAGCTTTAGTTATGTACTCTAACAGAAAAACTTTGCAATTTCCTATAATTATGTTTTCAGTTGTTCATTTTAAGCTATCCTTTTTAAATTATTTAAGTATTTGAGATCAAAAGGGACATAATTTTAAAAAAATTGATACTTTTGCAATGTCTGTTCTCACAGTAAATGGCCTCGGCTATATTTATATATATATATTATTATGGTGCTATTTAGAAGTTTATAAAATGTACATTTATATGCTATAATAATTTGTGAAGAAAATCAGACCCATCTTAAAAAATGAAGGGGAAAAAGCCATAAAATTCTCTTTACAGCTATTAAAATTTGAATTGTGTTTTCAAGCTTAATTTAAAGAACTTTTGTAGTTTCCTCCCCCAAACCTTTCATGCATTTTTAGGTATCTCTTAGAAATGCTCAATTCTTTAGTAAGGCTTTACTGAAAAATATGCACTTTTAAGGGATTTTTCCTAATCAAGCTATTTTTTCTCACTATCTAGTCTTTCTTACTATTTGAGTGCACATTTTTTTAAATTCTGATAATAATAAGTATTCATTATCAGATAAAATTCTTTTTGCTCAAAGCAATATCTATTATTTTTGTGTTTGTTGTTAAGTATTTATTTTATTTTTGAGTTTCTAATTCTTCACTGAAGTCCCTTTGGTTTTACAGACATTAAGATAAAAAACTGAAATTAACTGGAAGGTTTTGATATGCAGGGACCATACTTATTGTTATGTATGTATTCCAAATGTGAGTTTGTGATATTTAAAAACTATTGCTATTAGAAGCTTTATTTTTGTGTTATGTTTACTCTTCACTTTTTCTCATCCTGTTTTAGTGGAGATTATGGTGTAAAAAGTCAAAAATCATTTTCATTTTAGTACTATATTTTCTATTTAGGAAAAAATACCTTTAAATTCAATCTTTCTTAATATTTTTATCTCTATGATTTATATATATATATTATCTACTCTGTCTATAAAAGGAAGTTTGCATTACATCTATCTGTTTTGTGACAAAATCTAAAACTATTTAATGTAACTGATAAAATATGTATATTATATTGTCTAAAGCAATTGCTTTTCTGCCTGTTTTAACTAATATGTGTAATGAATTATAATCTTAAACTTTTCTATAAAAAAATACTTCTTTGGTGACACATTTTAGTTATCATTCCTATATGTTAGCAAGGGTTGATGCAGGTTTTTTTCCCCTTGGTACCCATTTTATGAAAAAAAGGTTATTTTTGTGAAATTTATTATTTTTTTTGTGAAAAATAGCATTTTGTCATAGATGATTAAATACAGTTCCTCAAATTCTAACCAGATGTTTATAAATAATTTTTGCTAATTTTTCTGCTAAAATTTTAATTTCTGGTGAGCTTATTTTGTTTAAGTATTAAACATTTTAATAAAAGTAATCAATGGAAAATATCTTTTTTATAGAATGGTGTTTTGTGAAGGATCCTGTTTCATTGAAAGGAATTTTGTGAAAGGGTCTATTTTAATAAATGGATTTTTGTGAAAGGGCCCTAAATATGCCCCAAATTTTGATTGGATCAAACCCAGGCAAGCTATTAAATATAATTCAATGCTGAATTTCATAAGGGCTCATCTTCAATTTTATTCATTCTTGTTCTTTTTTTTCTTTCCAGAATATGCTATAAAACAGGTATGAAAGAGTTCCTCCCTAAGAAGGAATTCCACCTTTTAATAAAGGTGGAATTCCTTCTGTCAATTCTGTCAAAAGCAATTTTGGACATTCTCTGGATTGATCCAAAAATGCAAAGAAAATTTTAGAAGGATAATAGGGAGGGATGGCATTGGAAATTTAGTACAAAATAAACCAAACAGGGTGGCTACAGATTCTGGAAATCAGAGAACTTTATAAAAAAATACTCAAAAATTAGGAAAATTTTTCTCTATGCGGAAATATTTCTGTTTTCGCCTTACCAACAAGATTGATTCGTCACCAAATAGGTGATGGTTAAGCCAGTAATAAGGCGTAATAAAGAGATGTAAACCCATACTATTACCAAGTGATGTCTGTTTGCATGAAAGCTGAATCGTGCCAAACTGTCATTCATAGCAACCCTTTTGTAGAAGAAAGAAAGAAGAAAGTCATGTGCAGATCTAATTCAGTTGTTTAGTTAACTACTAATACGTTTGCGTTGAAGGAGAAACTAGTTATATAACTTTAGATTAAAGAGTTGGTTTTGTTTAAATAATTTATATCTTTATTTTCTTGAAAAACATGCATGTTTTGTTTTTATTTGAATAGGAAAAGTTTTTTGGGACTAAGTCTTATTATTGGAAAATGAATAAATTAGTCTGTACTAGTAATGAACATCTTGTTTGTTCATTATATTAAAAGTATAATTTCAATAATAGTGGTCATAATGCAAAATATCTTTTCACTTAACTTGAACACTAAGTAATCAAATTTAATTTTTAATTACAATTGGCAGAATTTAATAAGATTAAAAGAATAAATATTTTATAAATAGCTGCTTATAATTAACTTCATATGGTTATTAAAATGTTTCATATAAAGCTAGGTAATTTTTTATAGCTTTTTGTTGCATATTTTCTGATTGGTAATAAATCAAACTAACCAGGGAGCATAGAATAATGTTCAAGGACATAAGAAAAGAAGGGGCTCCAAGTCTGGTCTTTTAAATAGACTTTTTTTTAATTGCATGAATTGTTAAAAATCAATTATTGCTTTGTTTTGAGTGTTTGCTTATTCATCTTTGAAGCAACAATTCTGTACATGAAAAAATTCTATTAATAACTCCATTTAAAGTAATTTGCATAATAAACTTTGAATAAATTGCCCTGGAACAAATAATTGTCCATCATCAGCGAAAGTACACATGTGGCCATTTAATATTAATACTGTGATAGTGACAATCATTGAGTTGAATAGCTTATTATTCTTATAGATATTTTATTAATTATTGATATCCTACCTAATATTTAAATCTACATGAAAGTGACTATTTTCATTAATTTGATAGGTTTCATTAAGTTCTGATTTTGCCTATATGCTTTGTTTGGAAATACTATTGGTTAATTACTATTTAATTTTTTAATGTATTTTTTTAAACTAAAATAATATTTTCAATGTTTGATTTCAATAACTATTCAAGTTGAAAATACTTTTAATGTATTTTATACACCATATTTTTTTATATGCTGGTTAGTCTTCCCTAACATTAAAAAAAATATATATATATGTATATATATATGCACATGATATGATTTTTTTATATTTAAAACAAACAGGTGACCATATTTCCTCATTTTTTCTGAATTGCACTTATATTGAAGTCAATTTCAGCCTTTTTGAAAATTTTAAATGGTACAATAACAGAAGCAGACCAGGTGGCAGGCTAAATCTAATTATGAGGGTCAGATGAAAAGTCCCGTGCCCAACACAGAAATAGAATCATTAGATCCAATTATACAGTAGCATTGCTTAATACTACCCCTGATTATCTTACAAGTACAGTTTCAGATCAATAGTTTGGTTATTGTTTGATTGACAACATTTTAATCAAGATTATTTTAAAGTTTTTATCAAAATGGAAGATTTGGAAAAATGAGTGGTAATCAAATGATTCTGATTTAAGGGTTTAAGGCTTAAAGAAATTAAGGAGTAAATAGACAACACACTGAATGACTCTTTCCCATCATATTCTGTTATTAAAAAGTGGGTTGAAGAGTTTAAAATAAGATGGGACAAGCATGAGTGTTGAGCCTCATGCTGGACGTTCTGTAGAAGTGATAACTTCTGAAATTGTTAAAAGAATTCATCGAATATTCCTGGTAGACTGCATGTTATAGTTGTTTGCGATAGCAGATGCTGTAAATATATATATTAAAAAAGAAACATGCAGCTAATATTTAAACTTATATTTTGGGCTTCCACAAGATCTGTATGAGGTGGGTGCTGCGTTTGTTGACACCTGACCAAATGTTGCACCGGAAAAACATTTCAAGAAACAATTTGGAGCTGTATCGTAAAAATCCCAAAGAATTTTTGAGGCAGCTTACAAATATGTATAAAACTCGGATTCACCACTACACTCTTGACAGCAAATTACAGTTAAAACATTGGATTTTGCTGGATTAACCAGCTCCAAAAAAGGCAAAGTCAAATTTATTAGCTAATAAAATTATGGCCATTGTTTTATGAGGCACAAAGGGAATTAATTTTATTGATTACCTCAAAAAGGGTAAAAGTATCTCTGGTTGAGTACTACAAAAGTTTACTACAAGATTACTACAGTTGATTTAAATAAATTAGAATATCGATATGATAAATTTATTAGCTTTTCTGAAGATTGTGTTGAGAAATAAATAAAAAAGAAATTTTTTTAATGTCATCTTCTTAATTGAGCTCAGAACTTAACAGCTGACCCATCAGATGTAGAGTCTTGGAATTGAACATTCTTCAGAAAATGAAGTTTTCTGGCCACCATATATCAATTAACTACATTTGAGTTTGAATTTATCAAATTGTAAAATACTTTATAAATACTGTGCAATTTTTGTTTTTTTCCTCCAAAAGAGATATTTGCAAGCTGGAGAAAAGTGTTATACAAGAAAGAGCATACATTTAAAAAAAAAAAAAAAACCTAATATATGTGTTCTTTAATAAAGAAAATCTGGGAAATCTGATCCAGGGAATCAGGAAACTTTTTTTCTGCATTTCTGTAGCCATCCTGCAAAATGAAAGGTAAGTTTATATTATGTAAGCATCTAAAAGTCATGTAAATGAAATTGTTCAAAGTATCTTTCAAGAATGATTTTTTTAAAATTCAAAATGAAAGAGTTTCTTTTTGGAATAGAATATTTTATACTATTTATAGAACAATTTTGGGTAATATCTGGGATACCTGTTTCAAGACTGATTTCTAAATCAAAGATAAATTTAGCAGGGAGAATGTTTAATTTTGGGGGAAAAAAGTGGGGGGGGGGGGAGGAGAATTTAACAGCTTCAGAATATTTGTTTTGGAAAATTAATGCCTGTACTTCACATAAGTTGATCAGATATATTTTCATTTACACCTTTAGCATTTTTAATACTTTCTAAGTTTAAAAAAACAGCAATCATATGTCCAATTATAATTAATTTTATTGTTTAAGTAGCTGTTAAAAGGGCACTTAAATTTTAAGAATTTGGTACCACTATATAGATGGAAAAAAATTTCCACTTTTTTTCACATTTCCCACTTTCATGCCTGATAAAAGTAGCCTTCTGCTAGGGTTGAAGAGAGGTTCATATGTTACAATAGACTCTTGAATTGTCCAAAATTCGCACACCATCACAGACGTAAACAATGAAACTATCAGTTCAGATGTAACAGCAAAATTATGGAATTTTTAAGTTTTATGTCATTTGTATTTTATGTAAAATTCTTGATAATATGACTGAATTTATGGGTTTTTTTTCATGAAGGAAGTGTAAATTTTACCCCCCTCCCAATCCCCCCCCCAAGATATTGCTGATATCACTTGTAGAATCATAATATTTTTACAAAATATATTTATATATTAATCAAATTTTTTGTTATTTAGACAAATTGAGCCTGAAATAAAGCTTCCTTATTTTATGATTTTGATGTAAATTAATAGAGTACCTTCATGAGGAAAGTTTTATTGAATAATTCAAGAATAATGTTCCTTATTTTATTATGCATATTTAATTATACATTATTAATTATTTACTTGACCTTTATTTTTAATAATTTAATCATTTTAAAATTATTTTTTATCATTTTAGTTTATTACTTTGCTCAATTAAGATTTTATTATATTAAATCATTCATTAAAATTTTGCCTACAAAATTACTGTTTAAAAATGTAAACGGAGTAATGTCCAGAGAGCTTAAAAATTCTAAAATCTGCTCAATCTCTGGTCCAAAGCTGTGTAGGTTTGAGATAGCATACTGTATTTGTTTTAATGCTTTAACAAAGAATATTTTTAATGGTACAACACTGAATGGTTTGCCTTTGTTTTTTGTTTTGAAGAAACAACTTAAATTGATGTCAGACTAAATATATTTGACAAAATACTATTTTAAGTTCTATGTAATACAAAAATATAAGAAAGGTGTTTTAGTAACAAACAGTAAAGGCATATACAAATTAACATTAGAATTATTATGAAAATGTAGAAAAGTCTTTAAAACAGTGGTTCTCAGTGTGGGGGGTGGGCAATTTCATTTTTAAGCGGTCAATTCCAAATTTGTTACTCCCCTATTTGAGGTCAATTTTTTGATAAAAATTAATGTGAATAAATTTCTATAAATGATAACTTATGTGTAAATTGCTGTAGACTAAAAAGTAATACAAGCAAAATTTGAAGCTGTTTAATTTAATGAAAAATATTTTTCCAAACAAAAGTTTCAAAATGCTTTATCACCTGTTTTATTTTTTTTATGTGTAATTTTTTTAAAATAAATTTTCTGGCTATTAATATACTTTAAAATTGTGTACATTTTAAAATTTTTTTGCTAAATGAGTGTTCATTACATCATCATCAAGAAACTTTTCCAAATGGATTTACTTAAGAGTATATCTAAATGCGAGTGTCTTCTTGAACATATTCAAAAGTATTTGAAATATCTACAAAAGGTACCAACAGCATTACATAAAAAAAAGCATTAAAAAAGGAAATGGTTAAATTGTAAATATCTGCAGCTCTAATGCATGCATTTTACACAGTGAATAAATATATGAAATATACTTTTTAAATTTCATTTCATGTTTTTATGTTAAAAAAAATTGTGTCAGAAAAATCATCTCTTTGTTAAGTTTAAAAATGTCAAATAAATATCTGTGTTAGAATTCTTCCATAAAAATGGTGTTTACTTTTTAAATATTAAGAGATATATGTTGTAGAATATGTTTCTGTGGGAGGAGCATTCTAATTTGATAGATACTTTAGTGGGATGTGACTAAAGAAAGGTTAGGAACTATTTCCTTAGATGTACCCAGCTTTAACAAAGAGAGTGTTATTAACTTCTTTTCATATCTAGTGAAGTTTGGATTTTTAGAGATGAGCTCATTTGTAAATTCATCATTTAATTTTAAAATCAAAAGATTGGTTTTTTATACACCCGAATACCACACATCAAAATATTAGAATAATAAAGGTAGCATCTTTCAGTGGAATGATTTTAAATTTATTGCCCTTAAAAAAAAGAAAAAAAAGGTCATAATAGATAAAAAATATTAGTATAATTAATGTAAGGCTAAACATTTCTTATTAATACACACATTCCACTGTTTCCTTGTTGCTCATAATTTTGTCTTCCCATTTTTTATGCATTGAAAAAAAAAAAAAAAAAAAAAAAAAATAATAATAATAATAATAAAAAAAAAGTCTGTGGAGTGGTGATATTTTAAAAAATCAAAGATAGAGTGTTTTGGTTTCCTGATTGAATAAAAATTTCAAATATTGTAGAGAATTTTTATTTATTGAGTTATAATTTTGTGTTAAATTTTACTTTATATGAGTTTGTTCTTTAGGGACCATATGAATTATTATAAAGTCATTGCAAAAGTTTTTTTTTTTTTTCTGTGATAATAGAAACCCTATTATGTTAAAAGTTTCTCATTTTTATAAGAGTTATTCTGAATTTTACTTTTCACTAGATTTCTTTTCTTATTTATTTGTAAAGTATTCATTATTTATTTTAATCTGCATATTTAAATTTTCAAAGTTTAGTGGCAATAATATTTTTTAAATATATAAATTGAAATATTTATCCTAATTATTTGTTCTATATAGTACATTAATAAAGTCAAACTTAATAAATGTGATAATAATTTTCATTTCTTCTTTTCCTTAATACTAATATGCATTTACCGTTTTGGAAGTGTATTTTCATAAAATGAACCAATATAGTGTTGTTTTTTGAAAATATGTCTTGGTTGTGCTCCCAAAATGTAGAAATACAGTCGAAGATCTATAATCCGCACATCCATAATCCACTGTTTTCTATAATTCACGTTATTTTACGAATGTAAACAATGAAATAAACAGTTAAGAAATTTACAAATTAGTGATCCAAAAACGTTTTTTAGAAAAATTTAAAAAAAATGAGAAAACAATGAGGAAACAGTGAATTATGGGTGTGCGGATTATAGATCTTCGACTGTATCTTGAATGTAGAATTTTTTATACATTGTCTCATTATTTATTTTTCTGTTATGCATGAATTTAATTGATTAGTTTAAAACAATGTTTAATGACAAATAAATGAAGGTTATGAAATATACTTTTGGTGTTAAATGCTAAGTACATGTGATGCAGATCACAGCACTTATAAATCAGGGCAATGGTGCAAAATATTTATCCTGATTCTGCTCACAAAATGTTCAAGCTTCTTGACTACATTACTTATTTTGTACTTTTTTTCGTTTTATTAATGTTATGCATACAATTTGCAGAATATTTGAATTGAAAATGATGTTTAAATGAGAAATAATTCAAGATTAGAAAATACTTTTTTGAAGTTAAATTACATGTACATTTGGTACATAACTGCAAGAGCTCAAAATTCCTGATAATGACTTTTGTTGTGTCAGTGGAACATTTTTGGATGTATTTCACTCACTAAAGAGCTTGAAATGTTCTTTATGAATAATCTGAAAACATCTTTGTCAAAAGAGAAGCAAGAAATAAGAATATAATAAAATATGAAAATAAGTATGAATCTATTACAGAAAACACACAATTTGCTTCCACAGTAATAATAAAGAAAATAATAGTTTCATCTTGAAATTAGTTTTAATGAATTTAATGAGTTTTAATGTATCATTTGTTTCATTGTAGTGCCAATTGTAGTGTTTCATTGTTTTTGTCAATGTAGTGAATAAAAAAATCATTGTGTGTACAATGTGATAAATTCTCTATTTTCCCTCAGAATTTTTCAAAATATTCTCGTAAACTGAAAATGTATTAAATCTGTTCAAAATGGAAAATTTTTAGTTTTTAAAATATTATTTCAAACTAATATTATAGCATAGTCAAAATATACCAATTTGGATAAAAGTGATTCATGATATAAAATGACACATTGATGTGGAAAAAAATATTTTGTTCACATGTTTATATGTGTTGTTTTCATTATGTTTAACTTTTTTTTAAGTTTAAATTTTTTTAGAAGAAAACATAAAATGGCTTTATTTTTTACTATATATTTCTTACTATACTGTTTCTTTAACTTGCGACTTGTACAAAATACATATATTTTTATGGAATTTCATATTAATAGTGCATTTCTGTTCGTATACAGTGAAACCTCCACAAAGCAGCCAAATTCCATTCCAATAAAAATTAGTCGCTGTGAGGGGTGGTCTCTTAATGGAGGTGATGCTTAAATTAGATTTTTATTGTTAAAAAAGTAACAATTAATGCTATTAAAATTTATTTTTCGTATTTAGAAAAAATATAAAAATTTAAGTATCAAAACAGAAGTTAATTACATAAATTAATTACTGCAGACTTTAAAAAATGAATACATTGATGTTTACTTTGATTTTACTATTTTATTTTTTATACCTTTTCTTTCCAAGTACTTTCAAAGTTCAGAAAATGATTGCAAATTTTTCTGGAGGGAAACAAATAATGACAATTTCATTACTTGGTCTATTTCTGTGAGAATTTCCTGACAGAATCTTGTTAGAGTTTATTGACCATCACTCATAATTTGTCATCTGAGTGAAATTCATTCCCTAAAAAGTACAAAAGGGATTAAGTTGCAAACAGATGGACAGATAAACAAAGGATAACTGTTATGAGTACCAGCATCCTTTATTGTGGTGACATAGTGCTTTTGATCTTGATTGTTCTTTTGATCTTGATGATTTTTAGGGGAAGGGGTCTGATGTCCTGCAAAACAGGAAATTTTCCCCCAAATATGTTTGAGCTCCTTATTTCCGACCCATTATAGATTTCTCCTCATTCTATTGTGAATAAACCACAGAAGGTTCCTAAACAAAGGATTTCCTAGAATTTGGTTGAAGGCTGGGAAAACAAGCATGTGCCCAGAGCCTTAAACACTTAAAAATGACAAAGATACAGAAAAAAAAAAGTTCATAAGTTTGATGAATAATGCACTCTCCAGAATTGTTTGTCATATAAAATCTTCTTCAAGCGACCTGAAAAAAAAAACAGAATTTGTTTCATTCTCTTCATATTGGTTACTCATGGAAATAGTTCAACTGAGATGGTCTTTGAATGGAGGTAGAATCAGCATTGGTCCTATGGAAATAAATTTTGTTCCATGAAAAAATGGTCGCTTAATGGAGGTGGTTGCACATGGAGGTTTCACTGTATGTTCATACCATTTTACAATTTCCAATTTGAGATTTTGACTCTCTCTACTTCTCAAAATCGATAAATGAATTTGAGTATAATGTCAGTCTTTTTGCACCAGTCTTTCAAGTATGTATGAAATATCTGCTAAAAATTGTACCATTATATTTTAATGTTAGAAGATCATTAATAAAAATGTAGTTTTTGGGAGCTCTAATGATGTTAAATGATTCAATATATCCTTTTCTTCTATGCAACTTGACTGACTGAATATGTATTTATAATAAACACAGATCTTAAAATTTGATAGAGAAATTTCATAAAAAAGGCCTTTTTATACCTTCCCATCTGATTCTCTATTCAAGATTCATTTTGAGTAATTATTATTATTATTTTCAAACTTGCTTTTTTTTCTCTGATTATTCTTAGAAAATGTTATTTTGTCTTCAAGCTACAAAAAAGTGACTTTTTAGATAGTACTGTGATGTGGTTTTGATTTAACTAATTAAAAAATAAAGCACAAGAATGTTAATTTTTAAGTTATAATTATTTCATATTCGAAAAATGTTACTGAAACTTTCAAAATTCTTCCTTTAAATCTGGGTAATTTTCACTGTTAAGATAAACTGTCATTCAGTGTCCATTTTGCTGTGTATTTGAACATATCATTGTTTTATTGACTATTTTTAATACAATAGGTTATGTGTGCCATATAAAGTATTTTCATGTTATGCAGACCATCTGTCTTTTTTTTACATCAGAAAGTGAGTACATGATGGTCTATATTTAATAAATGTTAAACTTTTTAGAGTTAGTGTAATCGAATGCATTGTCCACTATTTTTGTATGCTAGTTGTTAGTTGTGTGTGTGTCTCTCCTGCTATATTTATTGAGTTATATAGTATTTGCCCAAACACCAACTTCTTCCCAAACTGGATATCAAATGTTCATGGTTGTTTAAAAAAAATCATTACACTTTTATATTTCATTTGTGACTACTTTATATTTACAACTATTTAAGTAACTTGGTATTATGTAGTTGGTGCTCCAATAAAACATTAGGTAAGCACTAATTTTGTAATATGTCATTAAGTAACTTTCTTATTAGATTTGTTTAAAAGACTGGCAAGTAAATAAATACTATTTTGGTAAAGTATAATAAAGACTTTGTATTTTTGAAATGTATTGTAGTAAGATAAAATTAATATCATATGCTTACAGTCTTTAGATACTTAATTTTTAAATAGATAGTCTTTTATGTCTTGTATTATGCAAGTGACTTGCACTCATTTTTAAAGATTATTTAAAATCAAACTGAATACTTTTTAAAAATAAAGCCAATTATGTGATTTTATACATAAATGTGATAACGTGAAAAATGCTCTTGTAGTGGAAGTAATTTTTTAAAATGAAGTTCCATAGGTATTCTAAAGCTTATCAATTATCTTTTGCTAAATTATTGTATTGGTGTAAAATGATATTGGAAATAAATATTTGATTTGATTATAAGTCTCTTTTGAATTTTTTGTGTTAAATTTCATTTTTTAGATTATCTTACAAAGAATCAAATAAAATAGAATGTGCTGTAAAAAGTGTTTTAACATCTGACATCTATATTTTTATCTTGTTTTGTTTTATGTTTTAAAACTAATTATAGTTAATATTTTAGAAATATTTTAGATTTTATCTGCAAAATATTAACAAAATATCTAAACCTTTTAAATTGACAAGATTTCAGCATACAGTTTTTGTGGAATAGATTGCAGTAAAAGTAAAATCTGCTTATCCAATCATCATCACCATTGGGTTAATGCTGTCAACAAAGTTTCTGATACGGACTTGATCATTAAATGGTATGAAAATTTTATTTCATTTTTCAGAAATGGACTAGCTTAAAATAGTAAAGACATTTATTTTTGATAGTTTATTTTATATGATGAACTGATAACTGAAAATATTTTAAATCTATAAATGTGTACTATCATATTTAATTAACATGCTACATCACAGGGTTTATTATAACCTTGGATAGGAAAAATTACTTTTTATTGTAGAAAACTACAACTACTTTCTTGAAAATGTAGTTAATTTACGACTACTGGTTAAAAAAATAATCATTACAAATAACTTTTGAACAGTAGTCATGGATACAGTCTATAGCATAGCTAGGATGGGGACACCCATGGCGGATATAAATTGTGTTACCCCCAGCCACCATGGTGTCACCTCCTCCCCTGCTGATACATTATATTTTTTAATCACAATTCTACATTATTATAACAAATGATGGGAACCTTCCTCATTTACCTTTTGTCCTCATGCTTAAAAAAATCCCACAGGAGGGACTCATCACTCAATCCATAGTCTGCATAAGTCAATGTGGTGTCTATATGCCGAAATTTTTTTTTTTTTTTTTTTTTTTTAAAGCCCCACACTAGTCACTGAAAAACACCTGGATGACAATGTTGAGTCAAATATAAAAAATATAAGGCAGCACACGTCTTTTTTCCTCTTTTTTTTCCCTTTGAAATCCTGCAATATTTTAAGAAATGAGGAATTGTCTATGGCATGTAATGGTTATTTCTTTTTTGAACCCATTTTTGTTGTGTTAGGAATCAAAAGCTAATCTTGAAATTTTTTGAATATATTATGGACTTACTGATCCTTATGACTGTGCAATATTGTTAATGTTAGATTGATGCCTAGTGTAGTATTACATATAAAGTTCAAATTGTCCAAATTTCAATGTTGTCATTTATTTACTTCATCTTCATAAAAACTTAAAAACTACATAAAAGGAAAAAATATGATTTTGCATTTTTTTTCTAAGTTATTTTTTGAAGATGAAGGGAATAAATGGCAATTTTGAAACTTGGAGTATTCGATCTTCATATGTAACACTATGTTAGGCATTAATTTTATAGATGTATTTTAATTCCTTTGATTTTTATAATGTTTCTAATTTTCTGAAAATTCACAAATTTTCAATTTTACAACCAATTTAAGATTAATCATGGCATTACCAGATTATTATTACTCAATAAATATGAAGATGGATTTTCAGAGGTTACAATATTAAAAAAAAAATTAATTTTTTGTAAATAGTGTTTAAGATGCAGAACTTCAAACTTACAACTTTGGAAGATTGCACACATGCCATTCTATATCACAAGTTTTAAAAGTCCAAAGCTGCTAAAATAATTCTTTTTTTTTTTTTTTTTTTTTTTTTTGGTGAAGATAATTTGTTGAGCTCTATTTGAATATGAATTGAACATGAGTATCAAATTTTATTAAAATCGGCTCCTATGCTGCCACGGCTTTTTTTTTTTTTTTTACATTTTTGCTTATTTTACATGGCCTGTGACCCTATTACAAATTTCTAAGCAAAATAAAGGAGGTAAATAATATGCAGTCACTCTCCCCAGGTTTACAGTTTATAGAATACTGTGAGTTACAATAGATAGCACCCGTAAAACATTGTGACATCATAGTAATTTCACTATATCACATTGTAACCTTCTGACAATGAAAGTGAAGTAACTGTGACATAAATTTGAAGTCATTATGGCCATTTTCAAGTGTTTTTGAGACCTCAGACTGTGACTATGTTGTGAAGTTACCTTGTGACTACAATAATAATATTTGGAAAATAATATTTGTGATGATTCTGAATCGAGTTGGATAATGAGATTTTACCTAAATCTCATCTAGATATTTTGACTGAATTTTCATTTTCTTTTTTTTCTTTGGGCTACTACATTTGTGATGATTCTGCATTAGGTCAGGTGACCAGATTTTACCTGTATCTGATCTGGAAAGTTCGAGCTGATTGTTATTTTTACTTTCTTCTATCTTAAATAGAAGAAAGTTTTGTAATCGAAATTTTTTTCGATTTCCGGTGTTCGGCAGATTTACACGTTTTAGGGGCCAGAGATAAAAAAAAAATGCTTTTACAAAATGTCTGTCTGTGTGTGTCTGTATGTTGACATTCTACCATCAAAAAGTGTATGGAAGATGTGCATAGAATTGAACCAATTTTTTTGTGTAAATGTTTGGCTATGGCAGTAGGTTCGCTCTGAATTTGAAAAAACAGTCCACTGGAAGGGGGAGCTATAATCACAGTCTGTGTCATTTCATTATTTTACCATAAAAAATGTGTGAAGTTATGCATAGTTCTGAACTAAAATTTTTGTGTATGATTACTTTAGGGTATGGCAAGTAGGTAGGTCCTCCCTGAATTTGAAAAAAAAAAAATCTGCCTATCATTCTGCTGTTCATCGGCTCGTGCAGAGACGGAAACTCGTTTTTACTTCGATTAATTGACTGAAGCAGAAATATACGATGAGAATTAAAGTTGGCATAATATTGAATTAAAATTATTAAAGCATTAACACGTGTAACTAATTTTTAAACATTAAAATGCACATATGAGATAGAAAAAAGTTTTTGGATTGGCACATCCAACTAGTTTTAGCTATATGTTTTTGTCACTTGTGACTATTCTGAATTGGATTGTGTGACCAGATTTTACATGAATGGTCCAAAAAAATTTTGGTTGTGCTGAATAATTTGTACTGCAGTTTATGTTCAATTTAGAATCCTGAATTAAGTCAGATAACCATATTTTAATCGTGCCCAGTTGACTGGGTTTTATTCATTTATTAGGTAGCTTTCATTACAAAAAGTAAAAAGCTACCTATTGCAGCCGTCCGGAGGAAAGCACTTACAGGAAATTTTGGTATATTTTCACCGATAATGATCCCCAGACCCCCAAACCACCCTCCGTTCAAATGTTGACATACATATATATATATAATTTCTGTCATGCTGTAACTAACGTATTTATGAACTGATTTGAATGAAACTTCGTATGTACATCGTACATACAAATGTCTTGACCGAGTTCGTTGGCCAACATCATCCGCTATCTTCTTTCAAAATTGCGGCCATTTAAAACTTTAAAGAAAATTTTAAATTTAAAATTAAATGCGAAAAAATTAAAAGCTAAAAAATATTTTTCTTTTATGTGTTAGAACTTAAAACAACGATTCCAGAATACTTTTTATTTTGTCTATATCTTAAAAAATGATTGAGTTATAGAACTTTGAATTTTTCTTATGGCTGACATTTTGAGTTCGTTAGCCAGTTCCATTCGCCATCTTGTTTCAAAATGGCAGCCATTTAAATTTATTTTAAAAATTAAAAATTATGTACAAAAAAGTGCAAAATTGAAAAAGATTTTTCTTTTGTGTGTTTGACCTGATACGAAAATACCAGAGCATTTTTTGTTTCATCTATATCCTGTAAAAATGACTGAGTTATAGCACTTTCAATTTCCAGTGTGGTTGACATTTTGAAACGGTCTGAAATTTATCATGCGATAATACGCATATTTATAAGCTGATTTGGATATAATTCCGTATGTACATGGTACATACCAATGTCTTGACTGAGTTCACTGGCCAACTTCATTCGGCATCTTGTTTCAAAATGGCGGCCATTTAAGTTTGTCAAAAATCTTTTAAATATATAATGATGTACAAACAAAATATTAGAAATTGAAAAAAGGTTCTTTCTAAAGTATTTATCTTAATAATGAATTCCGGAGTATTTTTTGAGATTAGCCTGAGATATAGCAGTTTGAATTTCTAATGTGGGTGACATTTTTTTTAAGAATCAATTTTCCCGCGACAGCACTCATATATATTAATTGATTTCGATGTGAGTATGCATATGCACATGAATTAAGATTACGACCAAGCTCATTGGTTTGTTTCATCCATCATGTTGCTTTAAAATGGCATACACCTCATGATATCGTGGAATTTGGCAACCCTCAAAATCGCTTAAAATAAAACCAGGTTGAATAAAAGAAGACTAATTTCTAAAAATTCCTATTAATATTCAGTATTGACAAAAACTAGTATTCAACTTATAAAATCGGGTTCCACTAAGTTGAGCTTCTTGTGTTTGAATAATATAACTTAATTTAAAATAAATAAGTATATGAAAGCTACCTCTTCGTCCCGGCACTGCCGGAAGAACTTTTTAAATTTCTTCATGAACTTTGCTTTTAGGTTGAATGAATCCTGCATTAACACGTTCGCTGCCGCTTACGTGAAGATGTGATGATAGTTAATGCTGCACTGTAGAAGTGGGTTTTTCCCATAAGCTGATTTACCTACTTTTTATAACAAAGAATCAGTGACGTGATTGGCTATTGGACATCACCCCACATCACGCGCTGGTGCGTGAGTGGCCCCTTAACGTTGGTGCCATATCGCGCGCTGGCGCATGATCGGCAGCGAATGTGTTAAGATGTGTGTGTAATTTGAATAAACGTAATTTCATGCATTTCTTGTGTTTTACAGATTTGCCAGTTGCATTAGTTTTTAAATTTCATACCGGAAATTTTCAAAGAAGAATTTCTACTTTGTGTAATCATGAAATGTGTTTCGTAAATAAAGGAAATAATAGTATAGAATGTTTTGGTGTGAATGAGAAATTTTGAAATAAACTACAGGGTTGAATTGATCTCCTGATATTTGTATCTCAACGGTCATACATTACTATACAATTATTGTTCGTTGTAGTGAGCTCTATCATCCCTCAAAGTTTGACTCATGATTTTAGACTTACCCTATATATATCATTTGTAACGAAATTGTAATTATCACTGTGATGATTCTGTGACGATTTAACTTTGCTTGACGATTCTCCAACAATTTGAAAGAAACAGAATCATCTGAAATTATACGCCACTTAAAATAACTCTATGATATGTTTCTGTTACAATTGGTTCTGAGTCCTAAAATCATATGCTCACAGTTTATGAACTAATATTGCATAGTAAATATAAATAGTTACATACAGTATAAAGACTTTCTTCTAAATTAAAGTTAAAAAAAAAAAAAATAATTTACCTTACATACCTTACAAATCTAACAGCTTGTGTTTTTTTCAACGTTTGAAAAATATTTACTTGCAAAAATATACATTTTCCTCCAAATGCTGAAAACTGCACAGCTTCAATTTTATGACTGACACACAAGAATTATTTTCTTTTGCTGTTTTGTGCCAGGCGATTTTTTTTATTTCTCTCATTTTGTAATATTGTTATTGAAAATGCTTAGTATTTTTGTACTCTCTTTAAAAGCTTTTATTTACTTTAAAATCCAAAGGTTTCAGAACATATGTAAAACACTACAGCTTGCCCATATTTCTGACCAATAACGCAGATGTTTATAAATATTATTTTTAATTATCTTTCGTTGTGATTTTTAGTACTGAGTGAAAGCGTCCAGGTCAGGATTCGAACTAGGGACCTTTCGCGCAAGCTGCTAATGCTATGTCAACTGAACTATCCTGGAGAAATCTGATTGACGCAATTCATCCAGTGAATATGAATCTATACTTAGCATTATTATGTATAAACCGAAGTAATAATGTTTAAATTATTTCTCATACTACCCGTATGATAAACGCATTCTATTTATATAAATATATAATAATATTTCTCCGGGTGATTTGTGTGGGCCAAATTTGTCCAGGATAGCTCATTTAGCAGGGAATTAGCAGCATATATCAACAATCTCTGGTTCGAATCCTAATCTAAACATTTTTTCACTCATTTTGTAAAATTAAAACTCGTTTGATTAATTTACCTATTAAAATCATTCGCTTAATGTTAATATAGAATTATCATTTGATAAACTACATGAAATTTATACAAAATAATTGTAAAAACAGATTTAATTTGAAAATATCGAGTACAAATAAAGATGATTCAAATATTTCTAGTATTACGTTTGGTACTTCCTTATTATAGTGGCTTGTGCATGTATGATTACATCAAGGATTAAGTTCGTAATTAAACTCATATATTTATATCTATTTATAGATATAATGTACAGATCTTGTATATGTTTTATATGTCATATAGGGCAGATGTTCTGGTAAAGGGCATCCTTATGGAATTAAAAAAACTAATTCCTTATTAAAAGTTATAATTATTAGATTCGATTTTTCATAAATATTATATGAATCTATCAAAACATACATCAAAATACATCAAATATCAAAAATACATCAGAACACCCAAAATTACAGTATTGGACACACCACAAAAAGCAGTACACATAATTGTTTTTATGATTATTTAAAACCAGAATTTAATGAACATATACTAATGAAACAAAATAATTATTTTCAAAACAATTTAACTGTTAGGATATTAAAAATAAGGTACCTGTGCCTAATACGGACACCCTAAGGAAAATTTATTTTTTTCACCCCCATATGCACGTAATAGGACTCCAAAAATATATGACCATTATCCCTGGACTGTTGAATATCATTATTAAAATTAGCGACTTTGTAACTATACCGGTTTTATTTAAATGATAAAAACAAAAAATGTTAACAAATATCCATATAAGGAACCACCAGTCTCTATTATGGACAGGTGCCTCCTTATTGACCTACTACAAAGGGTGTAGGGAAGAGCCACTTTTCTATGGAATTTTAGAGGAGAGGGGATAAAAAAATATATCTTAAAGTATTGCGGGGGAGAACACAGTAAATGTCTTCTGAACATGCACTTTACAGCAGGGAGTCATTTTCGGTTGTGGCTCTTCGAAGACCAATGCAAAGCACCTCAGTTACTACAAAATATTATGAAATAATGTAGTTAGTTTTGTCTAGTTTTCTATTTTTCTGAATCTGAAGATTCACCTGCTGTGCTTCCAATGTGGACATAAGGTGTCCATATTGGGAATCGGAGTAGTTTTATTAGATCGTGTAATAAATAAATAAATAAAACTTTTTTAAGGAATATATGCAATGGCAATCGAAAATATGTTTTAAAACCTTTTTAAAACACCCCACTTTTTAATATTTAAAGTAATTTTACAATATGTAATACAAATTTAAACTTGACTCTTAATTACGATCAGCACACCACGAAACAACAAGCTTCCTTCTAAGTGGCGAACAGCGTGTTTTTTTTGTACTTTCCAGGCTTAATTATCTTTTCAACTGCTTTTCTTTACGGATACGTAGCGCGAACTCTCTATCAAAATTGTTACTTTAAAAAATATTAGGGGTGTCCATATTAAGAGCACTGTCCATATAGGGTACAAGTACCTTATACATAATATATGACAGTATTGCTAATTTTTTTAAATCAATTATTGCAATTATCACAAGATCAATATTTCGATTTTAGATGCATGGTTTTAAATAATAAATGTCAGTAAATTACAGTTATCATATTACTGAGACTGCGAGGGATTTAGAAAACTAACAAAGAAAATCTAAAAAAAATTATATATTTTGTAATATTAGCGCATAAATTGATATATTATCTATGATTTACAGCAGTTTAATACCCGAAACTACTTCATATATTACTAATAATGTGAACTGTTGATTATACATTATCTATCTATCTATCTAGGTCTATATCTATATCTATATATTAATTTATGAAAATGTGATTTTAACCATGTAGTTAAAAAACCCAAACAAATGTGATTAAAATGCAATTTAAATGAATGATATTAACCATCTGATTAGAATAACTGACATACTGTTATTTATTTCAACAAAATAAACGTTACATTTATTGAATCTATTAAATTTATTGAATTCTTAAAAGTAAATTAAAGATATTTATTGCTTTTATAGCATATTTTTATACGAAATAAAAAAAAATCGTTATTTAAAAAAGCAGAAAAATTAATAATTTCTTACCTATTTTTTATTGACATTATCGTCGGTAATTCAGTTGTAACAATCCAAATAAATAAGAAGATTTCGAAGTTCGAATATCCGAATCCAGTACAATGACATTGACGAGCTCATAATAACTATGCCACTGCCATTGTATATTTTCGGACCGATATTTCATGTAAAATGTCTCCTGATCGCATTCCTGTATAGCTTTTGTAAATTATCTAATTCCATAAAACACCGGAACCATGCACTTTCATAACAACATAACACAGCTATAATTTATTCTACAGCAGTTGCCAAACTTTCGAAAGAATAAATGCACTAATCCTACTCTAGTAGAAGCTGGCGATTTTTTCAATTCAAGAGAAGGTAAAATTTTATTTTGTTTATTTGGTCTCGTTTCTGTAGTCAAATTCTTATTGGTTTTAACAGAATATCAATAACTAAAATTTTCAATTCGAATATTTTTTCATGCATTTCATTTTTGCTTTCAATTATTTTTAAAATACAGTGAAACTTCATTTTAACGAAGCCCCTATTAAACGAAGTTTTCTACTTACCAAAATTTCTTGCTAAACATTGACTTAGAACGCTATTAACATTGAAATTAATATCCATATTGCCAAAAATATACTCTATTTGACACACTTTATTGCACTTCCATATGCGTATCTTATACTATAATGCGAGCAAAAATTGTGTGTGTAAATTTTATCTCAAAAACGGCTCTAACGATTTTCGCAAAAATTTGGATTTTACCACTTTCGGGCACGAGAAGACCATTGGGCTAGATCACATGTTCGAGAAAATTCGATTATTGGGTCATAATAGGTCAGGATCAAGCTATTTATATCTAGAGAACGGCTGGATCGATTTTAAGGAAATTTTTGTAGCCAATCATTTTTTGCCACGAGAAAACTATTGGGCTGGGTTACATGTTCGAAAAATTTCGAGTAGTGGGTCATTTTTGGGTCCTTATGGGTTAAGCCATTTTTATCCAGGGTTCGTAAATATCATGATATTTTCGAAAATATCGAAAATATCCGATATTTTGATATATATCTGATATTTTCGATATATATCCGATATTTTCAAAATTTTCAGCTTATTGATTACAAATATTTTTTGATTTAATATAAATTAAAATTTTAATCATATTACAGTTAACATGAAAACATAAACCAATATTCTAAATCTTTTTTTTTTTCCTTTGTAAATTTGATGATTAAATAAATGAAGACAAACAATTTTTTGTGATGTTCAACAAATTACCTTTTCACTCATCAAAACACAAAATACAGAATTCAGTTTCAAGTTTTAAAAAAATTTATTTTTAAAGAACAAGTTTCAAGATACAAAATAATAATAATAATAATAATAATAATAATAAATAAAAAATAAATTATTTTTTTCTATTGAAGAATTTAAACATGAATGTAAGCTTGTCAGCTTTTTCATTCCCTAACCTATTCCGGAGTTTAGACTGAACTAAACCGAAACTGGAAAAGATTCTTTCTAATCCAGCTGTTGAAGGAGAAGCTGTAAACAACTGATTAGTTAAGTTGGACATTTTTTCTTTTATGGGCTGCTCCAATTTAATATTGTCCCACCAAATTATTGGTTCAACCTTTATATATTCAGTTTCAAACATAAAATTTGGAAAAGGAGATTTCTTTGCTAAAAATGTCATTGTCAGGGGCAAAAGTTCTTTGTCTACTGAACACAAGAAATTAAAAGCACTATGCTTTTGATCTTCAGTTAATTTTTTCCCACAGTATCTGTGGTCCAACATATTAGCAGCTAAATGTGCTGGTGACAATGCCATTTCTTCTCTTGCTAATAATTTTTTCTTGATATCCTTTCCAGATGTTTCCAATTGTTCCTTTAATTTGCACCAAATTTCTACACATTGTGCAATCTTAGTGTCATCTTTTTGCATTTCATCTAATGCATCTGCAATAGGTGTTAAAATATTTATGTAATCTGTGCAATTAACCATTAAGTTGACATCATTCACTAAATTGAAAATTTCTTTATCAATTTCAAGTTTGTGATCCTGACAGACTTGCACCAGTTTTCCTCTGTTATCTAAAAAAGACTTCAGTGTATCGAACATTGTGTTCCACCTTACAGCTTGAGGTATTACTAGCAGTTTTCCACCATTTTTCTTATACCAAGCAGTTGGCAAATGAGTATATTTAAAATATTTAATTATCTTGATGACATTTTTACTTATATTTGGAAATTCTATGTCTTTGGCAAGAAGATTTAATATGTGAGCAGAACAACCATAGTAAATAATATCAAAATCTTCAGACTTAGCAAGCTCTTCTCTCATTTTTTTAACATTTCCAGTATTATCTGTAACAAAACTGCGAACATCTACAGCAAATTTTTCTTTACAATCCAAGATAGATTGTTTTGCCACATCACATAAATATTCTGCAGTATGTGAATGTTCTGATGAATCTATAGTCGAAGTTAGGAAAGTATCACCAGATGTTGTGATCACTGAGGTGCAAATAAGTGACTCGTTGTGGATATTACTCCAGCCATCAAGACTCATAGTTACAGTTTCTCCAGAGAGAATTTCCTTTGATTCTTCAACTACTTTTTTGTGTAAATCATCCAAAAGTTCCCCTGCTAATCTTCTTTCCGAAGGAGGCGTATAGCCAGGTCGAAGCAAACTACAAAGTTTTATAAATTCAGGATGAATAACATGATTAAATGGTGTATTTGTAGCAAAAAAGTAACGCGCAATTTGTTCATCAATAGCTTGAGCATATACTGTTGAAGTGCAAACCACATCAGAATCTTTAGACAATGAAACTGTTGTTGTTTTGTATCTTGTTGCTGCAGAAGCTTTTTTCTGTTTCTTGCATGGTTGTTCTGATAAGATACAATTGTCTAAATCAACACTTCTTTTAGGATCATTATCATCTGTAATAAGAAAAAAAAATGCATCAGAATGAACTGTGGAATGAAATATTTAATATTTAAGAAATATAAAATTCAGGACTGCCAATAAGTTCTAATCTATAATTTCAAAGTAGCATATGTAAGTGTAATTACTAAAAACATATGAAAACATTCTAAACAAATTAATAAATCTCTTGTTAATATTAAAACTTTTTAACGCAGCAAAGTCTTTTTAAAAATAGAATAAATATTAAAATTTTACTAAGCACAAAAAGAAATTTTACAAATAAAAATATATTTAGTTATTTTAATATTATCTTGTTTATGAAAAAGCATTTGAAGTTTAAAATTGAATTGAAGAATTGTGTGCATTTTTTATTCAACATTATCACATTACAAGATAAAAGTTTGGTCAAAATATCAATTAGATATACAGTAGACTCCCTTAAATCCACACTCCTAAAATCCACAACTCTCTAAAATCCGCACATATTTTACGGATGTAAACAATGAAACATTCAATTCAGATGTAGGTGCAAAATTTGACTTTTTTAGATTTTTATCAATTCTATATATTTTTTAATTTGTAATTTTTTTTAAGGTTATTGAATTCATGTTTTTTCATAAAGAAAGAATAATTTATTTCTGAAAAAATAAATATATTGCTGATATCATTTCTAATCACAATATTACCAAATATATTTATGTATTAATCAAGCTTTTTTAGTTGTTAAGTCTGGCTAAACCTGAAATAAAACTTCATTATTTTATGATCTTGATGTAAATTAGTAATGTACATTTATGAGGCAAGTTTTTATTGAATAATTTAGGAAAAACACGTTTCATCTTTATAATGAATATTTAATTGTACATTACTTCTCATTAATTTGACCTTTGCTTTTAGTACTTTTATCATTTCAAAAACTATCTAAATTTTTATTATTTTAGTTTATTACTTATTTTAGTATTTTAGCATATAGTAAGCATTCATTATACTTTTGATTTCATTATTAATTACATTCAAATTACTTTTTAAACTAGTTGGATGTGCCAATCCCAAAACTTTCTTCTATCTCATACGTACATTTTAATATTAAAAAAAATAATTACTCATTTTAATGCTTTAATAATTTTAATTCAATACCATACCAACTTTGATTTTCATCTTAAATTTCTGCTTCAATCAATTAATCGGAGTAAAAACGAATTTACGTCTGCACGAGCCGATGGACAATAGAATGATAGGCAGATTTTTTTTTTTCAAATTCAGGGAGGACCTACTTGCCTTACCAAGAAATAATTATATACAAAAAATTTACTTCAGTTCTAGAACTAACTTCATACACTTTTATGTGGTGCAATATTGAAAATGGCATAAAATTCGCTATTGCAGCGCCTCCTTCCGGCGGATTTTTTTCAGATTCAGGGCGATCCAACTAGCCCTAAACATACACTTACACAAAAAATTTCGTTCAATTCGATGCATAACTTCATGTACTTTTGGTCGGTACAATATTGAAAATGGCACAAAAAACGCGATTGTAGCGCCCCCTTCCGACGGATTTTTTTCAAATTCAGGGAGGACCAACTAGCCATAGTCATACACTTACACAAAAAAGTTGGTTAAATTCGGTGCATAACTTCATATACTTTTGATCGGTACAATATTGAAAATGGCACAAAAATCGTGATTGCAGCGCCCCCTTCCGGCGAAATATTTCAAAAGTGAAGGAGGACCTGCTTGCCACAGCCAAAAACATTTACCAAAAATTTGGTTCAATTCTATCCATAACTTCATACACTTTTTGATGGTAGAATGGCGACATACACACAGACATACACACACACACACACACACACACACACACACACACACACACACACACACACACACACACACACACACACACGGACAGACAGACATTTTGTAAAAACATGTTTTTTGGAATCTCTGACCCCTAAAACGTGTAAATCAGTCGAAAACCGGAAGTCGAAAAAAATTTCGATTACAATACTTTCTTCTATTGAAGATAGAAGAAAGTAAAAATGTAAACAAAGCAATGACCAGAAATCCGCAAAATTCTAAAATCCGCAAAACCTCTGGTCCCAAGCTGTGCGGATTTGAGGAAGTCTACTGTATATATATTTTTAATATTTCATGATACTAAACCATTTTAAGTCATAATAAAACTTAATAGAAATCTTATGTATTTAAAAAAAAAAAAAAGTTTTAACTTTTAGAGCATTTAAATTGTGATATAAGAATTCAAAAATATAATCTAAAATTGGTAATGAGAGTAATGTGTAATAAAATCTTATCCGTATTTTTAATGTAGAGATGTAAAGTTAACTCTAAAATGTGTAACTGTTGGCAGCCTTAAAGATTGAATAACCATATTTTAAAGAAAATATTAAAATATAAAACAGAAAAATGTGTAATTACCTGTATTATCAATCTGAGCAAAAGAACACAATTCATAATGCTTCTCCATCCTTTTTGGAATTCCTTGCATTTCTTTATCACACATCTTACATATGGCCCATTTGCCACTATTTCCTTCTTTAATTTTACATGTGAAATGATTCCATATAGGATCTTTTATTCTTGGCATAGTGATTGCAATAAAAACTTTAATAAAATTTTTAAGCTTTATATCATTTAAATATAATATCAACAAGAACAAAATAATGACAGCACAGCAAAGACTTGCAACATATGTAAAATTTTGTTCTTAAAACATGTCTATTCTATGCCTACACATTACACTGCCTGATTGACTATTGAGCAATTCAGATTAGCCAATCATCACCCCTTTTTCCAATTCTAGCAGGTGCAATCTAAAAATAGTTTTTGGAGGTGGGGGATATTTTGTAAGCATGTTTTTAATATTTTAGTTATTTACAGATGGGTTAATTTTTAATAACAATTGAAGAGCTCATTTAGACTTTTGTTGACTAAAAATATTTTGAAAATAAAAATTAAATATATGAAAATATCAAGAATCATGATATTTTGAAAATAAATATCAAATATGAAAATATCGAAAATATCAAAAAGCTTGATATTTTGAAAATAAATATCGGATATATATCATGATATATATCATGATATATATCCATTGATATATATCACCGAACCCTGTTTTTATCTAAAAAACGGCTCTAACGATTTTGACCAAAATTTATATTTTATCGTTTTGGATTGCAAGAAGACCATTGGGTTAGGTAACATGTTCGAGAAAACTCGGTTAGTGGGTCATTTTTGGGGTCATTGTGGGTCATGCTATTTTTATCTAGAGATTTTCTCACGCAATTTTGACTAAAAATTGCATTCTATGGTTTTCGGCACGAGAAAAACATTGGGCTGGGTTACATGTTCGAGAAAATTCGATTAATGTGTCATAAAGGGTCATAAAAGGTCTGGGTCAAGCTATTTATAATTAAATAACGACGTGATCAATTTTAACGATATTTTGTATGTAACAGTTTTTTCACATGACAAAACTAATGGACTAGGTCACATGTTTGAAATATTTCGATTATAAGGGTCATTCGTGGGTCATGATGGGTCATAATGAATCATGTTAAGTTATATCTAAAGAACAGGTGGATCGATTTTAAGGAAATTTTGTATACAATATTTTTTTGGCATGAGAAAATCATTGGGCTAGGTCACATGTTCGAGAAATTTCGATTAATAAGTTATAAAGGGTCTGGGTCAAGCTATTTATATTTAAAGAACGTAAGGATCAATTTTAACGAAATTTTGTATGTAACAAATTTTAGATACGGGAAAACTAATGGGCCAAGTCACATGTTCGAGATTTCGATTATAAGGGTAATTTGTGAGTCATGATGGATCATGCTCATTTTATGAAGAAAATGGCTCTTACCATTTTGACTATTCTTTGTATCATATCGCTTTCGGGCAATAGAAAACCATTGGGTTAGGACATATGATCGCGAAAATTCGATGAGCGGGTCATTTTGGGTCATAATGGGTTACAGTCATTCTAATTATATATAACAACGACTCAACCAAATTTGCCTAAATTTTGTAACGAAACATTTTTTGTCATTAAAAGGCTGTTAGGCTGAGTCGCATGTTAAACAAAATTATATTAGGGGGTCATTTCTCTTCATTGCTGAATACTGTCAAGCTAAATTTACCTAAGAAATGGCTTAAACGATTTTGATTCAATTTTATATTCTATTGTTTTTGATTACTTCAAGACCATTGTGCTAAGTCACATGTTTGATCAAATTTGATTAGTGGGTCATTTTGGGTAATACGGGTCAGGGTTACGAGAATATGGCAACAGCCAATAAGTTAGCGATATTTTGACAAAATATTGGGGACAGTTGGCCGAAAAATCTATTATTAAGCTTACGAAAGCCAAAACACGTATTTTTCGCCAAATGAAAAGATGTCTCTAAATTTGGCTATATCTGGCAAAAAATATTGTCTTTCAGGAAGTGAAGAAATTTTTTATACTTTCCTAATAGGATTCGAGATGCATGGCTAAACTATTCAGAGTCGAGCTAAAAAAGTGATTTGGATCAATATCCTTTCGTTGTAAATTTTAAAATAAAGTAAAATGTATGAACATGTGCATACAAACATAGTTTTCTTAATGTTTGTTTTTGAAAATAATACTATTATAAATAACATGTTTTACAGTAATAATACAGAGTGAATGATACAGAGAAAATACCATATCCAGTTGAACACAAAGTTAATTTTGACCGAGCTTAGTTTGGTCACTCCTGCTAGTACAATATTAAAAAAGAAGGGTTGTTGTTCAGATGGATGAATGAATTTATTTTAGCGGATGTGGAATTTATTTCAGAGGAAAATAAATTATTTATTTATCTAATCTGTTGGAATCAAACGAAGAAATGCGAAAAGTTTTCGATGTGCTTAGAAGGGGATCCCAGCAGTGTTGAATTCAGACACTTTTCTCCGGGAGGGACTTCTGTGGCTCCAGGGGGGATACAATAGAGTTTCGAGGGGGAGGAATACACTTTTTTACCATTGAAAACACAAAATCTCAAAGTTTCCGGTGGGGACATTTGATAGCTCCGGGGAATGGGGGAATGTCCCCCCCCCCCGGGCCACCCCCTGAATTCAACACTGGATACCAGTTTCACGAAAATGTTATACGTGCATTCTTTGGATACTTAAAAAAGTGCGAAAGTTTTTATGAACAGTGTATTTTTAAAAGAAATCCGCACAAACTAATATTATATAAGGTATGTGTTTTGCGTATATTTTGCACATTTTATTTTATATTCAGAAAATATTAAATTTATTCATAAAATCAGAAATGCATAGCAATATTTATTTTTAAAAATTCACTTAAATTAGTTTTAAACATTAACAGAAAAGGACAATGTCATTGAAAGTATAAAAATGATTTTATATATTGTAATAAAATATAATATAAAATCAATAAGAACCGTACTCCCAAATACAATAAGACACTCTGTTAAAAATATTTTCTTCATTTTTAAAGATTTTTCAAATTTATATCAAAGATTTATCAAATTAGTCATTTTATCACATTGTGATTTTACAATATGAAGGAGTTTTTTTTTCCACATATGTTACGTGACGTACGTTACATGTAGTGACATAACAGTGACGTCACAATTTCATTTAAATTGCCAGAAACATGTTTTTTGAAGTAAATAACATGTTTTGAAGAATTTTTGTAATCTTCTAAAGTTTTCTAAGAAAGTCACATGTCAGTCACAATGTGACGTCACTGAGTGGTGTTTTTTGGTCACAGATGTGATGTGACCACAGTGACTCACAGTGACGTCACAATGACGTCTCTGTGACCATGCATGCTATGTGGGCTTTTTTAAAATGTAAATATTGCAACATCCCGTAAAGCATGGTGACGTCACTGCAACGTCGTTGTGAAGTCACTTTGTGACTTTGTGACCATCGATTGTCGATGTGACGTCACGTGGCGTCGATGTGAAGTCGTTATGGCCGTTTTAGAGCTCTTTTGTGATATTTCACAAAGTGGCCACAATGTGACAAATTTGTGAAAAATGTGTCATTTGTGACTAACTTGACATTAACATTGTGACGAAACTGTGATAAAAGCGACGATATTTAAATTGCCAGAAACATGTTTTTAAAAGTAAATAACATATTTTGAAGGATATTTATAAATTTCTAAAGATTTTTATGAAAGTCACATCTCAGTCACAATGTGAAGTCACTGAGTGGTTGCATTTTGGTCACAGATGTGATGTGACCAAAGTGACTCACAGTGACGTCACTGTGACCATGCATGCTACTAGGGATGGGTCAGGTTCAGGTAGATTCTAGTTAACTGACACGGGTCGATTTGACCAAGGCAACACTAGATACCGGGCTTGCTCATTCCTTTCATGACGTCACAAAAGGTGGCCGAATGACATCCAGCGATTGGTACAAAACGATGGGTGCTTCACTTTGAGCCCTGTTTGTATCAATCGTAGATAGCGGCCAGCCACCTTTTGTGACGACGTGATAAGGAATGAGCAAGCCCGGGATCTAGTGTAGCCCTGATTTGACTGTATTACTTCTGCATGTCATATTAATATTAGACACCTGCATGCGTTCAGAGAGCTATATTGCATTGGCCATATTGCTAAACTTCACCCGTGCTTGAGCTAGGTTAAGTCAACTGATTTTTTTTTTTTTTGGGGGGGGGGGGGCTAGCATGTTATGTAATAGAATCGTATCCCAGGTTGTATTTGGTAGCTTTCATTACAAAAAGTAAAAAGCTACCTGTTGCAGCCGTCCGGAGGAAAGCACTTCCGGATAATTTTGGTATATTTTCGCGGATCATGACCCCGAGACCCTAAAACCACTTTCCGTTCAAAAGTTGGCATATATATATATATATATACATATATATATCTGATTTTTGTCACGTCGTAACTATCGTATTTATGAACCGATTTGAATGAAACTTCGTATGTACGTAGTACATACAAATGTCTCGACCGAGTTTGTTGACCAGCATCATCCGCCATCTTGTTTCAAAATGCCGGACATTTAAAATTTTTAAAAAATTTAAAATTAAATGCTAAAAAATTAAAAGTTGAAATTTTTTTTTTTTTAAGTGTTATAACGTAAAACAACGATTCTATTACACTTTTTATTTTGTCTATATCTTAAAAAATGGTTGAGTTATAGCACTTTAAATTTCTAGTGTGGCTGACATTTTGAAACAATCTGAATTTTGTCACGTGATATCACGCATATTTATGAACCTATTTGGATTTAACTTTGGGTATATATAGTACATATTGAGGTCTTGACCGAGTTCGTTTGTCAGTTCCATCCTCGATCTTGTTTAAAAATGGCGGCCATTTAAATAAAAAAAAATTTAAAATTTAAAATTAGGTACAAAAATGTGAAAAATTGAAAAAGATTTTTCTTTTATGCATTTAACATTGATACAAAGATTCCAGAGTACTTTTAGTTTCGCCTGTATCTTAAAAAATGGCTGAGTTATAGTACTTTTAATTTCTAGTGTTGCTCACATTTTGAAATGATCTGATTTTCGTCACGTGATAACACGCGTATTTATAAACCGATTTGGATGTACACTTGGTATGTACTCATAACATAGCCTTTAGTACTCATAACCGATGCCTAGACCGAGTTCGTTGGCCAGTTCCATCCGCCATCTTGTTTCAAAATGGCGGATTATTATTATTTTTTTAAATTTAAATTTTAAAATTTGGTACAAAAGAGTCAGAAATTGAGAAAGATTTTTCTTTTGTGTGTTTGAACTTGATACAAAGATTCCAGAGCATTTTTTGTTTCATCGATGTCTAGTAAAAAGGCTGAGTTATAGCACTTTCAATTTCCAGTGTGGTTGACATTTTGAAACGGTCTGAAATTTGTCACGCGATAATACGCATACTTATAAACTGATTTGGATATAACTCCGTGTAGTACATGGTACATATCAATGTCTTGACCGAGTTCACTGGCAAACTTCATTCGCCCTCTTGTTTCAAAATGGTGGCCATTTAAGTTTGTCAAAAATCTTTTAAATGTATAATGATGTGCAAACAAAAAATTAGAAATTAAAAAAAAAGTTCTTTCTGAAGTGTTTGATCTTAATACATAAATTCAGAGGTATTTTTTGTTTTGTCTTTACCTCAACAAACGCCTGAGATATAGCAGTTTGAATTTCTAATGTGGGTGACATTTAAAAAAAATCAATTTGCCTGCAACAGCACTCGTAGATATTAATCGATTTCGATGTGAGTGTGCATGTACACAGGAATTAAGATTTCGACCAAACTCAATGGTTTGTTTTATCCATCAAGTTGTTTTAAAATGGCAAACACTTCATGATATAGTGGAACTTGACGAGCTTATAAGTCGCTTACAATAAAACCAGCTTGAATAAAAAATGACTAATTTCTAAAAATTCCCATTAATATTCAGTACTGACAAAAACTAGTATTCAGTCTCATATAACGAGATTCCTCTAATTTGAGCTTCATATATTTGAATAATATAACTTAATTTAAAATAAATAAATAAATAAATATTGTATATGAAAGCTACCTTTTCCTCCCGGCACTGCCGTAAGAACTTTCTTACCATATTTATTTATTTTCTGTAAGGTAAACGCACCAATAGTGGTCCACTTAACGACACTTGTTTAATTATTATTAATAGATTAGTAAATTCCAAAAAAAAAAAAAAAAAAAAAAAAAATTAGCCTAGTCCTTACTTTTATGTATCAGAATAAACATTCAATTTTTTTAAATATATTCTTTAGAAAAAATGAAAAATAAAAAATGTCATCTTCCTCTATGCTCCAGTAGTGGGCATAGTAAATTTCTGATGCTCCAGTAGTGGGCCACTATTGAGTTTAATGTGTACTGTACAGAGGTTATATATATATATATATATTTACATCTCTACACTTAAATATACACAATAATGAAATCATATTTAGAAGTTTTGATGATTACGTAAAATAATTTCAGCTTCTCTTTAGTTTTTTCAAACAGTCTGTAATTTTTTATAATTTAAAAAAAAAATATCTGCCCTATTTGTTACTTTGCACACTCTAAAAAATAAATGTGTAAATTAGACAAATTTACATATACATGTGTGTAAGTTCCTAAAATTACACACTTGACATGAAAATTACTCACTTTTTGCAAAGTTTTACCTATTTTTATGTGTATTTTAGCTTATAAAACTAAGTGTGTATTTTGTTATCACTTGAAAAACACAAATAAATGTGTAAATGCTGCAAAATGCCTGAATTTACACAAATTGGTATGTTATTGTAATTTATGCATAATGATATATACATAGGTAAGTGTGTAAATTTCTAAAATCACCCACTTGTCATAAAAATACACTTTTCCTACAAAAATACCTATTTTAATGTGTGTTTAGTTTATGGCATTAAGTTTGTAAGTTGTTATCAATTCATAAACTCAGAAAAATGTGTAAATGTAGATAACACCTGAAATTACACTAATTAGTGTGTTACAAAAATTATAAATGTGTGAATTTTAAAGTAGACGTTACGAAAGGGATGGGAGGCTTACATATTATCCAGAGCTACACTTTTTATTTCAGTAATCCCATTCCATAAATAGCATGATGTCATTGCATTGCTTTAACAACATTTTTAAATAATAAACTATATATTTATATATTTTTATAAGATACTCTGATACTCTGACCACCTCTCTCACCCTCTCCGTTTCAGCAGCAAGTGATCATTTAAAAGAAATTAGAAAAAATTTAATCTCGACACACGTAACAATATTTCGTTACATGTAACGTAAAATTTTATTAATTTAATTAGTTAATTTTAATTTCGTTTTCCGAATTACCTTTTGAAATTTGTACATCAAATATAAGAATGCTTGATTTTATAATTCTAGTTTTTGATTAAATCGTAATTTCTTTCGGCCGTCTCGCAGACCGCTGTTTTTTCACAATTTTACTTGTAATTTTCAGTAATAGTGTTAGATTTCATTCTTAAAGCAAAATTTGGACGACTTCATAAAGAGGCATTATAATAGAGATATAATCCCTCTTTATGCTTATTCATAAATTTAAATTATATCTTTTTACAGTTGGTAATTTTTCTGCTGCCCTCCCCCTCCCCCTTAATTTAAAGGACAGTAGTTTAACCTTTAGTAGAATCAAAAACTATTTCGAATTCATTCAATATGTAACATAAAATATAATTCATGTGATTAAGATAATTCTAAATTCGTATCCTAAGTTATTTTTACATTTTGCACATTGAATATAAGTGTGCTTGATTTTACCCTAAATTATTTTAGCCGTCTCATAGCTTGTAATCTTTTACCCATTTCCAAGTTTAACTTGTATTTTTAGTTTAACTTCAGTTCACAGTATAATTTATGGTCCTATTCACGAACTACTTCGATCCCGAGTTAGGGGCATCGAAAACTAAAATCGTAATCATTGTCGACTTGGCTTCATCAGCTTTAAGTTGAAAACTAATGGTGGGTCCAGTAATTTACTGACCTTGATCACGCCGGGATCGAAATTGAAACTTCTCAACCGAGCACGCGTAGAGAGAAAATCATGTACAATGTGGTGGTCAAAGAGGCAAGCTGAATGCAAGCGCTCGCGTTGACAAAAATATAGAAGTTATTCTTCTATAAAATATAAGGTATGTAATCTCATACGTTCGTGTTACTTCCAATTCTTTTATCTGATTTGTTTATATTTATGTATAAATGTATATGCTATAGGTTCGATTGTTTTTTTACATATAAGATTTTTTTACACGAATAATTAATTTGCCTTAAAAAATGTCAACATCACCTAACTCCTGATAAATGTCTGTTAAAATAACAACTGTTGTATCTAAGGTTATTCCTTTCTTGAAAAACTTTCATCTTGAAAAGAATTTATGAATGTATTTTAACAGCAGCTAAATAAATGTGAACATCATTTTTTTTTTTTGGGGGGGGGAGGGAGGGTTGCAGTGTTAAATTTTGGGTCGGTTGTGTGAAAGATATTATAGTTTATTTATAAACTATTATAAAAATGTATATCATATCTATAAATTATATATTCTGATTTATAAGTTAAACAGTTCATCTGAGTTTTATTTATTTATTGAAAATTTTTTGTAAGTTTTTTTTTAAAAATATGAAACTTATAATGTTAACTAAATTTATCATCGATTAAAACTATAGCGTTGCTTTTGAATTTCTACGTTACATTTTCCAATTTTGAGAAATTTGAAATATTTATCTTAATTACATTTAATTTTCAGCTGTGTTTTAATTTGAAAATATTGCATCAGAAGAACTATGTTCTGCTAAAGTTAACAGAGATAATAACCCTATTAACAGAGAAGCAATATTTGTACTACGATGGTTGATGAGGAATATCAAAAACTAATGTCTTAAATGGCTATATGCTGAATTTTAGAACCGTAGCTGCTATAGTAACATAGTTTTAGAGGGAGGGGTAAAGTTCTAAAAACCTATTTATAGGGAATTTTTAAGAGGGGGTGGGTGGTGATTGTGATAGGCTGATTTGAAGCTTATAAGGCTACACTTGTGACAGCGGATGAGAAGTGGGTATATCACTATGATCCTGAATCCAAACAACAGTACTTTTATCTCATCCACTGTCACAAATTTAGCCCCATAAGCTAAAAATCAGGCTTTCAACTACAACATTCGACAACTTCAACTTTCGACAACAACATTTTTGTCATCATATTTTACACCTGTTTAATGAATTTTTGCAATTGGAAGTATGGTTTTAAGGGCAATATTTAAAGAGATAGCCTATTGTTTCGATAATTATGACTTACCTTGTATAGTGATGTACAGTGAAATTTAATGCTTCTTCATGTAATTTTATTTATGCAGGGTGTCCACTCTCAACAGTGGCCAATGGCTAATTCCTAAACCGTTAGTCATAGACATATAGTTCCAATTACAAAAATGTTTTTAATGAGGTGAAAAATATTTAAAAAGCCATTTGAGCCAATAAAATCATTTCTTTTTTTAAAAGAAAAAAAAAACGAAATTTAAATTTTTATGCAGTCTTTCGGTCCTATAAGCTGTATTTAGTAATTTTTTCCTATTACACTAACAAGTAAGACAAAAAAAAAAGTCTTTTTTATATAACACTAAAATTGACCGAGTTATGAAATTTTAAAAATGCTTGACTTACACCATATTCTTGGATTGAAAACAGATGAGTTCGACGATGATTTGAAGGATCATATACCAAGTGCTTATTGTAATCGAAGAACTTAATTCAATCCTAACATCTGTACGACATTTTTCGAAGTATAATTACTCATGAAATAACTTTAATGAAGTTTCTGATTGTCCAAAATAATTGTATTTTAACATATGATTTATTTTATAAAGATTTGAGATTGAGATTGTTTCTTTTCACGATTACTTATAACAAAACTTATGTTATGAGTTTTTCTTTAACTTCAACGATTATATGTTTGTTTTTGCAGTTCTAAATTTATACTCGAATATTAATTCGCTTTCAAATATCGAATCGAGATTAAATTTTACATTCTGACGTAAATCCAATGACAATCTAATATTATTATAATTTTGGTGGTTACCATTTATACTTATTTTCACAGAAAATTCCTATTGTGGAATGACAATTTCAGGAAATATCCCGTAAATCTTTTACAACCAATAAAATTAGCCTCGTCACGCATGCGTGTCACGGGATAAATTAGTCGAGTATTTACGAATAAGAACAACGGCGATTGTATTTTATAAACTTTGATAAAAATACAATAATTTGAGATGTGTAGCAGTGGATAATGTGTAGTGTGTAGTAATACACGGAGGTATATGTGTATTCTTTTGATTTTTTTTTTAAAATCCGCATAACTTCTTTTTCTCATATAATTTTTCATTTCAAATTTTCGCATATAGGGTAGATGTGCCAGTAATGGACCCCCCTTAAGGAATTTCTCTAAAAAATAATTTTTTATTAATAGTTATAATTATTGTATTCCAATTTTTTTCATATTATATTAATCTTTCAACAATATTTAACTAATCCCATAGTTACATTTCTCAATAACAGAAATATGTCTTAACACCCAAAAGCCCAGTAATGGACCACCTATGTTCTAGTAATGGACCGCCTATGTTCCAGTAATGGGCCACCCTACAAAAAATAACAGATAATTGTTTTTAGGTACGTTCCTAATTATGTAAATATGTAGCACTTATTGTTGTCGTTCAGTCTGTTCGTATGTCTGTCTGTCCATCCACCTGTCTGTCCGTCTGTTTGTCCGTCTGTCTGTCTGTCTGTCTGTCTGTCCGCATATAACAACGCAAAAACTATCCAACCGAATCGTTTGAAATTTGAAATACATAATTATTACATAATTTTGTCGAGTCATTTCAAATTTTATGAAAATTGGATGAATAGATCAATTACAGGGAAAATCAAAAGGATTCCGTTGCATTGCGGTCAATGGGGAAAAAAGTTTGAAATGCATTTTAATCGTTTAAAATTACATAATTTTGTCGAGTTATTTCAGATCTTATGGTAATCAGATGCATAGATCAATTACAGGGACTATCAAAAGTATTTCGTTACATTACAGTCAATGCGGAAAAAAGTGACAAATGCATTTTAACCTCTTCAGGCCTGACATATTTTAAGCCATCGTAAAAATTATTTAACACTTTGTTCCATCTATTTATACGTATAGAAACATAATTTTGTAATAAAAAGTAAAATATTATAATTAGTTTATATTTACTAGCAGGTACACGTATGTGCACCTCCGGTTCATACTGCAAAAAAACACTTCATTTTTCAAAAATTTATTTAAACGAGAAATTTGGTGGACAATTGATACATATAAGCTTATTTTACGTGCTATTTTCGAATTTGTTTTTTATATATGGACATGTATATTGAATTTTGTACAAATAACCCTTGTTCTTAATTTGCAGCCTTTATAATTACGTTTTGAAGCAAAGTTATCATTTGTTGAACGAGGAAACTGTTCAATTTTGTCATATCTAATGTAGAAAATTGGCTTTTATATACCCTTACGTTATTTTCACTGTGGTTTATTTGCGGAATCGTCTTCAAAATCGTTTTCAGATGAATAAATTTTGCGTAGTCTCCATGGTCGTCGTTCTTCACTTACTTTGCTCTTATATTTTACCAATACTTATGCAATCTCTAAAAATACCGCAGGATAGACAATCTGTCTTTTCGAGGAACTTCACCTGTTTTGCAATTTCTGATATACAGTCACTCCCAAAATTGAGTATACACTAGGTGTTCGCTTTGAATTTTACCTATAAAAAGCTAAAATTTTGTATGAATGGAATGGAAGTTTTTTAGACAGTACTGCAAATAGATTCTAAAAAAAAGGTTGCGAAATATCCACAATATTGAGGTAAAATCAGCATAAAAAAATTCCATATATAATATAAGGCGGAAATGTGTGTCACATAGTTGAGTATACACTAGAATAAATTAATTCGTAATAACCACTTTTTATTTAAAATGTTTTGCATTTATATTTGTAACGATTCTTGTAGATTGTAATTCTTCTTAAGTTCTGCATTGTAATAGTTTTCGTGCCAAATTAATCCTAAATGAGCAATCGGAAGGAGACTTCAATAGAAGAGCGGAATTTGGTTATAAAATGGTCAACTGAAGGGGGCAGATCTCTTCGCGAAATCGCTTCTTTGATTGGCAGAAGTCATGGGTGTATTCGAAACATCATTAAAAAATACCACAGAACTGGAACAGTGGTGAATACACCTGGAAGAGGACGCAAACAAATCCTCAACGATACAGCAAAAAAAAAAAAAAAAAAAAAAAAAAATATTCGCAGTGTGAAGAAAAATCCAATGAACAGTGCGCCGAAACTTACTGCATCTGTAAGTTCAGTCATAAAGAGAAATGTTTCTGCAGAAACTGTGCGTAGTTTCTGCAGACTCTACGACATGACACGACTCTACGACATGCAGGCTATAATGGTCGTGTACCTAGGCGAAAGCCACTCATCAGTGAAGTTAATCGTAAGCAGAGCCTTTATTTGCTAAAAATCACATCTCTAAGTCCCAAGATTTTTGGAAATCAGTGATTTTTAGTGATGAAAGTTAATTTAACCTTTTTGGATCCGATGGGCGTGGCAAAGTTTGGAGGCAACCTCGGACTGAGCTGGATCCTAAGAATACAATACCGACGGTCAAACATGGTGGTGGATCTGTCCTTGTTTCGTACCCGTTGCATGGCTGCTGGTGTGGAGTCGGAGAACTTGTGTTTATAGATGGAATTATGGACAAGATGTTATATCTAAACATTCTTAAGAATCATCTTAAAGCTAGCTCCAACAAACTAGGTTTGGGATCGAACTTCATCTTCCAGCAGGATAACGATCCTAAGCATACGGCTAAAATTGTGAAGTTGTAGCTTCTGTATAACTGTCGCCATCAGCTGCATACTCCCCCACAGTCTCCGGATTTAAATGTAATAGAAAATTTGTGGTCTCATTTGGAGAAAGCGGTCCAAAAGCATCATATTCCAAGTAAGGAGCACTTGAAAACTGTTTTGAAGGAAGAGTGGGCTAAAATTTCAGTGGAAACCACAAAAACTCTTGTAGAATCAATGCCTGCACGAATACGAGCTGTTATTCGAGCAAATGGATATGCTACAAAGTACTAATTCATTGTTACATAGCATTTAATAAAACTGTATACTCAATTTTGAGACTCTTGTTTTTGCTTTGTACTATGTTTGAAATTTTTTTTATAAAAGCTATTTCAATATTTTGCATTTTTTCTTGCTATATTGTTAGAGAACTAGACACACTATTATTTATAATATTTTAAAATATTTTCTTATGAATTTGATTGTTTTGCACACAAATTTAGAAACGATCAGTTCGTGTATACTCAATTTTGGGAGCGACTGTACATTATCCAACAAATGAAAATAACCAAATCTATAAAATGTATAAAAACTCTTGTTGACTACTTTTTTGTGTGAATAGAACAACAGTATTAAGCTAAACACTTATCCTTTAATCACTTATTCTGCACCACCCATACACGTTTTGTATTCACAAATGCAGGTTGTGTTACATTAATTTCACATTTTTGATCTTTAGACCACCTAACACAACTCCTCTCAGGATTGCTATCGATGCAAGTCGAATTCAAAGTTACACATTTCCTATTTTTCCAGTTTAGTATACACATATCCTTCCCTTCCCTTAGTCTCTCATCCCACTCTCCGCGTTACAAATCTCGATCATTGATTTTTTTATTTGTTCCTCCGAGTCTTTTGTTCATAATAATTCCAGTTTGGTAGATAATGTTCCTCAATAAAAAGTCGATACATTTTACACTAGTAAAAATACTGTCCTAGTAAATCACCCGTGTGTTGTCTTTTGGTATAAATTTAAAAAACAATTTGACAAAGCCTCCACCTATACCTAATCATAATTATTTTGAATCATCAGCTGGTACAATTCCTTTTCCATGATATATTTGACAGTCAATGGAATGATCATCCCTGGCAGTTAAAATATAGTTTTTTAATTTCAGCGGATCAGGTTTTAACGGCACATAATGTCTAGATCCACAACGTCCAGCAAATGGGATCTAGTGATCTCTGTTCATCTAGTGATAAAGGAAGTGATACTTTGGCTTGCTTGATTTTGGCTTGGGCAAGGACAAACATTTAATTCTTACTACATTCAAGATTGGATTTATTTTCCATAATTTGTCATCTGCTTAAAGATCATTTGATTTATCTGCAAAATCAAGAAATTTTCTAATCTCAAAAAATCGAACACGTGACATAGTAGCTGCAATTCTAAGTACTGACAAGTCTTTTTGCCAATAGAAGCTTGCTTGGAGATATATTAAAGTTCCCATGTGTATCTGTACGCCTGCAACTTTTATAATTTCATATTTAGATTCATTTATTGAGCGACGGTTTCGTGTTTGAACAGAATATAACGTAAGGTACCCTGGGGTAATAACGCCAGGCGGAGTAATAACGCCAAGTGCTTATATTTTGCATAATTATGAAATAATCAGGTAAATGACACCCATGTGCTCTACGCAGAAGGGTTTTGAGTAATATAAATTGCAAAAAACCGCTTCAAGTTAATTTGTTTCATTTTTAGGTCTTATTGTTTTTACAAGCAACTAAAATTAACGCTTGATCTAAAATTTGCGAGATAAGGTTTTTGATCTGAAGACTATATTTTTTATCCAGAAATTCTTTGTTTATTACATAAATTTGTAGTGTATTTCATGTACTTTCAAATTGTTGTAGAAGATTTTGGATATCTTCTCGAGATAATTTGTAGTTTAAGATTTACTGCGCAATAAGTATCCCGGGGTAATAACGCCAGGGATTGGCGTTATTACCCCGGTTGATTCCCAACAGTGGCCGAACTATATCCGAAGGGGGTTTATATATTAATATGGGACAGCATTATTATCATTGTTGAAATGGTAAGATTAAGGGGGGTGCCCAATACTTAAAATTAAATCTCTCTATTTTATTTTTTACTATATTATTATTTTTTTTTTACTAATGTAAAAAATAATTCTTAACTCTTGTAAATAAAACTATATCAAAATGTTTTCGAGATTCAAATTCGAACATCTCCAAAATCAGGTTTCTATTAAATTTCCACTGGATTGTTCAACTGAGTTCGAAATTTTAACTATCCGCTTTCTCAGCGTTCGGTTTTTCAAAACTTTATAAATTTAACCTTTAACTGATGTGACAAAAATTGTAACGTATGAATGTGATGCGGTTTGTGAGACCACAAAATTGAAAGATGAGTAAAAGGCGGGAATAATTCATAGGATTGTGTTTTTGTACTAAACTTTTTATACAAGAGTATTATACTTAATATTCATCTATTTAGTCTCTGGTGATAGTACTAAAATTCCAAATGAAACAAAATTTCGGTAGTGTTTGCAGTTAAACTGAAAATTACAAGTTAAACTAAAAAAATAAAAGAAAAATAGTGGTCTACGAGACCGGTAGCATTAGTTAAAGGTTAAAATGCGATCCATGATTAAAAATCATAGAATACTGTTCCTGCGCTAAATTTTTTGTACAGAATTAATTCTAATTAAAATTAATCTATTCAAATATTTCTAATAATATTACGAGAACTCCATACGAAAGAGAATTTCAGTTGTAACTATATAGTTAAACTGGGAAATATAAGTTAAATTCTATTTTTTAGGGGAGGGGGAGGGGGTACAGTGTTCAGTCAGATTGTTAACAGCAGTTAAAGGTTAATTTTGTTGCTAATATAGAGATAATGACATATAACCATATGAATTATGTATAAAATTGAATAAGAAATCTCTTTGGGATAATATTTTTTAATCAAAAATTTTATTCAATTTATTAAAAATTTATTAAAGCATGCTCTTTAAAACGTCGACAATTTAACTGTTGGTTTGGAGAATCCGTATTAGTGTGGAGTTATGGGTTAAAAACTATTTACTAGATTACTATAGTAGTATTAACCCTTAACTGCTGTGACAAAAATTGTCGCATAACATACTGAGAGCGGCCTGTCAGACCGCTTAATCTAACGATGAATAAAATGTTAAATTACACTCTCAAAAAAACTTCCGTCTTTTCACAGAAAATGCACTGGCAGCACTGCTGCCAGAAATTGTCTGTATATTGACGATTTTCTGTTTATTTTTTTCTCTGTCAAAAGAGGAAAAATATCCGTCACTTGAAAAAAGTTTGGAAAAAATCAATTCGGAATAGGCGGGGATCGAACCAAGGATCCCAGGATTACCAGACCAACGCTAATCCACGGCGCTACGGCTGCTCATGATGATTGTGCGTTAAAATAGAACCCTTCATTTCATATGGTGTGGGTTGGTGTATTTCGTTAAAAAGCTTTTAATTATGCAGTTAATCTCGGAAAGATTTCATCTTTAATGAAACTGTGGCTGGGTTTTTTTTACGTTTAGTATTAATATAGTATAAAAATGTGAATTTTAAATATATTACGTAGAATGTTAGAAAAAAAACATGGATGTTCTATTTGTGAGAATTTTTGAACGAATAAAGAAAGTAATTGTTATTTATTTTTAAATTCGAAAACATTTTTGTCTTTTAAAACTAAATTAGACATTTTAATCAATAGAATATTTTTGTTTTTCATTTTAAAAATAAATTCGAACTTATTACTAACAGACCCAATGCGCATGCGTGCTGGATATAAACGGAAACTTTTCCTCATTTTTCGACGCTCGGAATGAACTCACAGAACAAATACGTTTTCTGGGAGAACAGAAATTATTTGTGAAAAAATAACGATAACTTAGTGTATATTGACGAATTTTTCTGACAGTGTAACTTTTAGAATATTATTTTTGTATTGAACCTTATATACAGGACTATTATAAATAAAATTCAGCTATTCAAAAGTCTCTAGAGATACTAATAGGACTCCAAATGAAACAAAAATTTCCCGGTATCTATAGTTAAACTAAAAATTGCAAGTTAAACTCTGAAACCTGAAAAACTCAGCGGTATGTGAGACGCTAACAGCAGTTAAGGTATAACAAAAATAGTTATTACATATAACTCTAGTTATTATAAAACTTCACATGATTAAAATATTACATTATGAATGGTTAAAACCATGCAATGTTTCTTATAATCATATTTAAGCGGGACTTTTTAAGCAAAGAGAAACACAGCGTATTATATTCTGTTGAAGCTCCCCCTCACTCCTTTTTCTTTCACTTTCACAAAAAATCAATATTTTCTATCGCATAGAATGCATACATGGGAATATAAATACTGATTCAAATAATCCGTGCAATGTTTCTAATAATTCTATTTAAATGGTCATTTTTAAGCAAAACGTAGCTTAGAATCTGATATTCTTTTGCCTCCTCCCCCCATCAACAACACAGCTTTCTTTTACTTTCAGAGTCACAAAAAATTGTACAGTTTCAATACCTTAGATTGCAATTTGTCAATTTCTAGAGCTGTAGAGTTTGTATTTTTAGAATTGGGCATTATTCTACATGCCATTATTCCATCTTATTTTATAGTTTTGTTTGCATGGCGTTATTACCCATATAGGTGGGTAATAACGCCAAATAGCATCGGTCAAGAAAAAACGCCATTACATTTTATGAATACATATCTGTTAAATTATTTTATTTTATATAGATAGTCAATGAGTTGCTGTATCAGATCCTATATTTGTTTGAAAAATACAATCTAAAACTAAGCCGTGAAAATTGGTAGAACCTTAACGTGGCGTTATTACCCCAGGGTACCTTAATTGGAATTTTTTGAACGGAATTGGTTTCATATGAAACTTTTTCCCAAAAATGTTCATTTAACTAATCTAGAAATGATTCAAAAGGATTTATGATGCTGCAAAATCTGCTTTTAGATAATCCTCATCAATCAACGATCCTCGAAATACTATTAGAAGAAAAAAAGATTAAATAAATCTTTGCGAAAAGATAAAGTTTTATTCTCAGCATTATTATTCTACTGTGCTGTAACACAAGTTTTAAAAATTTACTTATTTTCAGCTTTCCATAACAAAGGCTTTTTAGGTTAAACTTTATTGCTACATGGATTCGGGATAGATACTGGAGCAATATCTTCAATAGTTATATCTGAGTCATCTAAATTTTTATTGCCAGAAGACTCACTATCACCATTGGCCTCATCAATTTATTTATTCTTACAAAGATATAATAATTATTATTTTTAAAAATTAATTTTTAATTTAAAACATCAACAAAATGAATTCTTTTTTATAATTGAGTATAATTTTTTCATAATTCCACAACTTTAGCACTGCACCAATTAGATATCATTCAGTACAATTTTTTTTGTGTGAGATGACTTCTTTCCAAAAACACAGAATTGAAACCGGAGGTGCACATATGTGTACCTTACAAACTACAACTTATTTAAACAGATATTATAATCTAGCTAAAAATTTTAAATGATTTATGCAATACTGAAGAGTTTATAAGCATTCTTAAAAATTATTATGAATAAATATTAATTTTCTAATTATAAAAATGTACTTATTTTTTCGACATTTTATATTTTTCGCCATTGCTCGTTTTCTTTCCTCCAAAATCATATGAATTAAGACTGCTAGCGCCATTTCTTCCTGAAACTAGAAAAAGCTAACGTACACAAATAACATCCACTCGTCTCAATAAAAAAATTTCAAATATTAAGTGAGATACGCAGTTGAAATCAGAGGTACACAAATGTGCACCTCGGGTCTGAAGAGGTTAATGGTGTTACACTCATTCGAACATAATAAATTAACATAAACTTATGACGTATATATATACTAAAATATAAATTCTGTACAATTTGAGATGCAAAGAATATTTATTATTAAATTACAGGGCCACATAAAAGTATTCCACTACATATTGCTATACAGGGAAACATTGTGTGGGACATATGTTTTAATTATATTAAACTGTGCCACATTTTATGAATATGATATACGTTGCTGAGGTGTAGTGAAAATTACTTCCTGTATGTTTATAGGAACACAAAGAGTTCAACCACTGTACTGTATCCGAAGTATTGTCTACTATATCAGGAAGATCTGTATATTTTTAAAACTTCGTTATCGTACGAACGCACTTCATTTGCTACGCTTCACGTGCAATTTCCAACTTGTTTCAATTGTATTTTGCCCCAGAACTTAATGAAAACATACTAATAAAACAAAATATGAAAACTTAAGTTAGAAATTCGTTACATTAAAGGATTTATAATGAAAAACATAAAACAAAATATTTAAGTTATGAATTTATTATAATCAAGGATTTATAATGTGGATATAAAACAAAATATTAATGATATTATTAACTGTTTATTATTAACTAACATTAAAGGATTTATATTGTAAAGATATAAAACAAAATATTTAAATTTAAAGGATTTATAAGATAAAGACAATGTTTTACTGAAATCAAGTTTAGATAAAATAAGGTATTAAAAAAAAGTTTCCAATCTTCATTCATATCATTATCTAAATGATGTGCTGTGCAACTATGAAGTATAAATAACAGATCTTCAATTATATCATTCCTTTCCGATAGTCCAAACTATTCAATATGGAATTTTAGAATGCATTTAAAATGATAAATGTTCTTGCACTATCCAACCATTTTTAGATAATCATATAGCCCATCAATTTGGTACAGATTTATTCTACAATTTCACTTCAGAGATGCTTATATGGATATATTATCACAAATGGAACAATCTCATTATTTGCTAAAAAACATCCCACAACAGTAATTTGTTCTTTTTCGTTATTTGGTACTACATAATACACATCTTTAACTGATTTTGGTCCCAAAATTTTCCTTGTTTTAAGAGCACAAAAGAAACCTTGTTTTAACCTTATTGAAAATTCTCTCTGTATGCTTTAGAATTCGGAAGAAAATAATAATAATATCTTCTTCCAAATAGGATTTTACATTTCTGAACCAACTTAAAACAACTTCTTTTGTAACGGCACATCTAGATTTTGTCAAATGTTCTGCTTGTTTTTTGTACTAATTTTGGATGACTTTTTAAAAACAACTATTTATAAAGAAATTGCGTTTATTAAACTCTAATAGGTAAAATTTAAGTATTAAATTTAATTATTTAGCTTTTCAGTTAAATCAAAATATTTTATCTCTACTGAAATTACTCTTTTTGTATTAGTCACTTGGGTGGTCCATTACTGGAAAATCACGAAATAAGCAATCCAGTAATGGACCACACCTCCTAAAATCTTAAAAATAAATAAAAATTTGTAAATGACCATTGGTATATTAAATTCAATGTTTTAAATTGCTAACCAAACAAAAACATTCAATTTTTACGGAAAAATAAAAAAGATATAAACTAAGTAGGTAAAGTCAGCTCTTAGCATGTTCATTAAGATTTTCAGTGAAAAACAGAAAAACTGTGAAACTTTATTTTCTGCTTCCTAATTGTTTTGACAAAAAGTGTAAAAAATTAATCCAGCTTATAAAGCATGCAAGGTGGAGTTCAGAAAAAAATAATAAAAGCTTAACTATTATTTACTATTTTTTTATAAACCAAAAAGTGCGAGGTGGCCCATTACTGGAAGGTGGTCCATTACTGGCACATCTACCCTACTATAGCTATAAACGCTAGGTACTTACTCAAATATATACCCCAAGGTTCTTTTAGGACTACAACGGTAAGTTTATTTTATATTTTTCTGTTTTTTTTAAAAATTATTTTTAAAGTGAAAACTTCTTTAGGCGCATTTATTTTTTAAGATGGGAAAAAACCATTGAACTCGCTACACCGTAATTCGTGTAACCGACATCTCTGAAATTGGTTTCTTCTTTCCCCACTACAAGCGGGGAAAGAATAATCGTACGGAAACTCACTTTTTGTACCGGCGCTAGCTAGCATTTTGTTCCGTATCAATTTTTACGCCTTACGGCACTTTTTTACGTAATTTTCGCTAATTCTGTGGACTTAGAAAAAGCACATACATAGCATTGAAGTGAAAACTTCTTTAGGTGCATTGGGCATTTTTTTGAGATGAAAAAAAAACACATTGAACTCGCGACACTGTTTCTGTAACCGACACCTCTATATATAAGTGAGTACATATATTATGTACTAGCGGCCTTCGCCCGCTACGCTGGTCGGTTTATCTAAAGAAATCTTGAAGAAGTAGTTAGATAAGGTTCAGACATACATTAAAAAAAAAAAAAGCAAGTCGATCATTCAAAAAACGTTGGGAAATATCAAATATTTACTGTAATTTTTTAAGAAAAACAAAGTTTCGAAAAAAAAAATTAAATCGAAAAAAAAATTACACTGACATATTAATGCAAGGAAATTTTCCCAGAGAGAAAATTCGCCTTGAATACAATATTTCAAATTCTTTTAATTGCTTATAGGCGTTAATGCCAACATAGTGAAAAAAAATTCCATGCTGGGAATCGAACCCGGGCCATCAGTATGGCGCACTGACGTTCTACCGACTAAACCACATGGAACGACAGCCAGCTTGAAACTTTCTCATACTTAAGTAGACTGGCGAAAACATAACGATAGCGCGTTTTAAAATCGCACAGTGACATCTATTGGATTTTATATGTACTAAAAAACGTTATGTACTAAAAAACGTGAGCAGCGCACCTAATAGTTTCTTTTGTTTCTTTTTGTTACTTTTTTGTCTGTTGTCCGATTTTGATGAAACAAAGCCTATACACTGCCCGGGAGTGTGCATTCTTCATTAGTGAAAACCGCATAAAAATCCATTCAGTAGTTACGAAGATAACCTCGAACAAACAGACAGACAGACAGACAAAAAATTCAAAAAATTTTTTTTTGTGTTTCATTGGTTTTCTTTTATCGCCCTGACTCCATTTTTGTCAATTATCTTCAATGTACAGACACACCGGGTCCTACTGTTTTATTATATGTATAGATGGTGTAGTATGAGGTAGGGTGGGGCGGAAGAATCATGGTAATGCTATTATGCTATGTTGTTAGGTGATACTAAACGCTTTTTAAAAATTTAAATTTAACCATTGAAGTGCCAGCAGTTATGCTGTACTTTCCAAACAAATTTTTAATTCTTCATGAAATTGAAATACTAACAAATTATATGGATATGATTTATAATAAAACGTTAAGAAAGAAATGGCATGACATTGCGCATCGATTATGCTGCACTTTCCAACCAATTTTTTCAATTTTCGATTGTATTTAAAGTTTAAAAACTTATATGGTACCTAATAATAATAATAATAAAAAAACGTTAAGAAAGAAAAAAAACATGATATTGCATTTATTAAATTTCTATTGTATTTAAAGTTTAACAACTTATATTGCTATCAAATGGAATAAAAATTTAGAAAGAAAAGACATGACATTGCACGTCGATTATGCTGCACTTTCCAACCAATTTAAAAAAAAAATTTAATTGTATTTAAAGTTTAACAATTTATACTGTTAGCAGATGGAATAAAACGTCAAGAAAAAAAAGTATGACGTTGTGCATCGATTATGCTGTACTTTCCAACCATTTTTTTCATTTTTTTTTCAATTTTTGATTGCATTTAAATAGTAACCACATAAATTGATACAAAATGGAATAAGAAGTTAAGAAAGAAAAAAAACATGACAGTGCACATCGATTATGCTGCACTTTCCAGCCATTTTTAAAATTTTTGATTGTATTTACAGTTTAACAACTTATGCTGTTATCAGATGGAATATAAAGTTAAGAAAAGAAAACATGAAATTGCACACCGATTATGATGCACTTCCCAACTATTTTTAAATTTCTTTTAAAATTTCAATTGTATTTAAAGTTTAACAACTTATACTGTTCGATTACTATTCAACTTTAATGCAAGTTTCAGAAGACACGATCGTCCAGCAGTTAAACGATCTAAAGGGCACATTTTGCACAAATCATATGGAAGTGCATGTGAATGTTTAGTACTAATGTCTCTGATATCGGTGATAAATGTGTTTGTCGTTGCCAATCTGAAAATGAACAGCTAATTGTAATGGTTGCCGTTTATGTTTCACCGGATAAGTTTTTAAGTGCAATACGAGAATTTTTGTATGAAAATTAATTTATTTATGTTAATTCATTTCTTATAAAAATTAATTTAACTAAATATGAAATATATAAATGTATAAAAACTAGAAATTATTTTTATTTTATTTTATTTTTTATCTCGTCACATCTTTTTTTTTTGTTTCAAAAAATCATCAGTTTTGGCTTGAATTTTTTTGAGTAGTATTTTTTAAAAGTGATTTTTCTTTTTAAAACTTTTCTTTTAAGAATTAGAAAATTTATTTTGAGAATTACTTTTTTTCGTGTGATAGAAATATTTTAAGAGGTTAATTTTTTTTAGAATTTTTAACTAAAAATTAATAATTTTATATGATAGTCGGAAAAAGGTGGTTCGATTCCGCGGGTCGTGTGTGGTGGGAGTAATCTATCACCTAGCGTTGGAGAAGGAGGGTCACCACCACCTATGTGTGGAAATGAGATGAGTGCTTTGACCGTGCTATAGTATGTGGGGAATTTTTCAGGAGGGGGCTTAATTTTTTAGTGTGCTTTATTTAATTGTTCGATTCACCTTAGAGTGTTTATGAAATTAAATTGATAATCTCATGTTAGGTAAAGATGTGTTTTTTTTTCTTTAGTAAACGACTCATATTTTCTAGATCGATTGCTACCAACATTAACTTCGAAGTTTAATATAAGAATTACCCTTTTCGAAGGTTAGTGTAAGAATTATACTTTTTGTAGTAGTTTTTATTATTATTTATTTTAATGCCAATGTGGCGTAGTTAGGTAACGCATATGGCTGTTAACTCAGCAATTGGTGGTTCTAATCCGTCCAAGAGCTAACTATTATTTTTTTTACTGAGCAAGTTTAGAGCCTTCAAGAATCCATTTTGAGAGAAAGTTTTACATTAAACAATCATTTAACATTTTTGTTTTTGTTTAAGTTTTAGTACTGCTAATGATATAAATTTAGAATTTTTTTAAAGAATTGTGCTTTTTATTGTAATCCATATGTTACATTTAATCATCTAATATTTCAAATAGGATTCGTTTATCATCTTATCAACAGATGCTGACTATCTCTTTTAAATATTTGGAAAGTAATCAAGCTTCTTCGACATAAACTAAAGTGAAAGAAGACCTTACTTGTCAATGGGCATTATACTGAACCAGCCTTTTTTTTTACTTTGGTGTTGTAGGATTTCCTAATTGGGAGATATAGCGATGATTTTAGCACGCAAATACTTTTTTGGATTTCATTTATGTTCGTTTTTTCCCATTCCACACCGATTTTTATTAGATTCCTGAAAGAATTCCGGTTGCATTAATTTAGCTTACTGTATTAAATTTTGACTTCTGAAATTTTTATTCTTATTCCATTTAACGGGGTCTTTTGCGTTTCGCGGCGATTTTTCGACATTATTAAAAAAATCCGGTTTTAAACTTTTAGTCCACTAATTTTGTCCAACAAATTTTATCCTTGTTTCAATAAAGTTTATTCGGAATATCTATGTCGTCATGTACAACTTATACACATGTGATATAGGTATGTTTCATACATTATGACTACAACTAAGCCTTATACATTATGAAACGTTAATATACAATATAATGCCATATGTGCTGTGTAATTTGCCAACTCATCCTCAGGAGATCGCTGCAACACACCTAAACAAGTTAAAACTACTTGTAAAACGTGCAATGATTTTTCACGCTATTTGATAAATAATTAAATAAAATAAAATACATTAGTAAATGCTCCTATTTTCTGTAATGGATATACAGTAAACTTTTGACTTTTTCGGTCTACTCGTTTATTAACAATATTTCTACCGATAACAAATGACACTTTTTTAAAGCTTTTATTTTTGTTGTTATTGCTAGTAGTAGTTTTTTAATATAATACGCTTAAAAAAAGTCTTCAATGTATTAAAAATAATTTTTAATTCTTTTAATCTAAAAATCACATGTCTCTTGGCTATTTTTTTACTTTCAATAAAGGACGTTGGTTTCAAACTTTTATACTAGATATTAGATTTTGTCTCCCACAATTTTTGAATTTTAGTGATTTCTAATACAATGTTCGGCAATTTTTTAATATTGAAAGTGAAATTACGTTTCAAATTTTACCTTAATATATTCAATTTTGCCCTCCACAATTTTTGAATTTTAGCGATTTTCGTCATGAAAAATTTTCGATCACTATGTTTTATCCCATTGAAGTAAATTTTAACGCCAGAGATTTTTGAATATTTAGCTTTTTTTAATACGATTTTCAAAGCGACTTTCAATAAGATGTTTAGCGATTTTTTGACACTTGTATTATTAAAAACTTTTTAACAACATCAAGAAAAAGGAGACTCCAATTACTCGATTTATATTAAATACAAATATTTTCTATTGACTTTTACTCCACCATGTATTAGCGTACAAATCCCTCCACCATAAAAATATATATCTTTAAATGAAGCGAGTGTACCTCAGAGACCTTGGGTAAATTTAAATGCTTTACAATTTTGATTTTTTTTCTCAATTGTTCACATTATAAAAGTTTCTAACGATTAAAACATTTGTTTCGTTTATTTCCACAACAATCCTAACAGCAAAACCACATAATGAAGAAGAAAAATCACCGAGTAGAATATATAAAAACAATAAACAAGTTGGTAAGGTGATCGAAGATAGCACAAAGTGTTTCGTTTATTTTTTCTTTTCTAATATTTTATTCGTTAAATAGAAAATCAGGTAGTACGGTAGTACCATTAAATTTAATTTTAAAATTATTGCAAAGGTAGCAACTTTTTAAATTAAATTTAAACTATCCAAATCAAATTATTTAAATAAAATTCAAAATTCAAAATTAAAAAAAATTAGCGGAGGTTTAAATAACATTTCAAATTTCAAAAAGCTAAAAATTAGAACTATTGCAATAATCATGAATAAAACCGCATTGCAGCTCCACCTGTTGTGCGATTTACACCAAAACGTAATGAGATTAATATTATATTAAGGAATAACGGAATCTGAAGTTTTGTAGAAATCCATCCATTAGTTCTTGAGATATAGTTATTGTGGAAATCGTGATAAAAGCTCACAGACAGACATTTTGTAAAAACATGTTTTTTGGAATTTCGGACCCTTAAAACTTGTAAAGCCGTCGAAAACTGGAATTCGAAAAATTTCACGAAACCAATACTTTCTTCTTGTAAAGATAGAAGAAAGTAACAAATAAAATTAGTCGCTGTTGCACAAAAATTAACCAAAATTTACGCAAATGATGGAAATGCTTCATTTCAAAACTTGTGTCTTTTTCTCAGGCTATTTATTGCCAGGAACTTTTTTTGATTTCATTCAGAAGTCGTTTGGAAACCCATTAGAATAATTCGAGGTTTGTTAATTTTTCTACTTAATGTTACCCAGTGATACAGTGCTCAGCAAAAGTTTAGACAATGATCGATTACGCTTCTAGATTCAGAAGTACTTAACGAATTTTTGTAAATCATCTGTCATACATTACTTGTGACTTATCCTTTTTGCACAAACAATAAATTTTAAATTATACTCTTTAATAGTACATTATGACAAAAAAAAAAAAAAAAAAAAAAAAAAAAAAAAAAGAAATTAACATTGTGGCAAAAATATAGACAATCTGTAGATTTACAGAAAAATAACTATAAATTAAAATCGAGTTGCACCCACATTGTCTGCAATTAATGCAAGAATGTGATTTTTCATCGAAGAAACTAAATCCTGCTTCACTTAGAGATCTATTTTGTACCAATCATGTTCAACAGCAGCTCAAAGCTCATTAACACAAAAGTATAGCAAAAATTTGCATAAACCTTAAGAGATATGATCTCACAAAGATTTTTGATTGGGTTCAGATCAGGGCTACACGCCGGCCAGTTGAGATCAGTAGTATTTTGAGAGTTAAACAAAGTTTTTGTTTTGTATGCAAGATGAATAGACGCATTATCTTGCAGAAATACATACTTTGGGCCAGCTAAAAGTTCTCTAAATAACTATAAATTGTCCTCCAACATATGTATGTAGTCTTGCGTTGCTTGGCAACCATTGAATAACTCCAGAGATACTCGAACATTAAAGCAAATTGAGGACAAAATCACTAAATAGTTCCCCCCTTGTTGACGACTAAAGCAAGTCCCAGGCTCTTTACTCAAGTCGTGCCAATAGTATGCCCACCAATTTGGACCATTCAAATTCCACTTTTTTTCGTTACTGTGTATCACAGTTTACCACTTGGGTCTACACTGTTAAAAATTTACGTTCAATGTTGAACCAATTTATGGAGTAAAATAAAGAGAAGCACCAAAATATGGTACTATTTATTTTTCGAAAACTCCATGTTATGGAGTAAGTTTGAAAAATAAGAAGTAGCATCAAAAGATGGTGCTACTTACAGCCAATCAAAACACAGATTTCTGCGCATATCTATGACGCTTTTTGTGAAGAACAGAAGCAAAACAGTAATGGATGCCGATATTGGTGTGTATTAAGCAAAATATTTTTTAATTCTATAGTTTTCCATTTTGTATAGTTATTTGCATGATTTTTGGCTTTAATATGTAACATTACTATGTTCTATATATTGTTTAATTAACATCTTCCTTCATTAATGTTCTTATCAGTTTTTGTACATGCTTTTAGTGCTTGTTATATAAGTGGAATATTGTATGTGTTGGTTCAAATATCAAAGTTTCTGTTAAATGTGTATTCTACTTTAACCATATCTTTTGTTTTAAAGTAATTTTTAACTTACGGCTTGGAAAATAATTTCGGATCAAGCTCATTCTTAAAAATTTTTTGATGAATACGAACAAAAATTCTCTGCAGTAAAATTTACTAAATTAAATATTATTTCAGAAAATATGTTCTCATGAATTATAAGAATGTAAGAATATTATTGATTTTGAATGTAAGAAAGGATAAAAGTATCATTTGATTATAAACTTTTTGTAAATTCTTTATATTTTAATCAAAATAACTTGCTAACCTGACTTATAGAAAATGAATCTGATATATTTTAGAATAAAATGATAAAATGCAATTTCGTAATTTTTTGTGCTTAAATAAGTTTTTAAAATTTAATAATAAATTTAAAAAGTGTATTTTTAAATTGGTAAAATGATTAAGAAGTTCCTATTTAAAAAATGTTTACGAATTAATTTCCTGTAGAAAAAGTTATTCTATTATAATTCAGATGTAGTAAAAGTTGTTTTATTTTAATTATTAGCAGTACACTGTCAGAAATTTGGTGCTAGGTTGAACCAATTTATGGTGCTGCAGTAGCTGCCACCAAAAGGTGGTGAAATGTTGTTCCAATATTTGGTGCTAAGGTCGAACCTTAAAGTGGTGAAACGGTGAACCATAAAGTGGTGAAAGGTTGGACCATAAGTTGGTGAAAAGTTGAACCATGAAATGCATTCTGTTAAAGTTAATGGTTCAACCTTTCACCACTTTATGGTTCGACCTTAGCACCAAATGTTGGAACAACATTTCACCATCTTATGGTGGCAGCTATTGCAGCACCATAAATTGGTTCAACCTAGCACCACATTTTTAACAGTGTATATGGTATTTTTCTTCATCTGTCCACGTGTAATTCTGAATGGTTTGATTTTCAAAAAAATTTTTATTATTGAAAATGTCTCTTTAAGCAGATGGCCTTTTTTTAAAAAATATAATCAGGATAAAAGAAATAATATGTAGTGTGAATCTGAACTCCTGGATAAAACTTTAAGCAGAGATAGATCACGCATAGACAAATTCAAAACACCATGTGATGAATTTCGTTCCCACGCTTCCAAAATTACCCCCCACGACGAGAATCCTGGAGAATTCTCAGAAGGAGAAATACATCTTTCTCCACTCTCAAAGTAGACATAAGAAAGTCAGCCGATTTCAATAAAGCACTTAAAGTGAACTCTTCGATTAATGCATATGGTCGTTCCGCCGATTTTAGACCCCACGGAAGATGAGCCTTTGAAGTGTTGAGAGAGACCGCTATGGCGATGATTTCCACAAGTAAGAGAAAGATATTTCTCCAAGGCGACCGCTGTGCAAGAATGAAAGAGGCGGGTCATCCCAAGGAATGATGGATGAGGGAAAACGGGATAAATAGAGCGAGGGGATGCTCTAAGGGACCTCTTTTGCTGTTCGGATGCGGAGCGTTAGAGACGGGGGAGTTGGCCCTCGTACTCAGAGAGAGTAGTGACCAGTGTTTTACTCTGGGAGAAGAATTAATAGGCGGTTAATGCCTATGTGGAAGAACTTGTGGAGAACAACTCCTGATAAACTTTTATCATATTAATGAGTGGCGGTAAAGCCATTTCATATTCAGTACGAACAATCTTTTCAATCTGTTGTGGAGAACCCATCTTTTATTTTGTTATAAGTGGAGTGGATTTCCTTGTAATGAACTAAATAAATTCTAGTGAAATCTGATCCAGCCTCTTGCCGCTATTTTTCGACCCGCTACCACACAAGCCGACTGGAGGTCTTATAACTGGTGGCAGCTTAGCGGATTCTTACACCAAAAAAGAAAAGTTGTTTGGATATTTTAGTCTGCCCCAGAGTGAGATAATAGCGCCCGCCCAGAAAGACGACGCTAATAGAAGAGCATCAAGCCTGACCGTGCCTCAGCAACCAGAGAAAAGATATAGGAGTGCCTCAGCCGTGCCGCAGCAAATTGAGAAGGAGCCCCAGAGTCCTTCAGCTATACCCAAAGAGCGCCAAGCTTCAAGTGCCTCGAAATCAAGGACCACTGACCGCTGACAAGTGGAGCCCGAGAAAAGAAACCCTCCGAGCCAGACCCAGAAGCAACCGGGACCGACCTCTTCAGAAAGACGTGCCAAGCAGAAAAAGGTAGGCTCATTTTTCTTTGAGTGGCCTCAGATTGAAAATTTAGTGTATTTATAGTAAAATATTGTCATGATTCTAAACTTAAACTTAAGTTAAAAAAAAATTATTTCAGTGAATTTCGATTTAGGTCAAATTAATTAAAGTTAATCATAAAATAATTTAATAAATAAGTAATATCTAGCTGTAAAAAAATTCTCGAGGTTAGAATTATTTTGTTTTTCTCTAAAAACATTTTGATAAGCCAGTGGGTAAAAAAAAAAGGCTCTTTTGAAAAAAAAAAAAAAAAAAAAAAAAAGAAAGGCCTTTATAAAATTTAATAACTTAGTTACTAAATTTAAAATTTTATTAACGGTTAGTGCTGAAACATATTTCTGTTGACTATTGTATGTTAGGACAGGTTTTGGTAAAAATATTTTGTATTTAAATTAGTAAATGTTTCTGTTAATAATCTGTGTGAGTGCCCAATCCAAAAAAATCCAAGTTGTTTTTCTGTGACATTTCAGAAAGTTAGTTATTATTTGTGTTTTTGTGTGCATAGGGATCTTTAAGTTTAGGAAAAATTTATTTTATAGAGACTTAATAACAGAATTGAAGAAATGTTCTGAATTAGAAATCCTTATATATCTATTGAATTGTGTTTAGAAATTTTTATTTTCTTATACATGCATAAAATTTGGATTGTGAAATTGTTAACGATTTAGTTAAAGGCATTTGATTTTTTGGGTTCTTGTTAACCGAATTAAACTTAACGGAATCATGACGAAAATTACGTCACTCAAATATTGTAGGAAGGCAGACTTACAAAATTTGGCAGAAGTCCTAGGGGTAGAAATAGAACCGGATGATAATATGGCAGCTATTATTAGGAAAATTGAATCCGCGAGCGATTATGATGAAACTCTTGCTTTAGCTCAAGCTGAATATATAGTTAGGGATCGCGAAGAGGAAAAACAGAGAGAAAAAGAGGAAAAACAAAGGTTAGAACAAGAAAAACAATGGGAAAGGGAGGAGAAGGAAAGGGAATTTACATTGGAACAGCTGAGATTATCTCAAACCTCAGAGAGGCGTAATTCTACTGCGAGTAGTAATGCTGAACGTCAACCTAAGCTTGCACTTAAGACTGTAATGCACCGCTTTGACCCCGATAAATCCGACATAACTCTTTTCTTAAACTTATTCGAACGACAAGCTAATAGAGTAGGTATCGAAACTGAAGACTACGTAACTCATTTACTCTCTTTATTACCCATAGACATAGCGGAATTGATCTTGCGCGAACCGGCTGACCAAATTGAAAATTTCGCACATGTGAAAGCATTATTACTGGCCAGGTATAGGCTGAGTCCTGAAGCTTATAGGGTAAAATTAAATAGGCATGCTAAAAATCCTGGAAGCCCATGGAAAGATTTAATCTTTGAACTTGACAGTTTTCTCGAAGGATGGTTACACGGTTTAGGAATTTCAGATTTTTTGGCTCTGAAAAAGTTATTGATAACGGACCAAATCAAACGTCCTGCCCCCACGGAACTAAGAGAGCACTTCATAGACTCTTGGGCTAATTATACGGATCCCCTAACTCTAGCAACAAAATTAGATGAATACGAAGCTGTTAAGGTATCACAAAAAAAATCGTGGAACACCGGAAACGCAATAGACAGGAGAGGCGATAAACCAAAAATTGATGACAAATCGCGAGAAAGGAAAAACGAAACTGAAACCAATTGGAGGAAGAGAAATGATAACACAGAACGGCAACGGGTTTTCGAACGACCTAGTGGAAGGAAGTGCTTTTTGTGTTCTAGTTTTTCCCATGTGAAGGCCGATTGTCCAGAGAATGAAAAAAATAAAAAACCTGTAACAAATGCTCGACATATTAGCGACGGAACTAAATTCGAAAAAGGTTTCCAACCTTATTTGGATCGCGCAAAAATTAATGGAGAGGAAATAGTTACACTCCGAGATTCGGGCAGCTGCCAAGATGTCATCCCAGGACGATTAATTAAACCTGATCAACTAGACGGGAATTACGTTTGGATTACGCAACCTTTGATGAACGATGTACGTTGTTTACCTACGGCGATAATAGATTTAGAAATTGAGGGGGCAGGTTCCATCCGAACTAAAGCTATAGTAGCAGAAAAGGAAATTGACATGGATTACTATATTTTGGGAAATGATACTCAGAAATTAATTGAGGAAGGAAAAAAAAATAATCCCGCAGTTTTAAATGCCGTTCTTACCCGCAATCAGACTAAATCAATTCTGAAAGAGAAAAAATCGGGGACTCTGGAAGGGGAAGAAAGCAAATGCATTGTATCAAACAACCCCAAAGTTCCTATTGAAGATGCTACTATTGTATTGTACGAAAGCTCTTCCGAAAAAGGGGAGGAGACATCTCAAACGGAAGAAGATGTATTGATTGTTCCGGACCTGGAGCCAGACGCGTGTTCAATTTTAGGGGAAGTGAAAAAGGCAGATTTCGTGAAAGCTCAACAAGATGATGTAGAATTAAATGAAGTACGCGAGAAAGCGAAAAAAAATAAATCGCATTACGAAATTCATAACTCTATTATTGTGCGAAAGTCAACTGATCATAGAGGGAATGTAAGAAAACAATTGATTATCCCCCGGAAATTTAGACAAGGAATTTTAACGGCTTGTCATGAAGGGATTTCTTCACACACGGGAGAAAAAAAAACGAAAGATAGACTATTACGATATTTCTTTTGGCCAAACGCAATTAAAGAAACGGAAGAGTTCGTTAAGTCGTGCGATATTTGTCAACGCGTTGGACGAGCTGGTGAAGATAAGAAAGCACCGCTAACTTTGGTTCCTATTATATCCGAAGTTTATTCCAAAATCTCCGTAGATTTGGTGGGCCCACTTCCGTTGTCAAAAAAGGGAAATAAATACCTTTTGACGGCTTTATGTGTATACTCGCGATGGGCGGAAGCGATTGCAATTCCTAACATGCTTTCGGAGACGGTTGTAGAAGCGCTAATTACCGTATTCAGTCGAATAGGATATGCAACTGAAATACAAACTGATTTAGGACGCAGTTTTATCTCCAGTCTAACGACTACGTTTTTAGATAAATTCGGAGTAAGACTAAGACATTCTAGTGTGTGTAGGCCTAGCTCAAACATGGTAGAAAGATTTCACCGGTCCGTTAAAAAATTATTAAAGTCTTTGTGCTTAGAAAATGGAGAGGATTGGGAATCAAATTTGCCTCACGCCCTATTTGCACTTAGGACGGTGGTCCATGAATCTACCGGGTTCAGTCCGGCAGAACTTGTTTTCGGCCAAAATCTCAGAACGCCTGAAACATTGTTGTTCGAGCAGTGGACGGGGGAAGGTCCCGAACACGAATTAGTTATGGAGCATGTATTCAATCTGGTAAATAGATTAAAAAGATGCCGGGAACTTGCCGTCGAAAACATGACGAACAGCCGGGAGAAAAGGAAATTCTATTACGATAAAAAGGCAACTGAAAGAAGTTTCGAGCCGGGCGATGAAGTTTTAGTACTAGCCACGAACAAACCAAATAAGATGTCTATTAAATGGATCGGGCCGGGAAAAATCGACTCAAAAATTTCAGATACAAATTATTTAGTGAGTGTCCCAGGGCGACGCGAGAAATCACAAATCTACCACGTTAATTTGCTGAAACCATACGTAAGACGCGTAGTAAAAGTAAATATTTTGCCTAGCAAAGTTTTCGACTCTGAAGAATCCCCGGATCTTGAAATAGATTTTCCATCCGTCGATTCAAACAGTTACAGTTTCGAGAAAATAGTAAAATACGGGAATTTAAAGGACAGATGTAACCCAAATCAATTATGCGAATTGAAAAATCTGTTAGACGAATTCCAAGACGTGTTTTCAAATGACCCAGGATTAACTCATCTGATCGAACATGACATAGAATTGAGCGAAGATAAACCGGTGAGAACAAGACCATATCGTACCTCCGTTAGACAAAATGAAATCCTGAAGAGAGAAATCAAAAGAATGTTAGAATTAAAAATAATAAGAGAGGGGGAGTCAGATTATACTTCCCCCATGATTTTAGTGGAGACCCCTGGCAAGGATCCACGTCCCTGCATTGACTATAGACAATTAAATGCTATTACTAAACCTGAATTTTTTCCGCTTCCCAACATTGAAGAAAGAGTGGAACGGGTCGCAAATGCGAAATACATAACTGTGCTAGATTTAACCAAAGGTTATTGGCAAATTCCTATGACCCCCAGAGCGCAGAAACTCGCCTCATTCGTCACGAATTTTGGGAGTTATTTACCTTTGGCAATGCCTTTTGGATTAATAGGGGCTTCGTATAGATTCTCTAAATTCATGTCCAAATTATTACACGGACTAGAAGAATATTGTCTTCCTTATCTGGACGATACAGCAGTATTTTCCAACACTTGGGAGGAACATCTCATACATTTAAGGACAGTCTTAATTAGGATTAAAGAGGCTAGGTTGAAAATTAAAATTGCAAAATGTAAATTCGCACAAAGGACAGTAAAATATCTCGGACATATTGTCGGGGAGGGGCAACGAAAACCTTCAGATGTCAAAATCAGGACTATCATAGATCTGCCAACACCGAGAAACAAAACTGAAATAAGGAGATTCTTGGGAATGACAGGTTATTATGCCCGGTACATAAAAAATTATGCCGGCATCGTTGAACCTCTTACGAGTGCTTTAAAAGGAAAAAACAAAAGGGAAAAAATAGTTTGGAGCAGCGAAATGGGGGAAGCGTTTGAGAAATTAAAAAAGAAATTAACTGAAGATCCCGTGCTATACGCCCCCAATTATGAATCCGAATTTATAATACAAACGGATGCTTCAGAAAAGGCTATGGGTATAATACTGGCCCAGAGACAAGGCTCAGAAGAGCATCCGATACTTTTCTAAGTAGGAAATTCACAGACGTAGAAAAGAATTTTAGCGCCTCAGAACGCGAATGCGCCGCTATAATTTTTGCAATAAAGAAGCTAAGACATTATATTGACGGCCAGAAGTTTTCTATACAAACCGACCATAATCCTTTAATATTCTTAAAGAATAACGCAGGCAATAACCCTCGCCTTTTACGTTGGGCAATCACCCTGCAACCCTATCATTACGCTATAAAACATCGTCCAGGAAAGGACATACCCCATGTGGATTATTTAAGTAGGATAGAGTAAAATCTATCAGAAAATCCAATTGTATATATGTTTTCATGCTAATTATCTGTATTTTGTAATTTATAATTGTGTACTTTATTGTGTAGATAAATTAAACGGATACCGAAGGGAAAGATCCTGTTAAATGAAAAAAAAAACAGAAACAAACTAAAGGGATTTTAAAGATTTAAAAATATATCGGGGCCACCCAAGTTTAATGAGCTAACTTTTCCCTTACAGATATTGTGTCTTGCAGCCCAATATCAGACTGGCGGAAGGGGTGTTGTGATGAATTTCGTTCCCACGCTTCCAAAATTACCCCCCACGACGAGAATCCCGGAGAATTCTCATAAGGAGAAATACATCTTTCTCCACTCTCAATGTAGACATAAGAAAGTCAGCCGATTTCAATAAAGCACTTAAAGTGAACTCTTCGATTCATATGGTCGTTCCGCCGATTTTAGACCCCACGGAAGATGAGCCTTTGAAGTGTTGAGAGAGACCGCTATGGCGATTATTTCCACAAGTAAGAGAAAGATATTTCTCCAAGGCGACCGCTGTGCAAGAATGAAAGAGGCGGGTCATCCCAAGGAATGATGGATGAGGGAAAACGGGATAAATAGAGCGAGGGGATGCTCTAAGGGACCTCTTTTGCTGTTCGGATGCGGAGCGTTAGAGACGGGGGAGTTGGCTCTCGTACTCAGAGAGAGTAGTGACCAGTGTTTTACTCTGGGAGAAGAATTAATAGGCGGTTAATGCCTATGTGGAAGAACTTGTGGAGAACAACTCCTGATAAACTTTTATCATATTAATGAGTGGCGGTAAAGCCATTTCATATTCAGTACGAACAATCTTTTCAATCTGTTGTGGAGAACCCATCTTTTATTTTGTTATAAGTGGAGTGGATTTCCTTGTAATGAACTAAATAAATTCTAGTGAAATCTGATCCAGCCTCTTGCCGCTATTTTTCGACCCGCTACCACACAAGCCGACTGGAGGTCTTATAACCATATTAACCCGGGAGAACTCGGTGCATGAGACTTTCTCTCACCGTTGTACGTTTTTCAAGACTCTTTTTTAAACCGTTTTTCATATTAATTAAAAATTTTAAATGTTATTTCAAATATTTTATTTCTTTTGTGTTTAAAAGTACTAAACTAAACAAAAAAGTTGGTATTAACCAAATGTAGCGTGAGAGAAATTCTCACTAGCGAGTTCTCCCGGGTTAAGAATGGGAGTAACTGAAACAGTTGAATTCTAGAGGGTGCTTTCTGATTGTGATGATAACATTGTTTACTATACAATGTGAAGTTATTTTATATGAAAAAACACCTGAACTCAAGAGGGAGAAAGAGAGGGGGAGAGTTTTTAAAAAGAAAAAAAAATAATAAGATCACTTTGCTTAAATGCGATAACCCCTAAACGCGATAATGATCTTTTACTTAAAATCTTAATGCAAGAATCATAAATAAATACTGTATATTGAGGCATCCGATTTTAAAGAACGAAAAAATTTCCAATCAATAAACATCATTTATTTTTCAACAGTGGCGTAACCAGGGTGGGTGCCGAAAACCAGTAATATTGTAAGATTTCATACTCCTTCATTCATAGCACAAAATTTTCTGCTTAGACAAGGCGGACAGAATTTTCAAAAATTACCGGTATTCAGAGCATTTGGGCAACCAACCTGATTACGCCACTGTTCAGCGCACCGATGTTTCGTAAATGCGGCAAAAATTCCTGAAATTGGCTCTGGGATTTTTTTTAAAACTCTGAAGATCTAATAACCTCATAAAAGCCAAGAATTACGTTGTCTGTTTCAATTAATTGACCAATAAACTTTTAAAAAGGCGCCCAATTTTAGGATTGGAATTTGAAATATACTACGCATTTCGGAGACTTTGTTTTCTGCAAACATCTAATAGCGACATATCGATTGTTGTACATGCATCGAGACATTTAGGAGATTAACGAGGAAAGTTTCTATGGTATTTTTTTAAATATCGTATTAGAATGATGTTCAAAGCTAGTATTATGCTTAATTAAGCTGTTTTGAGTCAGCATAATCTTCTATTAATGTTCTTTAACCAGGCCCTTAAATATGTGTTTAAGATTATCAAAATAGCAAAATACGCGTCTTTAAAATTTTTTTACAAAAAAGTCTAAGAAGCGCAGTGTATATTCCAGTAAAATAATATAGATTTATGATTACGGAACAGGTAGTAATTTATTATAATGGAAATTCTGTTTTCTCTTTTTACTCATAATAATCGACATTTTCTACTTTTAAATTAGAAAAAGAAAAAAAATAGCTTTGCTCATCTAAATGAGTATTTGTTTCGACATACGAATTTTTAGGTTTACATTACAGAAAATGTTCAATTCTTTGAAAATGGAAGAAAAATAAAGAGGGGGGCAGGGTGACAACAGAATACCAGGCACATGGCTCCTCTACGGTTTAATCAGACTTATTAGAACTATTGTACGATTTTATTTGATAAAACAACTCAAAGTTGCTTGATATGTTGTAAAGTATGCATAGTAAAATGTATATGTTTCAAAATAATTTATTTCAGATTATACATCTCAGTTGATGTTTTATTATTTAAATTGCTATTAAATAAAATTGATCCAGTATTTCAATAATAAACTACTTATCTTTCAATTTTATGTATTCCAACTCTTTATTAACCCTTAATTGCTATTGGAGGTCTCACAGACTACTGCATTTTGAAATTTCACAATTAAACTCGTAATTTTCAGTTTAGCTTTTAATAGCAGTGAAATTTTGTTTCATTCGGAGCCCTAGAACTATTGCTAGAGATTCTAAATATGTGAAATTTAATTATAAAACCCCTGTACTTAATTTTAGTAAAGAAACAGTACCCTTTGAGTCAATAGAGCCTTTCATTCATCTTTTAATCATGCTGTCTCAGAGACCGTTCACAGTAGTTATACGACAAGTCCTGTCACAGCAGCTAAGAGTTAAGTAATTCAAAAAATAATTACAATTGACACTTAACTGCTGTTAGGGCTTTTTTTTTAAATTTTCACAGTTTAATTCTTAATTTCCGATTTAACTATCGATGCAGGGAAATTTTACTTTATTTTGAGTCTTAGTATTATTGTTTGAAATTTTCGCAAGAAAGAAATTTCATTAGAATAATATACTGTAGAAACAGTTTAGTGCAAAACAGTATTTTATGAATTAATCGCTACTTTTATTCATCTTTCAAGCGACTGGTTTTGCAGATCGCTTACAGTTGTTTTGTAGAATTTTTCTCCAACAATAATTAAAAATTAAATTAACTTTTTCAGATGAAATATCATGTGTAAAGTGCATTATCACATTTAGGTCTATAAACGTCCCATTTTGTTTTTAGCTGCGGTAAAAGCAGCAAAAATTACCTAAACGCCACAATAGTACATTGTGGTTTTATACGACAAATAATTTTTAAATTTATGCAAAACAAGTTAGTTTTGAACTAAAGGTACAGTATTCAGTAATTTGGTAATTGATAAATTATATATTTATATAATGAAACGCGAAATATACACTAAATGCAACAAAACTATGGAAAATCGCGTCTCATTTGGCACAATAACCTTGTATACAATTACCCTTCTTTCCTAATCACCCACTATATTTTAATATAAAATAAGGATGTGCAAAAAATCAGACAGTGCATATTAATAAATTTCTTGGAACTGTTTAAGAAATTGATTTTTATTTTTTCCACAAAATATCCTTATACGTATCCTAATTTACGTATGAATTTTCCCCAAATTGCTGTATTTTTAACTGTTGCATATGAATATTACACATATTTGTATTTCTGTGTGTAAGTAAAAATATATTCACAAATTTCTACACATTTCTTTCTATATTTATTTTGAAATATTAAATGCGATTGTACTAATTTAAATTTCATTAAAATTAATCTTGTACAAATTAATAAGAATAAATGGGATAGAGTAAAATTTGTAATCAATGAATTGAAGTTCAGTATGCTAGAGCTTCAGAAGAGTAGCAGCAAATCAAGAATTTTTATTTTATTCTATTTAAATGGTAACGACGAAAACTTTTTAGTTATGCTTACATAATATAGAGGATGCTACACTATTGCGGCAAAAATCTTACAGGGGTAATAATGAATGTCAAGACACACAGATTTTCCAGTGGATTCCATTTTTACAATAAATGCATTTTGTAAAAAAATGCGGATTGTCTTAATCGTAGCCACATCTGCGTTTTCATGAACAATTTTTACAACAATGAGGGTATTTACAACTATGAAGGTAACTAAATTTTCAAGAGATTTTTTTTTTATTTCATTAGAAAAGGGGTAAAATCATGAGATGGATTGGAAGTTAGACATCATTCGGTAAATGTCATCATACGTACTTTCGAAGTTTTCCAAAAAGTGAAGAATTTATCACATATGAGAGAAAGCAAGGTAAGACTGTTGAAAAATTTCGTTACAATATTTCTAAGCTTCTTAAAATTATTAACGAAAATCCGCATGTGAATTAGAGTAAGACACTCTGCATTTCTGTTTGAATATGTAATATTGCGATTCTTGATTCCAATGGAAAGTTTGTTTGCCTAGACACGCACTAAAACTCCAGTGAGTTTGTCCTTGAACTGACAAAGTACCCTGATATGCATTATTACATATTTTTTATACCAGGTGTTAAGAATGTACGTGATTATAGAATTAAATGGATAAAAATGCGTTTAGGGTTAATTTAAATTTTACAAGAAAATCCTTTCTATGAATGCAAATATTAATTAAAATGCAAAATTTTAAATGCAGTATAAAAATAGAAATTGACCAAAGAAAAGCACTCAGCTATAATTTGAAATTAAAAGCTAATACAGGGTTATTTATTTTCAATCAAAATAAACATCAAATTAAGAATTATTGAATTATTAAACGTTAAGACAATAACATATTTATAATATTTATAGGAATTTAGCAATACGATTTTTATTTCATTTTGACTCCATCAATTTTTTACTCAATATTTATTGATTGTAAAAGTTAATGACGTATGAATTGAGAAAAATTGTTAGTTTGAGAAAATAGATTGATTTTCTCTGTTTTTATATGATTAATTACTCTAAAGTATGAATTACATTAAAATAAAATATATACATATTGTGTTTGCCCTCTGCTAAAAAAAGTTCTACAAGAGTTTGTGTTAATTATAGCAGGTAGATTATTTAAATTATGTTTGCTTAAAAAATAAAATAAAGGGCTTTTAAAAGTTGTTTTTGTGGTTTACATAAATACATATAACCAAGAGGCTATTGCAAATTTAATATTACTTATTGTCGATGTAGTCTAATTATTGAAGATACTATAAGGCAATTTCAGAGGTTTTTTGATAATAAAATTCGTTATGTTTGCTTGGGAAACACATACTAGCTCTTATCAGGAGAAAAAGCTCCCTACCGAATTTTTTATACATTACCTAAATTTAACAGCCTATAGCTTATTTAGCGAGTTAGGTAGTAATTATAAACAAAATACCTAAACGTTCGCCTCGAAATAACAAAAGACAATACTGATTTATTATTACAGAGGAAGGGGAAAAACATCATTGCTTTAATAGAATGAATTACAATTAACTAATAACGAGTCGGAACACGTCGAATTTGACAAATGAAGATGTTTTGAAAAAAATATTTGGTTGAAGTTATGAAAAATATTTACAATAAATAATCAACCGTATATTGGTTAGTCTAACACATAAAACAAATATGTTTAACAACTCAAGTTGAACTTAAACTTTTTAAATTAGTGAAAAATCAAAGATTATTCCTATAAGTAATTGATAATATATAATTCAGATAATAAAATTTAAAGTTATAAATTGAGGTTTGGATATCTGGTGTTATTCAATGAAAAATCAACAAAAATTCCACCATAATGAAATATTTATAAATTTTGTTTTTGACCGAATCTGAAAATGGCATCTTTTTCACCGTCGCAAAATTTAGATGCATACTTTTCATATTAACTATTTAATTTTTTTAAAATATGCAATAGATTATTAGTAAATATATTCCCAAGCTCGATGTCACATTTTCCATAATATTTGAAATTTTGAATGCAATATACATTTCATTTTTACTATGACATCAATTTCATTCATTGAAGACATCTGGGATAAGCGTCTCAATCTAAATATCAATAGAATGAAAAAAAAATACTGAAATGTAACAGTTTTATGCGTAAAAATGAGTTATTTTAAATCGTGACATCATTTTCTGTTCAAAAGTTTTAAAAAGTTACTATCAATTGTGATACGAAAATGGCATCCGTAATGATAGAGTAATTCTCAGTTTCTCTTTTTCCCTTCCGCAATGAAAATAACCCTACTTGAAAGTAACCGATATCATAATTAAATAGAACCCAAATTTTGGTAGCTCTTCCAAGGTATTCCAAGTAATATCTACTGTTAATTAATTAAAAAAACACCATTGTTAAGAAATATTTTTTTATTTTGACTTATAACAGTTAGATAAAAAGCGTCTTTCCGTTTTTAATGAAGTAAAATGCTGAAAATTCATAAAATTCAAGTGACCATAACTCGGTAAGCTTTATTTGTAATACAATGAAACTTTTATTATTTTACTTATTTGGAGAAGAAAAAAGTTTTATTAAATATATAGTATTCAAATCCCATTAAAAAAATTAAATTTTTGTAACTTTTAAAAATAACTTTTTTTTTTATAAACATGAGTAGGATTAAAAGCAACTTTAAAGCATATTTGCTATTGGAACCATACTTCTAGAGCTAATGGTTTAATGTAATTTCAATGTAAGATTATTAATATAAGTTATAGTATTACTATTAGTAGTATTTTTTTAAATGAAGCAGAACGGTGAAAGGTGCAATTTAGAATTATTTTTAAAAATCATCAAGGCTGTTCTCAACTACTCTGCTCAACAAGTGCAAAATGTTTTGACACATTCACAAATTCATTTTTTAACGAAAAGATATAAAATTGGAAAACCTGATTATGGAAGCGATTTGGAATCGAACTGTGTTTTCCCTTTTTTGATCAATAAATTTCATGTTGAGTTACAAGCGATTCCGATCACGTGACAAACACTTTTTTCACTCCAATTTGAATGATTATTCTTCCTTCGCGTGAAAATTCTGTTCAAAATGGCCACATTGTCACTATTTTCTGAAAATTCTATTGTATTTGCAAATAAACGGTTTCTGAACAACAACACCTGCTAGTTTCATGCATTTCTGAACAAAAATAAATAAAAACTTATGTCATAAAGTTGCCCTTTTTGATTTAAAAACAGCCTTAATATGTTTTTATTTTTTCACATCATTATTTTTATTCAAGCATGTGTGTTGGTTTAATAGAAATTAGATAATCATAATAGAAAATCATGTGGTTTAATGTTTTAAAATTTAAAGGTGTTGTAAGAATATCTCTCGAAATTTTCTAACTTGCAAACTCATTTTTAAACGTAAAAAGCATCTTACTTACAGACATGATAGTGAGTTGGCTTAAAATTTAATAACCTTTCATTTTTAGATAGCTAAATTAAACGCCGAGTTATAAGTAATTGTTATTTGATGAAAATTTTATTGCACCATCACATCTGAAAATTCAGTTTAGGGCGCTTTATTGAAATATAGTTCAAATGCTAAATGTGTTTAACAGCATTTTGTGAAAGATTGCCTATGAAAATGGGAAGTACCATTTGATTTCATAGTTTCTAAATAACAATATCTGTCACTCTTATGCAAGTACAAACAAATATGAATTCTGGAAAGTAACCAGTTAGGATTTGAAAACAGTCTTTAAGCTGTTCTCAAATTTAAAAAAGCTATTTTATGACACATTTCTGAATTCATTTTTTGCTCGAAAACGCATCAAATTTAGAAGGTGTTCTTATTCAGAATTTAATTGAATGACTTTTTCCTTTTATGGTAAAAGCATATGATTTTACCGAACGTACTGTAAATGTTGGGGTTTTGAACCAATTTTTTGATACAGTAGTGCGAGAAAGAAGAAAAATTTGTTGTCACGCAACAAGAATGACTTATAACTCTAAGTAATTTATTTATCTGAAAATGAAAAATGCTATTTAATAAAAAATCACTTCATTATGCCTGTTAGTTTAAAAATGAATCAGACAATGAGTCATAACATTTTCTGTTATCAGCAGGGAATTTGTGAAGGATTCATTAGTTTCATTAACACCCTCCCCCTTTTAGATGCAAGTTTTTCAAATGAGAACGCAATTCTCAATTTTGAAATCATGAGAAAATTTAATGTTTTTCATCTTTTTTATAATTATCTTGTAATTTATTTATCTGAAAATGAAAAATGCTATTTAATAAAAAATCACTTCATTATGCCTGTTAGTTTAAAAATGAATCAGACAATGAGTCATAACATTTTCTGTTATCAGCAGGGAATTTGTGAAGGATTCATTAGTTTCATTAACACCCTCCCCCTTTTAGATGCAAGTTTTTCAAATGAGAACGCAATTCTCAATTTTGAAATCATGAGAAAATTTAATGTTTTTCATCTTTTTTATAATTATCTTGTAAGCATGTTCATAAGAAAAACGTGAGTGATTGTAAGAAATATACATCAGTAAGAATCAAATTTTACCAAGAAATACAGATTTAAGTTTTAGTTAAAAACATCGGGCAACCGTCTAAAATGAAACACTTGAACTTAGAACTAAGCACCTGACGGTAGAGTCAATGAAAAGTTTAAACTCGAAGAAAATATTGGTTTCTATACATAATTATCCTACGTCAAGTATTTTTAAAATATATTTCTGAACAAAAAATAATATGCTTGAGAAAAAAAGTGGCAATGTTAAGTGTTATTTCTTCAGAAAATTTTCTCGTCTCAAGTTGTTAAAAAAAACAATGTTTAAATATCTTGTGAATATATATATATATGTATACATACGGATTTTTTATCATCATACTTTTATTTATTTCCCTTTTTTATTTTATTTTTCAGTTTGCGCATTTTATATAAACCGCTTCAGACCTGACACATTTTAATCCACCATAAAAATTATTTCACAATTTGTTTCATCTATTTATATGTACAGAAACATAATTTTGTAATAAAAATAAAATAATAATTATTAGTTTCTATTTACTAGCAGGTATACATGTGTGCACCTCGGGTTCATACTGAAAAAAAAAAAACTTTATTTTTAAAAAAATATTTAAACAAGAAATTTGGTGGACAATTGATATATATAAGCTTATTTTACATGCTATTTTCGAAACAATTATTATTATTTTTTTGATAAAGACATATATATGACACTTTGTACAAATAACTCTTGTTCTTGATTTGCAGCCTTCATACTTACATTTTAAAGCAAAGTTATCATTTGTTGAACGAGGAAACTGTCCAATGTTGTCGTATCTAATATAGTAAATTGTCTGCTGAATACGTTGTTTTCGCTGTGGTTTATTTTCGGAATCATCTTCAGAATCATTTTCAAATGAATAAATTTTGCGTGGTCCTCCTGGTCGTCGTTCTCCACTTACTTTGCCCTCATATTTCATCAGTACTTTTGCAATCTTTAAAAATACCGTAAGAGAGAAAATCTGTCTTTTCGAGGAACTTCACCAGCTTTGCAATTTCTGATATATATTATCCAACAAATGAAAATAACCAAATCTAAAAAATGTACAAAAACTCTTGCTGATTACTTTGTTGTGCGAATAGCACAACGGTAGTAAGCTAAACACCGTGTATCGTTTAAATCTGTACCGCCCATACATATTGTATGTATTCACAATTGCAGGCTGTGTTAAATTAATTTTACAGTTTTGATCTTTAGACCACCTAACACAATTACTCTCGGGATCGCTATCTATGCAAGTCGAAAACAAAGTTATAAATTTGTTATCTTTCCATTTTAGTATGCACATATCCTTTCCTTCCCTCAGTCTCTCATCCCACTCTCCGCGTTACAAATCTCGATCATTCTTGATTTTTTTATCTGCTCCTCCAAGTCTTTTGTTCATAATCATTCCAGTTTGGTAGATATTGTTCCTCAATAAAATGTCGGCACATTTTACACTAGTAAAAAACTGTCCGTGTAAATCACCCGTGTGTTGTCTTTTGGTATAAATTTAAAAAAACAATTTGACAATGCCTCCACCTAGACCTAATCATAATTATTTTGAATCATCAACTGGTACAATTCCTTTTCCATGATATATTTGGCAATTAAAGGTAAGGCCATCCCTGGCGGATAAGTTTTTTAATCCCAACGGATTAGGATTTAACGGCACATGCTGTCTAAATCCACAACGTCCAGCAAATGGGATCTAGAGATCTCTGTTCATCTAGTGATAAATGTATTGGCTGTGGCAGGGGCGAACATTTAATTCTTACTGCATTCAAGATAAGATTTACTTCCCATTATTTGTCATCTGCTTAATGATCAATTGATTTATCTGCAAAATGAAAAAAATGTTCTAATTTCAAAAAATCGAAACGTGTCACAGTAGCTGCAATTCTAAGTACTGACAAGTTTTTTTGCCAGTAGAACCTTGCTTGGAGATATTTGAAAGTTCCCATCAGTATGTGTACCGCCTGCAACTTTTATAACTTCATATTTAGATGCATTTACTAAGCGATGGTTTCGTTTTTGAACGGAATATACATTGATTTCATATGAAACTTTACCCCAAAAATCTTCATTTAACTAATCTAAAAATGATTCAAAAGGATTTACGATGCGGGAATCTGCTTTTAGATAATCCTCATCAATCAATGGTCCTCGGAATACCATTAAAAGAAAAAAAAGATTAAATAAATATTTGTGAAAAGATGAGGTTTTATACTTAGCATTATTATTCTAGTTTACTGTAACACAAGTTTTAAAAATGTACTTATTTTCAGCTTTCCATAACAAAGGTCTTTTAGGTTAAACTTTACTGATACATGGATTCGGGATAGGAACTGGAGTGTCCTATCCCGAATCCTCAATGTTTATATCTGTGTCATCTTAATTTTCATTGTCAGAAGACTCACCATCACCATTGTCCTCATTAGTTTATTTACTCTTACAAAGATATAATAATTATGATTTTTAAAAATTAATGTTTAATTTAAAACATCAACAAAATGAATTCTTATTTATAACTAAATATATATTTTTTAATCATTCAACAACTTTAGCACTGCACCAATTAGATATCATTCAGTACAATTTTTTTAATGAGATGACTTCTTTCCCAAAACACAGAATTGAAGCCGGAGGTGCACACACGTGCACCATACAAAATACATCTAATTTAAATAGATATTATGAATTAGCTAAAAAAATTAAATGATTTATGCAATACTGAAGAATTTAAAAGCATTCTTAAAAATTATTGTAAATAAATATTAATTTTCTAATTATAAAAACCTACTTACTTTTTCGAAATCTTATATTTTTTGCCATTGCTCGTTTGTTTCCTCCACAATCATATGAATTATGACTGCTACTGCCATTTCTTGCTGAAACTAAAAAAGGCTAACGTACACAAATGACATCCTCTAGTCTCAAAAAATAATTTCAAATAATAAGTGAGATACGCAGTTGAAACCACAGGTACACAAATGTGCACCTTGTGTCTGAAGAGGTTAACGGACATTCATTTTTATATTGTCCATTTTTTTGTGATTGAATACTTATTATTAGCAAAAAAAAAAGAAAAAATATATGCATGCGTAAAATATGTGTGTATAATTTTTTTGTGAGTTAAAGAAAAAACATTATTGATAGCCGAAATCAGTGTTCTCGCTGTCGCTCGCCATTGCGCTAAATTGCGACTAAATTCTTCATTTGGCGAGTAAAGAAGCGATTAGATTCGCGAAATTGCTAGTGCTCAATTTTCGCCTTTTCTTTCTTTTTTTCTTTCTTTTTTTTTTTTTTTTTTAATTACATAAAGTATTTCTTACAAAATTTAAATGGACGCTTTGTAGATTCTGGTAAACTAGAGATATTTAGTGTGTTATGTCCACAGAATCTCCCATAAATAGAGGATAGGGACGATTTTGAAAACTATGGTGTAAAAGAGATTGAATCAGTATTTAACCTTATACATTTTCGATGATAATGATAATTCTTTATCCGAAGTACTGTCAGAATGGAAACTATTTAAAAGTTTCTTAAGCTTTCGTTGCAGAACTATGAATTTAGCAGATACTATCGACTTCATCTATAAAAACGATCTGCAACAACTTTATCCAATAACTTGTAACATGCTACACTTTGTTGCAATTTTGCCACTACATTCAGTGGATTGTAAGAGAGGTTTCATTCTGACGAATGCTAAAAAACTAAATTGAGAAATCGAATGTATATAAGGAATGACAATAATGTCATTTCAGTATGTGTAAACGGGCCCAATAGACCACAGTATAATTTTGAAACTGCATTTGAAGTATGGGCTTCTAAGAACAGCCAAAGAATTCTAGAAAAATAAAAGTTCATTTGAATATGACATATTTTGATTTTTCAGATTCATTGCGTATGATATCATAAAATTCTGAATTAACTTAAAAAGTTTTATTTCGTAACATTTTAATGAGTTAAATCGGTTTTAGAATTTTTTTCTTGATTACGTAAGATATTTAGAATATATATATATTTAATATATTTGTAACGGGTAGATGGATTTAGATTAATAACAATCGTTGTCGTAGTTATAAAAACTTAGGTAATTTTAGAAAATAATGAAAAAAAGGGGGTACATTAAAGGATCAAAGATAATTTTTTTAGTGCGACACGGTGAATCTATTTGGCTAATACTTTTTTCATTTGGCGAATGTTTTTCATTTTTCATTAGCCAAATTATTAACGTTGGTTAAATGTCAGCGAGAACACTGGCCGAAATCATCGATAAAGCACCCAATTTAGTGAATTAACGCCAACAGATAAGAGTCTTTCTAACAAAAAAAAAAAAAAAAAAAAAAAAAAAAAAAAAAAAAAAAAATCTGTCACTTCGTGCCCATAAGTGCTAGAAACGGGGATGTTAACGATATCCGGTCCCGGTGACGTCGAGCGCAGTTCATATAGGAGAAGGCAAAGAAGAGTCGGCATAGGCGCAGTTAGCCGGTCTCTGAATAAAGTTCAGTGAATATGACGTTATCAATGACATAGTTGTTAAAACATGCATTATACTCATGAGCATATTTCTTTGTTTTCTGAATGACGTCATTTTCCTCCATCGAATATATTTCCCTTATTGGTATTATATTTTAGTCATAGATTATTTTGTGTTATTTGATTTACACAAATTACTTAATATTATTTTTCAGTAAATAATCTGTTCTTCCATAACTAAGTCATATTTACACGCAATTATTTTATTATGGTTAATTTTTATGAAACCTTTATTTTTTTTCTTTTAAACACAATGACACATTGACTGATGAATCAAACTTCTGACCGGTGAAATATCATAAACTATAATACATTTTAATTATAAAGAGAAAAGCTTAACCTGATTGCTACCATTTTGAAGAAATATCATAAAAAGCGTTTAAAATTAAGATTAAAGTATAAAAAAGGAAATAAATTAAACAACTGGAATGGGCACATCTACAAATAAAAAGCTTTCATTAAAAAAATAATTATTAAATTCAGATCCGTAGAAAGCTAAGGGTTGGTGGCTAAAAAAACAACATGGTCTTTTAACTATACAGATAGTAAATAATTAGTCATAATGACATATCTACATACATATTTCATGATGATAAACTTTTTTATTGTTTTTTTTAAAATTGTAATTGTTATTGCATATGGAATATGTGTGATTAACTTAGTTTTAGGGATCTTTTTCGATTAAAATTTTTGCAAAATAACATCCTTGTAATTACAATAGAAGAGTTGATTTTTATACTTTGTCTTTATAATTAAATAATATAATCAGAAAAATGACATCAATTAATCACAATAATAATTTCAGGTGTAGATAAAATCGCTTAATGAAATAATTCTTGTGAATAACAGTAAAATTACACCTATTGATACTTAAAAGGACTCTTCAATCACTTGAAAATTTCCGCTCCATAATGTTAAACCTATGGGCAGGTTGTTTTTAACTTTCTCATTTAAAATTGAATATTCTTAAATGTTTTTTTTCTTTTTTGGCATAGGATAGCTGAAGTCAATCTTTAATGAGACCATTTTTTTACTTTTTCGATTTAGGTTGTAGACTTTTTAATAAAAGTTCTTCCAGTTTCAAAACCGATTTCGAAAGTGAAAGTGCCTTTATTAAAAAAAAATCTGCAACAAAAATCGAAAATGTGAAAAATAACTATATTAAATACTGACCTCAGCTATCCTATGAAAAAAAATCACTTAAAAATATTCAAATTTAAACTAGAAATTCGAAATTCACTTGCCCATAACTTTACGGAACGTATGTTTTCAAGTGAGTGGAAGAAAGAGTCCCTTAAAGCGGAATTTCTTTAAAATTATATCATCCTTTCTATTTTTAAAAGTTGATTAATATTTATTTAATGTGGATTAACTATTCTAATTCAATTATATCATGTCTCTCGTGATATAACATATTAATGAAGCGAGACAGACTTTATATAAATATATGTATAAACATTTTTATAAATAAAAACTCAGCATGCTATTAACAAGAAGTTTCTGTGTCATAAAAAATGTTTTATCTTTCGAAAATTTAACTTCGAAATTAGTACTAAGATTTTATGAATAAATAAATTATTTTTAAAAAGCGAAAGTTTCATCTTTGACCTCTAATCCAATTTTTATAGAAATTTCATGAGATGAGAAAATGAATATGTTAAATTTTGGGTAAGTTTGGAATAGAAATACTGTCAGTAATTTTAACTAAATGATATAAATCCCGGTTTTAAAAATTTGATGTAATTTCAAATCATTGATTTAAGTCATAAATTATCTTAATTTCTAAAATATTGTGATATTAATAATAATAATTTAAAAAGAAAGAACACAATTCGTAACGATATTTTATCATCAGAACAAATAAAAAAACCTTTGAAAAATACTTTAAAAACTCATGAGGGAAATTTAGTTATTATTGAAGATATATCGCATACATAAAAATTTAAAAACTTGTTTGATTCTTCTGTGCTTAAATGATAATGTCTGCAAATTTTATGCATTTTCGTTTTAAATCACTTCATGATTGTCAAAATATTTGCATTGTTCAGTGGATTTTGTTGCTTTCTAATTATGGGAAGGGAAGGGGGTGGCTCTTAATATTTATTTATTTTTTAAAATATTTTTTTTAAATTAATCGTTCAAAAGTGAACATAACGTTCATAAACCACAAACTCCTCTTTGGATCCGCTTTTGGAAATTAATTTTTTTTTTTTTTTCGCAATTAATGAAGCTGCATTGATACGAATTGAGTATTCGCTTCTCATTTAACTATAATTTTCTTTTCTTTTTTGCAACGAGTTGTGATGTTTTCTGTTTGTTGGTTTTTAAAATATGATTTACTTATACTTTGAAATAACTGATGAGGGATTTAGAAAGAATCCGAAACGTTTTATGAAATTGTTTTAATGTTTTATGTTTTTAATGTAATTTTTTTATGTTTTTAATTTAGTTATTTGTATTGTCTGTCATTTTAACGAATTTAAATAAAATAAATAAAAAAATTAGTATTGATGTATAGCAAATTGAGTCATCGAACGCAGCTAAAATTTCACAAAAACCAATCAACATTACTTATCAGTGTTTTAATCCGCCCACTAATATAAAACAAACAATAAAATTAAATTCTGTTTTCATGAAATTTTATACTTTGAATACTTAATTTAAATAATTGATGCTGTAATTATAGTCATGTACCAACAGGGATTCAAATTAAGATTTATTTTCCGCCTTAATCATAAAAGATATATGATAGATAAAGAAAAACTCAGTTAATCTGAGGCACATGAGATTGGTAATTTTTTTTATTTTACATAAATTCCATGATAAGGAGAAAAAAACCGTCCTCATAATAGAGGTCTGCACGGACCGGAATTTCGAGGCCCGGGCCCGGCCCGTAGGAAAATTATTTTGGCCCGGACCCGTTACAATTTTTACGATTACTAAAAAATTCAGATTTTTATCATATAATTAAGATTCTTTTAAAGAATACTGCATACATATCTGTGGAATGATTATACAAGGTATTTTACAGAAAATATACATTAGCAACATTAATGATTACTTATATTTTTAGACTTTCAACATTCAAATAAAGATTCATTAAAAAAATAATATGGCTTAGAATAAAAGAATTAAAAAAGAAAGTAAAAACATCGTAACTTTTGAAGCTGTTTGATAAAAGTAGATTTATAAAAATATTTCTAAATTATTTTATTAAAGAGTTTAAATCCAAATTCATTCTCAAATTTAAAGAAGCTTCTTTCTGATACATTTCTAAATTCATTTTTTTTTTTCAGAAACGCATACGATTAGCAGGAATCTTTATTCAGAAACTAAATGGCGTTATACATTTTTTGATACAAGCTATTTAAGAATACTGCAAGGAAATAAAATACTGTCAAAGTTAACGTTTTAAATAGAATTTCCGGAAGCGACAGCATGGGAAGGGAGAAAAACCTGCAACCATTTGAGAGGAATCTATTATATTTCAACAAGGTTACACATGTATTTTATTTACCAAAAAAGAGAAACGCTTTGCATTCCAAATCCATTCAATAGTCAGGTTTATCATTTTTATACTTTTACATTTAAAAACTAATTAGAAAATGTGTCAAACTTTCGCGTTATTGAGAAATGAATTTAAAAACCATCAACAAGTATATATCCAAAGATTAAGCTAACACAAGTTCTTTATAGCTATTAATAATTTTACAAATCATGTTATCTGCCCTACAGATCTTGAGAATAATTAAGTCTAGTTCCGGAGCGACTCGTCTATGTGTAGAAAATTAATGCAAGCTTGATCTCGTCCCGGCACGAGTCTACTAAAATAATATTAAGTCCGGGTTACATACAATGTAACTGTCGGATGCCGATCTTTACACTGTACAAGTTACATTTTTATATTGATGCTGTTAAACTAGTATGGCTCGTGACGCACATTTATATTTATTTTCGTTAAAACAATTTTCGTTGAAAATAGATCAAATTTTATCGTTTTTGCCTAAACCTTCAAAACGGGCCGGTTGGCCCGAAATTTTTTTTTAACGGCCTGGCCCGTTTGCCCCGTTCAATTTTTTTGCCGGCCCGGCCCGGCCCACGGGACGAGCCGAGTACGAGCCACGGGCCAGGTCCGGGCCCATGCAGATCTCTAACTCATATGTTTGCAGAAAAATTATTACAATTGTTGCTGTAATTACTCCAAAACTAAAATTAACTTTGTACCATCTCTTAATTTTTTTTACTATTCGTATCATTTATTTTTCCAATAATAGTAAATTATCAAGATTCTTCTCAAGATTTTTATTTGTCTAACTAGTAAAAATACCCATATAAACATTTATATATGTATATTCATATACATGTTTATATAGAAATAAATGAATTTATAAACATTTATATAGTTGGCGGACTCACTAATAGAATGGTCAAAAAGTGCAGTTTGCATGCTAAGAATTAATCATCATTTAAACATATTTCATGTTTATCAAAAGAAGAGTCACGACAAATACGAGCAAAATATTTATTCCCTTTTAATGTAAAATATTTCTTCCCATTTTTAACGTTTTAAAATTATATTCTCATTTACAAGCGAATTGAAAGAAAAAAACCCCCCACAATTTCTTGGGAAGTGACAATAACTAAATAAACACAGTTGACCCCCCCCCCCCCAAAAAAAAAAAAAAAAAAAAAAAAAAAAAAACTGAACACAGATCTATAAACAAGAGTCACCCACCGATTCACACACGCATATAAATTAAAATGTATTTCTATATTATTTCTTTCAATAATTACATGTAAAATGTAATATAAAGTACTATTAACTATTATACAAATACTATTAACTATTTTAAAGAAAAAGAAGAACATCCGTGCGAAGAATTCGCATTTAGTTGCCCTGCTCTCTCCGTTATTCTGTACCGCATCCCCGCATGTCTACAATTTTTAATTTAAGTGTAATTTCAAACAAATGAAATCTTTCAACGAAAATTCTTTATGCAATGTCAGATATGGTTGAAAAATCCTATCCAATGATACCTCGTTCATCGTTGTATACTACATATTAGTTAAATTCAGTATGCAATGCGATATGAATTATGAAACAAAAATCTTATCCAATGATATCTTATTCGTTTTTGTACGCTATGTCATGGTTTAGAGAAAGATATGTTGACAACAGAATTATATGTATGGCAATAAAGTAAAAAAAAAAAAAAAAAAAAAAAAAAAAAAAAAGCATTAATAAATTACCAAGTTTTTTTTTTAAAAAAATCTTAGTTTATGAAAATAATGAAGAACAAATGATTGCATATTTTCATACAGTTAATGCAGAAATATGTCCCGTACTATTTTCCCAATTTCCTTACTTCTAAAAAAATAATATAAATTAAAAGTAAAAATAGTTAATGTTAGTGATGTCATTTCAAATCAAGTTCTTTATAAAGTATTAATTATACTTCTGGTTTAAAATGTTTAGAGAATGTTTCGCTTATTTTTACTCTTGTTTTGATTAATTTGTTTATAGTATTTTTCAGTGAATATCTCAAAGCGTTTTATTAGTCTGAAAGATAGGAAATTTAAAAATGTGCATTATGTTTTATTTCATGCTTCTACTGTTCTACAGGATAATCAAAAATGCTAATTTAAAATTAATACAAATATAAAACATACATTGCCTAAAAATGTAGCTAAATAAAGTGCGCTTTAAAACAGAAAATGTATTAATTAACACGATAATGTAGACTCGCTTATTAAACAAAATTCCTTTTTCATCATGAAAAAGAAATATTTTCCTCTCAGATTGTTGAAATTTTTATACATTCTGAAATATATCTTTTTCGAACATTTCGCGCATGTTGGTTTTAATGTATATTAAAACAAAAACTCTGAAAAATTATTTTTATACATTTCTGTATGAAGACATATATCTACCGACGTTTTATATTTACAAACAAAAAAAAAACATACTTCTATTTAATAATGTAACGAAGAATAATTAAAAAAATATATTTTCGACATTTATTTTCCGTAAATCTTTTGTAGTTTTTTTTTTTTTTTTTTTTTTTTTTTTTTTTTTTTTTTAAGCTGATCTTGAAACTTTTTAAAACTTTTCAACTTATCTGGCTGTTTTTTGGCGCGGGTGGAGGCGATGTCTTTTAGTGTTTGCGCCAAATATGAAAGCGCATGGGCGAAGAGCATCCAGAAGAGAATTTCTCGTAGAGAGAAGAGAAAGCTCTTAGTGATCAGTAAAACTCTTTCGTCATGGCCGACTCCGATAAATCTGCCGGGAAAGAAAGCATCCAAATGTCTTCTAAAACATCCCCTGATGGAAAGGCAGAGGCTTCAGATGTTATTTGTTTGAAGCCTAAAATGAGTTTATTGAACGGAGTGACGGTCATTGTAGGAAGTATTATAGGATCAGGAATATTTGTTAGCCCGAAAGGTGTCGGTGCAAATACCGGTAGTGTCGGCCTGTCCCTTGTGGTATGGGTAGCTTCGGGAATTTTTTCCATGGTCGGCGCTTATTGTTATGCGGAGCTGGGTTGCATGATCACTAAAACAGGGGCAGATTATGCCTATATAATGGAATCTTTTGGGCCCTTTGTCGCTTTTTTGCGATTATGGGTAGAATGCATGATTGTCCGTCCATGCTCTCAGGCGATAGTGGCTTTGACCTTCTCTTTTTATGTTTTACGTCCCATGTTTCCTGACTGCGAACCACCGGATACTGCTATACGATTTTTGGCCTGCCTCTGTATATGTAAGTACATTTTAGTTTCGTTTTTGGTAAATAGTGAAACCTGTTGTTTTTCTAGTTGCATGCTTGGCGCATTTCCAATTATGTAATCGGGACTCTGAACGATCAGGAGTTCGGATGGGCGAGAAAAATAACAATTTATGTTAGTGTAAGAAAAAATAATAAATTATGCCATAATAATTTCATTTATTGAATATGTTCAATTTTTCATTCAGCACAGCTTAGATACTAAAATGGGATTGACATCAGGACAGATATTATTCACAAAGTCATTTAATTTCTCAATAAAAAATCAATCATTATCACTTAAATTCCTGATTTATTAATCAAAACAAGAGTAAAAATAAGCGAAACATTCTCTAAACATTTTAAACCAGAAGTATAATGAATACTTTATAAAGAACTTGATTTGAAATGACATCACTAACATTAACTATTTTTATTTTTAATTTATATTATTTTTTAGAAGTAAGGAAATTGGGAAAATAGTACGGGACATATTTCTGCATTAACTGTATGAAAATATGCAATCATTTGTTCTTCATGACTTTTTTCTTTCACAAATAATTCTTTGAATATAATTTAAATGCTATTTGAGATTGTGTTAAAAAAGTAATTTATTCATAAGTGAGACCTTTTTAAGAGATGATTAAAGATAAAATTTAGTCGAAAAGTGTTTTAAATCCCCGAGTTCTATCAATTTAGTTAGTTTTATCAATTAAATTTGATATTTTAGACATTTGAATTGGAGAATTACGTAATGGACAAATAATTTGCGATTGTCTTCTATAGTTCATTAAAGTTAAAATTGTAAAAAAAAAAAAAAAAAAAAAAAAAAAAAAAAAAAATGTTATATTTCTATTGAGTGTTAAACAATCAAAAGCCCAATATCAAGTTATTAATTTTATAAATTTCAATGAAATGTAAAAAGCACTTTATGGAGGATTGGTTTTAATTTTTTTAAACAGTTTGATTAATTCTAAATATATCTTTATATGATAGGATCTCGTAAAAATTTTGAAATATGATATACAAACATATTAAAAATAACTCAATCTTTCCATTTGTTATCAAATGTTTTAGAATAGTTTATTCTTTATTTTGTAGAAATTGTACGTCGCAATAAAAAGAATGACCGATGTATAATAAGCGAAATGTTATTGCAACCCATAGTTTTACTTCGATATCCAACGTTATAGATAACTAAGTTTCAATACAGTCAAATCAAATAACCAATCAAAAGATGAATGATGCTTTTCCCTAAATACACGTATCCTCTGATGAACAGGTGAAAACGGGAAGTTAATGAAATCGTTTAGTTTTGCTTTGAATATATTCTTGTTTTTAATATAATTTTAATAATTAGAAGTTTCTAAATACTGTATAAAAAATAGTAAAAGTTTTGCATTAATTTTGAAATTGTCAACTATAAATTTGATTTTCTCAAACTGGTAAATTTATAGGGTACATTTTAGTACATTATATAGTACATACAGTACATAATACAATTTAGTACAATTAGTACATAATATTAATGTACATTCTTATTTTGAAACTATATTTTCTATAAGGTTGTAAATTCGTTAATATGTGTAGTTGTATTCTATATGCTTAAAAAAAGGGAATAACATTTTAACTCGCTCGCTCCCATCCTTATTTTGGTATATTTACAAATAAAAATAAGATTTTCTCGGAACTATCTATAAGCATGCATAGTGTTCACACTGGTGCCTTGAGCTGAGCCCCCACCCCGCCCAGATACTTTATGAAAGTAAACATGCTTCCCTGCACGCTAACAAAAATTAAAATAATTTAGATCTTAAAATAAATGGTGACGTTCATATGAAGAATTTATAAAAATAAAAGCAAGATAATTGATTTTATACTTTTGAAAGGTAATATGTTTTATTTGGATTATTAAGTGTCAATAACATTTGAAATTTTTATATGTAGTAAATAAAGTATTTTTTATCCCTCTTTTATTTAATTAATCAAATTGTTTAGTTTTTTTTTATAATTATTTAAAATATCCATGACTTGCTCGATTATTATTTTCCTGGTTGTAACTTTTATAATAAACTTCTGCCAAAATTTAATACGAAAATGTCAGTGATTTTTCCCATATTTTTTTATCGAAAAGTGTGTAATGAACAAGTATTTTACAATGGATCGATAATAAATATATTATCTAAACAAGATTGTAAATAAAGTTTTTATTGGTTTAAATCATTTTGAAAATGCTTTCTAAAAAAATTTAGAAGTAAAGCAAATTATAGAAATTTATTTCGGAAAATATTTTTATATCATTGTTTTTTGTATATTATTAAGACACGAAAATTTAATAGGAAATATTAAACTAAACTGCATGTTCATGCGATTTTATTGAACTGAAGAAAATCTGTATAAAACTAAGCATTAGATCAGAATAACATTAACTTCATAAACCATAAGCGAAAACATGTACATGAGAAAACTTTTAAAAAATCTCATTGTATATTTGACTGAAAATAAGTCCAACAGCCTCCAAAAATAAAATCTTTTGATGCATGCACTTAAAATTGGAAAGTGTTCTAAGTGTTATACAATGTTTTGCGTATATCGCAGAATATTCACGCGCCGCTTCTGTCTACAAGTATGAAAAAATTGCGAGTAATGGTAATAACTATTGAAATTTAATAGTTGTTAATATAACGTTAATATAAAGTTATACCTTATTCCTAAAATAGATGTACTGGATTTTATTTCGTATAACATAAAATTTTATTTCTCTATAAAATTTTCAAATTATATACTTTAAAATGTACATGACAGACATGTTAATGATAATTAGTTCCTGAATCCACGCTTAAAGTTGCACAGAATCGTAATTGTACAGAAATTCTAAACTAAGTATGATGAGTAATTTTTAGTTTGATGTAATTTAAAATCTAAGAGAAGCCCGACGAAGGGAAAGGGGATAAATAGGTAAATATTTATATATAATGGATCAATATTTATCGTGGGTCGGATATACAAGATAATTATATTTCAATTCTAACCTAATTAAAAAAAATCGAACTGTAACACTACTAGAATGCAAAATGAAAGAAAATTAATACATATTTGAAATCCACATGAAAAGCAGTCTACAATTCCATCTATAGTTTCAATTTTAGTTTTTAAGTAGAAAGATAAACATGTATATAGGGGAGAGTGGGGAGGAATGGAATACTTTTTTACAAAAATAAGAAAATCAATTTTGTCCCTAATAAAAATTTCGATTTTTAGAATACAAGATGAAACACTTTATAATATCATTGAACAGTATAGAAGCATAATTTTCAGAAACAATTTTATAATTAAAGAAATGGTTAATTTCAAAATGTGTTCCATACTTCTCCACTAACAGGGAGGTATGGGACAGCTAGAAAACAATGTATTATACGATACAAATAGTCTAATGTTGGCTACTTATGGAATCTAATAAATGTTGTAGGTTGATAATGTCTGTGTTACAATATAAAATTCCAATATCCTCATCACTGGAAGTCAGGATTGTCAGTCAGTGATGACATTAAAAAAAATCATCCACTCAATTTATATTTTGAAGCAAATGAATATATTTTCAATGTTATAATTAATATACCACACTCTAAAAATGTTTGCATATTAGTAATTTACACTAATCTTATAAAAAAGAAGGGATTAGACTTGTCCCATATCTCCCTTCGCTAGCATGTCCCATTTCTGGCTCTACATTCTTTTATGTTAAACTTCTTGTATAAACAGATATGCTGTTTTTAGACGTAGTTTAAGCTATGGATAACATACAATATGTTTCATAAATAGGGAAGCTATTACATTTATGCGTAAACAAGTCATTAATATTCAGAAAGCATAAAATGCACATGAAGCAAATTCACTTTTGATTCTTGAAATAATCTTTTTCTTTATAAATTCGCACGCTTACGCATATCAGCTACTTTTTGCAACTGAATATTGGGGTATCATTGCTTCAACTAATGTGGGATTGATGAAATGTATAGAAATGATGCATAAAGAGAAAAATCTACTGTCCCATTCCTCCCACTTCTCATTCCACCCCACTATCACCTAATCATTAATATTCAAATTTAGTGTTTGTCACCTGAAAAAAAATATCGGGACATTCTTTTAAAAATTCTGGTTGACCCGAATCAGAGTGTCAAAACTCAAACCGACTCGAATCCGAACGTTTATATTCAACCAAAACCAAACAATGGGTTGGGTCTGGGTCGGATAAAATCTGGTTACCCAATCTGCTGTAGGGACTCTGCGTACAATCATTTGTCCACCTATATTTCAGTAAAGGCGTACTGATATACACTCACTAAAATCTTGCATCGGTTCGGACAACCCAATTTTACATAAGTGGTTCGGGTCGAGATGACTTTTATTTTTCCGCTTCAAGTTCAATTGACTTTGTTATGTAAATCGTAAAAATTAACCGTTAAATGTTGTACACAACTAGAGTCCTGACCGGATATTAAATAAGATTTGCGGACCAGCAAATCTTATTAAAAGCCAACCTGCTGTCTGAGCCGAGATTATCACAGCTGACAAAATATATTTCATTAACCGGCAACCGGATCCAAACCCGAAATACACCAATCCAACATGACACGAAAACCGCACTCTGATCTACAGTTTAATTTAATTATGGAAAAATATTTTGTATTCATATCTCCCATGCCACTTTTACATTATGTTGAATAACAAACACATAAAATGCCATTCACATTCAAATATATATATTTTTTCTGAAATAATCCTGCGCGTGTTGAGCTCAACACCATCCGCACACCAAAAATCCCGCTTAAAGCCCACCTAAACCCATCTTGAATCCGAAGAATAAAATTTCGTTCTTCAAAACCCTACATGAAACCGACAAAAAATTTCGTCAAGCCGAACGCGACCCGAAACAAAAAAAGGGGGCTACAATTTAATTCATTATTAAAAAAATTCTACAATGACATTCCTAATACCAATTCTATTTTTTTTTATAAACTAACTGTAGGTCATTTTAAAAATTTAACTGCACATTACTCGATCCAGGTGAGGTTATGTGAGGTGAAAATTGGGTTATTTCACTTTATGCAGGGTCCTATACCCAAATCAAGATATTTTCCGGAAATGTGTGCTTAACAAGTAGAATAATGTACCGGACCTGCTCTAAAATGCTCAGAACTAAAACAGTAAGTAAAGAAAAACTCCCACTCTCATTATACATAACAAAGTATAGTCAAGATGTACAGTCACAGCAAAAAAAAAAAAAAAAAAAAAAAAAAAAAATATATAGTTTAAAAAATCCAAAAACCACGCTTTTTAAGTATATCAAACTAAAAAGTGAAAAATAATTCGTACTATAAGCTGAAAACAAAAATAGATGAAAAATACTATATTACTATAAAATCATTGTTATTATAAGAATCAATTAATAAGCAATAAATAAAATTATCGTGGAAAAAAAGCGTGGGGTGCTCCATCTACCATGCTCCATCTATCAGTTCTTAAGAAGCACCCCACGCTTTTTTTCCACGATAATTTTATTTATTGCTTATTAATTGATTCTTATAATAACAATGATTTTATAGTAATATAGTATTTTTCATCTATTTTTGTTTTCAGCTTATAGTACGAATTATTTTTCACTTTTTAGTTTGATATACTTAAAAAGCGTGTTTTTTAGATTTTTTAAACTATATTTATTTTTCACTTTTTAGTTTGATTACTTTAAAAGCGTGGTTTTTAGTTTTTTTTAAAACTATATTTATTTTAAAATTTACAACGAAAGGACATCGATCCAAATCACTTTTTTTGGTCGACTCTGGTTAATTTAACCATACATCTCGAATCCTATTAAGAATGTATAAAAAAATTCTTCACATTATGAAAGACAACATTTTTTGCCAGATGTAGCCAAATTTGGAAACATTGTTTCATTTGGCACCAAATACGTGTTGTGGCTTTCGTAATCTTAATAGTCAATTTTTCGGCCAAATGTCGCCAATATTTTGTGAAATATTGCCAACTTATTGGTTGCTGCCATTTTCTCATGACCCTGACCCGTATTACCCAAAATGACCCACTAATCAAATTTGATCAAACATGTGACTTAGCTCAAAGGTCTCCAGGTAATCAAAAACAGTAGAATATAAAGCTGAATCAAAATCGTTTAAGCCGCTTCTTAGATAAAATTAGCTTGACAGCATTCATCAATAAAGCGAAATGGCCCACTAATATAATTTTGTTTAACTTGCGACTCTGCCCAATAGTCTTCTAGTGACAAAAGACGTTTCGTTACAAAATTTAGGTAAAATTGATTGAATCGTTGTTATATATAATTAGAATAACCCTAACCCATTATGACCCAAAATGACCCATTAATCGAATTTTCGCGAGCATGTGTCCTGGTCCAATGGTTTTCTCTTGCCCGAGAATATCATAATACAAAATATAGTCAAAATGGTGAGAGACATTTTCTACATAAAATTAGCATGACCCGTTAATGACCCACAAACGACCCTTATAATCAAAATCTTTCGAACATGTGATTTAGCCCATTAGTTTCCTCGTGTCTAAAAATTGTTGCATACAAAATTTCGTTAAAAACGATCCAGCCGTTCTTTAAATATAAATAGCTTGACCCAGACCCTTTATGACCCATTAATCGAAATTTCTCGAAAGTGTGACTTAGCCCAAAAATTTTTTTGTGCCAAAAAAATGTTATATACAAAATTTCGTTAAAATCGATCCATTTGTTCTTTAGATGTAATTTGACATGATCCATTATGGCCCATCATGACGCACAAATGATCATTATAGTCGAAATCTCTCAAACATGTGATTTAGCCCATTAGTTTCCTCGTGTCAAAAAACTGTTCATACAAAATTTCGTTATAATCGATCACGCCGTTCTTTAAATATAAATAGCTTGACCCAGACCCTTAATGACCCAATATGACCCATTAAATTTTTTTCTCGAACATGTAACCTAGCCCAATATTTTTCTCGTGCCCGAAAATCATAGAATGCAATTTTTAGTCAAAACTGCGTGAGAAAATCTTTAGATAAAAATAGCATGACCACAATGACCCCAAAAATGACCCACTAACCGAATTTTCTTGAACATGTTACCTAACCCAATGGTCTTCTTGTAATCCAAAACGATAAAATATAAAATTTGGTCAAAATCGTTAGAGCCGTTTTTTAGATAAAAATGGCTTGACCCATAATGATTCAAAAATGACCCACTAATCGAAATTTTTCGAACATGTGACCCAGCCCGATAGTTTGCTCGTGCCAAAAAACTGTTACATACAAAATTTCGTTATAATCGATCACGCCGTTCTTTAAATAGCTTGACCCAGACCCTTAATGACCCAATATGACCCATTAAAATTTTTCTCGAACATGTAACCTAGCCCAATGATTTTCTCGTGCCCGAAAACCATAGAATGCAATTTTTAGTCAAAATTGCTTGAGAAAATCTTTAGATAATAAGGAGAGTTACAAACCCACAAACTCACATACAGGTGAAGTTAATAAAAGCGTGTTAAAAAATCTTGACACTTGCAATTTCAGACGTTTTGTTAAATATCTAGAAATAACATGAGGAATGACTCCGAAACTCCAGATGAATAAACATAATAGTACAGGTCATATATTTTCGAGATGATTTTTTTTCCAAAATCCAATAGGGGACCGAAACCAAATTGAAAAAGAATGAATATCTTTTGATTAACCCTATCAAAACTAATACAACAAAAACGTTCAAACTACAGATTCACATTAAGTGGCTTATGATAATAAATTGTGTTCTTTTTATGCGGATAGCATGTATACTCGTAGAGAAATTAAGGTTTTTTATAAAAACAGTCCCAAATTTTGCAAAGTTTTTTGCTTATAATTTAGCGTTCTTAACATTAAATAATGTTCTTTTCAGAAAATATGAGAAACAACATTGTACATAATACTCTGTAATCAAAATTAAAAAATATTAACAATTGTATGAAAAATGAGCAGGTTTACGAATTAAATTTTCACTGCGCATGCGTCAACTCGATAAAAATTTCATTTTGCATATTGTGTTGCTAAGTGTATGGAGCAATTTTAATTAAAATTTCAAAATCATTGATTGAAAATTCTGGAAATTATAGCCAATAGAATAAGATCAAAATCAATAAATGAAGCAAAATAATGAGGAGCTGTATCCAAATATTAGTAGTATATGCAATATTGCGTAGACAAAATCAATGGAATATGGATATAACCCCTCATCTTTTTGTTTCATTTTGGGAATACCGAACTTTGATCTTATTCTTTCGACGATAATTTTCAGAATTTTCAAGCTATGATTTTGGAATTTTAACAAAAGTTGATCGATACACTTATCTAACATAATATGCAAATGAAATTTTTATAGAGCTGACGCATGCGCAGTGAAAATTTATTGAGTAAACGTGCTTATTTTTCATGTAATTATTTAATTTTGATTATAGAGTATTATGTACAATGTTATTTCTTATATTTTCTGAAAAGAACATTGTTTTACGTTAAGAGCTCTGCAATTATAAGCAAAAAACTTTGCAAAATTTGGGACCGTTTTTATAAAAACCTTAATTTCTCTACGAGTATACATGCTATAAGCATAAAAATGAACACAGTTTATTACCATAAGCCACTTAATGTAAATCTGGAGTTTGAACGTTTTTGCTACATTAGTTTTGACAGTGTTATTCAAGGTATTCGTTCTTTTTAACACGCTTTTATTACTTTCACCTGTATGTGAGTTTGTGGGTTTGTAACTCTCCTTATTATCTAAAGATTTTCTCAAGCAATTTTGACTAAAAATTGCATTCTATGGTTTTCGGGCACGAGAAAATCATTGGACTAGGTTATATGTTTGAGAAAATTTTAATGGGTCATATTGGGTTATATTTAAATTTATATTTAAAGAACAGTGTGATCGATTATAACGAAATTTTGTATGAACAGTTTTTTGACACGAGGAAACTAATTCGCTAAATCACATGTTGGAGAGATTTCGACTATAATGATCATTTGTAGGTCATGATGGGCCATAATGGATCATGTCAAGCTACATCTAAAGAACAGGTGGATCGATTTTAACGAAATTTTGTATATAAAATTTTTTTGTCACAAGAAAATTATTGGTCTAGGTCACACTTTCGAGAAATTTCGATTAATGGGTCATAAAGGGTCTGGGTCAAGCTACTTATATTTAAAGAACGGCTGGATCGTTTTTAACGAAATTTTGTATGTAACAATTTTTAGACACGAGGAAACTAATGGGCTAAATCACATGTTCGAGAGATTTTGATTATAAGGGTCATTTGTGGGTCATTGATATGTCATGCTAATTTTATGTAGAAAATGTCTCTCACAATTTTGACTATATTTTGTATTATGATATTCTCGGGCAAGAGAAAACCATTGGACCAGGACACATGCTCGCGAAAATTCGATTAATGGGTCATTTTGGGTCATAATGGGTTAGGGTTATTCTAATTATATATAACAACGATTCAATTAATTTTACCTAAATTTTGTAACGAAACGTCTTTTGTCACGAGAAGACTATTGGGCAGAGTCGCAAGTTAAACAAAATTATATTAGTGGGCCATTTCGCTTTATTGATGAATGCTGTCAAGCTAATTTTATCTAAGAAACGGCTTAAACGATTTTGATTCAACTTTATATTCTACTGTTTTTGATTACCTGGAGACCTTTGAGCTAAGTCACATGTTTGATCAAATTTGATTAGTGGGTCATTTTGTTTAATACGGGTTAGGGTCATGAGAAAATGGCAGCAACCAATGAGTTGGCAATATTTCACAAAATATTGGCGACATTTGGCCGAAAAATTGACTATTAAGATTACGAAAGCCACAACACGTATTTGGTGCCAAATGAAAGAATTGTCTCAAAATTTGGCTATATCTGGCAAAAAACGTTGTCTTTCATAATGTGAAGAATTTTTTTTATACATTCTTAATAGGATTCGAGATGCATGGTTAAATTAACCAGTCGACCAAAAAAAGTGATTTGGATCGATGTCCTTTCGTTGTAAATTTTAAAATAAATATAATTTAAATAAATATAGTTTAAAAAAACTAAAAAACACGCTTTTTAAGTATATCAAACTAAAAAGTGAAAAATAATTCGTACTATAAGCTGAAAACAAAAATAGATGAAATAAATATAGTTTAAAAAAACTAAAAACCACGCTTTTAATCAAACTAAAAAGTGAAAAATATAGTTAAAAAACCCCCAAAAAACACGCTTTTTAAGTATATCAAACTAAAAAGTGAAAAATAATTCGTACTATAAGCTGAAAACGAAAATAGATGAAAAATACTATTTTACTATAAAATCATTGTTATTATAGATATCAATTAATAAGCAATAAATAAAATTATCGTGGAAAAAAAGCGTGGGGTGCTTCTTGAGAACTGATAGATGGAGCATGGTAGATGGAGTACACCACGCTTTTTTTCCACGATAATTTTATTTATTGCTTATTAATTGATATCTATAATAACAATGATTTTATAGTAAAATAGTATTTTTCATCTATTTTCGTTTTCAGCTTATAGTACGAATTATTTTTCACTTTTTAGTTTGATATACTTAAAAAGCGTGTTTTTTGGTTTTTTTAAACTATATTCCATTTGTTGACGGTCCCCTGTTGGATTTTGGAAAAAAAATATTCTCGAAAATATGACCTGTACTATCATGGAAGACGGTAGTATTCCTGTGACGCAGCCTCAAGCCTAAAATCGTATCGTAGAATTGTCGAATGGCGGAACATATATACAGCTAGTTTGAGATCAAAGAAAATGCGGAAAGCCGCCTTTTAATAACTCAGCAAATATAGCTCACGTTGTTCTGATTTTTTAAAAAGAGTCTTATATCTGCCGTCTAATTCTATTTTGAATTTTTTACATTTCTACATGCTTTATCATTTAAGATCTCTATACCCATTTTTAAACGGAAATCGATAGTGTTTGTTCCTGATAATGAGATCTAGAAAACTGCCTGGGAGATTTTATTAAAACTTATATATAATATGAATCTCTTTAAGATAGAGTGAATAAGACTTGCCTAGTTTCTAGGAAAACTCTTTTTTGTTATATATTGGTCTTGAAAAATTGGACTATATTTTTTGCATTTCTATGGGAATCTCAATGCAAATGCTCGATAAACCATTTATTGTATTCATACGCGTGTTTCCTTTTTCTTTACCTATCTTTTTCTCCCCGTTACTGCATACTTGCTTGCTCAATCGGTATGTCGTTGGGTTTGAGAACTGAACATCGCGAGTTCTGCCCCGATCATGACCTTACGTTTTATTTTTGTTTTGAGCTTTTTTAAGTCAGTTAATAAAATAAAGTTGACTTTTATTATCCATTCCTTTATATTTTTTATTGTCAATGAGACCATTAAATGAAATTTTAATTAAAAAAAAATAAAATAGTAATAAGTTGAATAAAATTACATTATAACTAATTTAAATTAAATAAAAATTCACTTTAAATAAATTTCAAGAATTCACTTTTAAAATTAAATTTAAGTAAGATATTTATTTATTGTTAAAATGGACATTTATTTTAAATTATAAAATGAAATGAATATTTACTTTTACAAGATCAAATATTTTATTATGAATGCGTCTAACGAAGCATAAATTTCTGGATTTTGACGGCACTCAGATTAGAACTTCAAGCTTAGCAATCTTCAGATACAAAATTTTAGCTGACAAACATCGATTTTGGGACCACATTTATCAATAATGTATGGTTCAAAACTATTTTTAAAATACAAAATATGAATGCGAAAGTATGCGACATTATAAATGACACTGTTTTTAGGTTTTGTTGGGGGAAAAATATGATTATGTCCAGTAGCACAGTTTAATTTTTTTATTACGTAATCCAAAAACTTCATAATTTCTATTCTAAATTGGATGTCATTAAGATTCAATGTACTGGGGAAAAAATGTAAATTTTCAAGAATTTGAAAAGTTCAAACTAATCTTTAGTTGTAAATTGTAGTTTAAGCCCTTTTTTTCCACAGATATTATGTCGAAATTCCATATAGATTTTTTTTTTTTTTGCAAATGAATTGATAGTAAACAAGGAAATACTTAGTAGGTCTTAAAGCCAATAGATGGCAGCACTAAAGCTCTGTGTGAGAGGGAGTTTTTAATTTTGATTGCAGTCATTCGTTGTTGCATTTCATTCCTAGAAGTTTCCCTTGCTGAAGTTGAATCATGCATTGTCAGAATTGAGATTTGTTTTCAAATTTTTTTCTAGGCGAAATTTATTTTCGATCTTACTGCCAATATCCCTCTGACGCATCGTACGCACGTTGTTGTCGATAGATTGTAAGTGCAAAATGGCAGAAGGTTTGGAAATGTTAGAAATTTTAATTTTTTCTATTATCATTTAAATTGTCGAAAAAAAAATGTTTGAATAAAAAGATTTTAGTTTTAAAAATTAAATTGGAAAAATCCCTTTAATAATAAAAAAAGCATTGTAATTTAAAAATATTTTTTATAATCGTTAAGCATTCACAGTAATAACAAACATGATTTACAATTTGAATAAACATTTTTTTCAATTGCAAAGAATAATTTGAATGGACAAATACAAAGTTTGTATTTTTTAAATTTTAATTTAGTTTAAAAATCATTTTAGTGATTAAAATTTTAAAAAATCATTGTACAATGATAATAATTATTCATAAGTCACTTCTTAAAATTGCAAACAAAAAAAAAAAAATAATAATAATAATAAAAAAAATAATAAAATAAAAAAAAAGAGAGAGAGAAAGCCCTTAAAGATTTTATTTAAAAAAAAAATCTGTTAAAAAAGGTCATTTTAATTTTTAAAAATATTTAAAAAAGAAAACTGAGTGCAGAAGTATCGTGCCTTCTAGCTAGAGATGGGAAATATGGTTATTTTTGGTTAACAGGTTACATCATTCCACAGTAGCGCTGGTAACAGGTTCCAACATCCTGTTATTTTTGTAACAGGATACAATAAACAATTTATAAACAATTGCTAAATATGCTCCCAAACGGACAACACATGGGATATGGGCCCCCCGTGGAGGGAGGGGGGGGTCTTTCTAAGGGAACCCAACCCGTATTTACGCAAGGAAATCAAAAGTTCGAAGAAAACCACGGAAAACTCCGAATGATTGGGCTGACAACCGCGATTGGGTTTTGTTCTAATCCAGCGCCTGCCGTCTACCAGTTTTGAGGGCAGAATCTCTCAGCCACTGGTGGGGCAACATTTAAGAAAATATCTATAGGCAAATATATTTTTGAATATAAAATAATGTATCCAATAGGAAATACGAAAAGCAGGAAAATTAGAAAGTACAAGGAAACATATTAAGAAAACTTTCTTTAACATACAGAGGTAAACGAATTTTTCAAAAATCCATTTTCCGTATACCGCGTTTTCTCAATCAGCACTGTTGATGTTTTAAAATCTGAGATGAAATGCATTACTGAATTTTCGTTCAGCAAGTCAATGCGTGCTGCCACTACTAGAGCGGCTGCAAAACATAAAACAAATATTAACTGATAGGACAAAGAAACTTGTGAGATAGGACAGATGGTAGAGAATGAAATTTTTTCCAGACTCAGTTTTTTTTACTAGTTTCTTAATAGCAGATATGTATAGTATGAAAGATCGATTGTACGCTATTATGAAAGCAAAAGAGGGTGCTACAAAAAAATTAACTACCATTTTCTTCATATTAATAAGGTAATATTGTTGCGCAAAATAAAATATTCTAATACTTTGAACTCATCTAAATTTTATCCTGCTATTTTTATGTCTTTCAGAAAGCTGTAAACCTAATATATTGTACTGTATTTTATATTTTGTAAATATTAAAATCTTATCTAAACATTCCAGATTCAATTTATAAGAAATTTAATTGCATTTACTTAGTATAAAAATGATTAAATTGAAAATAATTTTTTAATAATTTTTCTCAATTATTTTAATATTTGGAATATGAGTTGTATTAAAATGGTTCCAAAGTTCACTAGCTCATACTTTTTTATATGGATCCATACATAAATAAAAAATAAGATAAGATTTTAAAACAAACTTTTTAAAGGCACATAAAGGCGTCACTTAAATTTTATATCATATCTTTTAAAACACATATTTTGAATTTATGGGAGATGTGTGTGAAAAAGCATAGGTGAATAAAGTTGTATATATCTTTTCATGTTGAAAATAACTTTTGCACATGCTATTATAAATAGAAAAAATAAAATAAAATGATTAATGAAATAGTACAAAAATGCATTTTTCAATTAATAACATGGCGTCACTCAAAATTTGATACCATTATTTTTAAAATTCATATTCAAAATTCTTAGAGCCATAAAATAAACAGCTGCGTCAAAACTTTTAACCCATTAAGGGTTTTTGTATTGATTTTGTTTATACATCTGAAGTTTCGGAGTCATTCCTTATGTATATTTCTAGATTTTTAACAAAACGTCTGAAATCGCAAGTGTCAAGATTTTTTTTGCTGTGACTGTACGATAGTTTTCATTCATGTAATCCCAGAGAGTTTAAAGCTGCATGCATATAAATTCGAAAAATATTCCTAGAGTAAATACTTTTTTAACATGATTGATTTTTCAGATACTTACTCGGACCATTTTTTAAACATAAGATTTAATTGGTATAATTATTAACTGTTGTTAGCTGTCTCGCAGACTACATTTTTCTATTTTCAAAATTTAATTCGTAATTTCTACTTTAATTATGAATATAAATGAAATTTTGTTTCATTCGGAGCCCTTTAACTATTGCTAAAAATTTCTGAATAGATGAGTTTCATTTATAACTAGAAGATAGCCCGTCAAAGTGACGTGTTTACATTTTTAAAGGATTATAAAAAATTACATCTGTGGTCAATCATAGCCATTTCAGGCTGAAACAATTTTGATAAATACAGCGATTAAACTTGGAGAAGAAAAAATCTAACCGAAAAAAAAAAAAAGAAAAAAGAAAAATTTCAACAGAAATCTGCAGGGTCATTCCACATAAATTCAACCAATGGGTGTTGCATCATAGTCGCAGATTCTTTTAAAATTTTTATCATAGACAGACACAGTAGTGAAACCCTCAAATCTGAAATTTAAAAGTAATTTTCACAATATTGGCTGAGATATAGCCATTTGAAAACTGACCATTTTTACGAAATGGCGGCCATCTTGGAATTGTATCAGTGTCTAAATATGGCCATAACTTGACAACTAACGGCTCCAATTTTATATATCTGGTACCAATTAGGAGCTATTTGTACAAAAAATGCATATTGCACATCAAAACAATAATACATTTTTATTTCTTTACTTTTTATTGTGTGCAAAGTGAAAAGTTCACCCCAAAAAAGGGCAGATTGTAATGGCTCTTAAAAAAAAATAATCACCATGAATTTTTCTGAAACTTGGTAAAAACATTGCTCCATCTGTGTGCTTTAAATAAAATAAAAATTGGAAAGGTAAAATTTGTTGTTTTAAAATAAATGGTTTTTTACACATTAACCAAATAATGATCATTTTAGAATCTGTAAGCATTCCTTATTCAAAAGATAATGGTTAAAATAAAATTTTCTAACATCTAAATTAATGTAAAAGTATATTCAAAACCTCATTTGTACTAATTTTGTAGGAATCTGCCCCCCAGCCCCCCTCCCCCCCCCAAAAAAATTTAGACAATTGAAAAAATTTTACACTGAAAAAGATAAGAAAATAATTAAGGACTATAATGTATAATTATAAAATAACTATAAATGCAATGCATATATGTATGATAATTTACTTCACATATAGGGGCGAGTGGGATGGAATGGGACAGTAGGTTTTTCTCTTTAATGTATCATTTTAAATATTTCATCAATTACACATTAGGTGAAGTAATGGTACTCCAATCTTCAGTTTTAAAAAGTAGCTGATTTACATAAGCTTGCAATTATATAAAGAAAAAGATTATTTCAAAAATCAAAAGCAAATTTAGTTCATATACTTTCTACGCTTTATGTATAATGGTTTGATTATGCATAGATATAACAGTTTCTCTAGATATGGAACATTATACTGTAAATTTAGAGAGGTAAAATTTGTTGTTTTAAAATAAATGGTTTTCTACACATAAGGTGTCATTGATCAAATAATGATTATTTTAAAATCTAAGTATTCTTAATTTAAGAAATATTGGTTAAAATGAAATTTTCTAGCATCTAATTAAAGTATTGTTTGTATATTATATAATTCAATAAAGAAATATTAATTTGCAGTTATTTACACTAAATATTCATTTTTACAGTACTTTTCATTTCATTCAAAATATAATTCTCAAAACATATTTACATAAATATTTTAAATACCTTACTATGGAATACATGAAAAAAAAGGCACATAATATTTTCTCCAGAAATGGTGAAGAAATACTAGCTGTAAATTACAGAGATGAATTATTCAATTGTGTAATTTAAATAAAATAAATATATATAAATGAGTTAATTGAGTTGACATTTGTTATTTTTTGTTCACACTGAGTTAAAATTTATATGAACAAAAATCTAGATACGATGAGACAATAAATAAATAAATAAATAAATAAATAATAACAATAATATAATACAAATCCAGGGCAAAACATTGAATATGATGAGAAATAAGCCAAAGTTTAAACTTACACATGGAACAAATCTAGACAAAATAAGAACAAAATATTTACTTACATGCATATAACTTTATACTATAGTTTTTTCTTCAGATTTAAGCTAAAAAGGATTTAATCCATTTTAAAGTTTAAAAATAATGCTTGAATTGTTCGAGTTTTCTCTGGTGCAACAGTATATGTTCTTCCTGTAGCAGTTACAGAAATAGACACTTCTTTTATTATTTGTACACATGGAATCCAACAAAGATCTGAGGATTTTGGCCATGAATATGAAGAATTAGCGCCATGAGGATAGATGAACATAATTTTATAGTCGGTAAGTTCTTCACAGTAATCTAAAATTTTCCCAATCCACCAATTTATCCCATATACACATGCAACATATTGTTCACTTTTAAATATCAATGGTCTGACAATTTCATTGATTCCAAAGAAGCAATAAATTTTGTTGATAAACTGTCTGAAACCCTGGAAACCAGCATTTGGCAATCACTGATTGGTACAAAGCAGCGATTCAGTCTTGTTTCTATGATTGTATCTGCTTTTGCATACCTATCTGCTAATTGACTGTTTGCGGTTTCAATTTTAGATTTTGTTACAAAAAAGCTTTCAATTCTTTTGCTAAATTATAGAGATCAAATGCATTTAATATACCATCTTTAAATGGACGCTGAAGACTTGAAATAATCTTTTTCTTTATATGATTGCAAGCTTATGTAATTTAGCTACTTTTTTCAATTGAAGATTGCAGTACCATTACTTTATCTAATATGTGATTGATGAAATATTTAGAATGATACATAAAGAGAAAAACCTACTGTTTCATTCCACCCCACTCGCCCCTATATGTGAAGTAAATCACCATATGTATGCATTGCATTGATAGGTATTTTATCATTATACATTATATTCCTTAATTATTTTCTTATCTTTTTCAGTGTAAAATGTTTTCAATTGTCAATTTTTTTTTTGGGGGGGAGGGGGGCAGATTCCTACAAAATTAGTACAAATGAGGTTTTGAATATACTTTTACATTAATTTAGATGTTAGAGAATTTTATTTTAACCATTATTTTTTAACCCATTTTCGGCCAAAGGTTCGTATACGAAACATTTCGATAAATATTTTTTTTAACACTCTGACACATTTTTTTCAAGAATTTTATTTTTCTTCTATTTTTTAAGGCTTTTGAAGACATCCATAAAATATTAGTAATTCAATTGGAGTAAACACTTTCTCTTAAAAAATTTTCAAAATACGCTAGAGTTTTAATTTGAAACGCCTTTGACAAATTCGACTTTTAAAAATATATTATTATTCCAATTGAAATGAATTATGTGTTTTTAAAATAGATTAAAGTTGCAAATTCTGTATATGAAATAAGAATAAAACAAAAGTCATAAAAATATTATTCATATTCATATTATTCATTATAAGAAATAATATTTTATATTATTATATAAAATATTATTTCTTATATAAAATATTATTTTTCATGCACGAATCTTTTTTTGTGTCTTAATGTATGTAATTTAAGCATATTTCAATAAAAATAATGCTACATTTTATAAAATTTCTGTGCTTGGCCTAAAATGGGTTAATCAGGAATGCTTACAGATTCTAAAATGATAATTATTTGGTTAATGACACCTTATGTGTAAAAAACCATTTATTTTAAAACAACAAATTTTACCTTTCCAATTTTTTTTTATTTAAAGCACACAGATGGAGCAATGTTTTTACCAAGTTTCAGAAAAATTCATGATGATTCATTTTTTTTATGAGCCATTACAATCTGCCCTTTTTTGGGGTGAAATTTTCACTTTGCACATAATAAAATGTAAAGAAATGAAAATTTATTATTGTTTTGATGTAAAATATGCATTCTTTGTACAAATAGCTCCAAATTGGTACCGGATATATAAAATTTGAGCCATTAGTTGTCAAGTTATGGCCATATTTAGACACTGATACAATTCCAAGATGGCCGCCATTTCGTAAAAATGGTCAGTTTTCAAATGACTATATCTCAGCCAATATTGTGAAAATTACTTTTAAATTTCAGATTTGAGGGTTTCACTACTATATCTGTCTATGATAAAAATTAAAAAAAAATCTGTGACTATGATGCAACAAGTTTTCTTTAAATTGGTTGATTTCACGTGGAATGACCCTGCATTTAAAACTATAGCAAAACTATCTGGTAGATGGGGGTAGGGATTATAATGAAATTTAAAACGCACCAGAGGTTTGCTTAAATAAAGTTTTAATTAAATAAAGTTTTTTGAAATCGTGAAAAGATTTCAAAGCGAAGTAAAATGTAGTGACGTCATTTACAGCTCCCACTGTAAATGTGACCAATGAGAACGCTCCATTATGACTATGGAACGGTTTCATTGGTCAGAAAATAGATAGCCTTTAAAATCGGAGGTAACTTTTCACAATGTTTTTTATAGATTTGAAATTCTCAAGAGTCATTCACGGCTGTAAAGAAAAAAAAATTAAAGCAACCTGAATATAAAAATTTTAACAATATTGCATTTAAAACGCACCTTCGCTTTCATTTAATAAAAAGTTTTAATTAAATATACTTTTTGAAATCGTGGAAAGATTTCAAAGCGAAGTAAAATGTAGTGACGTCATTTACAGCTCCCACTGTAAATCTGACCAATGAGAACGCTCCATTACGAGTATGAAACGTTTTCATTGGTGAATGAGTTTCTTTTTCTAGTGGATAGATTGACCCCGGAATTTTTATACACGGAGGAGTTTTATATATATAATTGATCTACACTTAAAGTTGAGTGCAGTATCTTATGGAGTTAACCCCTTGAAGGGCGTGGGATATATTTTATTCTACCCAATTTAAACGAGATTTTCGCCAGAAACTTTTAACGAAATTTTATATTTTTAAGTTTAGCGGCAAAATTTTGAAAAATTGTCTTTTCTTATTTTAAAATATAATTTTTCGATTTTTCCGGTGAGAATTCAATATTACAGAGATATTATTGATTGTCTCTCAAGGGGTAAATCGAGCTTTTCATTCATCTTTCAATCAAGGGTCTCTGAGACCGCTCAGAGTAGTTATGTGACAATTCTTGTCACAGCAGTTATGGGTTAAATGATAAATAGCTAAAAATAATTTTCTAATGAGTTGTAACTGAAGTCAGTGGGATTATTGTATAGAAAATTGTTCAACTCCGTAGCGAACCACTTCTTCAAACTGTATATGTTTTGCTGTTTTTAACTTCATGTGGATATTTAAAAATGAGAGAATAGTAGTGAATATTTCTTACTATAAAATCACATGAACAAAACAAAATTCATTTTAGAAAGAGATTTTATATATTAAGTATATAATTTTCCCTATTTAGCATTTTAGATTTTGTACTGTAAAACAATTGTAATTTGAAGATGACACTGCAAAACTGACTTATTTGTAAAATATATTATTGAACCCATTTTTTGTCTTTTATTTGTTCACATTTTTAAGCTCTAAAAATCTTTTCTTAAAAAAAGAAAAAAAAACTATTACGATTTGAAAGATATCGGAGGAAAGATTTGCTAGAGAAAGTTGAAAAATGAAGATAAGGAAGTAAAGTATATTCAGAATTTTTTTATTATGTAGGTCGATCTCTAAATTTCGGAAGAATGCAGTCAGTCATTTAGAGCAGTCCACTGCACCTCATCTTCCCCTGCCTTTATTTGATCCTGCGTTACTCGTACGTGTTTCTATGTGATAAAAGTGTCAATTCTTGTAACTTTTAGAAGTAAGTAAATTCGAAACCTGTATCTCCCTAAACTTTCCTACCGATATAAATTAATTCGTGGTAGTTACTCTCGAAGTGGTTAATACATTCAAAAATCTGAAGAAAAAAATGACGGCTTCTATCACATATATTCAAATACAAGCGCAGGCTTAAATAAAAATATGGGGAAAGCTGTTTAAATTAAATATAGCACACAACCTGAAAGCTTTTCAAGATATTTTATGTCGGACGTTCCTCTCAGTCCACACAACTTTGAAGAAAGTCCGTGGTAGATATAGCTGCCACCACCGATATTACTAGGTGATATCGGTCACCCACTGTGAGGATTGTGTAAATGAAGACTTACGCTGTCAAGTAACTGAATTATCAGTTTATTAAGAATATATGTACACACTAAATACGCTATTTACAATTATATACAATTACAACTCGGATATAGGTGATCCGGTTCAACATTAAATTATATACAGTAAAAGTTGGCTGTGTACTATTCCAATTACATTTTCCACCTCACATTCAATGTACGTTAAATTCACTTTATCGGAGATCAACCTTGAGTCTCCCAACACAAGTATACTCGGCCTGCACTTCTTAGCCCAGAGCACTAAACACCAGGACGTCTGTGTCCTTTGCTTTCCAGAAACACTATTTACGCTCTCTGACACAGAGCACACTATCAGGACCTCAGTCCTACACACCCGCTAGGTACGAAACCCAGGAACAGACTGACCTAATCTGAGACAAGACTTGCTCTTCTCAACTCACTGGGTCACACGAATGTCAACCCCCTTTGGAGCTCATTCATTGGGCACATCCTCCATTCTTTTCTTGCTTAGTGACATGCTGCTAATCTGCTCATCATCCGCATACCTCACTGACAGATGGACATGCCTCTCAGCAATCTTCTCTTTCTTTTATTCCCCATCCGCACAGGATTATCTGTCAATTCCCCTTTCCACAAAGAAGGAATGTCACCTTGGAAATTCTTGTACACAGCCCTACAATACGAAATATTGAAATAGAGAAACTGCGGAAATTCCATTTCTTAGCAGAGGTGCTATCAGAACCTGACATTTTATCATAAAAAGAAAAGCTTATTTGATGGGAAACTTGTACTTTTATATTAGAAAATTCTGTAGGATGTTTTATGTAGTCAAGTTAATAACTATTTTATATATTCAAAAATCAAATTTTGCTTTTCGCTTCATTTTAAGAATATTGTTCAACATTGAAACTTTTATGAATCAGATGATTCAAAATAGCGATTGAGGTGATTATCTTCCAAAAAATACCAGGTGATAGAAATATACAGGTTTCTATCAATTAGCATGGTTAATTAAATAGCATAATAATGCCGCACTAGTCTAAACATACACTGAATAGGAAAAACAGTAATAGATCCTAATCCAGTTTTTGTTAAAAAAAAAAACAAATTCACATAAATGGACAATTTAATATTCAGTCGTGGGAAGAAAAGCAAATGCCTCCTGACTCCTCAACAAGTTACCATAGAAGAAAATTATTGGTACCAAACAACTGGAAATAAAGTTTACTTTTAAATGCTGTACATAAAATTTTCTTAGGAGATCATCTACATATTAAAACGAATCAAAACTTCCTTTTTTCAATAGCAACATCCAATTGTAACAAGCTATTTTGAATCTTCGGTTTAAACTATGCCTAGACATCAATTTTCAAGTCATTTGAATGATAAGTTGTTAAATTATAAACATACAAAATTTAGTGCTTCTAAATGTTAAATTACATTTTCATATTTTTATTAATATCTCCTTAAATTATACTCCTAATGTTCTAATTTTTTTTTATGTAGAAATAATACTAAAATAATCAAACATAAATTTGTTGAATTTGCAATTTTTTATAATTTTTATTATATGAATTATGAAATTAATATTCGAAAAAATTATAAATTGCAACCTTCAATTTGTTATGTTTTTACATTTATTAAGTCCTGCTTTATGAAAATCCAAAATTTCAAATTATGATTAACAAACGGGAAAATGATGGAATAAGAGGCCGTTTACAATAAAAGTGACTAAATATTTTGAAATATATTATGCTATCCTGTAATATAGCAGTTTCCAATGATTGCGTGATTGGCATTGGCACTTAAGATGCCTTGATCAAGAAGGGGGCTCTCTCGGTACCGAACTTATATTTGTATACAGCCCTTAAAATATACCCGTTTTAAAATAATTAGTTTTTCGGAAACTTATCGTTGAATATTATTTCACTGTTGATATTGTTATTTCGCTGTTACATTTTATGTATTGACTTTTAAAACAAGTTTTTACATTTATTTTGCACATGTACTGTAACGAAGAATTTAATGTTTATTTTTTCTCATTTTTATTTCAATGGAAACACATCAACACATTATTTTTTCTTAATTCGGAAGCATTGCTATTTATTTTTTCTTACATATGTTTATTTTTTAACATATTTTAATTTTTAATTTCTTATCATATTTTTCACTTAATTCGGTAGCAACACTCTATCCGAAATCACTTCAAGTAAAATATAATCTTTCTCTCGAAAAATGTCTAACAGAAATTCAATTCCAAATATGTTAAAATTATACCTCTCACTCATTAAAAAATTTCTTCTCCGACATACCTGATAAGACTTTCCTTCTCTAACACGTTATAGGAGAAAAAAGATCTTTCTCTTAATTTCACAAGTTCGCAAAGAAAAATCATTTGCGCAAGAAAAATATCATGTAATAAAACGCTTCTACCAATTTTTCTAACCCTCGTCCATTTCCAAAACAAATATATCAAAATAAGTAGTTCTAAAATTTAAAAATGATAACCATATTCATGTGATAAAACAATGGGGATCTCGTAGCGCAGTCATTAGGATGATAAGTTAAAAATAAGAAGTCTATAGTCATATGTTTGTGGGTTCAAATCCTGCGAGTAAATCGATAATAGAAGAATGAAGCATGCTGATGATTAATGAAATCGTCCAATAACCTCACGAAACTGCAGATAAGGCAATAATGATGGTTAATTTCATTTTAACCAAGCGAATTAACTTTGTGTCATTTTTTTCTGACATAAAAATTATAAACTTTATCTTCTTTCAATCCAAATACATTAATATTTAAACCATTGAGTTGTTCAATAATAGGTATATTTTCTGAAGAGAAACTGGGTATTTGACACCCCCCCCCCCCCCTAATTTAATATAACTCTCAAAAGGTATATAATGCGAAACTCTCTCGGAGTAAGTTCAGTTTAAAGGGCAAAAGTTATACACTTTACTTTTTATATAAAAATAATGAAGGAAAAAAATCTTCTGAAAATGTCCAACTACTAATAAATAAAAATAACTTTCCTAATAATTAAAAATCGCGAAAACGTTTCCCAAATCCTGGAAAAAGAATCTTACTTAATTAAAAATAAAAATCTCAAAATCATTTCTCCGAGTAAATTTTCTACCTCATGAGAAAAAGCGAAAGAAAGAAAAATACTCGCAAAATTCTTGTACTACGCAAAAAAAAAAAAAAAAAAAAAAAAAAAAAAAACCTCAAAATTAATTTATCACGCGAAAACAAAACAAAAATAAATAAATAAAACTCCTAAGTAAATTATGTTTCAACCAATGAAACTTTATTCTGAAAAATAATTAAAGTTCGAAAATCTTTTACCGCCTACTAAATACGAGGGTGAGTCTAAAAATAAGTGTCCCCTGTCGATTGTGGTCAGAGGTGTGTATGAAAGCAAAAGATAGAATGAGACATTAAAGATAAGACATATCTTTATTTTTTCACAAAATGTGCCAACATGCTTAGTATTTATGTTGACAAACAACGTTGTGGTGTATATTTCATGTCTCATTATATTGTTTGACTTTCATACACATCTCTGTCCACAAACACCAGGGCGAAACTTATTTTCGGACTCCCTCTCATACATGGGGAGAAAAAAATTCACAATGTATAAAATATTTTTCTTAAAAAAAAAATTAAGTTCAAAAATAAAAATATTCCCGCTAAATTCACGCGAAAAAAGAAAAAAAATTACAAAATATAAAACATTTTCCTTAAAAATAAATAGAATTCAAAATTAAATTCTACTCAAAATAAATTCGCGAAAAATTTCAATCACCCGCTAAATCCATTAACAAAATAAAATAATAGCCCACTGTAGACTTCCAACTTTCTAGCAAACATTAATATATATATATATATATATATATATATATATAAATCTTTCCGCAAAATTTTTAAAGTCTGTTAATTAATTAAAATAAAAAAATTCCCGCAAATCCCCAAAGTTCCGCAAATTCCATCAATTCCCGAAATAATTATCATCGTACTACAACACGCCTCTGTTTATCAACTCACACCTCAAACACCAATGATTCTTTATCATTCAACTTCACCAAGTGTTACCAGATTGCGCGCGGCTAGCATTGGTATCCACAGACTCCGAACAGATCCATCAGTATCCCCCGCCAGGGTTCACTGAACCCTTATCCTTATCCTACTCAGCCCTCATGTGGCCTGGAGGCGACACTAAAAAAACCCCTTTAAATTAATTTATTTTCAACTAGAATTTTTAAAATTACATCTAGAATTTTTAAATAGATATCTGCATGTTAGAATCATCGATATATAAACTAATGCATGTTTGGAGATATTTTATTATAATTTTAAACTGGTTTTTGTTGTGCCACATAAAGTTTGTCTGAGGACTGAGGAGATTAAACAAATCTCATCTCTGTAGATTGACAACTTTGGAAGCCGGAACCGGATGAACGGTGAAATCATTCAGGTCATTCTTTATTTAAGGAAATACATTAAAAATATGAAATTATTATAGTTATATTCCATTTTAAGCCATTAAAAAATTAAAGCCGGCGGCAAAAGGTTTGTTAATAACTATAGTATGAATGGAGGCGGAAAAATTAAAAAGAGAAGCGCCTTTTCGTTTAAAAGAAAATGGCTCTTTGTTTAATAGAAGAAAAAAAAAACTTGGGATGTAATTTAAATTAAAATACAATTAATGAGCCTTTGTGTTTGTGAACATTAGTTTTTCATTATTTAAAATAGCACAAATTTTAATTTTAGATTCTTTTGAATTTTCCGCTTTTTGTAATTAAACAGTGGATAAAAAACAGTGGATGCAAAATTTAGTCATAATCGATTGAGCCGTTTTTTAGATATAAATAGCTTGATCCTGACCCATCATGATACAAAATGAACCACTCATCGAGTTTTCTTAAACATGCGCTATAGTCCAATAGTCTTCTCGAGCGCGTAAACTATAGAATGTAAGATTTAGTCAAAATTGTTTGAGCCGTTTTATAAAAAGAATTAGCATGACCCACTAATAGAATTTTCTCGAACATGTTACTTAGCCCAATAGTCTTTTCGTAATCCAAAATGACATAATATAAAATTTAATCAAAATTGTTAGAACCGTTTTTTAGATAGAATTAGCTTGACCCACAGTGACTGAAAAATGACCTACTAATCGCAATTTCTCGACCATGTGAGCCTGCCCAATGGTCTTCTTGTGCCCGAAAATGCTATGGTGCAAAATTTTGTGAAAATCGTTAGAACCGTTTTAAAGATAAAATTTACAAGCACATATACACACAAGATTTGCTCGTGTTATAGAATAAGATTTTATTCATTATACAATCCGCTATCAGTATAAACAGTAATGTAATATTTAAGAAATCTGAAAAAGATTGATTTTAATCATGCGAAAATAATAGGTGAAGTTTTCCCCAGAATAACTTTATTCTATAAGGTTTAAACAAATAAAACAAGTTTTAGAAACCCAGAATACTTTTATGCTTCAATGTTTAAAGCTTAAAAAAACGAGAATATTTTTATTCTTTAACCGATGTTACCAACCTCACAGACCTGTATTTTTTTTCAATTTTTATAATTTAACTTTGAATGCCTAAGAAAGACTTAAAGTTAAGTTAAATTATTAAAAAAAGGTGCTTTTTTTTCAATTTTTATAGTTTAACTTGTAACTTTCAGTTTAAATACAAACACTATCGAAATTTTATCTCATTTAGAACTTTAGTACTATTACTAGAGAGGTTTGAATTGGTGCATTTTATTTATAACTATAATTAAAATAAAAATTTAACAGTCCTTTACAAAATGTTAAGTAGAATGCACTATCTTATAAGTAATATTGCTTTAAATTCATTTTTGATGGAGCAGACCGCTTCACAGTAGTTATGTATATTTTTTAAAAAAACTTATATAAATATTAACACTTTATTATATACCGAGAATAACAAAAATATTTCAAAAACAATGAAGGGAGCTTTGACCATGATAAACATTCCCTCACATTGATTGGGTCAAGCCTCCCTACATAGTCTTTTTGTAATGAATAATACAGTTATTTTAAGCCTTATTTACTGAGCAAACTTCATGCCTAGAATTAAAAATCAATATCTATGTATTAAAACCTACTTAATTTAATTTCCACGAGATATTTTATCAGAAAAACTCTTACAAAATATTTCTAAAAAATTCGCCTTTTATGTTGAAAACTCTTCACAACCGATTCGGTCTACACCTGTTTTAATTATCTGCATGAAACGAAGGTTGTTGTTTGATCATTACCTTAACTTTGATTGTCATCTAACAATAAAAGTCTGATACACATTTAAATATCAAAATGGACGCATAGGTCAAACCTCGGATATGGTCAACCATCCCTAATCTCCGCTATACTTAAGAATTAATGCATATTAAAAATATTTTTTCCTCATAATATTATGGACATATTATAGGAGATGTCTTCCATTTAGCTGGAGTTGAAACAATTTTCCATTATAAAATGTATGAAGTTTTATATTAAAAGAAATAATATCGCGAAAAATATAGCTAGCTATATGAATGATTAGCTTTATCCATTTGGTTAGTTTTCCAGATAAAAATTTCAATTTTTTAATAGTGTAAGATGGTCGTCTCTTGTTAACGTTTGCAATCATAGAAAAGTAAATCTTGAAAGATAACTGGAAATGTTGCACAATACTTTTATTTATAAAAATATTTTATTTGGAACAACTGTCGACAATTGAAATCCAAAAAATTCTATTTAGGATATAAAATTGTCATTTCTACTGATAAATACACTTATTAAGTTAGCAGATTTCAAGTCAATTTCTTGGATATCATCTGTATATCTGGCAAGTCCTCTGTTAGCACAAATTAAAGGGTTTAACATGCATTGAAATTGGTCAAAATATCGATTTTCTTTTTTTAATATTAACTGAAAACTTCTTTAATTGTGAATATTTTGACACCTCATTTTTACCTATACAACTATTGTATCGCGAGATATTGTAAATTTTGTTAATAGATCCTGGGCAATCACCTATACAAATGAAAATTTTAAACTGATTTTTCTCCCAATTCATATTTTTAATAATATTCTTGTTCGAAAAGTAGCAAGGCTTTTTGGCTAATTTAGATAGAGGTTTGATTTTTTTTTTACTTGTTCTGAATGGTGTATTTAATATTTTTGTGCATAGATTTAACATAAAAGTTTGTAGTTATTTTTAAAAAAATATTTAAATTGAGAGTTTGTTGAATTTTTTTCATTTTTTTACTATACACGAAAGAAAAAAATCATATTAAATGTAAAAAATCCATGCACAGCTTTATTTAGTATGTTCTAGTGAATGTGGAAAAAAGTCAAAGCAAAAATATTCATATTTAAAAAAGTAGTAGGAATTTTACAAAAGTTAATTTTTTAAAATTAAATTTTAGTAAAATACTGCTTTGCAAAATTTCTTTTTTAATTTATTTAAATTTGAGTATTAACCGTTTAAACGCCAATGTTCCCAAATGGTAACATTGCATTATTTGTAATACAAAGCATATTTTCTAACATAATAACGATGCTCCTATTTCTCCGATAAAATGTAAGGTTGATTTGAACTTTTGACAAAAAATATTTATGTTTAAGTATTTATTACAGGTATAAGGAATATGTAAATTCATTAATTTGCATAAAAAGTATATTATTTGCATTTATCGTTTTCTCTTTATTTACATTTGACCGCTAGGAATCTAAATCTTTCTGGAATTCGAGAAGATACTCAAGAACAATATACAATAGCATATAGCGGAAAATAATTTGTTATATTTGCATAGGTTGTCAATAATCATGTTCCAAAATGCGAACACTGAAATGGAAACAGTAAAAAAACTGCAGAATATTTTTTTTGGTTATTTTATAAATGTGTATGCATAAATGAAAACATTTGAAGTTGTAATATAGGAAAAACAAAATTATAATTACATTGCGATATTGATTTGGCTTGTAAACGGTTAAGTATTATTCAAAAAGTTTAAAGGTTTCAAAGGTACTGTGTCCCCTTAAGATATACAAAAATAAAATAAATCGAGATTTAAAAAATGACACTCTCTCGTATATTGTAAATTTATAGTATTCTCTTTTCTGACAAATTTCAAAATACATATAAAAATTATTATTAATTTTTTTTCATAACATTATGGAAATATTATAGGAGATGTCTTCCATTTAGCTGCACTCTAAAAAATAAATGTGTAAATCAGCTAATTTTACCCGTATATATGTGTAAATTTATAAAATTACACACCTGTCGTAAAATTTACACATATTTTTCTGAAATTTACCTGTTTTTATGTGTATTTAGCATATTAAAATAAGTGTGTAATTTGTTATCACTTGAAATACCCAGATAAGTGTGTAAATGTAGAAAAATGGTTAGATTTACACAAATTGATGAGTTATTCTATTTTAAACATATTTATGTGTACACAAACATGTGTGTAAATTTCTAAAATTACATGCTTGTCATAAAAATTACACACTTTGAATAAAAATTTATCTGTTTTTATGTGTATATAACTTATGAAGTCAAATATGCAATTCGTTACCGCTTCCTAAACTCAGACAGATGTGTAAATGTATAAAATATTTGGACTTACACGAATTGGCGTGTTACACATAATTAAAAATGTAAAAATTATCCTAGTTACATTTATTGTCATTACTAGAGATCGACCGAAAATTCGTTATCGTGTTCGGCCAAAAATCCGAGTTTCACCGAAAATTCGTTTTCGGCAAAAATGCTGCTGAAAATTCGGCCAGACCGAAACTATTTGAATTCTAGAAATTTTGTTTCTTCTTATGGAAAATTTCAGTATGACTTCTTGTTTGAGCTGTTTCCGCTCAAATAAGATACTTTTTAGATGCGTTTGTACTTATATAAATACTTAGTACCCGCAGTCGCCGTTCAGTCCGTCTTTCCATCTGTCTATCTGTCCGTCTATCCGTCCGCATATAATAGAATAAAAACTATCCAACAGAATGCTTTTAAATTTAAGTATATAATTATTGCAAAATTTTGTCGTGTCATTTCAAACTTTCTGAAAATCGGATGTATAGTTTAATTACAGGGATGGTCAAAAGTTTTCCGTTACATTACGAACAATGAAAAAAAAATGTTTAAGAGGGCCACGCAAGGTATTAGATACATGGCTGTCTATGGAAGATAATCTCTGGTGATTTCACTAGATTTAAGCGTGTTTAAATTTTAGCTGAATAGTGGCATTATACGTATGTAAAGATTGTAAACAAAGTGCTCGGCTGTACAAAAGAATTAAAATATGCTACAGTCTGTTGGGTATAAAATTCTGAAATTGAAATTTCAATCTAGTAGGCGTTTTACTCTACAACATAGTTGAAAATGTTTAAGAATTTTTTTTGTCTGACCGTACTCCAACCTGCGTAATATAGTTGGATTGCTCTGTAATTGATATATGATTTATCGTATTTTGTATTCATGCATTTTTGCATAAGACAAATTTTACATAATTTAACAGCTATTTCATAAATCTGTTTATAGTACGAACGCACCTCATTTGTCACGTTTGACGCACAATTTCCAACTTGTTATTTATTGCTATGAACTTCACTGTTTATAATTCTCGGTCATGTATGATTCAAGATCTGGGATAAAAGTATAAAACAAACATGCACGCACATATGGTGCTTTTCAGCTGCTCGATAGATTTTTCAAACAAGAGCATTATTTCAAAACAATCTCAGGGAAGCGAAGCCATGGCAAGTTTTTTTTTTGGGAGGAAGTAGCAAATGTTTATTTAAGTGCACATCTCATCTATATTTAATTTTTTGCTAAAATAGTAATAATTATAAATTATAAAATGATTATTTTTTATTACAACTTATTTAGAGTTAGTTTCGTAAAAAAACCCTTTTAAGTCGTACTTTTAAATAGTAGTATTTTATTTAATTTCAAGGAGAAATATTAAATAGCTGAAAAGTTATGTATATTCAAAAATGAAATATTCTTTATTGAATTTGTTCTCCACTGTTATAGACCGGGAGGTGGCAGCAAAGACAACCCCCTCATCGAGTTCACGGATGAAATTTCAAAATTACTTAAAAAAAAACTTCGCATATTAAAACGGAACCGATCTGCTAACTCATCTCCTGGGGGGAACCGTCCGAAAACCCGATTTTATCGGTTGACTGGTAGGTTTATCTTTTTTTTTTTTTTTTTTTTTTTTTTTACCCAAAAGATAAAAACATGGGGAACTGGGAGAAGGGACCTCAATAGTAAACCTACGAGTCAAATTCTGAAATTTGGTTTTTAGACGTTTTCCAACACTTGGCAGACCGATTGCATTTTAACATGCGAATCGAGTTTTGAGTAATTCTGGAATTTCACCAGTGACGTAGATGAGATGATAATCTGTACTTCCGCCTCCCGGTCTTTTAATTACTTTGTTAATTAATTATTGTAAATGCTTATAATTACTGGCTGTCATAAAATATAAAAGTTGTATTATTATTTTGTTCATATCATGTTTTCGTTTGAAGCTTATACACAATCATAAGTATTTATGCATGTTTATTTTTTTGAAAGAAATGTGTCCCTATACACCTTTAATTAATGAATAATTGTGTACATTCATGTATGCATTAATAACTTTAAAAAAAAGAAAATTAATCTTTTTTTTTTTTTTTTTTTTTTTTTTCGTTTTTGACCGAAAATAGAAAGCTTACCGAAATTTGGTTTGTGTCATGTTTTAGGTCTTAAAAACCTGTTTCGGTCGATTCAAGGCCATTACCCATATAAAAACCATAGTGACAGTGATGTTTTTGTCATATTCCTGCAAATCGCGATGGTCACGTCCCATTTATAACCAAAATGTCCGCACTCATAAAATCCCACTGTAAGTAAAATATGAGTTGTTTAGAAACAAAAAGAATGTTACTCAATGTAAAAAAATATGCTTCTGACAAATTTGAAAAATTTTCCGACGTTACTGCGAGTCACTCACATATGTGATCAAACGACCAGTATGTTGTTAAGTCACAATGTGAATGTTTATTTGAAAATAGGACACATTTAGTTATCGGAATTGTGTTAATGCATTTGTAGGATGATGACTGATTTTTGTTTCAATCATTGCAAATGAACCCATATTCATTAATTTATTTCCTAACACACACACACACACACACACAAAAAAAAAAAAAAAAAAAAAAAAAAAAAAAAAAAAAAATGTTTCATAAATGCATCAATTTTAATCAGCAATTATAAATTATGATGCAAACATAATTTTGCATATAATCCACGAAATAATTTATTATTTCGTAATTTTGCATATAATCCACGAAATAATTTATTATTTCATAATTTTGCATATAATCCACGAAATAATTTATTATTATTATTATTATTATGAAAGTTTTTCAAATGCTTTCTATATTCCATGAAAAGTTAATAACTTTGGTTAAACTTACAGCAATCTATGTTATAAAGGAAAACACATTCGTTAATAACAGCGATATCATTTTAACGGTGGCAACACCTGATAAATAAATTTCACTTGCACTGCGACTTTCTTAACTTCTAATAGTTGCACAATTTAATTTTTTTCACAATCAAATTGGGAAAGAAATGTTTCTTCAAATGTAATTTTTTCTATCGTACCTCAATTTGTTGTTTTTTATGGTTAAAAAATAATCTGAAACCATGTTTCTTTTTTTTAAAACTATTGTGTGCAATACAATTACACAAGATTAAATTCCATAAAAAAAGAAGAAAAAAGAAAGAAAAGAAAATCAGCATTTATTTCCGGCTAATATTCTGCAACAAATTGAAAACTTGCTTATAAATAAACTTGCATAAAAAAGTATATAAATAAAACGTAGCTGTAATAGACATGTAATAAAACCTCGCGCTTAAGCTATTAAAACTATTATGTAAAAAAAAATGAAAATGATTATAATAGCATATTTTTTTTGTGATTTTGTTTATTGCTAACTCTCGGTATGTGTTTAACTCAAAAGTATTTCTATTACATTTCAAAACTTTTTTTAAATTTATAACTTATTTTTTTCGTATGAAAATTCTTTTTGGTGTTGTATATGAATAATAAAAAAAATATTAAATGTAACAAGTTTATTAATTTTGAATTTAAAAAAAAGATATTTTTCTTCTGTTTTTTATAATCCGGGAAGTTTGCACTGATTTATGAAATTAATCTTAAAACCAGACACCGCAGAAAATAATATTCAACTGAGAAAAGCAAAGGTTTGTGTGTGAATGAATAAGCACAGAAAGGGGGGTGGGGCGTTTTGTAATGAAAAGCTGCTTTAATATTATAAAAAACAGTTGTATGCATACAGTTGTATATATTAATATACAATATGATTGTATATATTTTTTTTTCTGTTAATGTTTAAGGATTTTAAGTTATTCTTTAAAAATTTGCTTGCCACTTTTTGCAAACCTTTTAAATAAATGTAACATTTTCTGAATGTAAAATAAATGTACACAATTTATGCTACAACCATCACATAATTAATTATTCATATTTTTATTTATTGTTTTCCAGAAATGTCTTAAAAATAGTTTGATCACAAGCAGTTTATTCAACAGGAAATTAATATAAAATGACAGACAAAGAAAAAAATTTCTTTCAATTAGAACACTTTTTTGTTTTTAAAAACACATTTTGCATATGTTTGGAAAAAAAGTCGTCTGCGGCTGGCTAACCGTAGAATATAAATAAACAGAGTGTATGTAGTAAGCTTTCGAACGAATGCAGGAACGATTACTCGACAACTTAGATCTGTATTGACGCGGATTTAGTAATTTAAACAATGGATTTCTCAGCAGCGCTTCCAAGATCATACTTCATGCAAAATATATAAGTCCGAGATAAATACACTGGCTTAGGCGTGGTGTATATGCTTCCAGCCTTAGCTATTGTGCTTATGTATTGGACTTATAGTTCTCCAAAAAAATTGAACTATAAAGAATGTCGGTGAAAAGCAGGTATGAAAAAAATATTCTTGCTATTTGTTTTTCTTTAAATTATAAAGATTTTAATTAACTTCTTATAAACTTGTTTTAAAATTTTAATATTTCATTAACTTCATTTAGTTTAATAAATTTATTGTTCATTTTGTTGAAATACATAATTTGCCTAGTGACAATTTTAATCAGATGATTAGAAACAATGATTTCAACAGCATTTCAATCAGACTTCTTCCCTTTTTAAAAACATCTGGTTAAGATCATGGTTTCATAAATTTTAAAAGTATATGGGAAAACATACAATCAATGGTTATGTAATCAGTAAACCTTTAAATATACATAAATTATTGAATAAAAAAGTCTTTTTAGAGAATGTTTTCAAACATAATTTTTAAAATTTTGTGTTTAAGTAATATTCTGAAATAATTTGCATTACATATTTTTATTTTTTAAAAATTGCATCTGCTCAGAAGATGATTATAAGAAATGAGGCACAATGGATAAGTGTTTTTAAAAGAAAACATGGAAATGTAATATTAAGGGGGGGGGGTCGATTTTGATGATTATTCAATTTATTATTCAACTTGAGAAACGTTAAAAATCTATAAAGAAATATTCATAGTGCGTGAAACTTTTCAATTGTTAAATTTTATTAATTTGAAAATTTTCAAAGTAAATTAGAAGTTTGGATACTGCATGCAAATGAGAATAGAGAAGTTACACAATCAATAACGATTTAAACATGATTTTACTAAAAAATTTTTTAAATATTAAAAGAATATCGCATATACTTCAACGATATGAAGCTAAAATGTAATAATTGTATTTCATTATTTACTTTTTATTTTGATAGCTTTACTATTTTAGGTACTTTTTATTTAGCTGGGCGCCAGTGTTATTTATACACATATATATACGTACATGTATATAAATACATATGTAACTATGAATACACATATAAGCATTATTACATATGAGGACCCCAGAAGCCAAGGGGTATAAATGACAAAATTGAAAAAAATAAACTAAATACACAGACGACCTAAAAATATGCTTTTTTCATTTCAGGTAAAGAAATATAAGTGATTTTCTTATTATTTGCTGAGTTATAGAGGCAAACCACTTTTTTCGAAAAACAAACAATATTGATTAATTATACATTTAAAGAAAGTTGTACTTTATTTTTTAACATTTATTGAAATAAGAGTTCAAAGACCAGAATGCAACAAGTATTCCTATTTCAATCCACTCAATTGTTATTGATGTTCCAATTTAACATCAATTATCTTTAAACTCGATTTACTCCAAATCGAAATTTTGTCACTTGTACCCCTTGGCTTCTGGGGTCCTCATATATAAGCATGTATTTATATGTGTGCATGTATATATAGATACAATATGTGTATAGATAGGTATATGCATGTGTATATATAATATTGACGTCCGATTAACCGAAAAGTACCCTATTTTATATCTTGAATGATATTATACAGATAAGTTTCAAAATATATCCATAAGCTCTATTATAAAACGGTATGATTAAAATGGATTTCTTTTTTTATAGTTATCATCTAATCCTATAAATAAAGTATTGGTGATAATAATAATGAACTAATATGTTGTTCTATTTTATACCAATGATCTGAGTTCTTTTACGTATTCATTTACTTTAGAAATTTAGTAAATCATTTGATATTGTATTAACTATTCTTTTCTTATGGGGTCACATAAAAAAAAAATATATATATATATCTGTTTTTTTAATAAACATATACAAATCAAATTTTCACCACATTTCGTTTTAAGAACTGCATAATAGATTGTAACTCATTGTACTATTTATGATAGTATTAGATTTATAGTGACTCTGTCATTAAACATCCAGCAAACCAAATACATACTTGAAAAAAAAAAAAAAAAAAAAAAAAAAAAAAAAAAAAAAAACGAATTAAAAATTCCAGATTATAGGCGAAATAGAGTAGATGCGGTGCTATGTTAAATAAACAATTAACGATCGTTGTTTATTTTTATCATACATTAAGAGTTTTTTGGTTTAAATGTATAATTTCACAAATAAAAATGTAATTTCGGCAATCTATTATTAAAATTATTATTTAATAATAATAAAAATGTTTTTAATTTTTTTTTACAGCTTGTAAACTTTTATGTAAAATGAATTAATCTTTTATATCACCACGTTGTATATCTGCAATATCCCAAAAAGTGAAAGTTACTCATACAATGAGAATCAATGTTACTTTTATTGTCAGCTTAAAAAAAATATGATTATATTTATTGTTGCTATCTTCAAACATAGCAGTTATCAGCCTAAATATGTTTTAGAATTGTCAACATGCAGCGATACTTAGATAAATTTTCATATCAAAGTTTTATTTCTTATTTGATTAGTTTTTCATAGTTATTGTAAAATGAATTTTGCAGAATTTGTAATATGATGGTAAATAGCTAAAAAGGAGATTTTTTTTTACAAAGGTAAGTTCGTATGCTTTACAATTTTGTATTTGAAAAATGATGAAGTTGATGTGAAGTATATAAATTTTTGTTTACTTTGAACATGAAAAAATATCAATATTTTTATTTATTTATTTATTTTATACATTTCTAAAATGATTCCTTTTGACACTCCAATAAATATTTGCAATTTCAACATCGAATAGCACTTGAAATAATTATGTTTCAGCTTGTTTATCACAATAATTGATATAAAAATACACGTTTACACATTTTTACACGCCCTAGTTGCCCTAGTTTTCTTAACACTATTTCTACCAAAATAAAATCCCATTTTTTAACAAAATTCAATTCTTTCTTTTTTTTTTGTATGTGTATGTATGTGTGTGTGATTTTTAGATTGAAATAATTAAAAAGTATTTTTCATACATTGAAGACATTTTTAAGCGTATTTCATTCAAAAACAACAAAAATTAAAATTTTAAAAAGTATCATTTGGTATCCGTAGAAATACTGTTAGTAAACGAGTAGATCGAAAAAGTCAAAAGATCACTTCATACCATAAAAAAAATAGGTAGGGGAAAGTTGTCCAAAATGGGGACACTAACATATTTCTGTCTGCAAGAAAAAATCTATAAATAAGAAAAATGTGACAAAGCATTTACCGTTTAGAGCATGTCTTAGACTATGAGATGGCAAGGGGATTTTTTAAAGAAAATCCTTAGTATAGGCAAAAAAAACATTTTTCTGAAAAATGTTCGAAGTCCCCGTTTTGGACAACCGGGTGGGTAAAATGGGGTACTCATATGAAATAGCATATAAATTCAAGTTCTACTGCGAAATTTTATTAGAAAAACTTGTTTTACAAAGAAAGATTGACTTTAATGCAAAATCAAAATGCAGATAAGGAATTTTACCTTTTTAAACAGTTACTAGAATGTCACAAAAAGTAATCAAATACAAAAGTCACATATGAAATTGACATCGCTTTCGTCAACACTTGAACATGCTTCATGGGCCCAACCTCGACAGCTGCTACATTGAATCCACCCCTCTTTGTGTTTCGAGTCAATGTCAAGCTCATTACAAAAAATGCAAGCGTCATCGCTATTCTCTTCCTCATCAGATGATAACAGATCATGATTTTTTTTTTATTTTCTTCTTATTTTTAGCTTTTGGATATTTAGGATTGGGTTCGGTGGGTTTCTTGACCAATTTTCTTTTCAGTTTATTTTGCTTTTCATTTTTCTCCTGTTCCATAGCTTCCAATTCTGCTTTATAAGGCGATGAAGTGAGTATGGCAGTTTTACCTCTCCTCCTGTCATTCACTTTTTTTTCATGCGTTCTATTTCTTGTGGTGGAGGCATTATTATTTTCGGTGAAATGTTATACGCTGAACATGTCTGGGGTTCTATAGTTGGAGATATTCCAAACGATGAAGTGGAAGGTTGGGGTGTGACGATTCCATCACTCGATGCTAAATGACGTTCTAAAGGGTTGTTAGCAGGTTTTTCAGTTGTTTCTGAAGGCGCAAATAAATGTTCAGGGAACACATCTCTGTTAAAGGGATATATCCCTGTTTTTTTAAACCCATTCATAGCATTTTGCACAGTAGCTTCTCTTGAAAATGCATTTTTGAAAAGGTTTCCGACCTGGTAAATTGTCACGTAGCGTCCAGGGTGATGTATGAGCCATTTCCTTGTCTCTTGCTCATAAAAGGCACTAAGTGGTGCCATGAAAGAGACATCGAGTGGCTGCAACCGATGTGTGGTGTGAGGGGGAAAGCATATCAACACCACGTTATTTTCCCGAGCAAAGTTCACCAGTTCCAAGCTTTTTGTATGGGAATTGTGGCCATCAAGTATTAAAAACACTGGCTTTGTAGGTCCTGGATTTGAATGTTCTACAAACTTCTTGAACCAAACAAAGAAAGTCTCCTTGTTAATCCAACCACTCTAGTGATATACCGCAAATGATCCAGGAGGGGAATCATCCATCAAGAGAGCATTTTCTCGCTTTCTAGGAAAGACAAACATTGTTGGAACGAAATTTCCCGCGGCATTGACACAGATTTCTATTGTCACAACTACCCCTCGCTCGGCTGATGCCAAACTGCCAACTTGTTTTTTTCCACGCAAAGCAAGGACTTTTGATGGCTTATTGGGCACTGTCAAGATGCCTGTCTCATCTACATTGTAAATATCATTGGGTGAGAATTGATATTTTAGATACAATGACTCTAATAAATCAAAGAACATTTTGAGAGCGACGCGATTAAAACCTTTTGCACGCGCCATTGAAGTTTTTTCAGGATTACGTAGAGCTAATATTGGATGACGTTTTAGAAATCCATAAAGCCAGTCCTTTCCAGCCATTCTCCGTGCCATGTTAAAAACATGCGGAATTTTATTTTTCTCTGCTAGCTCAAACACGAGAGTTCTCAAATCTGATAGCGTAACGCCAAACAACCTCTCTTCCAAATGTAACAGATGGTCCACCAATTCCTTCTCTTGGGCTTCCGAAAAAACTGTTTTATATCTTCCTAAGCATTTAGCAGCAGCCGCTTGTGAAGAGAGCTCCTTCTGTCGAACCTCTTTCACCTTCCTCTCCAGAGTTGTCTGTGGAACGTTGTAGGCTTTAGATGCTCTCCTGTAACCCATTTTCCCTTCTAAAACTTCTTCGATTGCACCAGCCATGCTCTCTGTCGACCAGCTCTGTCGATCAGTTTTCCTTTGATAGCGCCCCATCTCGTCTTCAAATAAAATGATAGTTCTGTAAATAACAGAACAAATTATCATTTTGACATTAAAAAAAATTATACATTAAATTTTATTTTTGTAACTTAAATATTTATTTAATTTAGTTAATCAATATTAAATTAATTGTATTTAATCTATATTAAATTAATTACATTTAATCATTATAAAATTAATTTTATTAAATCGTTATAAAACTAATTTTGTTTAATCTACATTCGTTATGCACACAAATAATCTCTTACACTCAATTTAAGCACTTAATTCACAACATAATATCTCAGAATTAAAGCAAATTAAAACATATTTCAAAATTGTTATGAGACGTTCAAAACGGGGACGTCCCCATTTTGGACTACCCTCTATGTCCCCATTTGAGCCGACCATGACGAACGCTAGAAAACATGGCATCTCTTCACACACATGTAAGATAGAAAATGAAGAAACATATCAGAATATAACTTAATACTAGAGCGAAAAAAATGATTTACTTACCAAAATTGAATCTTCAAATGTAAATTCATACAGCTCAATATAGTGTAGGGGCAAAATCGAACTTTTTTCTTGCTAAAAATTCAAAACTTCGTAGCAGAAAGAATAACAGCAAATTGCGTCAACAAATCTTTTCAAAATGGCAATCTGATGTAAAGGAATAATAGTAGTACATTGGATCACCCGATGTCAGCACTTATCAGTGAGAAACCGAATGTCCCCATTTGAACCGCCGTCCCCGTTTTGGACGACTCTCCCCTACATTTGCAATTTTTTTTTATTTATTTTTTTATTTTTCAATTTTATTTTTCAAATAGTATTTAAACTCATTGTACATTTTAGAATCGAAGTAGTTTGAACTTGTTTAGGTATTTATGTGTTGCAGCGATCTCTTGAAGATGGATTGCCAAATTATAGAGGATATATGACTTTATAATAATATATATTATAATTAACGTTTCGTAACATATATGGCTCGTTTCTAGTCATCATATGTGAAGCATACCAACATGACTTGTGTATAAGATGTAAACGATGACATAGATGCATAAATATATAGGACATAAGACGTAAATATTACTTATATAAGAATGTTTATGGAAAATAAATGTTTGGAATGTATATATGAGAACGTGAGTTTCAAAATTTAAAAAATCGAATTATTACAATCAATCTCTAATATTAATGAGCCTACATCGAAAAAGCATTATAATCTGCAGAAAAAAATAGTTTTATCGTGCATTTCTATTATTGTAAAACCACGCTTTATAATGAAAACCATTGAACGCAGTCAGGTTTTTTGCGATTTCCTGATATTTTTTTTATTTTCTGGATAAGGCCAGCTTTGAAACTCACGTCTTCATATATAAGATATGATCAAAGTTGACCGGCCAACTGCGATTTTAAACATTTTTTTTAAATATCTAGAAAAATACACGATGAATTATCCTGAAACTCTAAGTGCGTAAATATAATAGTACAGGTCACACATTTCCTTGAAGATTTTTTCATCAAACTCCATAGGGGACTGTCAACAAATTGAAAATGAAAGAATATCCTTTAGATTACCCTGTCAAAACTAATGTTGCAAAAGCCATCAAACTATAGATTATGATTAAGTGGATTATTGTAATAAACTGTCTTCATTTGTATGTGGATAACATGTATACTCGTAGAGAAATTAAGATTTTAATAGAAATAGTCTTAAATTTTGACAAGTTTTTTTACTTATAATTTGCAGAGTTCTGAATATAAAATAGTGTACTTTTACGAAAATATGACAAAAAACATTATACATTATAGCGTTCACGCATGCGCAGTGAAAAATTATTCAGTAAACCTATTTATTTTTCAAACAATTTTTATTATTAATTCTGATTAAAAAGTATTGTGTACAATGTTTTTTGTCATATTTTCGTAAAAGTACATTATTTTATATTCAGAACTCTGCAAATTATAAATAAAAAAACTTGTCAAAATTTGAGACTATTTCTATTAAAATCTTAATTTCTCTACGAGTATGCATGTTATCCACATAAAAATGAAGACAGTTTATTACAATAATCCACTTAATCATAATCTACAATTTGAGCGTTTTGCTACATTAGTTTTGGTAGGATTATCCAAAAGATATACGTTCTCTTTCAATTTGTTGACGGGTCCCCTATGGAGGATCGGGAAAAAATGTTCATGATAATATATGGCTGTGCTATTATGTTTACACACACCTGGAGTTGTAGGGAAATTCCTCAAGTGTTTTTCTTGATATTTAACAAAATATTTAAAAATGCAAGTGGGCGGTCACCGTGCATATATATATTTCAGGATGATTTTGGCGACATCGTAACTGCAACTTTGGTGTAAACCCCATTTTCTCTGTCCACCATATCTATATCAACTACGTCTACTGCATTATAATCGCATATATTATTTATAGTAATTAATATCATACAATTAAAATGCTTAAAATATAAGTACTTAATATCGGTTTTCTTTTTTATATTTAAGATTTTTTATAGTTGTTATGTAATTAAATAATCACTCGTGATTTAGCGTTCAAAATGCTTATTAAAATGCTAAATTAATTTCATTCAGTCAATAGTAATCAATAATCTTTCAATTCAGTCAATCAATAACTCTTATAATTTAAAGATTACAAAAAGTACTATGTATAATGTAAGAGAATATTTATATATATATAGATTTTATATTGATTATGATTTTAACATTCAAGCAGAAATATTTCTTTAGTAATTTTAACAAATATTGCTGTTAAATGTCACACAGTTTGATAAAAGAATAGTTCTATATTAATTTTAATACATTATTTTAATTAGTAAATAAATCTCCTGTAATTTTTCTAACAGAATTAAAAAGTGTTTTGGCCTAGGTTTGAAGCGGGATTTTTTATGAGAGCTGCCAATGCTCTACCAAATGAGCTATCGGGGATGAATCTGGCGGACACAATTCAGCCAAAGAACTAGAATTATATACTAAATAAAGCTAACTAATGCCAGACTGGCAGCTTACGCTAAAAGTTGCTGATTCGATTTCTGCCCTGGACGCTTTTTTCACCCATTTAGTAAAATTATATTAAAGGATAATTCTGATTGAACATTCGTGGTTAAAAATGACTAGCTATTTGTGGAGCTTTACATGTGTGATGATAACTTTGGAAGTTAAAGTGAGCAAAAGCTTTCAAAGAGAGTGCAAAAATAAAATTAGCAGAGACCAAGCAAAAAAAGTTTGTAATAATTTATTTAAAAAAAGAAACAAAAAGGTACGGTTTTATTTTTATCCTGTACATCGCAACAAAAGAAAAAAAAATCTCCATTTTGTCCGCCATAAATGTAAAATAAAATTATGCCATTTTCAGAATACGGAGAAATATGAATTTAAGAAAAGCGAAAATTCTAAATAAATTAAAAACAGCGCAAGCTGTTACACTTGTAAGACTGTGTGAAAGAACTTTAACTTTTAACCTAATTTAAAAGACAGTCTTCATACTGTCTATATACAAATTATACATTCCTGTTCATAAACTATGAATGCATCATTTTCCGACTTCAAACCAAATCTAACAGAATGATAACATATTATAATTTGAGACTATCCTGATTGTTTGTAAATTAAGCATATTGGGATTTGTGGCCTTGTTTGCAAGTCAGTTTAAAAAAAAATAAGTGCCAAGTATAAATGAGTTTGTTCTTTATGCAATTTTGTTCCGTGATCATGAAAACTTTTTTTTTAGAATTTACATATCAAAGCATAAGGTAAATCTCTGTAGAGCTATTCCATCTCAATTCAGGCAGACAGTACTGATATGCGTCAAGTCACCATCACAGATTTTTTTCAAAAAAATTCAGTAGTTAGAACTAAGTGATTTATAAAATTTCCTAAAGGGATTTTTCCCTAAAAAATTTATTTCTCTGATTACAGCACTTTAAAGTTCATGATAAAATTGGCAGTTTTCAGAAAAACTGAAAAACGCTTCATTTTGAAATGAACACAATACCAAACATATTCAACATATTCAGTCAATTTATTTTTTATAAACAGTTATTAAACTGAATTTTACTTTGGCATAGTTTTAAAAAATATAGTGACATTTTTACTTAATTAAAAAAAATAGATTTTAAGTATAAAAAATATAATTATTAGTGAATTTAAGATTTTTTTTCAGAATGAAAAAAAATATTTTAAAGCTAAACATTGATGGCAATCTAAAGACATTTAATGGGAGTTTTACAGCAAATTTTATTTTAACTCTAAGGTGCTTACAACTTTTGTAATTCAATTTTAAATTTTGCAAAATTTTGTAAAATCACTACTTTTGAAATGCAATTTCTCAGAAACACCATTTTTTAAAAATCTGATAATATGCTCAATTCATACCTTATAAGTCTCTAAAAAATACCTTGCAAGCAAATCGTGTGTTTTTGCTTAGAAACTTTTATATGATTTTTTGAAAATAACATGTTGTGTGTATTTTTTAACAGACCACAAAGTCAAGCTCTTCCTTATTTAACCGAACTTGTAATGTAATTAATATTTCAAACTAAAAAATACATCACTAGTACATAATTATTACTGTTAAATTATAGCTAATCATTTGCTTAAATTTAAAATTGCATAAAATACAGCCAATAATAAAATTAGGATTGATCATATGTCATTTCATTCCATACTCATGAATGTGTTAAATCCATCTACAGTGTGTAAAAATTTTGTTATATAGTATGGATATAATATATTAATGTGCCATTACGTACATAACAGAAGAATTAGGTAGTGAAGGTTTCTTAAATTAACTTCAACTCCTTATCTTTGAAGGTATGAAGTCGCTCAGATTGTCCTATTGTAACTGGTTTTTCTTTTTCTAGAAGCACATTTACCAATGGTAATGCACATTCATATTTTTTCTTTCCAGATTCTTTTGGCCATTGGAATGCTTTATCTATGGACCATGTTGGGTACATGAATGATACTTTAATGTCATTTAGTTCTTGTGATTGATATACCATTGATTTGTCCCATCCACCAATTATTTTCATAAATGCATCCAATGAAATCACCGATTTGGAAACCATGTATTGAATATTGTCTTTTCATTTGGCTGAAGGTTTCAATTTTTGTCAATTCATTTTTACTTGCTCGTTCCATATAATTTTCATTATTTACAATCACCCTGTAATGTTTATATCTAATACCAACAATAGATTTTGCATTAGCATATTCTTTCTCATTATTAGTTCTATAGGATTGAATAATATTTCTGTCTGGATGGATTAGAATGTTATTTTTTAGCAGAGAAGATAGTTCAGCAACAAATGAGACAGAATTTTGGATAGCTTTTATTGGTTCCTTTTGGAGATTAAATTTTGTTGCATAGTGCTTGTCTCAGTTTCCAATAGCATCACATGCACTTTTAACATGGCCAGTACCTAAAAATATCCTCTACTTCAGTACAATTTTATTTTTGTGCAATTCATAAAACTGATACTTGTTTTTAAAATGTGCTCCAGTTCCATTTGATATATACACAAGTGATATTAGTGTTTGTAATTGGTACAACTTAAATAATTCTTTTTTTACTTTTTCTATGTCACAAACAGCATGAGCTGTATCATAAGTTAATCATCAGAAACTATGATAAAACTCTTTATTTCTTCTCTAAAGTATGCTGTGCAGGTAACTAACGATATCTGAGTATTATGTCAGTGGTAGCTTTGTACTTCATTTGGCAGTATTAGTGAGTAATTTTCAGCAAAGTCAAAATGTATCACAAGCGCAGATTTTTTTTTAAGGAGTTTGGCTTATTTAATTTTATGAATAGGAATTTTTGAAGATTAGCTTATATTTATCTGCCATAATAATGTGCATATTATTATTTTTTCATTAAAAAATATTATTATAAATACAGAGAAATAAGAAAAAGCTTGATCTTCTGGTTTTCTGAGAAAAAAAACTAATTGGAAAAAAACTAAACTTGAAAAAAAATCTAATTCAGTTGTAATGTATGTATTTGCATTTTAATATATTATAGCCATACTATATAACAAAATATTTAACACACTGTAGATGAATTTAGCACATTTATGAATATGGAATTAAATGACATATGATCAATACTAATTTTATTATTGACTGTATTTTACGCAATTTTAAATTTAAGCAAATGATTAGCTATAATTTAACAGTAATAATTATGTACTAGTGATGTATTTTTTAGTTTGAAATATTAATTACATTACAAGTTCGGTTAAATAAGGAAGAGCTTGCCTTTGTGGTCTGTTGAAAAATACACACAACATGTTATTTTCAAAAAATCATATAAAATTTTCTAAGCAAAAACACACAATTTGCTTGTAAGGTATTTATTAGAGGCTAATAAGGTATGAATTGAGCATATTATCAGATTTTTAAAAAATGGTGTTTTTGAGAAATTGCATTTCAAAAGTAGTGATTTTACAAAATTTTGCATAATTTAAAATTGAATTACAAAAGTTGTAAGCACCTTAGAGTTAAAATAAAATTTGCTGTAAAACTCCCATTAAAGGTCCTTGGATTGCTATCAATGTTTAGCTTTAAAATATATTTTTTTATTCTGAAAAAAAATCTTAAATTCACTAATAATTATATTTTTTGTACTTAAAATCTAATTTTTTTAATTAAGTAAAAATGTCACTATATTTTTTAAAACTATGCCAAAGTAAAATTCAGTTAAATAACTGTTTATAAAAAATAAATTGACTGAATATGTTGAATATGTTTGGTATTGTGTTCATTTCAAAATGAAGCGTTTTTCAGTTTTTCTGAAAACTGCCAATTTTATCATGAACTTTAAAGTGCTGTAATCAGAGAAATAAATTTTTTAGGGAAAAATCCTTTTAGGAAATTTTATAAATCACTTAGTTCTAACTACTGAATTTTTTTGAAAAAAATCTGTGATGGTGATTTGACATGCCCTGCCTGAGCTGAGATGGAATTGCTCTGTATACAAAAATCTGTGTATTTTAAATATTACACAAAAGTGTGTGTTTTGCATGTTACGCATACCTATGTGTAAGAACAGAATATTAACACATAAACCTGTGTATTCTGCATATAACACAAAAATATGCGTATTTTGCATATTACACAAGATTATGTGTATGTTCCTATTACACAAAATATGTGTAAAAACAGAATTTTACACATATGTATGTGTAAAAATATTGCACAGAAATGTGTGTATTTCAGTGCAACTTACACATTAAAGTGTGTATTTCAAGAGTTATCAGATAAGTTTTACACATTTGGACTTATCATCAAATTACACATTAAAATGTGTATTTTTAAATTTACACATTTGGCGCAATTTACACACCAATTTACACATATAGACATGTCGTTTTTGTATCATCGATTTACACATTTTTGTGTGTAAATTTACACATTTATTTTTTAGAGTGTGGAGTTGAAACAATTTTCCATTATAAAATGTATGAAGTTTCATGTTAAAAGAATTAATATCGTAAAAAATATAGTTAGCGACATGAATGTCGAGTTTTTTCTTTATTAGTTTTCCAGACAGAAATTTTATTTTCAATAGTCTTGGATGGCCGTCTTTTGTTATCTTTTGAAATCAGAGGAAAAAGAATATTGAAAGGTTGGATATGTTGTACAGTACTTTTATTTATACAAATATTTTACTTTGTGCAGCTATTATCAATTGAAATCTATTGTGTTTCATTGAGGATAGAAAATTATTTGTCATATCTACTGATAAATGCACTTTCAGCAGATTTCTTGTAATTATTTTAGTTATCACCTGTAAATGAGGGATGACCTCTGTGAGCACAACTTCCAAAGATTCACTAAAAAAGAAATAGATCAAAATTTTAAATGACAACCTCTCATCGTATATCGTAAATTTATAATATTCTTTTTTTCTAATAAATTTCAAATATACTTAAAAATTAATACATATTAAAAATATTTTTTCTCATAACATTATTGAAATATTGTAATAGATATCTTAAATTTAACTGGAGTTGAAACAATTTTCCATTATAAAATATACGAATATTAAAAGAATTACTACCGTAAAAAATATAGCTATCTATATGGATGTTTAGCTTTTTCGTATGGTTAGTTTTCAAGATAGAAATTTTTATCTTCGGTAGGCTAAGATGGCCACCTCTTGTTACCGTTTGCAATCATAGAAAAATAAATCTTGAAAAGTAACTGGAAATGTTGTACAATATTTTTATTTGGAGCAGCAATTGCCGAGTGAAATCCATGAAAATCTATTCAAAATAGAAAACTGTCGATTCTACTTACATACTTATTTTCAGTTAGCAGATTTAAAGTCCATTTTTTAGATATCACCTGTAAATTTGGGATGACCTCTTTTAGCGTAACTGTCACTGATGCACAAAAAGGAAAAGTAAATAAATTAATAAATAGAAGTTTTTAATTTTGAAAATGTATTAAAATTTTACTGTATTTTTCTGGTAAATTTCATAATTACTTTAAACATTATCATTTTAATTATCATTTTTTTCAAAGCATAACTCGACAAAGTTTCTTTTCGCAATCGTTTCAAGCGATGATATTCTCGCAATACAGTTGACAAATTATTGCCTTTCTGATAAATCTTCACCGGTAACGCGCGTTCTTTTTTCTCTAACTGCATGGTGCATAATGATTTTATGGCAGCGGCTACTGGGCTTTTAATACGCTTCACATTTGCATAACGTCTTTTCTCGTAGATGAAAAATGTCATCTAACGGTCGAAATTGGAACTAAAAATTTTTATTGCAGATTTCTTCTCCCCATGTTCCATATAACTTATATTCCAAGTTTCGTTTATATATATATATATATATATATATATATATATATATTTTAGAGCGGATATATATTATACAATACTCTATATAGGTCTTAACAGGGTAACTTTAATTATAACCACCCTGTACTCTCTCTCTCTCTCTCTCTCTCTCTCTCTCTATATATATATATATATATATATATGTTACAGGCCAAACCCGATTTTAGGCCAAACTAGATTGGCCTAGTCCAAACTAGTCTATCCTAACGCCCATCGGATAAACTAGTTTTTCCTAGGCCAAACTAGTCTATCCTAACGCCCATCGGATAAACTAGTTTTTCCTAGGCCAAACTAGTCTATCCGAACGCCCATCGGACAAACTAGTTTTTCCTAGGCCAAACTAGTCTATCCGAATGCCCATCGGATAAACTAGATTTTCCTAGGCCAAACTAGTTTGGCCGAACGGTCATTAGGATGAACTAGTTTAGCCTGTTATTCATTGGTTTGAACTAGTTTATCCTAGGCCGAACTAGATTGTCCTAGGCCAATTCAATTTGGCGTGATTTTATTGAATTTAAAGACCGCCACACCGCCAATTTTCTTGTTTTGATCTAATTTAGCCTAGGCCGATGCAATTCGACGCGATTTTAGCTCACAAACTATCAAAGCCTGAGAGCTAATGTGCTCGCAGATTCTGTGTGTGTATGTAACCATGTACGTACGTATGTACATACTTATGTACGTACGTATGTAGAACTAATATAACGGACTAATGTGTAACTAATATAATGCGAGCACTCTGGTGTTGGAATTTGGACGCGATTTAGTTCAAGCCAGTCGGCTTCGCCCGCTATCGGGCCCCTTCTTTTATATAAAATCTTGAAACGGACGTATGTTGAAGCGAACGAACTTCGAAGTGAAAAAAACATGATGATAAATATTTAAGAAAAAGGATTTTGCATCGAAATACCACTATTTTCTAATAGTAATTTTTGTAAAAATGTTATATTCTTGCTGGAACTTTTTGAAGCTTTATGATAGTTTATCGCGTATGATATAATTTTATATAAAAAAAAAGAGTTACATTTCGGCGTGAAAGAGGATGTGTTTGCGAACAAAATCGGGAAATATAACGGAAATTCTAAGTTTTAAAGCACCGTGACCTGAAGTAACACATCTACTAATAGGTTGTTTAACGGAGTTTCATTCAAATGCAGATTTGTTAGTCATAGAGTACGCTCCCTGGCGTTGGAATGAGGAACTAATATAGCGTGGCTTAGTTAAAACTTGCTGGCTTCGCCCGCTATCGGACTGGCGTGGGTAGCGGGGATATGGTTCGAATTTCGTTCGCTTCGAGGTTCTTTCGAAAAGGAGGGTTACATTCGGTTGTGCGTGCTCAGCATGCTTGCTACGATTTAACTTTTGTTCGCTTCGAAGTTCATTCGAAAAGGAAGAGCGCATTCGGCAGTACGCGTGCAGCACACCTGCTATACGCTGCCGCAGTCTGTGGGGACGCGGCTGAAGAACTAATGCACGAAATTTAATAAAAAATTATATTCAGGTAGTCTCTGATCTAAATTGATACTGATTAGTTTTTGGTGTAAATCGTTCATCAGGTGGAGTACTGTTTGGCATTTTTTACGATTTACGCATCAGCTTTATCTTAATAGCTAATACAATCAAATTTCCATCGAACTTTAGATACAGTTCGTTCATGACATGAGTTGGTGTTGTTTTTATTTTGAAGTAAATCACTCAACATGGCTATAATATGCTGCATTTTTCACAATTTTCACAATAGCTGTATCTCAAGAACTAATAGACGGAACTTAATAAAAATTTATATTCAGATAGTCCCTGATATAAATCGATGCTGATTACTTTTTCATGTAAATAGTTCAACAGATGGCGCTTCTAAAGTGCGTTTTTACTGATTTGCATTAACACTATTTCAATAACTAATTTACGGATTTTCATCAAACTTCCGAATCAGTAAATCCGTGATATGAACTAAATCTTTTTACGTATTCGTGTTAATTGCTCAATAGGTGGCGCTGTTGTGTTCAATTTTCCCGATTCCTGAAATAGTTTTGTTGGAAGAATTAATGCACGAATTTTCATCAAACTTTAGATTCAGTAAGTCCCTGATATAAATTAGTATTCTGTAGTTTTGGAGTAAATATCTTGAAAGGTAGCGCCGCTATACGGTATTATTCGTGATTATTGCAGTAGCTCTATCTCAGGATCTTGTGCATGGATTTTCATGAAACTCCAGATTCTGTTATTCCTTGATATAAAAAAGTATAAAAGTACTTTTTAGTTTTTGGAGTAAATCGTGCCACATGTGGCGCTGCTATGTGGCATTATTCATGATTATCGCAATACCTCAAGAAGAAATGCACGGATTTTCATCAAACTTCAAATTCAATTAGTCCCTGATATAAATTAATATTCTTTTGTTTTTAGAGTAAATGACTCAATAGGTAACGCTTCTATCCTGTTTTTTATGACTTCTGCGATAATTCAAATATCTGAAATAGTACTAATACACAGATTTTCATCAAATTTCAGCTTAAATTAAAATTTGAAAGACTTTGTTACGGATTTTTCAAAAAGTTCCGGCAAGAATTTAACATTTTAAAACTGCTATTAGAAAATAGTGGTATTTCGATGCGGAATCCTTTTTTTTAAAGTATTTATCATCATGTCTCTTTCTTTTCGATTCAACATTCGTAAATACCTAAATCGCGTTGTATTAGTTCCAAATTCCAACACCAGGGTGCTCGCATTAATTCCACATTCCATCACCAGGGAGCGCACCTTATTACTAACAAAACTGTATCTTAAGAAAACTCCATTAAAGAATCTATCAGTAGATATGTTACTCGATGTCGCGGTGCTTCGAAACAAGAATTTGAGATTTTTGAAAAAAATCACTGTTCTTCAATAGTGGCATTAAATGCGAAATATATTTTTATTAATTTATATCATATGTCATAAACTATCTTAAAGTTTCAAATAGATCAACCTAGAATTTCCGTTATATTTCCTGATTTTGTTTGACCCCCCCCCCCCCCCTCTTTCCCTTTCGTAATGGGACTTTTTATACAATTTTTTATCACATGTTATAAACTGTCACAAAGTTTCAACAATTCCAACAAGAATTTAACATTTTTACAAAAATTACTAACAGAAAATAGTGGTATTTCACGCGGCATCTTTTTTCGTAAATATTTAACATCGTGTTATATTATGTTTCAAAAAGTTTCACAAAATTGGTAATATTTAATTAGCAGCTAAAACTTAAAAAAAACGCTGAGCTTTTTAAAAAAATTCAAGCGTCCCCTTACTCTACCTCCCCGCCGTATCCTAAATTTCAAGTGTCATGCTTTATTTAAGCTTTTTCTTATTTTTAAAAGGATTCGGATACTTACTTTTTTAATATGAACAATTTCGCGTGAAGTGATGTGTGTGAAAACCAATATCTGTTACGAATTAAAAATCTTTTCATAAAACCAAAAGTTTCTATCCGATTGAAAAAATAATCCGCTCTATCTTTATATTTAAACTCAGAACCCCCAAAATTAATCAGGTAAACGCCTTATCAGAAGAAACTTACGTCCAAAATTTGAAACAAATCAGTAAATTATCCCTGAAAAATCTATTTACATAAATTAAGAGTGTTATCCCCCATTCCTCCTTTCTTTATATGTAAACAATGAACACCCACAACTAATCATGGATGTACCTTATCAAACTGATATTGTACCTATAATTTTAATAAAATCTGATACTTTTGCATGAAAAACTGACTTATCTAAATTAAGGAGTGGAGGGGGGAGGGGGGGTACGGTTTAGCCTTTTGTTCCCCTTTTCTTATTCTTATCCAATGAACCCCTGAAACTAATCAGGAAAGTTCGTTATCAGGATAAATCTATGTCCAAATTTTGAAGCAAATTGGATATTTCTATCAGGAGTTATCGCATTACGTACATACGTACGTACATACATACGTGCATGGTTACATACACACACACAGAATCTGCGAGCACATTAGCTCTCATACTTTGATAGTCTGTGAGGTAAAATCGCGTCAAACTGCATTGGCCTAGGCTAAATTAGATCAAAACTAGAAAGTTGGCGCCGTGGCGGTCCTTAGATTAAAAAAAAATCACGCCAAATTGAATTGGCCTCGGACAATCTAGTTCGGCCTAGGATAAACTAGTTCAAACCAATGAATAGCAGGCTAAACTAGTTCATCCTAATGACCGTTCGGCCAAACTAGTTTGGCCTAGGAAAATCTAGTTCATCCGATGGGCGTTCGGATAGACTAGTTTGGCCTAGGAAAAACTAGTTTGTCCGATAGGCGTTCGGATAGACTAGTTTGGCCTAGGAAAAACTAGTTTATCCGATGGGCGTTAGGATAGACTAGTTTGGCCTAGGAAAAACTAGTTTATCCGATGGGCGTTAGGATAGACTAGTTTGGACTAGGCCAATCTAGTTTGGCCTAAAATCGGGTTTGGCCTGTAACATATATATATATATATAATATGCATCCTATATCTTTATTATATTAAACAGTTATATATATGAATTCTTAGAGATAGCTTTTAATTATTCCAAGAGATAATAACTTAATTTGCCAGTATAGGAGTCTTGGTGAGAGAATGAAACTTTTACGCATATTTTATGACAATATATTTATAGAAAAAAAGTGTTACTGCAATTAGTATTACCGACATTGTTGGTACGATGTATTTACATGGCAAGGATCTTAAACAGCAATAGCAGGGTTCGATTTATGCAGGGGCATGCGGGGCAATTGCTCCGGACCCCCCCCTTTTTAGGGGCCTCCCATGAGACTAATCAGGATTTTCATTAAAAGATGTCAAATATTTCCAAACAGAAACATAGTGAGTCTTCGCCTCTTTGCTTATAGTACTTCATTCATTTATGCAAAAAACAAATTACTTCATTAGAAAATTAATAAATAAAGTTTTAATATAACAACTTAGTATTGTATTGTTTTCAAAAGAAAGTTTTTATAAATGATTTCCTGATAACGCGACAAGTTAAAGTCATTAATTGTGACCAATTAGGGACATTTTCTTTTCGACATCTTAAAACGTACCTAGATAAGCAAAGTAAAAAGTTTGCAAGGACTTCTGTCTACATTTTTTCAATCTATCATTTTTTCTATAACTATCCTACTAGTATTTTTTCTTAAAGTTGTGCTTATCTTTTTGAATTATCCTGTATACAGATGTGAACTGTACAGAGTACAAAATTTATACATACATACAATACGTATGCAGTTTAGTATTAACCTGTTCTACGTTATTCACAAAAAATTATAGATAGAAGGGAGCCCCCCCGGAATGATGTTTCTCCCAGGGTTCCCTATAGCCTTAGTCGGGCCCTGGGCATGGGCAGTAGACATTAAACATAACTGACAATCTCAGTGAGTTCGCAACTATGAAGCCTTCTAAGTTGTATTCAGCAATGGAAGCAAAGAGAAGAAAGATCAGTACTTGAACGAAAATCTTGAATTTTAATCAGATTACCCGACAAAAAAGAAAAGTGGGTGATACTAACAGCTAATACGGTTTAAAAGAAATGAGAATATTATAATTTGCTTCCAAAACTTCTATGTTTTGCTGTACTATGCTTACTAAAATACAGCGATTGGTAACGTGCAGACTGATTATGACGCATCTACTAAAACTATTAGATGTGAATGAAGATGGATCTAATCTTCCGTAAGAGTTCTCGGAAAAGTCTCTCGTGAAACAGAAAGGTATTAGCTACAACATATTGTAACGTAAAAAGTGGGCGTCATAAGAGGTTTATTTCATAAAAACTCTTCTATGCACAAAATCGCATAAACTAAGATGTGCCAAAACTAATCTTTCGGCAATATAGAAATTTCATTAATAATAATACATTGGATGAAATGCTTTTCACGTCTTTTACATTTTAGTCTTTTCCTGATCATCTTATGATAAGTTATTGGGTCTCCTTTCTCTATTTCGTAGAACCATTTTCGTAAGACGAAGCTCTTTTTAATGTCAATTTCCAAAGACATACTTTTTCATGCGAGAAAATCAGCAATTTGCACCCCCTCCCCAAAATATGCAAAAATCGTTAACTTTTAATTTAAAAGAGAAAAATAAACTTTTCTACCAAAAATAAAACAGACTTCAAAACCTACTGCAAAGTAAAAACTATTTTTTTTACTCAATAGTAATAAGAAATTAAGAGCATAGTATTAACCATGCGTATTTTTATATTTATGTACATTAAATTGATTTTTTGGAGTCTGCCAGCCAAGCCAAGTAACATGTAATTTTCCAATAGACAAACATCCAAGAATCTACTAGTTAATTATAAAGTTAATTATTTAAACTAAATATTAAATCGTAAAAGAAAGCTAGCAAATACTTGGATGTGTGTTGTAGGGGCGATTCACTCCGCATCGGTGATGTAAGCACGGGTTCAAGAAAAGACAAAAAAAACTCCAAGAGAAGACGAATTATTTTTGACACAAAATCCTTTTATTGAAAAGCATCAGGCATGTAAAAAGGCTCCGGTCGACGGTAGTCAGTCCCGTCGACCGCCGGAACGTAGGAGAATATTATATCACATTACAGTACCAAGGATGAGAGCCGAATGATTAAAAATACAATTTTTGAAACCACTGTCTTTGGCGTATTACATTGGTATTTATCGCCAATAACGAACACCAGATGTACATTTTCGATGATAGGAGGCATGCATTTGATTTCCGTTACATAGAGTTCAATGAGAATACTCAAAGTGTAAAATTTGAAATAATTAATGCCAAACGATAAAAGGGTGTACACCGGAAAACCACCACAAGGATTGAATTCTTTACCTAGGGTTAACAAGAGTCTCACGGGCTCCGAAAGGAATGAATTCTAATGAAATAAAATAAAAGACAAACTTAGCGCATCTGTTTCTTAAGCGAATAGCGTTTAACTATGAATAAATACAGGCTAGAAATAACTCTTTAAATGGTTGTTGCTATGGGAAAATGCTTACAGTTACATGAACAAACGGATATATGTTGTGGCTTTAAAGAAAGAATTAGAGATAAGCGAAGTCATATTTTAAAGGAAAATGGCCGTTAGTAACTGCAAAAAATAAAAGGGATTAAAAATCTAGCTTATTAAATAAAGTTACAAATTAAGGGAATATTGTAATTTTAACTAAGGGGGGAAAACAATTATTGACTAATATGTAAAGGAAACGCCTTTACATGTGTCTATTGGGAAAATTACATGTTACTTGGCTTGGTTGGCACAGACTCCAAAAAATCAAATTAATGTAGAAGTGGGGCGGATGAAAATCGGGGATTTGAAATAAGTAACTGAATAATTTCACTGAATGAATATTTAATTAAAAAGGTTCTTGGTTAGATAACTGGTACATATACAATTCTAGGCTAAATAAAGTATAAAATGAACACAAACATAATAACTGATTAAAGTTACTTATGGGTATCAATCGATCCCTTTTACAAAGTTTTGAAACGGAATCTCGTTCCGATGAAAACACTGGCGTGCAGGAAACCCATCTGCTCTGCACCGCAGATCAAGGCCCTCTCTCTCTGCAAAATCTACGAGCTCTCACACTTTCCCATATTGCACTTAGCTTGCAAATATTTTCTTGGGATGGGCTTTGAACTTCGCTCAGTTATCGAAACTATGCACATGCATTGTCAGTCGAAGTCTTGTGGTTTCTGGGGCTAAATTACCTCTACATCTCGTCCATCCTGACCTATCTGTGCCCTCACAGAGCTTAATACCAACTATAAGCTCCAGATCAGACTCCATACGACTTTCATAAAAATAGTGAAATCACAAAACACTAACACTAAAATTCCATATTAAATCGCTGAAAAACTAATAATAATAATAAAAAGTCTGGTGCTAGTCCAAGTGTTCATAAACTGTTAAAAGTTTTTTTTTTCTTCAGTCACAGTTCAGTTTTTTTTCTTGCATAAAATAATGTCTAAAAAATAACGTTAAATGGATGTACTTGGAGTCATAAAACACTATATGGCGATACATAAACAAATAAACAAAAAAACACATAAAAGAAATACTTGAAAAACATCATATTTTAGGGTGTAGAAACCCATGGTTTCATGCAGTCAGCTGCAGTCGATGTCACTCTTGGACCCTCTTGGAAGCCCACTTTTTCGACATCGTATCTGTCATTGCTTTTGATTTTGATCACTTTGTAAGGACCAAAATATTTAATTCGTAATTTCATGCCGACCCCAAATTGGGTTCTTTTTATGGCAACTAGATCACCAATTTTATAACACCTTGCTTTTTCCCGCTTACGATTAAAACTTTTACTATTTTCTTCCTGGATTTCTAGAATGTTTTGCTTAGCAATATTTCTATTGTTAAGCCTTTCTTCCATGAACGCGTTTTCATGTTCCTCATCAATAATTCGTTTAATATTTAAATCCTCCTTATCCCTTAATTTTACTCCTCTTAATAACTCAAAAGGGGTATACTGAGTGCTACGCGAAATCGTACTGTTCATTATTCGTTGTACGGTTGGCACATATTTATACCATTTCGTAGGATCATCGATGGATAATTTACTCAGGATATTTATGAGTGTTTTCTGTGATCGCTCTACCTGGCTGTTTCCCCTCGGTATACCTGTCGTAATTAAGACGTGCTCTATCTTTTCATATTCGAGATACTCCTTAAATTCATTTGAAGTAAAAGCGGCTCCACGATCGCTAATAATAAGTTCTGGATTTCCAAATATGGCTTGTTGAATTTTTAATTTCGAAATCACTTCCTTAGCGGAAGTTGTTTTGACAGGATAAAACCACACAAATTTTGTGAAAGCGTCAACTACAGAGAAAATAAAATTATAATTTTTGTTTGTCGAAGGTAGCGGACCTAAATGATCGACATGGTAAGTTTGAAGTGGCGAATCTTGTTTAGGGATGGGATTTAGCAATCCTTCACCTTTACCTTGTTTCCTGTTACATAGTATGCACTCAATACAATTTCCTATCACGCTTTCGATCTGTTTTCGAAGGTTAGGGATATAATAATCCTGTTTCACGATCGCTTCAGTTTTAACAACAGAATAATGTCCCTTATTGTGAATTTCACGAATAATTTCCCTTTGCATGCTTTCTGGTACCATGATTCTCTATTGTTTTCATATTTATACACAATATTTCGCCTAACAAAATAATCATTACTTTCGTTTTTTCAACTAATGTTTTTATAGTTTGAATGTAATCATCTTCGTTTTGCGCTTTGGTCAATTTTGCCGTAAGTTCATCCTGTGAACGCGTTAAAGTTAAAACCGTGTTACGACTCAATGCATCGACATGTTTCATTTGATTTCCGGCTCTGTGAACAATTTGGTAGTCAAATTCTTGAAGAAATAATGCCCACCTCGCAACTTTTAGGTGTAAGATCTTTTTTCTCTAAGGTTTTTTTGAAAAGCAGAACAATCGGTTATTATTTTAAATTTATTTCCTAACAAATAAGTTCGAAATTTGTTTAATGCTTCGATGACAGCAAGTGCTTCGAGCTCATAACTACTATATTTCGCTTGAGCGGGCGTTGTTTTCTTGCTCATGAAATGAACTGGATGTAAATTTCCGTAATCATCTTTTTGTAACAAGATTGCTCCGAAACCTAAACTACTAGCATCCGTATGTAATTCCGTTTCCGCCCCCTTTCTAAATATGTGTAATACTGGTTTACTAGACAGTTTATTTTTTAGAATTTGGAAAGCTTCTTTTTGACTTGGTCCGAAATTGAATTCATTTTCCATTTTTAAAAGATCACTCAAAGGTCTAGCAATTCTAGCATAATCAGCGATATACTTCCTGAAATATCCGGTAAGTCCCAAAAAACTCTGGAGTTGTTTTTTATCTTTTGGTTCAGGAAATTTTGTAACAGTTATAACATGTGTTTCGGAAGGTCGAATTGTTCCATTCTCAATTACGTATCCTAAGAATTCGATCTTTCTCTTCAAAAACTGACATTTAGGAAAATTAAACTCGAGGCCATGCTCTGATGCTACCTGAAACACGCGTTTCAATTTAGAAAGCGCCTCTTCTTCAGTCTGCGCAGGGACGATTATATCGTCTAAGTACACGGAAATCGTTTTATCTCTTATTAATTCTTTGAGGCATGCATATATATAACGTTGGAAAAATTGGGGAGCGACATTTAAACCGAATGGCATTACATTATACTCGAATTGTTGATTATTCGTAACAAACGAAGTAAACTTTTTACTATCCTCATCAACCTCTACATGAAAAAATCCATTTTTCAAATCCAATGTACTGAACACCTTACTCTGTCCAATTTCATCTAAAATATCGTCAATCACTGGAAGGGGATAATTATCTCTAATTATCTTTTTGTTAAGTTTCCTATAATCTACGCATAATCGGTAGTCTCCATTTTTCTTTTTCGCTAAAACAATTGGCGCAGCATAATTTGAACAACTCTCTCTTATAATACCCTTATCAAGTCAATCTCCTTTTTGTGTATCAACAAATTCTTGTTCAGCAATCGCTAATCGCCTCGGCCTTTGTACTACTGGTATGTCATCGCTTAACACTATCTTAACTTTCAAGTCAACACTTTTCGTTTTCTCAGGCTTATAATTCGTAATCAAATTAATTAATTCTTCTCTTAAACCGCAGTCGGAAATATGCGTCACATCGGTTTCATTTACATTAACCGCATTAGCTATTTCTGCTAAGCAAACAGATTCGGGTTCATGAGAATCAGCTAAAGAATTTTCAGTCATGGGTGTGTTTGAAGAATTCAACCGCAAGTTTAGGTCGGGCCTGGGAACTTCTGCAACATCTAACCGCAAGTCGGATTTAACCGTGAGAATGTTTTTAACAACTTTGACAGCGCCTATCTTTGGAATTCCTAAGGGTATCTTCGTAACAACATTTACACTGTAACTTTTTTCATCGTTCCCCTTACCTGTTACTTTTAAGCCATTGTTCGATATTTCGAAATTTAATTTATTCAAACAGTTATTTCCGAGAAGCATTTCATATTTTAAATCCTGCAAAACGTACACATCGCAATTTACACTAACATCATCAATTTTTATATTAGTATTGAAAAAAACTGAAGGAATTATTCCATCACCACTAATACCTGTCAATTTCACATCATTCTTACTTAAATTAGGCCTTCCCAAAATTCTATAAAGTTCATTGTTTATCATTGTCACATCTGACCCACTATCAACAAAACAATTTACGCGTTTCCCTTTAATTTCAATACTTTTGACAATTTTATCCGACGGACAAAATTTATTACTCATGGCGTTCACCGCTTTCGTGTTATTTAAACCGTAGTGATTACTTTTATTTCCGTCCATTCTGCGAGGACACTGATTCGATTTATGAGAGACAAATTCATTGCAATAAAAACATTTAGTTTTGAAAGGGTTATAATGATTCCTTACCCCGTTCTTGTTGTTTTGGGAAAAATTGTTCTTCCGGCCAAAACTTTTGTTTTCCATGTTCTGCGAAAAACGTTTACTATCGCTATTTTTTACTTCCGAATTCTTCCTAACAATATTACGGGCCGCCTCATAGTCATCAAGTTTACTTATAAAATCTGAGACCTTAGTAAACTTAGGCAAGTCATCAATAAAATGCTCCCTTACTTCCAATGGTAATTTTTTCCTTATTTGGTCAATAACTAGAAGGTTTTTTAAATCTTCAAAAGACGAAATGTTCAGACCTGTCAACCATTGTTCTAAAAAATTCGTTAAGTTCAAATGAGTAATCGCGCCACGATTTCGAACTTCCTTTTCTGTGGGCAAAGAATTTCTGTCGAAATTGTTCCGCACTAAGCTTGAATCTTTTCAATAATAACTGTTTAACATAATCATAATCATTCGAGAGTTCCTCCTTTTCGCGACCTATTATATTAACTATTTCTAATGGTAACAGACCTAGCAAATAAGTTACCCAATTCTCCTTTTCTACCCCTAATCGTTTTATTTGTCTTTCGAACAACGTGAGATATATACTTATTTCTTCATTGGTATCATACCTCGCGATTAATTTTAAAACATCAGGAGTTTTCATTCCGGCGTTAAGCGTCATTTCGGATTTGTTTTTTGCGCTAAGTTCTAACTCTAATTTTTTAAATTCATATGCTTTTTTTTCGTTTTCCTCGATTTCTTTATTTTCTTCTTGTTCCAAGCGTTCGCTAACGAGACCGTCTAATAAGTTTTTGACTAAGTCTTCATTATAACCGTCCGATTTGGTTATTATGTCGGCTAGCTGAACTTTTGTCGCGCTTTCCTCAGCACTCAGCCCCAATTCATTTAACACTGACAATAAGTCTATTTTCTTTGCCCTTACCAAATATGCCATTATTCCTACAAAAACTCTATCAAATATACTAAAATATGTTATAAAAACATTATATATTTAAGCAAAATTATTTTCTATTCATAAACTCGCATTAGAAAACAAAATTCTTTAATGTTTAAAATAAAAGCAAGATGCTATAGTTTTATGTTTAATTACCATTTATGGGAAAAAAACCACTTACTTCATTGTGGATATCCTCTGTTCTCACATAAAAAAATAATACACCAAATATATCAATAACTTCAAATCAAATATATATAATAATTATGAAAACACTCAATATAGATAGATCAATAATCAATATATATCTGTATATATATAAAAAATATATAAGCCCTAAAAAATGTACCGGGCTTGAAAAACTTATTTAGAGACTTTAGCCTATATCACTGGCTTCGAAAATATTTCACACGCGTAAAAATCGCCTCTCAAAAAAAAATCACAGCGAGGGTTCTTGAACAGCACAAACCATTCGTTGCACAACCCCCCCCCCCCCACAAATTCGTTGCACTCGCGCACTCGTTAACTTCACAACTCGTAAAAAAAAACGCACTACGAGTTGTTTTTTTCTTGTGTCACCGCAACAGCACTGTTTTTCTTCTTGAACAGTCGAAGCAGCTCCGTGAAAACAGCGTGAAAACTCCGCGAAATCAGCTTTCTCCGTGAAAACAGCGACGATTCCAGCAATCATTGGAAAAACAGGAAATATGGAAACATCAACCGCCGAACAGCTAAGAAATTGTTAAAAGTCAAACTGTTCATGCTATTACTGCCAAATTACTATCAAAAGCAAATTACTATCAAAAGTTCTTGCAAGTCCACTGGTTCATCCCGGTCGAGCTCCCAAAATTTGTAGAAGTGGGGCGGACGAAAATCGGGGATTTGAAATAAGTAAACAGTTCCCATATTTCACTGAATGAATATTTAATTAAAAAAGTTCTTGGTTAGATAACTGGTACATATACAATTCTAGGCTAAATAAAGTATAAAATGAACACAAACATAATTACTGATTAAAGTTTCTTATGGGTATCAATCGATCCCTTTTACAAAGTTCTGAAACGGAATCTCGTTCCGATGAAAACACGGCGTGCAGGAAACCCATCTGCTCTGCACCGCAGATCAAGGCCCTCTCTCTCTGCAAAATCTACGAGCTCTCACACTTTCCCATATTGCACTTAGCTTGCAAATATTTTCTTGGGATGGGCTTTGAACTTCGCTCAGTTATGGAAACTATGCACATGCATTGTCAGTCGAAGTCTTGTGGTTTCTGGGGCTAAATTACCTCTACATTAATGTACATAAATATAATAATACTCACGGTAAATTAATATGCTCTTAATTAATTTCTTATTACTGTTATGTAAAAAAAATATTTTTCACTTTACAGTAGGTTTCGAAGTCGTTTTTATATTTGGTAGAAAAGTTTATTCCTTGTAAATGTTATCAAACAGAATATATAGTATAACAAAATGGTATTTCACCGTGATCTACAACTAAAACATTTTAAAATAAAGAAGTTCTTTATATTTAAATGCTTTTAATTTCGCAATACATTGAAACAAGTTATTTTTCTCTGTTCAATAATACTCTTTTATTTCATCAATTTGTTATGCTCGAAGAAATTGAGAACTTATTTTAATTTTAAGAAAAATAAACAGAAGTAAAATTTTTCTTGCAATAAATATATTTCTGTTGATTTATATTTTTGTGACACAATTGAACTTAATATAGTTTTATTAGAATTACTGCTGAATTAATATAGTTATTATTATTAAGCAGTCTAATTGTGTTGACGTGTTGAGTGCATCAATAAAACATATTTTCACTGAAATAAATCATTAAAAATAAATTATTTTTAATTTAAGTGCGATTAGAAGTTAATAGCAAGTTGAAATTAAATTGGATTCGATTATAATTAGATTAAAAGATAAATAATAAATTATTTAGCTATATCCAGCAATTGAATCAACCAGTTAATAATTTCAAGTTGATTAATCAACTTGAAATCATGAATTCATGCAAATAAATATATTACAATTGAATTTTAATGCTGTTAAATCTTTATCATTGTTTCAGTTTTTATGAAAAAAACATTGGTCTGCACCTACCATACAAAACTTTAAGTCTTTAAAATTCTTCAGTTTTTTATTTAAAAATTTTTTCCCATGTATTTTAATATTATTTTGGCAGAGAAGTTTTATTTGTTATTTCGAAATAATAATTTATCATATTTTAATAAATAATCTAAATTCTTTTCTCCAATGAAATCGCCCCCCCCCCCCTCGACCCACACACACACACTCAATTTTTCGTCTTTCTTCTCACAATCATGTGCATTTCTCATTGAAAAAAAAAATAAGTTGATGCTATCTACTTACTATCGTCTTGCTAGTTGATGCTATTAAGTTAAAGTGGCAATAACATAATGATCAATCGGTCTGAGGTAATCCTCCGTTGCGAATTTCTTTTCCCCCCTCCCTCCCCCTCGAATACACTATTTTTTGACCATATAAAGTTCTTTGTTTCCTTGCAGAAAAGATTAGTTAAAATTGTCTCTAAAGTGTTCATTATCATTTCACTTATCTATAACAGTGCATAAAGTTTACTGATTTGATCTATCTATTGATTTTTAAATAACAAATAGTTTACCATAAAAAAAGGAGAAGGAAAGAAACAGAATGAAAGATAAAAAATCTGGATTAACCTTTTGTGCATACTTTCATGTTTTCCTTTTCTTTTTGTTTATTTTTAATTCTTTACATTTTTTATTAATATTTATTAGGAATATTTTCTTAAAATATTCGACTTCATCCTTTGTGCAAATCAGTTAATAATAGTATTTCTTTCGAAGATGATTTCTTTTAATTTAGAAAATATGATTGAAAATACTCATCTAATTTAGGCAAGAACAAGATTGTAATTCTAAAATATGCTAGTTCGTCTACTGTCATTTCGGATCAAAACAAGATCTCTATCTTAGGCATGTTACATTTCTTTATTTTGTTGTTAGACTAGCACCAAATCGTGCAACACATTTACAACATATTATCGGCCGAGCAAAGTTCATTTAAAATTGTTCAGATTTTGTTGTCTTTGTCCAAACCTTTTAAATTTGGTATAAAACGAATGTGCCTTATGGAAATAGCCTCGTCAGTCTAAGCTTTGAGGATCCTTTATATGTATTACGTTAAGCTGGGCTAACATAAACCAGTGATGTTGCCATGACACGTGCTACCGGCCATAGAAAGGCATTGCCCAGTGTGCGTTACATTTTTTGAGCACTAAAGAAATACTTGACAAACACTTCAAGTCTTGGGTAATATTAAGAAAATCTTTGACCTCATATTTTTTAGAAAAAGTTTAAACACAAGAACAATTAGAGTACCAAATTGAATAAACGGTCTGTGCGATCACCCTGTAAAACAAAATGCTGCAAATGAACTGTAAATGTAGCAAATGACATCTGCTCTTTAAAAAGTAGCTGTAATTAAGCTCAGTATATCGACCTTTAGAATAACTTCCCAAAACACATAAACATAAGTAACATAAATGTCCACAGTTAGTTGTATTTACTCTCTTCTGTAGAGTGAAAGAAGAAAATAAGAATAAAATCTGAAATGTAACACACATTAAGATTATTACAATGTCGAGCATTTTTTCTTCGATATTGCTCTTTGCCCGGAAGCAGGTTGTTCAGTTGTTTTCATAAAATACTGAGATACGTTGATAAGAATATTGATTTTATCTCGCTTTATCTTCTTGAAATACTTCGAATCACAAGAGTTAGTTTTTATTAGATACTGTCCACGATATAGGGTAGAAGGGGGGGGGGGTGCATGTGAACAATTTTCATGTAAACAATTTTTTTTATTTTGATTATTTCTCAAAATTTTTATGAGCTTTTGAAACAAAAATTAATTTATATGAATATTTACACTTTGTTCTTTTTGTGAAACTTTTCAATGCATTTATGAAGAATTTCTAACATATATCAGCATTATAAAATTGTCTAAATTTCTTCACTTGTTCTCTGGTGGAGGGGTAGTTGTGAATATACCTAGGGCACATCTGAACACATGCATAAATAAGACAGAAGAAAATTTTTGTGACTAAAAACTAATTAGTTGAGCTCTTTCCAGTTGCGTGAATAATAAAATTATACACTAATATACATACTTCTTTTGATTCGAGCATAGCAAAACTGTGTTACTTTTATATAAGTTATTGAATAATTCTGTTATTGTGTTTTTACTTTTTTCTTAATGTTATGCAATGTGTATCGACAAAATTGTACATCATGATTTTAAAAATTGATAAAATTGTGATATAAAAAATTGGTGATAATTACTGTACTACTTATCGCTGTTTTGGCCAACTAAATTTTATTTTCATAACATAAAATATCTTGCAAATACTTTAATATGGGCTGAGAAAATTATATACGTTTTAAACATGGAAACCATTAAAGAACAGCAAATAGCACATTGATTTTTACAGAAAGATACCACTTTTAATTGTTATCCAGCATCCGGTAAATTAAAACTGTGAAGAAATCCTAAAAACGATGAATTTATATCCCAGTGTTTGGTAAGAGTAATCAAATTTTAAACTTAAAAAAATGCATTCACAGACTTAAAAATACACTTGTTAACTGTTCACATCTGCCCCCAAATGTTCTGTTCTCAAGTGTCCCATCTACCAAGTCAAGCCTAAATTATATATATATATATATATATATATATATATATATATATATATATATATATATATATATATATATATATATATATATATATATATATATATATATATAATATATATATATAAATTTCTTTATATATAAAGATATTTTTATTTGAAAGAAAGAAACACATCTTTTTGTAGACTTAATTAATGCTACTTTAGAATGTATTGTAGATATTCTTCGTTAAAAAGTGTGTTGAATGATTTTTTTTAATAACTCAGGAGGATTTTTTTACTTTGAATCTTCTAAATCAAATTACAACAACGAGAAAGTTAGTCGGAAAATTCAACTAAAAGAACTAGTCAGTACTGCCATCTATTGGTATTTTTATTTTTTACTTCAGATTAAGAAAATGAAATATGTGCTGAATATTTCCAACTGAGCAAAAATTTTTCCAGGCCGGGAATCTAACCCAGATACTTGGCTTACAAGTATTATCTGGGTTCGATTCCCGGCCTGGGCAATTTTTTGCTCAGTTGGAAATATTAAATTCGTATGATTACTTTACCAATCAGTTAGATTGTGTTGAAAATAATAGAAATATGTACTGTTCACATATGCCCCCTTCTCCCCTATGGTTGAAAGAAGAAAAAATATTTTTGAATTTTAATTTTTCAATTCCAAGTATTTTTATTGTGTTGGAGACTTGAATCAGGGACTTGAATCACCCAACCGGAGCGCCAACCAAATTTATCATAGGCAGTTTGCTCCGGAGGAAAATCCCCCTTCACCACCAGATAAACCACAGCTCAGATAAAGCAATTAGAAAATAAAATAGCAAGTTATAGTAGGGTCAATCCATTTCAAGTGGTCCAGCACTGGTCGCTCGACTATTTTTAAAAAAACTGAAATTTTTTGTACAACAACGCTAACATGATGGAAGTTCAAAATGACCGTAATTTTAATTCTACTATTTTTTGTTTGTGCATGGCAGCCATCTTTGTTTCATCGTGTGCAGTGATTTTCTCAGATACTAGGATACACAAAATTGTAAATATCTCGTCTTCTATTTTCCCAATTGAAATGGGGTTTGCAGCATTTTGTTCAGAATAAAATAGGCTAAATATACAGTGTAAGAAAAATTTTGAAAAAAAAAATTTTTACAGGTGAAATTTTAGCACAAAATTTACGATTTTTTTCAAAATAAATCCGTTTGCAAGAGGAAAATTTTCATGCAAGGGAAACTGTCAACCTTACACAATTTTTTCTACAAATAAGTCAAAAGTGCGTGTACTCATACACCAAGTCCCAGATCTGGGAGTTAATTTCTCTTTGCGAAAAAAATTCCAAAATTCGTCAAAAATTCCAAAAATCGCACTTTTTAGGCTTTGATATCTCTGATGGGGCTCGAGATAAAAATCTGAAATTTTGGCCTATGATAGTATCGTGTAGTAGCATTATGTACAAAAAATTTCAAGAAGGAGATTTGACTACAAGCTGAGATATGACATGGAAAATATGTGAAAACAATACTACCAAACTATTGTAAACCTACTATGTAATTGTTCAACAAGACTGTGTCAACCTTGCACAATCTTTTCTACAAATAGGTCAAAAGTGCGTGTACTCATACACCAAGTCCCAGATCTGGGAAATGATTTTTCTTTGCGAAAAAAAATTCCGAAATTCGTCGAAAATTTCAAAAATCGCACTTTTTAGGCTTTGATATCTCTGGTGGAGCACGAGATAAAAATCTAAAATTCTGGCCTTTGATAGTATTGTGTAGTAGTGTTCTGTACAAAAAATTTCAAGAAGGAGATTTGACTACAAGCTGAGATATGACATGGACAATATGTGAAAACAATACTGCCAAACTATTCTAACATACTATGTAATTGTTCATACCTCCAAAATTTTAAATTAATTATTTATGGTACAAAGTTAAATGTTAGTTACAAATATCTTTTTAAAATGCTTCTGTGTGATTTAAACAATTCAGAATGTATGCTAAGCCAATACACTATTTGTCCAGATGAACCAATCTACTAGAAATGCTATTGCAACAATTTTACTCGGAACACATTTCAGGAAAAGTAAATTACAGACAATGAATTGCAACTGATCGAGTTGACATGGCTTCAATTATTAAACCTAGAGAATTTCATTCAAGTTAACAAGGGATGACAAGACTTGGGGGGCTTCAAATAAAATTTTTAGAAAGAACAGCCTGATGGACTGACAACAGTAACTGGTCGAACTCATAACATCTCTCGTAGATATTGTTAAGCTCTTTGTTGAGCATATATAGTATTTTGTAAATTAAATGCTTATTATTTAACTGTTTTCAACAAACGATATTTTCTGAGTAAATATTGTAATAAAAGAGACTAATCTCATTTCTCCTAATGTACTCGTAATAGCATTTCTTAACATTTCTTTAATCACCGTATCTCAGCTTGTAGTCAAATCTCCTTCTTGAAATTTTTTGTACATAACACTACTACATAATACGATCAAAGGCCAAAATTTCGGATTTTTATCTCGTGCTCCACCAGAGATATCAAAGCCTAAAAAGTGCGATTTTTGAAATTTTCGACGAATTTCGGAATTTTTTTCGTAAAGAGAAATCATTTACCAGATATGGGACTTGGTGTATGAGTACACACACTTCTGACCTATTTGTAGAAAAAATTGTGCAAGGTTGACAGTCTTGTTGAACAATTACATAGTAGGTTTACAATATTTTGACAGTATTGTTTTCACATATTTTCCATGTCATATCTCAGCTTGTAGTCAAATCTCCTTCTTGAAATTTTTTGTACATAACGCTACTACACAATACTATCACATCCCAAAATTTCAGATTTTTATCTCGTGCCCCACCAGAGATATCAAAGCCTAAAAAGTGCGATTTTTGAAATTTTTGACGAATTTCGGAATTTTTTTCGCAAAGAGAAATTTACTCCCAGATCTGGGACTTGGTGTATGAGTACACGTACTTTTGACCTATTTGTAGGAATAATTGTGTAAGATTGACAGTTGCTCTTGCATAAAAAGTTTCCTCTTGCAAACGGATAGATTTTGGAAAAAATCGTACATTTTGTGCTAAAATTTCACCTGTAAAAATTTATTTTTCAAAATTTTTCTATCACTGTATATTTAGCCTATTTTATTCTGAACAAAATGCTGCAAACCCCATTTCAATTGGGAAAATAGAAGACGAGATATTTACAATTTTGTGTATCCTAGTATCTGAGAAAATCGCTGCACACGATGAAACAAAGATGGCCGTCATGCACAAACAAAAAATAGTAAAATTAAAAGAACGGTCATTTTGAACTTCCGTCATGTTAGGGTTGTTGTACAAAAAATTTCAGATTTTTTAAAAATGGTCGAGCGACCAAAAAATATTTTCTGGACCACTTGAAATGGATTGACCCAGTAGAAACGGAAAGGTAAGTTTATAAACTTAAAATTGAGACGTAATAAAGGAATAACATTTGTTTAAGTTATAATAAATATGACGTAAATAATTGTAGTTTGCTCTAGAAGACAAAACATTAGCGATATTCCATTCTACTGATCTATTTTTAAAATAATAAAACTTAAAATCTGTAACGGTGCATTTATCAAATAGAAAATGTCGGACATCACCTCTGTTTCTGCAAATACACAAATCATTATTTCTTTTTCCTATTTTATATAAGTATACTGGGAAAGAGCCATGAGACGTGTAAAAATATAAGCAAATTTGAGAATAACACAGAAAATTAGGATTAAATTTTCGTAGCAACTTATAAGTATCTCTTCCTTTAGTACTGTTATCCCAATGTGTCTGCCAATCTATATACATATCTTCTTTTGTCAGAACAGATTTTAGATAGCTGATAGGCATTAAAACTTCTTCTGTATCATATATGTTATCTGTTATAACTGATTTTGCCAGGTAATCTGCGCGTTCATTTCCTTTTATACCAACATGTGCTTTAACTCAGCCTATATAGATTGTTTTATTTTTCATTAATCGTAAATTTTCAAATATTTTAAAGAGAAAATCATGTGTTGGAAATAGTCGTTGAAGAGATAAATAAGAAGAAAGGCTATCTGTATAGAAGTGAACAATTGAAAAGAGAGATGAACGACATCAATCTATAGCCGATGATATAGCAATCAATTCAGCTTGGTAAATTGAGTTGTACTCTTTAAGTTTGATGCGATATTCATGTATAATTAAATTCCTCAAATATATTGAAATGCTGCTGAAGTTTCCATAGACGTCTTGGAACCATCTGTGAAAATCACCGGATGTGCAAAGGTAGGGATGTTGTTCAATAAGCGGTTTAATAAAATTTACATGATGATGAACATAAAAATCTGGATACTCATAACTATTTTATGCATCATTGTATGTCGAGTTATATGAATGTCATTTAAAATCAAGCTAAAATCACTATGTAGAACTTTATATCTATCTGATGAAGCTGATAATGGAATAAAAATATGAGGTACTCCAGCCAGGGTACACAGAGCATCAGTAGATACTGTTCTGTAAGCTTTTGCAACTGAAAGAAGACATACACGCTGGCAAGACGAAAATCTTTGTAAGCCATGATACTTTAAGTCTTCTAACCAAACTTCGTGACCATAGCTTATTTGTTTAAGTAATACTGTATGATACCATATTTTTAGAAAAGAAAGATTAATTCCCTGGTCTCGAATTCTAGTCTTCCTGACGTTGCACGTGAAATTCGTAACTCTTGTTCTAATCATACCTAAGTGTGCCAGCCAGCTAAAGTTATTATCCAGCATGAAACCCAGATAAAAAATATTGTAGGAGACAACAGAATTATGATTTTTCTTTTTATTGTTTCTGTTTCTTCTTATTTTAAATTTTTAACAATATTGAGAAGGGTTCATAAATTCGCTTTGTACATCCGTACTCATTCTCGTAAATCAGCTCAAATCACCATGTAAATTTTATGCTACTGAGGTTTACCAGAGAAAGTCCAATATTGAAAATAAAATGTGTAGCGTTTTTACTCGTTTATATAGGCATATAAAAGATTTATGTTACATTATGGTCTAAAGAGAAAAATCGTTTGTGGTGCTTTTTTCAAATGATACAATATTTGAAACAATGAGATTGATAAACAATGGATTGCAGCATGCTTTCTCGAGAGTATAGAATAAATAGAATTTATAATTTGTTCACATTTTGTGCTAAAAAAATGCTCCTTATTATGATCTATGTGATGAAAAACGCTTGCAGTGTATTTTAAAAATGACGTTAAAAACTATCACTGGGCTGCACTACAACACATTCTCTATACATAAATATAAATCTTATATGGAAAGCAATTTATGAAAATCTATTTTTACCGAGCCATGTATTTAAATTTGCATATTCAGCTTTCTTATTTCATTCTATGAAAAAAAGGAAATTTCTTAATATTCAGTTGGAAAGAGTTTCATAATCTATGCCCTATGTGATTTTTAATTCTTGTGTATAATGGGAAGAATCTATATTATGAACTCAATATAATTGTACTCAAAATATGCGATATATTCAAGAACTGATTTTTTCAGTTCTTTTTATGTTTTTCAAAATTGAATTGATGTAACATTACATATTCATTAAATGCAATAACTATTTGATTTTGTTTGATGAAACGGAAAGTCCGTTGATACAAATTTGTTTAAAAGTTTCAGGTAAATCTGTATTGTTAAAACATTTTACATAAATATTTCAAAATCTTTTATTCATCTTTTATCAAAGTCTTTTATAGTAAAACTATAATTCTTTATTCTTCCTTTTTGTAAAATTTTGTTGCATATTTTGAATTTAGAATGTATCTCCATACTTTCAAACTTTTTAAGTGTTTATAAAAATAAGAATTCAAAAAATTAACTGATATCAGGCTTTATTACTTCTCTGACGTCAAGATAGTTTTCATGACATCACAGCATGGCGATCAATATTCTTCTAGAAGATCCAAGTTAAAGCAAATATTGGGGTCGTTCATTCTTTTTACCCTTGAAAGTTTCCTTGGGTTAAATGACCGCGAATGTTTATGTGTACCATCAAAGAATTAATTTAGTTTAAAATCATTTCTATCAATTCCTTTTCAGTTTGAAATACATTAAAAAATATCTAAACTTGTCGTATTTTGAAATAAACGCAACTAATAAATGTATATAATTATAAGTTTATATATAGAATATATAACATTACTAGCTGTTACCCGTGACTTCGTTCACATAACATTTAAAGAGGAATTAATTCATCAATCAAGCAAAAGAATTCGTTGATTAAAAGCATGTGTAAATAGCTTTTAATCGCGATTTATAGTAAAAAACTTCTGATGATTCCTGTGATTTATAGTAAAAAACTTCTGATGATTCCTGTTTGCCGATTTTTTTGCTGATTGAAATTTTCCTTTCCGCGATTTATACTAATAGATAGAAACATTCTTGAATACTTTTGTTCAGCCTTGTAGTTTACCTAGTAACTTTAATACACGAAAGTATTTTTTTCTAAAATTTAGTTCAAACAAAAACATTCCTTATTACAACCTAAATTACTTTTTCAGAAATTATCATCAGAAGGCAACCATGTATATAGTTCTTTAGGAGACCCTGTGTATCATTTTATCTATATACCTCAAACATTTCTTAGTTTACTGAATGCAGTTCAAAATAAAAAAGCATACTTTCTTTAAAAACCACCACTAAGTAAATTACGGCCATATTCAGTAACCTTTCCGAGATCTTTAATGTAACCCTGTATATCTAAATTGTGTAATTACATTTAGTGAAACTTAAAAGCACATATCATAATTTAAAATGCATTTCATCCATGAAACTGTCATCATCCATCATATACAGTACTTCGGATAAAATATATGCTAGTTGAAATCCTTTGTGTGTCCCTGTAAATGCTATGCACTTCGTATTATGCATCAAATAACTCACATTAAGCCTCAACAACGTATATCAATTTGATTATAGATGAAATCATTTACCATAACTAAAATATCTTGCAAACTGTTCCATTCTTTATTATTATGCAAAGGAATTCTTCTGTGTGACCCTGTAAATGAATATTAAGTGCCCTTTTCACTGCATGCTTTACAAAATACATATTTTAGTGCACTTTGTAGATGCATATAAATTTGAATATAATGATTCACAGAAAGTAACATCGTTAAAATTCAACTGAAACGATTTTCCCCATAATGCCGTAATGTAAGGAAAATTTTTGACTACCCCTGTAAATAAACTAATCATGGTAGAAACTTCATTTTCACTAGGTATTCGTGCTAAGATAAACGTTAATAACGTCCAAAAATTTCATGGCAATCCGAGTATATTTGCGAAAGTTAGCAAGCAGCCAGACGGACAGACAAACCGAAAACATAATAACTTTTAAACTTTGTTGGAAAGTGTTAAAAAAAGAGTAAAAAATATATTAATCAATAGTTTTATTTTCCGCCTTTTCCCCACAAAAAAATTCTTCCATTGATAATTATGAGTTTTGAATAAAAATTTTCCTTTGTATGTAACTTATAACTTATTAATTAGTATAAGAAAAAAATATTGCTCATTCATTTTAAATATGACGTCAGTATTTATCTAGCTCCATTAGCTACTGATATTCATGCCCCTTGTATTTTTAACGACTACTATAAAGTACCTGTTTCATTTCAGCTATGACGTCACATTTTTCAAAGAGAAATATTTTGTTAAAAATATAATTCTTTTTACTTATAATTTATATCGCCATTTTTGGCTCAAAAATTCTTATTAACTAAACAAATATCCTAGTTAAATATGCTATAAAAATACACCTTTTATTTTTATTTCAAGTATGACGTCATATTTATTTTCCTTTGAATTATTTTAATTTTAATTTTTCTCGTGGAAACTGTTCAACTGAAAATTAATTGCCGAGGAAAAATTATTATTCCAAGATTTTATTTTCTTGGCAACAGGAAAGAAAAATGTTTATTTTTTATCGGAATAATGTAATTGATTCTGTATAAAAAATAATGAAATTTTGAGTTATTAAGGAAAATATTTGAATAAATCAATTAAAAATTAGCCTATGTTCATTTCCGGGCTTTAACTTATCTATACGCAAAGTTTCAAAGACATTAATCCATCCGTTTTGAAGCCAATTTCATTCCAATTTTTTGGACACACTTTCACATTTATAATATACTAGCTGTTACCCGTGACGTCGTTCACGTAGCATTAAAAAAAAAAGATAAACGCTTTAATTAAACAAAACGTTTCATTAACAATAATTTAAAATATATGTAACACATATCTTATAGGAGGCTATGCAGTAGTTTTTATTTTTTATAGGGGACTTAAAGAACTCAGTCAAATAAATGGAAAATGTGTTAGACAATATGAACAATCGCGAAAATGAAATTGCAACCATTTATACTGTAGAATAACTGTAACGCACCCCAATTGTATAGAAATCATGTTATAGTGCATTTCAGAATTCCATATCAAAGATAGAAAAATCATGTGTTAAACTAGGTAATAAAAAAAAAATATCCAACATTTCCATAATGCATAACTTCGCCGGCTCATTCTTTTCTGCAGCATTGTATAGGATCTATGTGTTTGTAAATATTCTAAATACAATGTAAAAATTTTGCTTAGTTAGAAAAAGTATAACGAAGGTTAAAATTCACCTTTTAGCAATTTCTAATAATAGACAGAAACGTACTTGAATTCTTTTGTACAGTCCTGTATATTACGTGCAAATATTTATACGACCGCATATTTAGCTTAAATTATTCAAGCAAAAACCCGATTCAAATTATTGAATTCATATTTCCGGGAATCGCTATTGCACAGGTGACCATGTATCCAGTTTATTGTATAGTCCGATGCATGATTTATTTAAATTCTACAAATATATCTTACTATACCAAGTGTAGCTCAACTTCAGGATGCATTAGTTTTCCTTAAAATGCATACGATAATTGAAAAAGCTCTTCAGCAACCTTTTCTAATAGACCATACTTTGGGTACAATATCTGAGATCTGGACACAGGTCCAAAATCTTTTATGCGTCTCTGTAAATGAACAACAAATGTGATGCAAATCATACTTAACTGCAAGCATATTGTAGTAAATTTCAGTATTTAACATTGTATTGATTATCTCAGTATATTAGTTTCATCATGTTTGAAATAGTGAAACGCAATTAAAATACGCTTGGAATATTTTTTCCCGTAGACTATTATATTACCGAACATTTTTCTGTGATCTTGTAAATGAATGTTAAATCTTTTCACCCCATTTTCTGCAGAAATCCTGTTTTAGTGCACTTCAGAAACTGATATCATTTCAATATTATTAAAATAACCTTAATAAAATAACATTATTAAAATACGCTGCAAATGGCTTTTCTTCACAGACTATGATGTATTGAAATACATTTGAGCTCCCTGTACGCACACTATAAGTACTACACTTAACATATTCGATAGTAACCATGTTCTTGTGAACCTTAAAATGCATGTAAATTTCATTATATTTAAAATTATGTAACATTATCAAAATACACCACAAATGATTTTTTCGCCATAAACCATAATGTAAAGTCTCTTTTTGAGTGTTCCTGTGATTCAGCTATAATTGCTACCTGGTTCATTTTCAATGCCGCACATGCTATGGCAAATCTCAATAACGTATGTTATTTTCGTATGAATCCTACTATATTTACTCAAGTTGAAACACGGACAAACAGACGGCAGACCCCAGGCACTCGGCATCCGGTATACAGACAGGTTGAAGGCGTAAACACTTTTAGACCATGTTAGAAAGTGTCAAAAAAGGGGTAGTTTCCGTAAAACGAAAAAAAAAAAAAAAACAGTGTTAGGAAAAATCTACTACAAAACTGTGTTTTAGATGGCATTTTTGAATAATTTGTACATATGCTTTGCATACCATAAAAATTTATAGAAATTTATTATAAAAAAAATATTCTTAAAAGTGACAACATAATTTACTTTTTAAGAGCTAAAAAAAATGTGGAATTAATATCCATTTACAAACCTGTTTCCAGTACATTTCGAGCACATTATGCGAAATTGAGATATTGACCGAGGGAATGTATTTTCTCACAATTACATTAAATATTTAGATTTTAAGCCCGAAAGTACTTTTTCAAAGTGATTTTTATTTATATTTTCAGAATTGAACAATTTTAAGAATTAACACACAAAAATATTTTTTTTTATTAGTTGAGCTTTTCTTACTTTCTAAGAATGATAAAAAGTATTTTTAATTGATCATTACGTAATTTACGATATGTATAAATTATTAACATTTTCTAGTCATTTAAAATTTAACCTTTAAAAAAACTCATTTCATTTTAAAATTAAATATTTATATTAACCATACCCAGACGATAAACTTAATTTTCTTTAAATAATAACTTTTGATATCATAATTCAATCTCATTTCATTGCAACATCAGAGCATATTTATTTTATTTTTAATATGTGACTTCACAGCCTCTTTTTAGCACTTGCTCAAAATTACATTGTGTTATTAAAAATGAAAATTTGAAAACTTATACTTTGTTGAGATATGACGTTACATTGATATTTTTAAAATTCTTAATGGAAAGTATTCCTGTGACGTCACCAATTGGTAAAAAGTTGAATTTTATAGCTTCGAGCCGAAAGAAAGAAAAAGGTTCATTTTTATTACAGATTAATATCTGGAAAAACTACTAAAATATTTATATTCTTGTAAAGTGTGAAGTTATATTCTTGTGAAGTCTTCTAAGTGTAAAAAAATTTTATATAATCGTCTGCGTGATATCAGAAAAAAACAGTATTCCTCTGACGTCACAATTGGTAAAATCGCGGTTTTTAACCTGGAACCGAAAAACAGAATAGGGTCCATTTATTTATTTCATTTTGTTTTATCACGTGAAAATCTTTCAGTTGAAAATTAATTACAGAAGAGAAATAATTATTCCGGTTTTTTTATATTTTGGCAACGAAAAAAGAAAGATGATTAAATATTATGGAAAATTTTTCAATTTTTTCTGTATGAAAAATAGTCAAATGTTGAATTATTAAGAAAAATATTTGAATAAAATAAATTAAAATTAGCCTATGTTCATTTCAGACCAATAATCTATCTATATACAAAAATTCGAAGACATTAATCCATCCGTTTTGAAGCCAATTTCATTCCAATTTTTCGGACACACTTTCACATTTATAATATACTAGCAGTTACCCGTGACTTCGTTCACATCACATTTAAAGAAGAAAAAATTGATCAATCAAGCAAAAAATTTCGATGATGAAAAGCATGTGTAATTAACTTTTTATCGCGAATTTATGGTAAAAAACTTCTGATAACCTCTATTTGCTAATTTGTTTGCTGGTTAAAATTTTCCTTTCAGCGATTAATACTAATAGATAGAAACATTCTTGAATTCTTTTGTTCAGCCCTGTAGTTTTCCAAGTGCCTTTAATGCACGAAAGTATCTTTCGAAAATTTAGTTCAAACAAAAATATTTCTTATTACTATCTAAATTACATTTTCAGAAATTATCATTCGAAGACAACCTTGTATCTAGTTCTTTGCGGGACCCTGTATATCATTTTATATATATACTACAAACATTTATTAGTTTACTAAATGCAGTTCAAAATAAAAATGCATATTTTATTTAAAAACCACCTTTAAGGAAATTACGCTCATATTCACTAACCTTTCCGAGATCTTTTGTGCAACCCTGTATATCTAAATTTAACTATTTATATTATTACCATTTATACTCTCCATTTAATATGCATACATTTAGCGAAACTTAAAAGCACATATCATAATTCAAAATGCATTTTATCCATGCAACAGTCATCATCCATCATATACAGTACTTCGAATAGAATATATATTTGAAATCTCTTGTGTGTCCCTGTAAATGCTATGCACTTCGTATTATGCATGAAATAACTCACATTAAGCCTCAGCAACGTATATCAATTTGATTATACATGAAATCGTTTACCATAATTAAAATATGCCGGAAACTGTTCCTCCCTTTATTCTTATGCAATAGAATTCTTCTGTGTAACCCTGTAAATGAATAAGTGTCCTTTTCACTACATACTTTACAAAATGCATATTTTAGTGCACTTTGTAAATGCATATAAATTTGAATATGTTTCACAGGGTGTAACATCCTTAAATTTAATTAAAGCGATTTCCCTCATAATGCTGTAATGTAAGGAAATTTTTTGAAAATCCCTGTAAATAAACTAATTGTGGTAGAAAGTTTATTTTCAATAGGTATTCGTGCTAGGTAAACGTTAAGAACGTCCAAAAATTTCATGGAAATCGGAGTATATTTACGAAAGTTAGAAAGCGATCAGACAGACAGACAACCCGAAAGCATAATAACTTTTCAACTTTGTTCGAAAGTTTTAAAAAATCGAGCCAAAAATATATTAATCAGTAGTTTTATTTTCCACCTTTTCCCCACAAAAAATTTCTACCATTGATAATTATGAGTTTTGAATAAAAATATTCATTTGTATGTAACTTATAACTTATTAATGCAAGTAAAAAATATTTCTGAATCATTTTAAATATGACGTCATTATTTATCTCGCTCCATTAGCTACTGATATTCATACCCCTTGTATTTTTAACGACTGCTATAAAGTACCTGTTTCATTTCAACTATGACGTCACATTTTCATAAGTGAACCATATTATAAAAAATATAATTCTTTTTCATTCTTTATACTTTTAATTTATGTCGCCATATTTTACACAAAAATTCCCATTAAGTAAACAAATATCCTTGTTAAACGTATTATAAAAAATACACCTTTTATTTCTATTTCAAACATGACGTTATATTTATTTTCTTTTAAATTATTTTATTATAGTTTTTCGCGTGGAAGTTTTTTATTAAAAATTCATTGCCGCTGAAAAATTATTATTACAATTTTTTATTTTCTTGGCAACAGGAAATGAAAATGGTTAAATTTTATCTGAAAAATGACTATTGATTTTGTATGAAAAACAATTAAATTTTGAATTATTAAGGAAAATATTTGAATAAAATAAATAAAAATTAGCCTATGTTCATTCCACTCCTATAATCTATCCATATGCAAAGATTCAAAGACATTAATCCATCCGTTTTGAAGCCAAGTTCATTCCAATTTTTCGGACACACTTTCACATTTATAATATATACTAGCTGACCCGCCCGGCGTTGCCCGGGTTCGTATTAACAATATTAAACGAACTTGAAATTTGTATGATTTTATCATAAACTGGAAGCATGCAGAAATGCATTGTCTGAAATACGTCGCAGCTGACTTTGTGAAAAATCGGTTTTAAAAACAACAACTAATATTAAGCTCTAAAAATATTTAAAATGAGCAATGAGAAACACGGGAGGGAACATGTATCCAACGATTGTGCTAGTTTCGTGTTAAAGTGTTGATATTTACCCGTAAAAATCACTGTTAAATCACGTAACTAATTATTTTTTTCGCATAGAAATCCCAAGTGAGATATTTTGAATTTCAAACTAATTATATCACTCTTAAATCCGACTATACCGTGAATGAAATCGATACGCGATGATAAAATATTGGTATATAGTATTATAATTTCAGTGCCCTTTAACAAAAGTGTATATTTTTAATCAAAGCATGTGTAATGTTGACTCTGTGGACAAATTCCTTACCGTAAACTTTTGTACCGTAACCATAATCTGTCTGTAACCTAACTGCGTCTTAACAATACCCTACCGTAACTTAAATATAACACAAATGTAACCTAGCCGTCACTTTGAAATATCAATATAGAAGCATCATTTAAGGTTTTGCTTGAAAAGTTAACCCATTAGTGCCTAGCGTCCCTTTTTAGGGACGCTTCAAAAGGTGCATTCAGCACTGTTTTTGACACCGGTAAAAAAAGAAAAGCAATAATTATTTTATTTAAATGATGCATTTTCGTGATTAATTAACTAAACTTAAATCTTCTAAAAATAGTGGTGCCAACCAAATAAAATTTATGCAAAAGATGCTGGGCACGAATGGGTGAACATTCTTTCGTTAATGTCTTAAAATCGTCTGCACTCTGAAATCTAGATTTTAGACTAATATTTGTTATTTAAGTTTTCGCACATGATTTTAAAAGAATGTTTTCATAAATATATTTTATATATTGACATAGAGTTATTAATATGTTGTTAAATCATAAACATTTTTTCATCTACGTTATAAAGTATTAAAAAGATCTAAAAAAAAGAAAACTTTTGGTAATACAATTTTTAGTTCAAATCAAATGTTTTCAATATTTTATTTAATTTTATTTTGACATTTAATTATTTCGAATTTATCAATTTCAATTATTTTAAAAGCAAACATTTGTTTAAAATAAATAATATAATAGAAAAAAGACCATTTTAAAAATTTATTATTTCTTCGTAGAATATGCTTCAGCTGTTTTCATTTCTTTCAATTCGTCTTATACAAAATCCCTTCCACATGCTTTTGTTTGAGACATTAAAATTTGAGCGATAAATGGTTTAATATTGCAACCCTTTTTTCGGTTTACTTCACCACCACCTATCTTTTTCCTCCATGGTTTACAACCGCTGTGATAAAAAATCATCATTTAAACTGACAATTTGCCAGTCTATGAATTTTAAAGGTCTGTTCCAGCTTTTTTAATTATTTATGCGAAAATTTTATGCAACCAACCAACCATAACTAAATGAAGGGGAAAAAAGAAGAAAAAAGGCGATTTTTTATGAGAGTGAGCTTTGGAATTTAATTAATTACTCAGTTAATAAATATAATTTCGAAATTCTGAAGCTCAGGTGCATCAGGAGAGATTTGGGGCTACTCTCAAAAAAATTTTGAGCCTCGTACATGCTGTAGATTTTGCTAGCCATCGCAGACACACACACACACACACACACACACACACACACGCAGACAGACAGAGCGTTTTGTTCTTTTATTAATATAGATAACGAAAATCTAAATTCCAATTATATATAGGGGAGAGTGGGGTGGAGTGGAGTGGGACAATAGGATTTTCTTTTTATATATCATTCTAAAAATTTCATAATTCACACACAAGATAAAACAATGGTAGCATAATCTTCAGTTAAAAATACTTTTTATCTATATAAGCTTGCAGTTTTATAAAGAAAAATATTTAAAGAATAAAAATAATTTTGCTACGTATATTTTGTTTAGATTTCTATATATTATTTGTTTATGCATCGATGCAATAGTTCCCCTATTTGCGGAACATTATATTGTATATTATTCATAATTAAAACTAAGCCTAAAAGTAGCAGTTTTTTTATACAAGAAGTTTAACGCAAAACAAGGAAGTGGGGAGGAATGGGACATCTCCAATTCCTTTTTTTAATAATATGAATGTAAATTGCTGACATGGAAACATTTTTAGAGGATAATACATTAATTATAACATTGGGAAAATATTCATTTAATTCAAAATGTAAATAAATTGAAGTGATGACTTTTTAATATAATCTATGACTGACAATCCTGAATTTTCATTTCAGTAATGAAGATACTAGAATTTTATATTGTGTCAAATACAGGGTGTTTCGCTACCAGACCGACAAACTTTGAGGGATGATAGTAGACACGAAGACAAATATTATTAAATAGGAAACCATGGGACGCAAACGTCTTCTGTAGGGGTTAGGGGCCATTAAAAATTAAGGTCCGAAATTTCAAACGATGATAAAAAACGGAAAAAAAGATCGATTCGTTTGCGGTTTTTACTAAAATCATTCTTTATATCACGATTTTTTTAGAAAAAAATTTTAAAGGTTACGTTCAAAAATTGTCGATAGAGGGCGCTTTAGACTTTAGAGTAACGAACAACTACTTTTTACCGTTATTTTGTGCATGGGATTGGAAATTATTCTAAAGTTTAGACTTTAACTTAAATTTTAAGCCCAAAATCGGAAACATTGGGATCGGGTAACTAGCGAAAATTAAACTGTAAACAGAGGGGGAAATTTTAAACGCTCATAAATATTGGACAAACAAATCGATTTTGTTGCAGTTTGCATGTAAGTCATTAACTTAGTAATTATTTTATTCAAAATGATGTACAGCTTTGGTGCCCTCATTTTTTGATAGAGGGCGCTTCCGACACATCGCTGACATTTCAAAGGCATTACTCCTGGGTGTTTTATTACCAGACCATCATACTTCCAGGAAGTGTTAGGGATACAAAGATACTTGGAATCACATAGAAATGTAACGTTGGAAATGCATTTTTTGCAAGTTACGGTTAAAGGAAGCAGAGAAAAAAGTAACAGAAACAGAGAGACACATTAGTGCGAGAAGAGCGACACGTTAATGTCACAGAAACCAGTTTATTTAAAGGTCTTACTAGAAACGGTGTTTGAAATTACGACCAGAAGTAGTCAGGCAAGTTTGACAGCGACGGTAGATGGCGCTAAACGGCAATGCGCCTGCGCAAAGATCACTTTGAAGTGATCATTCGCGAACCGGTTCCAAAGGTAGCAGAATGAAGTATTTGAACGATGAACAGCACGATAGGGCCCCTCCACATTTTACCAATGACGTTTACCGACAGTTCAAAGTAACATATGGACAGTGGTGGATAGGTCGTAGTAGCCCGGTTCATTGGCCTGCCAGATCGCTGGATCTATCATGTATGGACTTCTTTTGCTGGGGTCAAATAGAAAATTGGGTGTATGAGACTCCCTTACCATCAGTTGAAGACCTCGCAGCTGGTATTTCTGTAGCTGCCAGAAAACTATCAGAGATGCCAGGAAACTTTCAAAGCGTGAGGAATTCCCCGTGACGCCGCTGTCAAGTATACCGGACTACTTCTGGTTGTAATTTTGAACACCTTTTCTCCTAAAACCTTCAAATAAACTGTTTTCTGTCACATTAACGTGTCGTTCTTTCTCCGCTGTTTCTGTTACTTTTTCCTCTGCTTCCTTTAACCGTAACTTGCAAAAAATGCATTTCCAACGTTACATTCCTATGGGATTCCAAGTCGTCTTTGTATCCCTAACACTTCCTGGAAGTATGATGGTCTGGTAGTAAAACACACAGGAGTAATGCCACTGAAATGCCAGAGATGTGTCGGAAGCGCCCTCTATCAAAATATGAGGGCACTAAAGCTGTACGTCATTTTGAATAAAATAATTACCAAGGGAATGACTTACACGCAAACTGCAACAAAATCGATTTGTTTGTCCAATATTTGAGCGTTTAAAATTTCCCCCTCTGTTCACAGTTTAATTTTCGCTAGTTACCTAATCCCAATGTTTCCGATTTTGGGCTTAAAATTTAAGTTAGTCTAAACTTTAGAACAATTTCAACCCCATCTACAAAATAGCGGTAAAAAGTAACTGTTCGTTACTCTAAAATCTAAAGCGCCCTCTATCGACAATTTTTGAACATAACCTTTGAAATTTTTTTCTAAGAAAAACGTGATATAAACAATGTTTTAGTGACAACCGCAAATGAATCGACCCTTTTTTTCGTTTTTTATCATCGTTTGAAATTTTGGACCTCAAACTTTAATGGCCTCTAGGTCCTACAGAAGACGTTTGCGCCCCATGGTTCCCTATTTAATAATGTTTGAGGGATGATAGTAGACATGAAAACAAAGTTTGTCGGTCTGGTAGCGAAACACCCTGTATATTATCAACCTTCAATCTTTGTTCGATTGTATATCCAGCAGACACAAGACTATTTGTACCTTATAGTTTTGCTTTACTGCTGTCCCATACCTCCCTGTTTGTGGAGAAGTATGGGACACATTTTGAAACTTACTATTTTTTAATTATAAAATAGCTTTTGCATTTTATGTTTCTATATTGTTCAGGACGATTAAAAAGTATTTCACATTGCACTCTATAAATTGAAATTTTTGTTTGTGTCCAACAAAGTTACTTTTCTTACTTTTGTAAAAAGTGTCCCACACTATCCTATTCTCCCCTATATCGCAATGACATGTTGACTATGTTCGTTAGCTAATTTTGATGAAGTACTTTAACTGAGAAATTTTTTGAATTTTAATAAGTGGATTTTTGTTAACAACGGTACTTTAACAAAGCTTACAAGTAGTTTTCTTTGGTAAGACTGTAGCATAGAAAATCAAATATTCCTTAAAAATATAATTATTTCGCAAAGTTCCAGACAGTTGTTATTTGAAAACTTTTCCTTACTAAGACCAAATATAGTTTTAATACAATTTATACAAATATTAGACTATTTTACTTTTATTGGTACAGTGTATCGAAGCAAATGCAAATGAAGTACGTTTTTAGGTTAGTTATGAACATTGATGAATGTAATTTTTTTCTGATAAAAGTTCTCAAATTAAAGCAAGAGAATCTTTAAATGATTACGGAAAGAAAAATTTAGATTACTATGAAGATATGTTTTTGGTCTGCTACCGTGGTATGATAAAGAAAATATTTTAAATGACACAATTGGGAGAAAAAATGTTAACATTTTTATATATAATACTATTATTTAAATTGATAAATTTTAGAGATTTATTTTTAGAAGGATTGACATATTGAAATTAAATTGGTTATATTATGATTGATTAAAATCGTTTGTCTGTTATCATGAAAAGGCAACTTTTGCTTGCATTGTAAAATAATTTCTTCTGTAAACTAGTGACTTAATATTGCAGTAGAAAGAAATGCCTTTCCCATGAACAATTACTACTGCCTGCATAGACTAAACTTGCTATTAATTGGTGATTCAAAGCAGAGTACAGGGATTATCTCTTAAACTTAGGGTGATAATTCCATATTTCCAATTGCAAAACTTATTTTGATTAAGTATACCTTTTTGGATATTTAGGAAGAGGAATTATGTGCATTGAAAACTTATATGCAAGAACCTTAATTTTCCCAATCTTTCGTTTCATATAATGTAACATTTAGAAAAAATGTTATCTTGCGCTTGAAGAGAAAAAAAAAACGCATATTACTACACGAAATATTTTCTGAAATATCGCACATTAAAAATTTTAGCATTTTTTGTGAAGTTATCAATGGATATTTATAAAGTACGTAAACTGTAATGAAATTTCAACTAAATATAATTGCAATCGTACGTGTTATACTGGAACACGAAAGCTACTTTTGTCTGTTGTGACAGTTACTAGCTTGCATATATCCTTTATTAATGTATATTTGACCCATATTTATAATCTATATCGATAAAAGAAACATGTTTGTGGGTCATTCTACATGAAATCAACAAATTTAAAGAAAACTTGTTGCACCATAGTCACAGATTTTTAAAATTTTTTATCATTGACATAGTTGTGAAACCCTCAAATCTGAAATTTAAAAATAATTTTCACAACATTGGCTGAGATATAGACATTTCAAAACTGGCCATTTTACCAAATTGCGGCCATTTTGGAAGCTTATCAATGTCTATAAATGGCCATAACTTGACAACTAATGGCTCAAATTCTACGTTTCTGGTACCAATTTGAAGCTATTTGTACAAAGAATGCATATTTTTTAAATCAAACATCAGTAAATTTTCATTTCTGTACTTTGTATTATGTGCAAACTGAAAATATCCCCCCCCACCCAAAAAAAAAAGGCTGACTGTAATGGCCCGTAAGAAAAAAAAATTAATCATCATAAATTTTTCTGAAACTTAGTAAAATCATTGCTCCATCTGTTTGCTTTAAATAAAAAAAATGGAAAGATAAATTCGTTGTTTTAAAATAAATGGTTTTTTACGCATAAGGTGTCATTTACCAAATAATGATCACTTTAGAATCTAAGTATTCCTAATTTAAGAAATAATGGTTAAAAGAAAATTTTCTAACACCTAAATGAATGTAAAAGTATATTCAAAACCTCATTTGTACTAATTTTGAAGGAATCAATCCCCCAAATAAAAAATGTGCACAATTAACACGTTCGCTGCCGCTTACATGAAGATGTGATGATAGTTAATGCCGCACTGTAGAAGTGGGTGTTTTTCAGAAGCCGATTTACTTTTTATAACAAAGAATCGGTGAAAGATTTTTCCGTGCCAGCGCGTGACTGGCTATTGGACATCACCCCACATCATGCGCTGGCGCGTGAGTGGCCCCTTAACGTTAAAAAGTTACAAAAATTACACTGAAAAAAGATAAGAAAATAATTAAGGAATATAATGTATAATTATAAAATACTTTTAAATACAATACATATAAATAAGGATTTACTTTACATATAGGGGAAAGTGGAGTGGAATGAGACGGTGGGAGGAAATGGGACAGTAGGTTTTTCTTTATGCGTCCATGCCCCATTGGTGGACAGATTTAGAGGGAGAAGATATGGCTCGTTTTGAGATCCAGCTTGTGAATGAGGGCAAGCGCTTTTGAGTTGAAGCAAGAGTTGAAGTTGATTCCCAACAGGACCATCGTATCCATTAAAGAGAAACGCCAAAACAGAGCAATACAAAGTGTTAATCCGGAAAATTAAGACCGAAATGATCGCTGGTAGTAACATCTCTGACCTTTCGACCCTGACTACAAACTTTACTCACGATTTTGCAACCCATTCTGTTTTTATTCTATCTACCATTGACGAGAGCCCCTGTTTTCCCATAGACGAGGTCGCAACATCGTGGACTTCCAAACCTGATCTTGAAAAAGATCGTGACATACTTGATGAGCCGCTACACGGTTCCAGTGATCCTCAACTCGATGACACCTTAATCATTAGCACTATTTCATATGACCTTGAATTTAAACACAAATCGGACTCTTAGACCACCTCCATCTAAGTCTGAGATGAATGTCTCAATGCAGCTGTCGTATCTTCGGACAGTAATCCGGAGAGTTCGAAGTATTTGTCTCCAATATCTTGAGACTATTTTGAATGTTGATTTCTCTGCACCTATGAAGTTACCTACTTCTAAGGAAAGGCCTCTTATGAAGCCTAGGTATATCTCTAGGCGTAAAGCCAAGAGGCAGCAGTATGCCATTTTGCGAAAGCTTTATTGTAAAAGTAAAAATGCGGTAATTGACCGAATTTTTTTTAACTCCAACAGTTTTTTGGATGAGGCTTCGTGCTCATTCAGTTTGATTTTTGGAGTCTTCTGTCTCTGGTTTCCTTCCGGACAATTGTCCGAGATTTGAACCTAAATCCTTTGCAGATATTCAGTCTTTTGTAACTATAGAAGTTTTTAACTCCTTTCCGCCTCTAAAATCCGCTGTTGGGCTCAACGGGATCAGTGTGGCTCGCCTGCGCCGTATCCCTGTTGGAGCACTTTCGAAGTTAATGCACTCTGTGGATCAGGTTGGGATGGGTTCCCCAACTCTTGATTCCAGGACCATCTTCCTTCCAAAGGCTGATAATACAAACTCTCCATAGAAGTTACGTCCGATCTCTATTGCATCTGCCTTCCTGAGGCAGTTTCATAAAATATTAAATGGTCGACTTATAAATATTATTCCAATCTCTGACCAGCAGTTTGGTTTCTGGTCAATGGACGGCATTGCCCGTGCCATTGACCAGCTTGATTCTATTTCCCATAACTTTAAAACCTTTCTTAGCTCTTGCTCTTCCGCATTCATTGACCTCAGAACAGCTTTCGACTCTTCTCTTTTGATGCATTCTAAATGGCGTTGCAGCATTTTGGAGTCCCCCAGACATTATTAATTACGTTCGATTTGTATATAGTAATGAACGTACTTTTTTGTTTTATAATGGCATGTTTTACAGATCTGTTTAGCCGAAAAAGGGTGTTCGCCAAGGTGACCCCCCCCCCTCTCGTTGATTTTATTCCTTACTAGCTGACCCGCCCGGCATTGCCCGGGTCCGTATTAACAATATTAAACGAACTTGAAATTTGTATGATTTTATCATTAATTCGAAACATGCAGAAATGCATTGTTTGAAATACGTGACCGCTGAACCGCCTAAAATTAAGCCCCCCCTTGACGGAAAATGAAAAAGTGACATATGCATTTCGTTTGATCATCGTTTGATCAGATTTGATCAACAATTTTCATCGTTTGATCAACATTATTTTACGAGTTATGATTAAAAATAACCAGGGGGGGGCTAACTTTTAGGATTTTTCAAAATGCTCAATATTAAAAAAAAAATTAGCGATTCTTATCAGAAATCGATCGTAGAGATTTGATCAACTGTTTTTAGCGTTTGATCAAACCCGGAAGTGCCCCCAAAATCGATATTTTTAATTCCAGACACCTAAAAGTTAGCCCACCCATGACGGAATTTCGAGACAAAAATGGTGTCATCTAACGTAAAATTGCCTCTAGAGATTTGATCAACCCTTTTTAGCGTTTGATCAAACCCGAGAGAGCCCCCAAAATCGATATTTTTAACTCCAGACCTCTAAAAGTTAGCCCCCCCATGACGGAATTTCGAGACAAAAACGGTGTCATCTAACGTAAAATTCCCTCTAGAGATTTGATCAACCATTTTTAGCATTTGATCAAACCCGGAAGTGCCTCCAAAATCGATATTTTTAGTAATAAACCCCAAAAATTTAGCTCCCCCCCCACCTCCATGATGGAATTTCGAAACAAAAATGTTGTCATCTAATGTACTATAACCTCTAGAGATTTGATCAACCATTTTTAGCGTTTGATGAAACTCGGAAGTGCCCTCAAAATCGATATTTTTAACTCCAGACCCTTAAAAGTTAGCCCCCCCCATGACGGAATTTCGAGACAAAAACGGTGTCATCTAACGTAAAATTACCTCTAGAGATTTGATCAACCATTTTTAGCATTTGATCAAACCCGGAAATGCCCCCAAAATCGATATTTTTAACTGCAGACCCTTAAAAGTTAGCCCCCCCCCAGGACTGAATTTCGAGACAAAAACGGTGTCATCTAACGTCAAATTGTCTCTGGAGATTTGATCAACCATTTTTAGCATTTGATGAAACCCGCAAGTGCCCCAAAAATCGATATTTTTAGTAATGGTCCCCTAAAATTGAGCATCCCTCCCCACCTCCATGATGGAATTTCGAGACAAAAATGGTGTCATCTAACGTAAAATTACCTCTAGAGATTTGATCAACCATTTTTAGCGTTTGATCAAACACGGAAGTGCCCCAAAAATCAATATTTTTAACACCAAACTCCTAAATGTTAGCCCCCCATGATGGAATTTCGATACAAAAATGGTGTCATCTAACGTGAAGGGAGCTCCCTCTAACTCACACCCCTAATGAGTCCCATGTGAGGGAGGGATATTACAAGTTTTCAAAATGACAATTCATATTTAATTCTTAGAACTATGGGTAAATAATGGCAAATATAGTGTGACATTTACATTAAAAGGGTTTAATGTAAATCACAAAATTTATTTTATAGTAAACAGTTTTGGAAAATCGAAATCCAATGAAAAATATGCTTGTGCCCGACTGGTGCTGCCAATTAAATTTTGGTGAATGCAGTTTGCACTTATGTTTTGTTCATTAATCATGGAATAGTCAATTTCTTGCGAAGATGATTTTTTTTTTCATTTTTCAGCACAAATAGTGAATTACTATGTAAAAATAAAAGGTTGCAGCTTGAGTTTAATAATTATTATATATTTCATATAGTATATTTCAAAACGGTAATTTGTGCAGTAATTTGTATTTCTTTAAATGTGGTTGATTTTTCAATTAACATCAGATGCATGCAGTCTTTAGCTCACAGGCTATCATAGCCTGAGAGCTTATGTGCCCGTCCGTTCTGTATGTATGTTCGTATGTTCGTGCGTAACGCGATAACTCATGATAAAAATATTGGATCCACTTGAAATTTTGTATATAGGTATATCCTGATAAGGCGCTTCCCTGATTAGTTTTTGGAGTTCATTCGATATGTATAAGAGGGGAACGGGGGGCTCATGCCCCTCCCCTCAATTGATATAAACGGGATTTTCATGCAGAATTAACAGTTTTCGTTCAAAATTTAGATATAGGATCATTCTGATGAGGCGATTCCGTGACTGTTATTAGATGTTCATTGAATAAGTATAAACAGGGGGAACGGGGGGGGTCATGCCCCTCCTCTTAATTGATATAAACGGGATTTTCATGCAGAATTAAGTTTTCGTTCAAAATTTAGATATAGGATCATTCTGATGAGGCGATTCCATGACTGTTATTAGGTGTTCATTAAATAAGTATAAACAGGGGGAACGGGGGTTCTAATGCCCCTCCCTTTAACTTGTATAAATGGATTTTTCAAGCAGAATTGTCAGATTTCGTTCAAATCTCTGAATAGTTTTGGAAGTTCAATGGTTAAGTATAAAAGAGGGGAATAACTCCTCTTAAATTATATAAATGCTAAATGGGTTTTTATTAAGAATTATCCGATTTGCTCTGAATTTTGGATATAGATTTTTTTTATGATAAAGCTTGTCCTTGATAGTTTAGGAGGTTCAATGATTAGGTATAAAAAAGGAGAAAGGGGAGAGCTGTTCCCTACTTAATTTGTTTTTCGAACAGAATTAACCCTTGAAAATATAAGGTTGTAATGTACAATTAGTATGCGTAGCCTGTGATCTCAATGCCATCAGTTTAACTGGGCAATATTCTTTTTATTTATGTTTTAAATAGAAATGTCCGGTAAATAACTGAATAATTATCATAGGATGAGCCCAGTACCACTTGTGTATGTACATGTTTTTTTCTAATTTCTTGAATAACTGATACAAAATTACAGAATATTTTATTTTTCCGCAAAAGATTCATCTTGTTTAAATGAAAAACATGAGATTGAACTGCTTATTTTGACGGAAGCGTGAAGTTCCCTGAATGTATATGTTATAGCAGAGCAGATGTTTATTTTTTCATTGGAAAACCAAAGCATCGAAAAATCGTCTGTCTGACGAAAGATAAATAATAATATCCGAATTAGGGCAAACAAATTGCAGGTGTGGGTTCCGGCAGAATACAGCGTTTAAAAAGCCTATGTATTTATTTTGGAAACATCCCCCCCCCCTTTCATTACGCTATCATATGTTATTTTTTAAACCGTAAAACCACAACTTCCTTAATAATACAGTTATCCGTGTCTATTTTTTTGTCAATTGTTTCTTTAGTTTGCAGTGACATACAGATATGGTTATACATTGATTATTTGCAGGATTATTTTATTCAAATGAAGAGGAGTGAATAAAATAATACTATTTTAAATGAAATAAGTTTGTATCAAATAACACTTACAAGAAATAACTGCTAGATAAAAATAATTGCTAATTAGCTTCTTGTTACATAATACATTCAATAATAATGTATCATCGGGCACTTGCCGAGCCCGGTGAGGGAGGGGGGAGGAGAAGAGAGAGCATTGGCAGAATTTCTTCTCAACAAAACAGGTGGACAACGTTATTTCACTTTTCTTTGACGGTAAACGCAAATATCATTTCAAACATACAATCGACTCTCGTTAATTCGAAATCGGATAATTCGAATCTTCGCTTAATTCGAACTAAACATGAAGTCCCAAAATTTTCAAAGGCAGAATAACGTTAAAAATTTTCATTAATTCGATTTCATTTTCTCTTGACTTCGTTTAATTCGAATTAACGAGAATTCCGATTTTTCATTTTTCTTTTCTTTTTCACGAATTTCAGATCATTTGAATAACTTTCTTTCTTTGATTTTTGTGAAAATTGTTCCGAACGAGTATACACATAATACAATGCCTTTGATATCCACTTACTTATAGCCCCGTCTGTCCGTCAGTGACGCTATAAATTTTTCTTCCTTTGTGCTTGTTTCTAATCTTTTAATTAGTTTATGTATTTATACATTCTAATTTAATATTAAGTCATATTCTAATGATAACAGACGAAATAAGTTTTAAAAACACTATAACATTAATTCCTTTGTAATAGTACCATATTAAGCATGTTTTCCATAATTCGAACTTCGGATAATTCGAACATTTCTTATGGTCCCGACGAGTTCGAATTAACGAGAGTCGACTGTACTTCGGAAAAAGCTTTCGGAACAGCGGATAATGTATGGATATACATTACGACAAAATAGAAATGCCACATATTGGAGTATTCCATATTTATGAATTAAATAATTTTATAATCATTTACAGTCATTTAATTTTATAATAAAAAAAATAATTTTTAGATTAGCATCCTTTTGTAAGGTACCAAATTTATAACAATGTAGCGTTTTGAGATATTAAATTTACACATCACAGTTTTTGTTGGGACATTTATTCAGACTATGTAAATGAAAAAAAGTAGATTCAGAACTTTGTTTTATAAAATGATCGATTTTTGAAAAGAAAAATGAAATGCTTTTCTGAACAAAGAATGAACGCAAATTTGTTAACATTTGGAAAACTAACTAATTGAATAATTTGAAAAAATATGTTTTCTCACGGTTTCGCTTTTTTCGGTACACATGGACTATAAAAATGAAACGCAGAATAGCATGTACTTTAATATCATTTTCGCGATTTTTATATTCAAAAATATAAATTCAGACAAAGCGAAGTTAAACATATAAAGTCATACAAGATTAAAGTTCATTTAAGGGTCACTCATCCCGGGCAAGGCCAGAGAGTACTCTAGTGTATGGCTCTCTCTCTCTACATATATATACATATCGATAATTTCATGTTAGTTTCATGTTAATTTTTTGTCTCGAATATCATGGAAGAGATAATTTATAGGTCTAGTTCTAAAAATATTGATTCTGAGGGCACTTCCGGGTTTGATCAAATGCTAAAAAAGGTTGATCAGATCTCTACAGATGATTATACGTTAGATGGCACCATTTTTGTCTCGAAATTCCGTCATGGAGGGGGGGGGACTAAAACCCTCAGAGGCATATTGCTAAAGATATCGATATTGGGGGCATTTCCAGGTTAGATCAAACGCTAGAAATGGTTGATCAAATCTCTAGAGTTAATTTTACGGTAGATGACACCATTTTTGTCTCGAAATTCCATCATGGAGATGGCGGGGGGGGGGGGAGCTAAACCCCTTAGAGGTCTATTACTAAAAATATCGATTTTGGGGGCATTTCCGAGTTTGATCAAATGCTAAAAATGGTTGATGAAATCTCTAGAGGTAATTTTACGTTAGATGACACCGTCTTTGTCTCGAAATTCCATCATGGAGGTGGGGAGGGGCTAAATTTTAGGGATTTATTTCTAAAAATATCGATTTGGGGGGCACTTCCGGGTTTGATCAAATGCTAAAAATGGTTGATCAAATCTCTAGAGGTAATTTTACGTTAGATGACACCGTTTTTGTCTCGAAATTCCGTCATGGGGGGGCTAACTTTTAGGGGTCTGGAGTTAAAAATATCGATTTTGGGGACACTTCCGGGTTTGATCAAATGCTAAAAATGGTCGATGAAATATCTACAGGTGATTTCACGTTAGATGCCACCATTTTTGTCTCGAAATTCCATCATGGAGTTGGGGGGGCTAAACTCCTTAGGGGTCTATTACTAAGAATATCGATTTTGGGGGCACTTCCGAGTTTGATCAAACGCTAAAAATAGTTGATCAAATCTCTAGAGGTAATTGTACGTTAGATGACACCATTTTTGTTTCGAAATTCCATCATGGACTTGGGGGGGGCTAAGTTTTAGGGGTTTATTACTAAAAATATCGATTTTGGGGGCAATTCCGGGTTTGATCAAATGCTGAAAATGTTTGATCCAATTTCTACAGATGATTTCATGTTAGATGGAACCATTTTTGTCTCGAAATTCCATTATGGAGGTGGGGGGGGGGGAGCTAAAACCCTTAGGGGTCTATTACTAAAAATATCGATTTTGGGGGCATTTCCGGGTTTGATCAAATGCTAAAAATGGTTGATCAAATCGCTAGAAGTAATTTTACGTTAGATGACACCGTTTTTGTCTCGAAATTCCGTCATGGGGGGGCTAACTTTTAGGGTTCTGGAGTTAAAAATATCGATTTTGGGGGCAGTTCCGGGTTTGATCAAATGCTAAAAATGGTTGATCAAATCTCTAGAGGTAATTTTACGTTAGATGACATCATTTTTGTCTCGAAATTCCGTCATGGGGGCGCTAAATTTTAGGTGTTTGGAATTAAAAATATCGATTTTGGGGGCACTTCCGGGTTTGATCAAACACTAAAAATAGTTGATCAAATCTCTACGATCGATTTCTGATAAGAATCGCTAATTTTTTTTAATTTTGAGCATTTTGAAAAATCCTAAAAGTTAGCCCCCCCCTGGTTATTTTTAATTTTAACTCGTAAAATAATGTTGATCAAACGATGAAAATTGTTGATCAAATCTGATCAAACGATGATCAAACGAAATGCATATGTCATTTTTTCATTTTCCGTCAAGGGGGGGGGGGATAACTTTTAGGCAGTGACCGCTGACTGTGTGAAAAATCGGTTTAAAAAACAACTAATATTAAGCTTTAATACTCAAAATGAACAATGGGAAACGCAGGAGGGAATATGTGTCTAACAATTGCGTGATTTTTGTGTGAAAGTGTTGGTATTTATCCGTAAAAATCACTGTTAAGTCACGTAACTAATTTTTTTTTTCACATAGAAATACCAAGTGGCTAATTATATCACTCTTAAATCCGACTATACCGTGAATGAAATCGATACTCGATGTTAGCTAAAAGGTTTGTATATGGTATTATAATTTCAGAGCCATTTAACAAAAATAAGTGTATATTTTTAATCAAAGCATGCGTAATTTTCACTCTGTGGACAAATTCCTAACCATAAATTTTCGTGCACTAACCTGTTTGTAACCTAACTGTGATTTAACAGTACCCTACCGTAAATTAAATATAACATAATTGTAAACTAGCCGTCACCTTATTGTAACCTATCCTTAATCTGACCATAACAACAATAGCGTAATGTATTACGGCAATAATACTGTTAATGCAACCTAATCGCAACCTAAATGTTACCTAACCATATATTGGGTTCATGTCCATGGAAATTATTTTGCCTTGTTCGGATCTTGTTATGCTTCTTTAGAATATTTTCTTTGGGTTCAAATTTGGTTCGATTCCGATTTCAAGTATTTTTTGAAATTGGATTTTAATGTTCGGGTCGAATTTATGTCCATGGAAATTATTTTGCCTTGCTAGGATCCAGTTACGGTTCTTTGGAATATTTTTGTCGGGATCAGACTTGGTTCAATTCAGATTTCGGCTTTTTATTCAAATGGAATTTTTGGGTTCGGGTCTACATGCGTGTTCATGGAAATTATTCTGCCTTGTTCGAATAAGAACATGCTTCACTGGAATATTTTTTCAAGTTCAGATTTGGTTCTGTTCAGATTTCGAGATTTTTTCAAATAAATAAATAAATAAAATTAGGTTCAGATTCGGTCTTGTCCATGGAAATTTTTGTCTTATTCGGATCCGGTTACGGTTCTTTTGAATTTTTTTGTCAGGTTCAGATTTGGTTCGATTCAAATTTCAGGTATTTTTCAAATAGAAGTTTTAGGTTCGTATCAGGTATCGTATTCGGGGTCAACAGAAATTATTTTGTCATACTCGTATCCGGTTATGGTTCTTTCGAATATTTTATCCGGATTCAGATGTGTTTTGAGTCAAATTTCAGGTTTTTTCAAATCTAATTTTTTATGTTCGAGTCGGGATTATGTCCATAGAAATTATTTTGTCTTGCGCGGATCGGGTTTATAGTTCTTTGGAATATTTTTTTCGGGTTCAGATTTGGTTCAATTCAAATTTCGGGTTTTTTTTCAAATAGAACATTTTGGGTTCGGGTGTTCTTGCGTGTTAATGGACATTATTCTGTCTTGTTCGAATAAGGACATGCTTCACTGGAATATTTTTGTCAAGTTCAGATTTGGTTCAGTTCAGATTTTCAGATTTTTTCCAATGAAATTTTTTGGGTTCGGATTGGGTTCAAGTCCATGAAAATTTTTTGTCTTGTTCGGGTCTGGTTGCGGTTCTTTGAAATATTTTTGTCAGGTTCAGATTTGGCTCGATTCAAATTTCAGGTATTTTTTCGAATGGAAGTTTTAGGTTCGTATCGGGTTCATGTCCACGGAAATTATTTTGTCTTACTCGAATCCTGTTATGGTTGTTTCGAATATTTTGGTCGAATTCAGATGTGGTTTGGGTCAAATTTCAGGATTTTTTAAATGGAATTTTTTAGGTTCGAGTCGGGTTTATGACCACGGAAATTATGTTGTCTTGCATGGATCGTGTTATAGTTCTCTGAAATATTTTTATTGGTTTCAGATTTCGTTCGGGTCATATTTCGAAGTTTTTTTTTTAAAGAAAATTTTTAGGTCCGGGTAAGGTTTCATGCCCACGAAAATTATTTTTCCTTGTTGGGATCGGGTTATGCTTCATTTGAACATCTTTGCGGGATTCAGATTTGATTCGGGTCAGTTATCAAATCCATAGTTTTTTTCAAATAGAATTTTTAGGTTCGGGTCGGGTTTATGCTCACGGAAATTTTGTCTATCACGGATCGAAATGTAGTCTGTTTTTTTCTTTTTTTTTGGGGGGGGGGGGGGTCGGGTTACGTTTTAATTAGTCTAAACATTAGGGTTATAACCAGTTTTGCTACTATTCTTTTTATGACAATTTCTGATAAATAATTTACTCTATTTGATAATTTATTATGGCGTATGAATCGTTTGCGGATTCGAACAATTGTACGCCAAACAGCTATTTTATTTTCGTTTTAAAAACAAATTAAAGCCATATTAAAATTTTAAATTGGATAGAATACATTTAAATTTAATCAATGACTTAAAAAAAAACTCATAGAAAAGTGTTGTATACTTTTTTACTGCAACACAGCTAATCACTCATACATTCTAATGTTCGAAGTGCCGAAAATCTGCGTACAATCATTGAGTAAAGAGAAATTAATAGAGTGGAAGTATAATGTCTTGGGGTGACGCCAAAAACGTATCCCTAAAATTCTCTACATTAAATCTAATTAAGCACCAATAAAACCATGTGCTTTGACACGCCGATCAATTCAAACTGGTTTAAACCCGTAATATCTTTATTTTTGTTTTTTATAGTTTAAACTGTTATTGAACAGATGACTAAAATTTCGTTTAAAAAATGACGATTTGTGTCATTATTGGCTGTAATACACGATCGGAATGCATAAAAAATTCAAAGAGATCAATCATTGGCAAGAATTATTTGATTATTTTTGTCATATAACTTTGAAATATCAATATAGAAGCATAATTTAATATTTTGCTTGAAAAGTTAACACTCTTTCGTTAATGTCTTAAAATCATCTGCACTCTGAAATCAAGATTTTAGATTAATATTTGTTATATAAGTTTTCACGCATGATTTTAAAAGAATGTTTTCATCAATATATTTTATATACTGACATGCAATTATTAATATATTGTTAAGTCATAAACATTTTTCATCTACGTTATAAAGTATTAAATAGTTCTGAAAAAAAAAAAAAAAACTTTTAGTAATGCAATTTTTAGTTGAAATCAGATGTTTTCAATATTTTATTTTATTTTGACATTTAATTATTTCTAATTTTCCAATTTCAATTATTTTAAAAGCAAACATTTATTTCAATAAATAATGATATAAAAAAGTCCATTTAAAAAATTCACTATTTCTTCTTAAAATGTGCTTCAGCTGTAATTCATTTCTTTCAATTCATCTTATTAATACAAAATCCCTTCCTCGTACTTTTGATTGGGTCATTAAAATTTGAGCGATAAATGGTTTCATATTGCAAACCTTTTTTGTGGCTTACTTCACCTTTACCTAACTTTTTCCTCCAGGGCGTACAACAGCTGTGATAAAAAATCCTCAGTTAAACTGACAGTTTGCCAGTCTATGAATTTTAAAGGTCTTTTGAAAAAACTCGCACTTTGGAAATGTTAAACACTCAAATTTGTTTCTTTTATTCTGTCCCAGCTTTTTTAATTATTTCTGCGAAAATTTTATGCTACCAACCAACCATAAGTAAATGAAGGGAAAGGTGGAAAAAAAGCGATTTTTTTATGAGAGTGATCTTTGAAATTTAAATAATTACTCATTTCATAATTGGAATTTCGAAATTCTGAAGCTCAGGTGCATCAGGAGAGATTTGGGGCTACTCTCAAAATTTTGAGCCTCGTACAGACTGTAGATATTTCTAGCCATCGCAGATACACATACGCAGACAGACATAGCGTTTTGTTCTTTTATTAGTAGAGATAGTTTTTGACTTTGTTCTTTGGACTCTTCTTGACCACTTTGGTACAGTCTTGCGGGAGTCTGTTAAAATTTGTCACATTTCTTATGCTGATGATCTTTTACTTCTGGCTAGTAATGCCAAATTTCTTCAAGACTTGCTAATATTCTTTTTAACCTTTTACCCACCACAGGTCTGTGTATAAACAGTGAAAAATCTTTCACTTTATCGTGGATTGCCTACAAGATTGAAAAGAAAATAATTTATGATTACGATGGAGGTTTTATGCGAGGTCTTGCCAGCTGAGACCGCTCGCTTTTGATGAGTGTTTTACCTATTTTGGTATCTCTTTGACCCCGAACGGTAGGATTTTCAAGCCACCTCCGGGTGGCTCTGATCTCAAGACGCTGCAGTCTACTTAAAGTTGCAGCAGAAAATGTATCTTCTTTGCCATATGCTCTTGCCAAGATATTATCACCAGCTTGTGTTAGGTAAGCTGTATGCGGGAAACTTTAAGAAGATCAACCTGAAGGTGCGCAGGTTTGTTCGGGAGGTTCTCCACCTTCCGAATTATATCCCATCGAGTGCTTTTCACGCTCGCGTGAAAGATGGCGGAATGGGACTGCCGTGCATGAGGTGGATTGTTCCTATAATGACCCTGCGACGTCTCTCCGCAGATCGGGAGAGAATCCTTCGGCTCATGACTGCCTCTGATGACAGTCACTTAACATCTACAGCCAGGGTCAATTCCTTCTTTAAGAGGGACCTGGATAACCGATGCGATGGGTCTGGCCTACAGCAATGTGGTGCCGTCCCTGCCGCGTCGGGTTGGCTTTATGACGGTACTTCCGTCATGTCCGGTAGGGACTACATTGCTGCGATTCAGGTCAGGAACAATTGTTTATACACAAGAGCTAGGGCGGCCCGTGGACGCGATGCTGGGAAAGTTTTCTTCACGTGGCTGTCGCGTACCTGAAACCCTGAATCATGTTTCTCAGCAATATTTTTCAACTCATGGCTTAAGAATACAACGTCATGATGCTCTGTCAAAATACCTGGCACGTTCTCTTGAATAGCGTGGATTTTCTGTCCGAGAGCCCCTGTTCTGTGCCAACGATAGGAAGTGGAAGCCTGACCTTGTGGCCTTCTACATCGATTATGTTCTTGTCATTGATTCACAAGTAACAAATGACCAATTTTCTCTGGCTGAGGACCGTTTCCAAACAGTTCAAATGTACGAAGTCGTAAAGCTCCAGCTTCAAAAACCTTAGACCGAATGGTACTTTTTTGATTATCTGACGTTTGCTTGGCAAGGTCTCATGTCCTTAGATTCGGCCAAGATTCTCTCAGCTACCATCTGCTGCGTCGGGTCACTATAAAGATCCTAGCTGTTCGAATCCTTTCGTGGACGGAGCGACTTTGGAGCGCTCACCAGAAGATGAATTTGCAGCTGCTGAAGAGGTCCTATGTTGCTAATCGACGAGTCTTATAACTTTGTGTTGTCGATTTGAGCACTACCTTTAAGTATGCGCATGTATTTTTCGATGTATGCGGCGCGATATCGTTCTGTATCTTGTGAATAGATATTTTTAATATCATTTTAAATATTTCATCAATCACACACTAGATGAAGCAATTATACCCCAATCTTCAGTTGAAAAAATTAGCTGATCTACGTAAGCTTGCAACCGTATAAAGAGAAAGATTATTTCAAGAATCAAAAGGGTTTCACTACTATGTCTGTCATGATAAAATTTTTAAAAAATCTGTGACTAAGGTGCAACACCCATTGGTTGAATTTGTGTGGAATGACAGTTGTGTGTGTCTGTTGGTAATTGTTAGGGGAAATCTAATCGAGCAGAGATCTACAAATTTGAAAAAGAATAGACGAAAACATATCCGGAATGCACATTGGACTTCGATTTTTCCTTTGTTTTAATACTCAGTCAAGATGTGAAATGCCCTAATGAAAGAGCTTCAATTTTTGGCAGTTATCTGGCGTTAAGATGATTTCTACACATGTCCAGAGAATTTTCAGTTAGATGGAAGAACAAAACTGCTTAAATTTAAAATAATGTAATAATTTTTTCTGGTTTTAACGGTATTTTTAAAAAGTATATGTTCGTAAAATAAATTCTTGTGATCGATTTCATTTTTTTTTCTGCATTTTGAAACTATCATTCCCGTTGCATTGGTGAAAATACCCGAATATAGTGAAATAAAATAAATAATTATACAGGGTACCTTATCAGTTGCAACTTTAATATTTAATTTAAAAACATATGAAATTTACTACTACAATTTTTTTTCTGAGTCTAGATTTCATAAAAGAAGCCTTCATTAGATGCTATGAACATGCTTGTTACAGTCCTGGCAATCACTTCTGAGCATATCCGGATACTTTTTCGAACTGCTTTTTAAAAGAAGGCGGTGGGTTTTTTTCGCCGTGATTAAAAATACTATAATAAAATATCATAAAAACTAATTAGATAAGTTGTTTACAATTTTCTTTATTTAGAAACGTGAAAGTAAAAGAAATGCATTCTAATTTTTATTTACGTTTTTCGTAGGAACTCTTATCAAGGTTAAAAGTATAATGTGTCTAAATATCAGAAAATAAGTCGAAAATCACTATGAAGGAGACACTTAGTTCGTTTGGAAAGATTTTAGTTTATAAAATTCAATAAGTTCCGAAGTTCATTTGTAAAAAAGAGACTGGAACGTGTGCAGCACGCCCAGTGTACGCTGCCGAAGGCAATGTCTTCCAACTCTAGGTTTGTTTGGATAAATTTCCGTTTAAAAATATAAAATCATGAAAATTTTGAATTCGTCTGCAAAAAGAGATTGGAGCGGGCGTAGGTCTGCCAAAGAAAGATCATCTACTAAATCTAGTTCGTTTGAATGGATTTTCATTTAAATATATAAAATTACACAAATTAGAGTGTGCATGCTACAAAAGAAAATATCCCCCCCCCCCCAACATTACCCCACCATTGGGAATAAAATGCTCATTGTTGCGGGGAGGGACATAAGTTAAATTTTTGTTTCGCCGTTTATTATAAAGTGCAATACTCCTTTAGATTTAGACATTCATAAATCTGTTCATAAAAAAACTCCTTGGTTAACGATTTTTCCAGTGTGCCTTACATCTCACTTTTTTGGGTGGATTTGTTACGTCACAATGCTTTACTTGCGCTTTGATCTCATTGGTTACTGGAACATGGTCTTTCAGTGCTTTGTTAACTGACGTTTGAGTTTTCATTTTCCATTCATTGAGGAAAGTGATGTTTTTATACATTGATGGTATGAGTCCCAGTACTCACGAAACGTTTACGCCTGGATATTTTCTCAGTGCTTCATTTATATATTGCGTGTCCAAACATTGGCTTTTAGAGATTTATGTAACTTAACGTCTGAATTCATTACAGTTGCACATATAAAAGATAAGCTTTATTTGAAGCACATCTTTAAGCTCAATCAATACAATGAACCTCAATACGAGTGCAAAATTAGCCGGGGCCAGGAATAGAACCTGAGATGACAGCATACTATGCTGTAGCTTTAACTACTAAGCTTTCGTAGCCAATATCCTAAACTCGCTAGTTTCTCACTTTAAACCATACTGGGAAATGTTACCGACCATCAACTAGGCAGCACAGAATGACGGGGTAACTATGAATAAATTACTAATCCATCGATTCGCATTCTATATATTTATGCACACATAAATAAACGTTAGAATTTATTGAAGTTACACACACACACACATATGCATACATAAACACATAATGCTTTATTTCCGACTTTAACTACAATTAATACAATAAACCTTAACACGCAAAAAGAAATTTAGCCGAAACCAAGAATCGAATCTGAGATGCAAGCGTTACCATACTGTTGCTTTAACCACTAAACTACCTTGATTGATAGCCTAAGTTTGGCAATAGTTTAAGTTTAAATGGCCAACACGGTTCAAAGTGAGAAATTTCCGAGCTTAGAATATCAACCAGGGTTGTTTAGTGGTTAAAACAGCACGGTACGCTGTCTTCCCTCGATTGATTCCTGTCTCCGCTAATTTTCGTTCGTCTTGGATTTATTGTATTAAATTGTCTTTATGGTTTGAAATAAAGCGTTATTTATCAATGTGTAAAGAGATATGATCTATATCTCTTAGATCCCTGTATATGATCTATACATCTTATACATGCACTTAATACACTAAAAATAAGATAAGTTTGAAGATGCATACCACAGCGGAAAACTCACTTTCGACCTTTATTTTCAATAGTTAGTCCTGTAGCCGAAATCTTTTGTGCGTCTCTGTAAATAAACGTTAAATGCTACACATTTTGTACTCCTGAAAAAGCATTTTGTCGTCCTGTTCAGTGATGTATATCAATATCATTATGTTTGAAATATATACACAGCAAACATTAATGAAATACACAGCAAACATCCCCCCCCCCCCCGCCGAGTATAATGTAACGGAAATCTTTTGTAAGACTCCGTAAATGAATTATAAGTGCTATACACGTCATCTTTTAAACTAACATTCTATAGTAAACTTCAATAATATATAAAAATTAAATGGTGATCTGACTATACAGGGTGACAAGAAATAACTTGGACGAAGTTTGAAACCAAAAATCTGTAACTACCACTAAAATTATAAAGTTATTGTCATAGGGAATTGATTCTAGAAAGCTAATAAACAGGTGTAAGGAAGTTAGTTGTGATAACCATTATGGTTAACAAACGATCTGCCATACTTGAATTACATAAGCAAGGGATGAAACAATGTGAAATTGTTCAACGATTGAAAGTGCCTAAGCAGACGGTTTCATACACAATCAAAAGGTTTCAAGAACTCGGACATGATGCTGACGGGCCAGGAAGAGGAAGAAAGCACACGGTTAACACATCAAGAAACCGTGCAGTTATCAAAAAGCGAGTTCACCGAAATCCTAGGATTTCAATGAGAAAGGTTGCAAGAGAGATGAAGATCAACAGAGAAACCGCACGTTTGATGGCAAGAGTAGAGCTTGGTCTTCACCCTTACAAAATGAAAGAGGCTCAAAAGCTAACAGCAGAGAACAAACGCATAAGACTTCAAAGATGTAAAGAACTGTTAAAGCGGGCCGCAGTTGATCGATGGCAATCATTTGTCTTCACAGATGAGAAACTGTTTTCGATTGAACAAGCACACAATAGCCATAATGATAGTTTGGTCAGCAGAAGCACCTGGACCTTCTTGCATTGTTGAACGGCGTCAACGACCCAAATCTGTAATGGTTTGGGGTGGGATATGTGCTAGTGGGAAAACACCACTTGTTTTTGTTGATCAAGGGATAAAGATTAATCAACAAACATATCGCAAACTCATTTTGGAAGATGTTGTCTTACCTTGGTCACAAAAGTTCTTTGGAAACAAAAGATGGCCTTCCAACAGGATTCCGCACCTGCACACAGAGCTAAAGGCACTCAAGATTGGTGCAAGACACATTTTCCTGACTTCATTGGAGCTCAAGAATGGCCACCGTGTTCCCCAGATTTGAACCCAATGAATTATTCTGTTTGGTCCATCTTGGAGACAAGGGTGTGTGCTAAACCTCATGAAACTTTGGCATCCCTGAAGAAATCCTTATGCAAGGAATGGGATAAAATATCAGAAAGTGAGTTGCGGCCCATAGCCGAAAATTTTGTGACACGTTTAAAGCTCTGTATTAAGGCCAAAGGTAGCCACTTTGAAAATTTGTAAATATATTAGACGAAATAATGTATTCATATTTATTTTGAAGTTTGGTCGTAATAATTTCATTAGCATTAAAGTTATAATGTATCATGTGTGTCCAAGTTATTTCTTGTCACCCTGTATTTATGAGAGTTAGAGCTCGGTGAGACAAAATTCATACACTTTTCAAGTTTATTTTAAACTTTGCATGAATCCACTGTAAAACAAAAGAACACACAGAAAATAATTCGGGCAGGAAATTTTAACAGCCCGTCATCAACCAATGTAAACACATATCAATAAGAGCACAAGGTTACAAATGAATAGAAAGGACAGACAGAAGAGCTTAGAGAATGACAGATGGCGCTGGCTGAAAGATAAATACCAAACACACAGAAAAGTGTTGCCAAAAGGATAGAAAAAAATAACAGAAACGAAGACAGAACTGGAAATAAAAAATACACAAATTGGATTAAAAAAAAAAGAATGAATAAATGAAAAATAAAAAAACTAAGAGAAAACGCAAGAACATACCCCCCCCCCCACACCATGATAAAATGAAGAGATAAAAAAACATAATTATTAAAATAATTTCCAAATGGGGGAGAGAGAGATCATGGACTAGTTTATCGGAAATTTTAAAAATAAAACATTCTTTGTGAAAATTCGAATGAGTGGGAAAGATAGGAGGAGAGAAAATTCTAGCCAAGGAGAAATTGAAACATTGACTTGAAATTCAACAGAGAGCACAAAGCATTTTTTAAAATTTTTAAATGGTCCCGTAAACTTGTCAATGATCTTATCATTTCCTTTTCTCTTTCCAGATTGGAAATTACTTTTGTTCTTCTGTTCCTTCTTTTCATTTTATCAAAGACCAAAAACTAGTATTTTCTTTTACTTATTCGTTTCTTTATTCTAATTCGTTAACTTATTTTTATTTATTTCACTGTTTTTTCTGTTAGTTTTTACGATCATTTTGGCAACACTTCCCTCTTCTGTATGTGCTCCTCTGTGATTGGTGTTGAACTTTCAGCTAGTGCAACCTGTCTCATATTTTGTAAGGTCTCCTCTCTATCGTTTCTGTTCGTTTATGACCTTGTTTCCCTACGGACATGTGTTTACAATGGCTGATGATGGACTTAAAATTTCGTACCCGAAACGCCTCAGTAGTTTTTTTTTAATTTTAAGGTGATTCATAAAAAGTTTTAATTGTTTGTTATTTTATTACCAGTTTATTCGGTGCTGTTTCCTTTATTTTTCAGGTATGTTGGAAAGTGTAAAAAAGGCCGTTAATAAGTTATTTTAACGGCAAACAGATTACTTATTGGTACTTATTAATTTTTATACGAAAATTAAAGTTTATGACAAAATATTTAAAGATAATTTAATTTTCGTAAATTGGTAAATTAAAAACGGTCGTTTTGTCTTTCGATCTAGAATATGTTGAAACTTCTTAAAAATATCATAACTTGTTAATTTTTTTGGTACAAGAATTGGAATTTTTTAATGTTCTTATACTAAGGTACACATTTTTCTAAACATAAGTAGTAGCGAAACAAGGCCGTATATAAAAAAATAACTTCGTGTTTAATAGGTATACACTAAATTATGAAAGTACTTACTATACTATACTATACTTACTTATTATATGTATGTGTGTAGCATCCGTAGCATAAGAGGTAATCGGCATAACCCCCTATTTTCAATTATCTGGTATAGCAACTAAATATGCTGGGCAACTGCAAATGTAGAGAGACGGAGTGACATCTTATAATTTCTATGGGCTTTCTTACTTAAGTGCGTTAAAGAAAACAGAAACAATAAAATCCAGAAGCACTAGGGTTAAATCAAAATTCAGCTTAAAATACGTTACGAATTGGCAAACTTCAAAAAATCTAACTTTTTCTTGTATAACAATTTAAAGATTTTTATTTACAAATGAATAAACTTCGTAAACCAGTCGCAAAAGTAATTGCCAACCAGTATGAGAAATCGAACAAAAATCATGAAAAAAGCTGTATTGCTAATATTTTTAGTCCACTATATAAAAGTTAGTACAGAAACAATATCTAGTAAATTATTCGAACTATTCTCTTGATGAAGCTGTCTCTGATACAGCGCATTATAAGTTACGATACGACTTCTATGACAGCTGTTAAGGGTTAATTAAGCTTACTTTATCAAAAAAAAAAAAAAAAAAAAAAAAAAAAACTAGTAACAATCTATTACTAAAATGAGAGATTTAGAAGTTTATATTTTCAAGCAAATCTTTTTTTTTTATTCTACTTTTACATATTTTAATTGTTCCACTTTTTAAAACAAAGCAAAATGACGATAACCAGTTTTATAATATTACTATATTTTTTTGATCAATTTTTCTTGTATATTAATAGCTTGACAAAAAAATGCTCTGTAAACAGCAATTCATGGAGATCTAAACTATTGGCTTTTTCCTTAAATATTGCACCTAGACACATACTTTTAATTGCAAAGTTTCATAAAAAATAAGTAAAATTTAATGACATATTGCAACTCCATGGAGAAGGGGATCTATTTGAGAACACAAACTAAATTTTTATACGACCCCCTCCAATCCCCCCCCCCCCCGTAGAGTAAAATTTTCAATTAGGAAACAATTCCTTATCTACACCTGAATTAAAAGATGAATTTTGATGATGTACCAAAGGCTGTGATATATTTTTAATGAATCTCTATTTGTATGTAAATATTTCACTAATCTTTTAATATTAATCCATATTTAATGTATGGAAGACTGAAAAGATGCTACATAGTAAAATCTTCCAAGACAGAATTAACATAGAAGGAAAAAAAGAAGCGTTGCAGAAAATTTTCCTTCTTAGAAGGTGTAAATGCAGAATGAAAATATTATTGCATTGGTTTTTCATGGATCAAAACATTTTTCCTTTTAAGACGGTGCTCCCTCATAGTCAGGTTCTTTTTTAATGGTTTTATTGTATTTAATTTTTGCCTTTAAATTTACTGTCCTTTTTAAAAAAAATAATTTTAAAGTTTAATTGTAAAATAATGGCGAATTAAATATAGGGGAGAATGAGGTACAGTGGAGACCACGCTTTTTATTGTAATTATTTATTAAATTTCTTTTAGGCTAATTGATTACAGAACAGGATTGATTACTTATAGCCTTCAAAACACATCGTTAGCTCAGAATGAACCATTTTATCCTAACTGATTGTTTTGAGCTTCTAAAAAGTACACATTTTTATCATCATAATTTTCTTTATTATTAATTGTTATACAGTGGTGGCCAAAATTGTGGACACTTCTAGGTAGCTTTCATTACAAAAAGTAAAACTACCTATTGCAACCGTCCGGGGAAAGCCCATCGGTAAATTTTGCTATATTTTCGTCGATCATGACCCCTAGATCCCAAAACTATCCTCCGTTGAAATGTTGACTTATATATACTTTATACAGGGTGATTCAAAGAAGATGGGAAAAAAATTAAGGGGTAATAGTCTACATCAAGACAAACAATATTAAATACGAAACCAAGGGTCCCAAGCGTTTTTCAAAGGAGATAGCCGCCATTAAAGTTTAGGTTCCAAAATTTCAAATAAACATAAAACACGGAAAAATTGGTCGATTGATTTGCGGTTTTCACGAAAACTATTCTTTATGTTGGTATTTTCTTGAAAATAAATTATAAAGATAAATTCCGAAAAATGTCGATAGAGGGCGCTTTAGACTTTCAAGTTACGAACAACTGTTTTTTGCCATTATTTTTTGCATCTCATTAAATGGTTTCGCAAGCTTAGACTTAAATTTTGAGTTCAAAATCTGAATAGTTGGGAGTGGTTAAGTAGCTCAAACTGAACTGTGTTCAGAGGGTTCAAATTTGAAATGATTATTAAAAAACGAAAAAATTGGTCGATTGATTTGCTGTTTTCACTAAAACTATTCTTTATGTCGATATTTTATTGAAAATAATTTATAAAGCTGAATTTAATAAAATGGCGATAGAGGGCGCTTTAGACTTTGGATTTACGAAAAACTATTTTTTACCGTTATTATTTACATCTCGTTAAATTTTTTTAAAAGCTTAGACATAAACTTAAATTTTGCGCAGAAAATCTGAATCATTGGGAGTGGTTAAGTACCGCAAGCTGAACTGTGTTCAATGGGGGTGGGGAGTTTCAAATTTAAAATGATTATAAAAAACGGAAAAAATTGTCGATTTGTTTCCGATTTTCGCTAAAACTATTCTTTATGTCACTATTTCCTTAAAAATAATTTTTAAAGATAAATTTTTAAAAACTTCGTTTGAGGGTGCCCTTAACTTTAGAGTAGCAAAAAATTATTTTTAAACGTTATTTTTTCTATGTAATTAAATGCTTGCAAATGCTTAGACTTAAATTTTGAACTCAAATTCTGAATAGTTGGTAGGGAATAAGAAGGACAAACTGAACTGTGTTCAAGAGTTGAAATGGTACTCTCCCCACCCCTCGAACACAGTTCACTTTTGCGCTACATAATTACTCACAACGATTCAGATTTTGAGCTCAAAATTTATCTATAAGTTTTTACAAGCATTTATTAGGTATAAAAAATACCAGTTAAAAATAGTTGTTGGTTACTCAAATGTTTAAAGCGCCCTCTAACGGAATTTTTTGAAATTTTCATGGCATAAAGAATAGTTTTGGCGAAAACCGTAAACGAATTAACATTTTTTCCGTTTTTTATGATAATTTAAAATTTGAACCTCCCCACCCCCATTGAACACAGTTCAGTTTGCTCTACTTAACCACTCCCAACGATTCAGATTTTAGGGGCAAAATATAAGTTTGTCTAATCTTCTAAAAAAAATTAACGAGATGCAAATAATAACGGTAAAAAATAGTTTTTCCTAAATCCAAAGTCTAAAGCGACCCCTATCGTCATTTTTTGAAATTTTACCTTTATAATTTATTTTTAATAAAATACCGACATATAGAATAGATTTAGTGAAAACCGCAAATCAGTCGACCAATTAATTTTTCCATTTTTAATGTTTATTTGAAATTTAAACCTCTGAACACAATTCAGTTTGTGCTACTTAACTACTCTCAACTATTCAGATTTTAAGCTAAAAATTTAAGTTTAAGTCTAAGCCTGCGAAACCATTTAATGAGATGCAAAAAAAAAAAAGGCAGCAAAAAACAGTTGTTTGTTACTTTAAAGTCTAAAGCGCCCTCTATCGACATTTTTCGGAATTTCTCTTTATAATTTATTTTCAAGAAAATACCTACATAAAGAATAGTTTTAATGAAAACCGCAAATCAATCGACCAAGTTTTCCGTTTTTTATGTTTATTTGAAATTTTGGACCCTAAACATTAATGGCGGGTATCTGCTTTGGAAAACGCTTAGGACCCTTGGTTTCCTATTTAATATTATTTGTCTTGATGTATACTATTACCCCTTAAAGTTTTTCCCATCTTTTTTGAATCACCCTGTATATAGATATAGCCATATATATATATATATATAGAAATATGTATCTGAATTTTGTCATGCTGTAACTCTCGAATTTATGAACCAATTTGGATGAAATTTTTTATGTGTATAATAGGAGTACTAATGTTTCGAACGAGTTTGTTGGCCAGCTTCATCCACTATCTTGTTTCAAAATGGTGGCCATTTGATTATTTTGAAGTTTTTATGTTTAACTTTGTATACTTATAGAAAAAGTTCCGTTTCACAAAATGCTAATTCTTATATCATTTTAAACAGATTGTTGGAAACATCAAAAGGCATTTTAAACAGTCATACAATGTAGGTTAACAACATGGGTCATTTTAAAGAAAAAGTTTGAAAACATAAAAATTACCGTAAGTGTCCACAAATTCAAATAGCCTCCATTTTGAAACAAGATCGCGGTTGAAGCAGTCCAACGAACTCTGTCGAGACATTAGTACTTCAACTATGCACACAAAGAATTTCATCCAAATCTGTTCATAAATTCGAGAGTTACAGCACGAAAAATTTCAGATATCTATATATATATATATACATATACAGGGCGTCTGAAAAGTCTGGAAACGGCCGAATAACTCGAAAAATACATATGAGATTGAAAAACGTAAAGATATGTGTTAAATATTTTTAAATAAGCTACTTGGTGATACCAAATTTGGCCTTCGAAACCTACCCCCTGGGGGTCAGAGGGGGTCCAACTTTGAAATCTTAAATTATAACCCCCATTTTTTATTAGATTCGGATTCTACGGACAAAAATACGTAACTTTTGTATTGATGTTTATTTCGAATCCTCGTTTATCACAGTGTAATCAAGCATATTAAATCGATACATATTTCGGCTTTTCCAACGGGATTTTCCCTAATCGAAACTGATTGGGCAGAATTTTTGACGTCAAATTCCTCGTCTTTTGCAGGAATAGCGTTTCCTGAAAATCACCCTTGGCGATTATTTCGATAGTGCTACACTGTTAAAAATTTGACCCATTTGTTGCAGCGTCACTCCACAGCTTTTATAGAATATCTCTTTTATGACCAATGAGAATGCTCCATAACACATTAAAGTAACCGTTTTCTATAAAAGCAGTGGAGTGACGCTGTAGCAAATGAGTCAAGTTTTTTTCAGTGTAACACTATCGAAATAATCGGCACCGGTGATTATCAGGAAACGCTATTCCTGCAAAAGATGAGGAATTTGATGTCAAAAATTCTCCCCAATTAGTTTCGATTAGGGAAAATCTCGTTGGAAAAGCCGAAATATGTATCGATTTAATATGCTCGATTACACTGTGATAAACGAGGATTCGAAATAAACATCAAATACAAAAGTTACGTATTTTTGTCCGTAGAATCCGAATCTAATAAAAGATGGGGGTTATAATTTAAGATTTTAAAGTTGGACCCCCTCTGACGCCCAGGGGGTCGGTTTCGAAGGTCAAATTTGGTATCACTGAGTAGCTTATATTTACGTTTTTCAATCTCATCTGTATTTTTCGAGTTATTCGACCGTGTATAGGGTTTTTTATGCTTTTCACTAGAAAAATTCATTGAAATAATATATTAATTTAGTTTACTATTTGGATTTTTTATTTTATCCAGTAAAAGGTTTCTAAAATACGACCTACTTGTTTTGATGTTCTAATGTGTAAATATGAACTTCCCCTCCCGAATAGAAAAAGTATGTCTTCAGTTTTTTGGGGCGGAGTATGTAAATATTCTGCGTTACGACGAGTTCTGCTTTTTTTTATCATTTAATTCAGGGGGGCAAATGGACGTGCATGGAATTTTTTAAATAATTTTTACAATGTATAATAAATTGTAAGGCAAACTGACCTGCGTGTTTCGATCTTTTATCATATAAATATGCACCTCCCCTAAGAAATAGAAAAAAAAATTTCTTATTTGAGGGTGGTATGTGTGTAAATTATGCGTTTCCATATATTCTGTTGTTTTTAAAAAATCATCTAATACGGCTGATGTGGGTGTATGTTTTTATTATTATTACAGAAAAAATATAGGACAAAATATTAAGATATAAAGTTATAAAACATTTTTTGGCTGTGCAACGGATGAAGAAGTATCGTAAATTCATTGTACTTACGGAACTCGTTATTTTCCAAGTGAAATATCGGTATTTTCTTTATAAAATAAATAAAGCTACTATAAACATTCGTTATTTTGCCTTCTTTAACAAATGATTTTCAATAAGAAAATATTCGTAGTTAGCATTTCTTATTGAAATGAAATTGAAATGCAATCTTATTGAAATTATTTCCTACTCTAGAAATTGCAGGATCCTTAGGAACCCTGAAATTTTAGTTTCGGGGTGGGATTATACGTTTTCATAATTAATTGCTGCAACAACAAAATAATATGGCAGGGAATTTTTCGACAATTTTTGTTGATATATCATGATTTTTTGTAAATTAATATGTATTTTGTTTAATTTAAAATTGTTTTTCATAAATTTAACCGCTTAATGGATCAATATTTCTGGTAAAAATTTTCAAATAATGTCTAATTTAGCATATCTTTTACACAATTTTTAATCTTTTATGAAGGGTTATTTCAAAGAGAAACTTTTGCCTTATTGAATCAGAAAAATGCTCGGATTAAATAATGCAATATTTAAAATTAAATTTTACTGGTGAGATAAATAAATTATGATTGAAGCATGGATGACCGGCAAATCATGATAGGAAAAATAACGGTTAACATGCCAAATTTAATTTTTCTAGGCCTTTCAGTATCACAAAATTGCATTTTTAGAAAGTTTTTTTTTTCCTGCGCTCCCCTTGAGTTCGTGGTATGGACATAAGAGATAGTCTATATTTGATTCGGGGGGAACACCATCCTTTTAGTATCATTGCTTTTGAAATCAGTTCGGTAGTTCCACAGATTTTCCTCTACAAATAAAGTAATTTTACCTCTTTATAATATAGGTATATTTATAGATTACTAAAGCATTGCATTTATTAAAATTATTTATAATTGGTTAATATTTATAATTAATTGATTGGATAAAATAAAAGCACAAATGGAAAAATAATTTAATATATTTCTATTAATTTCTATGGCAGAAGCATATAAAACACTTTACTTATCGAAACAACCGTTAGTAATTATTTTCAACCAACATGTGTTCGCTAATGCGACTACTTTGGTGAAGAAAGCTCTGGCCTATCAAATTTTGTGTTGGTAAAATATCTGTTTCAGAAAATAAAATATGTATCTTGATGTATTTTGTTCGATTACAATCGCGATCTTCGAAAATCCGAAAAAAAGGGCTTAAAAAACAATCATAATTTATTTATCTCACCAGTAAAATTTAATTTTAAATATTGTATTATTCTATACGAGCATTTTTCTGATTCAATTAGGCAAAAATTTCTCTTTGAAATAACAGGTGATAAAAGATTAAAAATTCTGTAAAAGATATGCTAAATTAGACATTATTTGAAAAATTTTACCAGAAATATTGATCCGTTAAGCGGTTAAATTTATGAAAAACAATTTTAAATGGAATGAAATACATATTAATTTACAAAAAATCATGATATATCAACAAATATAGTCTAAAAATCCCCTGCCTTATTATTTTGTTCTTGCAGTAATTAATCAATTATGAAAACCCATCCCGCCGTCAAATAATGAAAATTATCCTTTTTCTATTTCTTAGAGGAGGTGCATATTTATACGTTAAAAGATCGAAACGCGCAGGTCAATTTGCCTTACATGTTATTCTACATAGTAGAAATTCTTTAAAAAACTCCATGCACGTCCATCCGCCCCACTGTATTAAATGATAAAAGAAAGAAAAAGAAAAGAAGACAGAACTTATCGGAACGCAAAATATATACTTACCCCGCCCCCAAAAACTGAAGATATACTTTTTCTATTCGGGAGGGGAGGTTCTTATTTACACATTTAAACATCAAAACAAGTAGGTCGTATTTTAGAAACCATTAACTGGATAAAATAAAAATCCAAATAGAAAACTAAATTAATATATTTCAATGAATTTTTCTAGAGAAAAATATAAAAAACCATATACACCGTAAAAAATTTGAGTCATTTGCTACAGCGTCACTTCACTGCTTTTATAAAAAAGTTACTTTACAGTGTTATGAAACATTCTTATTGGTCATGAAAAAGATGTTCTATAACAGCTGTGGAGTGACACTACAGCAAATGGGTCAAATTTTTAACTGTGTACACTGTTAAAAATTTGACCCATTTGCTGCACCGTCACTCCACAGCTTTTATAGAATATCTCTTTTATGACCAATGAGAATGCTCCATAACACATTAAAGTAACCGTTTTCTATAAAAGCAGTGGAGTGACGCTGTAGCAAATGAGTCAAATTTTTTTCAGTGTAGCACTATCGAAATAATCGGCACCGGTGATTTTCGAACGCTATTCCTGCAAAAGAAGAGGAATTTGATGTCAAAAATTCTCCCCAATTAGTTTCGATTAGGGAAAATCTCGTTGGAAAAGCCGAAATACGTATTGGTTTAATATGCTCGATTACACCGTGATAAACGAGGATTCGAAATAAACATCAAATACAAAAGTTGCGTATTTTTATCCTTAGAATCCAAATCTGTAATAAAAAAAATGTGGGTTATAATTTAAGATTTTATAGTTGGACCCCCTCTGACCCCCAGGGGGTCGGTTTCGAAGGTCAAATTTGGTATCACTGAGTAGCTTATTTAAAAATATTTAACACGTATATTTACGTTTTTCAAACTCATATGTATTTTTCGAGTTATTCGACCGTTTCCAGACTTTTCGGACACCCTGTATATAGTATCTATATGTAAGTCAACATTTCAACGGGGGGTGGTTTTGGTATTTATTGGTCACGATCGACGAAAATATAGCAAAATTTCCCGAAGTGCTTTCTTCCGGACGGCTAAAAAAAGCATAGTATTTAATTTACTTTTTGGAATGAAAGCTACCTAAAAGTGTCCACAATTTTGTCCACCACTGTAGATAAATGAGAAAAAGCAGTTTTTCTGTAAAAGTAAGATACAGTCGGCTCTCATTAATTCGAACTCGTCGGGACCACCAGAAATGTTCGAATTATCCGAAGTTCGAATTATGGAAAGTATGATAGGAAAACATGCTTAATATGGTATATTACAAAATAATTAATGTTATTGTGTTTTTTTTATTTATTTCGTCTGTTATTATTAGAATATGACTTAATATCAAATTAGAATGCATATAATCTAACTAAAAAATTAGAAACAAACACAATGGAAGGAGAAATTAAAGCGTCACTGATGGAAAGACGTGGCGCTAAGAAAGTGGATATCAAATGCATTGGATTATACATATGTTTGTTCGGAACAATTTCCCCAAAAATCAAAGAAATAAAGTTATTCAAATGATCTGAATCCGTGTGAAAAAAGCGAAAAATGAAAAATCGGAATTCTCGTTAGTTCGAATTAACCGAAGTCAAGAAAAAATGAGTTCGAATTAATGAAAATTTTTAACGTTATTCTTCCATTGAAAATTTCGGGACTTCATGTTTAGCTCGTATTAAACGAAGATTCGAATTATCCGATTTCGAATTAACGAGAGTCGACTGTACTTGTTTCTATTTAATATTAAATTTGTTCAAACAAATCTTTAAATAACATTTTTATGAGTATGTATTGAATATCAACAAGGGTACAGCGGACCAAAATTCACTCCATTTCTGTAATGCAGAATTTTGAAAATATTTAATAATTGCTCGTTATAAGATATTGCTGACAAATACCGTAAAATGGGGTGAATCGGAATACTTTTCAACTTCAACGTTAAAAAAAAGCAACAAGTGATTTTTTAATTTTTTTATTTTTCTACTAGAAACTTCGGTCTTTTTCTGTTCTTTACTTTTTAAGCAAAAACGAAACATTTTTACTGTTTATATATGTATTATTTACTTTTTTAATGGTGTTCCGATTCACCCCGCAGATAGGGACGAATCGGAACAAATGTTATAATCTCTATTTATTCCAATTCAAACTTTAATAGAGTTAATAAAAACAGGTAATAATGATAAGGGAGGAATAGGAACACGTAGTTACTGTGAAACCAAGCCTTTATCTCATATGCAAGTAAAGATATGCCTTTTTGAAAATTAAAAAACAACTTTGAAATCAAGAAAAAATTAAATTTATTTTAAGAAATTATATTTGAATTGCAGAAGTAGAATTTAATACAAATTCAGATCTGTTCTGTGTTAGCCTTTACTAGAAGTCATTGGGTAAGTGAATCTATTGAGTAGCTCCAATCGCTGCATGTATTAATATGATCTACTAATACGCCCTCATCCCCACCCTTAGTACTGTTTGCATCCCTCTCTTTTTTAATTGGTTTTTCATTTTGAGATGTTTGTGTAATTTTGTGGATGTCACAGAATAATTCTGTGCAGTTTTTCTAACTAATTTGGTATTTTTGAATTCTTTTATTGTGTGTTCCATGTCTGTTGGATTAGGCGTTGACTTTTTTGTTTAACCAAGTAATTTCTAGGCACCTTTAAACTCTTCAAGTAATTAGAACAAACAAAATATTGTTACAATACCTATTCTTACATATGTTTTCATATATTACATGAAACTATTACTGTGTAGAAAAATTAACCGTAAGAGAAAACGTGTTCCGATTCACCCCGTAAATCTTAAACCTCTGATTTTTCAAGTCGTTTTTTATTTTTTCATTATGTAGTTTAGAAATAAATAGAATTTAATACAGAATATCGTTTACAGGTCTATCATTAATTAAAAATCCCCTCTCTTAGGTTTAGAATACGAAAAATACTGAAGTTACATACAAAGTTTTGAAGGCATTGAAAAAATGAGGTTTTTAAGGATCCTCTTGAAAAAATTTTTATATACCCCAGTAGTTGTGCAAACATGTCAAAACTGAATTTCCCAACTCTTAATGTTATTACCTTCTTACAAAAAATTGATAACTAAAAATGTCAGCAAATATATTTATAATAAATTTATTTGTATGACCGGGAAGTTTCGTTCCTATTCACCCCGTTTTACTGTAAATACTACTTTAAAGTAATTATTTAATAGTAAATAAACAAAAATACCTATTTAATTAACATAGTGTTTTGGTTCATATTTATTGCTTTTAAAACAAGTATCCTATTGACTGTAGTCTGTTATTACTAAAATAATTTGACAAGATCTGAAATTTTATCGAATATTTTAGATGTAACATGAAACAAATTTGGAATCTAAACTTTGATTATTAATTTATTGTTTATATCAGTGTTATCATCGCCCTCAGGTGCAAAAGTATTTCGAAAAAATTTCAGGCTCACGATTATTTTGGAATTTTATTTTCAAATTTGAATGTGCGCTGATTTTTTTTTTTTTTTTTTTACTTAATAACTTTTCACTTTATTTGCAATTTTTTCTGTATCTTAATCTGTTATTTAAAAAAAATGTAAGTTTTTTGATAATTTTTCTGTTTTTTACACATATTTTGTTTGAAAATATCATTTGCAAATTTACATTATTATGTCATTTTGGAGGTAAAGAAGAAATAAAGAGCACTTAAATGAATAAAATATAAATTCATATTGCATTTCAAATAATACTTAATAGTTAACTACTCTGCCTCAGTGGGTGGAGCATGGTACCTCGCTTTTGGGGTACACTGGTTAATTTTATGAGCGTATACAACTATTTTTTTTAAACAAATGTATTTGAGAAGATTTTCTGAAAAATTCTGAGACACGTAAAAATGATTAAGGAATGTCCCAAAATATTTTGAAGTATATTGGACTTTCCATCAACAGAAAAAATTAACTTCAAAAGTGGTCCGCTGTGCACCAGTCTATATGCATTTCTGGTAAAAAAAAAATTGGACTGAGCCGAATTTTATGGATTTTAACAAGGATCAGACCGGTGAAACACAATGATTTTTAATACGGGTTAGGTCGAGACCGGTACAGAAAATTTCACTCTGTGCAGACCTAAGAAGAAGGAAGCCAGTTTTGGTTCGGTATGAAAAAATACATTAGGCTCGGCCCGGTTCGGTCCCAGAATACAGATATTTTTTACAGCCTCACTGGGACGATATAAAGCCTAACGTTGTAAGGGCTAAAATAACAAAAAATATGTTAGAAAAAGCTTTGTTTTAAATAAACTGGCAAACATTTACAGAAGTAAGTTGGAAAGGTAAAAATATATAAAATGGATAAAGGCGACAAATATATTCGGGACGTAGGCTCTGTCATTCGCTAGTTTCATCGCTCGCACCCACCCACTTACCACTTTTCAGTGTCTACTTTCTCTTTTTAAATTTGATCGGTTTCAATTTGTGTATGTTTTTCATTTCTATTTAGATTCCAAGGCATACGGGTCGTAAATAAAGATGTTTGACGGGACTGGTGGTCACTTAGCAGCGACAGCGCTTCGCGCAAGGGAGTCGGAGTATTCCGGGCGTAGGTAGGGGTCGTGGACGCAGATAGACCGCACATCGCGGGGTTGAGCCACCCACCCATCCCCAACCGCCGTCCGAGAAAATATATTCAGGATGTAGGCTCGATCGTTCGCTAGTTTCATCGTCCCACCCACTTACCGCTTTTCAGTGTCTTTAATTTGTCTGCTTTCTCTTTTAAATTTGTCCGGTTTCAATTTCTCTCTTTTTTCCCCCCTTTTCTATTTAGAATCAAAGGCATACGGGTCGTAAGTAGAGACGTTTGACGGTGCTCTTGGTCGCTTAGCAGCGACAGCGCTTCGCGCAAGAGAGTCGGGGTATTCGGGACATAGGTAACGGTCATGGACGATGATAGGCCGTTCACAGTGGCGGTTGAACAGGAATGAAATACTTACCTGCAGTTTTTAAAGACGCATTTAAGCATTTTACTAGGAACCAATGTTCGTTTAATAATTATAATACGTTTTTCTGTATGATGAAAAATTTTCACCATTTCTCGTCTTTAATTTATTTAAGTCGAGAATTGTTAAAGAAAAAAATGCGCAAATGAATGCGTCTTTTTTTTATTATATTTTATATTGTTTCGGCAAATTTGAAAAATATTTACTTTTGAAAATGATTTTATTAAAAAAAAAGTTTTATCATTTTTTAAATTTATATATTTAACATTTTTAAAATTAAATTTAAAAAAAAAATCTGAAGCAAAACTAAAATTATATTTGTTATTTAATTAAATGAAAAAAACATTGCAATTTGACAAATAATGTTTCAAGTTAAAACAATTTTAAATTATTCCCCTCCTAAAAAAAAAAAAAAAAAAAAAAAAAAAAAATTAAGAGAAATTTTAGGATATATTGTTTGCAAACATAAAAAAGAAAGAAAAAAAAATCAGTATTATAACTCGATAAATAAATTTTTTACATGTTTTCTGGAACTCTTAAAGTAACACTGTTTTGCATCTAATCCCTTAAAACCTAATGAAGTATTTAAACAGACTGTGTGAGTTTTGAAGATATGTAGATGGAATTTTTTGTGTTTAATTCAGGAATGAATGAGGAAAATTTTCCTAATTGGAAATTTTACCCTACGGTGACCGCATAAAAATTTATTTTTTCGTGTTTTCTGAAATACCCCATCCCCCGTGGAGTTGCGACTTCTCATCAAATTTTGCACCCTTTTTTATGAAACTTTGCAGTTTTGGAAATACATGTGTAGAGTTAACATTTAAGAAAATAAGTATTTGTTTCGAATTTTATGAATCATCTTTATGTAAATAATATTTATTTATTCTCTTGTAAGTATACAGATAAAACTGCTGGAATATCAATTTATTTCGTTAATCATGGATTTGTGAGTTGGTAGCATTCTGAATGGACAACCTCTTTGATAAAAAATTTCAAAAGAGTAATAAGGTCAGACAAATGTGTAATAAACATTCCCAAGCATTACAATTCTAATTCAAGCTGAACGTTTGAATGAAACTTTGGATCGTTGCAACAGTGCCAAATATAGTTACGTTGGCAACTTTGCTATGAGAGAATCTGACATTTCGAAAGCTTAATTTGTTTATGAGAATACTTTATTTCATTAAACTGCTTTGAAGTCATTAGCTTATCTCCTCCTTGGCAAACAAATTTAATAAAATTCACAATCTTAAGATTTTTTTACGGGTTAAAAAGAGGAATTAACGGAAATATTTTACATCATAGAACTTTGAATAATGAGTTCTGTACATGTTTTCAGAAAAATATCCTTATTCGTAAGACAAAGGGGAAAGTTTTCTCTTTCAAAAGTTAAAATTTGCATCACACCAAAATGGTTTTTATATTACCATTCTTTTCAGGTAGAAATATTTTTATATTTTTCTTTCAAGTTAATGTGTAAAGCACTTTTCTTTTGCTGTACAAAATTTCCGGAAGCAGTTCTTTTGTATTTCTTACACTATTAATATTCTCATCCGTTAATATTAGTTTTTCGACAACTGTCAATTATCAAGTAAACTTTTTCCTATTCAACAATTCAACCAACATGAAACATTAACAAAGGAAACGTAATTATAAAAATTAACAGAATATTAAAATTAATATTTCTTATTCTTGAGTAGACTCTATATGGCTGAAAATGTTTACTGGAGAATTTGCACCACTCTAAAAATAAATTTTCTGGGTAGAGAAAACTGATTAAAACTGTTTGTTGATTATGGACCACAAAATAAACTTTTGTTTCACAGTAGCGTCTTTAAATCTTTGAAATATATATTGGTTTTAGAATTTTATAAAAAAAAAGAAAGAAAAGTATTTTCGGAATCGCAAGTGCTCGGAAGAGGTCTATTACATTTGCGTAAACAAAAACTATGAGAGCTAGATGAAGAAATATTAGTCTTTTTTTAGAGAAAGTTATTACCATTGCAGAGCCAAATGGGCGAGATCAGCTTTTCATTTCGGCCTTTTTTGAAGCACTTATCGACAAAACCGTTGAAAATACAGAAAAAAGGAAGTCATTAAGAAGTTTCGTTCACTTAAAGTTCTGTTCGAAAGTCTGTTCGAAAAAATAGCATTATTAAACCTTTCTAGAAAATTTAGATATTCGATTTTTCGTCCCTTTTTGCGAAATTTCGAAACGGACTGAAGTTCAGAAATATGAATTAACAACAAAAAAAAAAAAAACATAAAATAAGCACTAACGACGATGCAATTCGTTTTAAAAAATACGAAAGTTAACCCTTTCAAATGTAAATTGCGGTTACAGGTCATCAGTATACTCGAGTTACATTACCTATTAAAATCTCAAAGTGTTCGGATGACTAGTAATAGTTGTAAAAAAATAGATTGCGAAATTCTCGTTTGGAAAATATAAACGCAGATTCAGTTCCTGTTTTTACAACTAAATATCCTAATCCTAATAAGGGAGGTGAAGTTTCTTAGAAATATGCGTGTCGGCTGAACCTAATGACATTTTAAAAAATGAAATACATACACTGTTAAAAAGGTCTATGCGAAAATTTTTTGAATTTCTTCCGTTGCCACCGTAACTGATGTAATGAATGACTATTGATGAATTATCATTTGTGTTATTAGGTATTTTGAGGTTTTTCTGCCAAAGACACTGACAAATTAGAAAAATATGAAATATCTCATGAATTACTGGAGTTGGAAGAATTTGCTTAATACAATTTGATTCAGCATACAAAAATATATCAATATGTTGTCATTTGACACATCAATTATAATGTCCGAATTTTAAGGAATTTAAAAAAGATTTTGTCCCTCCCCCTTCTTTATGTACGGAATTTCAAAAAGCCCTTCATTACGGAGTCTGCATTAGTCTTTTTACTCCAATTTTCAAGTTTTGGTTTCATTTGCTTTGGCTGTGCGTTAATTAGCTCCCAAAAAAGGTTTCCATATATATTAAACATCAATACAATATGCATTATTTCAATTGAAACAGAAAGAAAAAAATAACATTTTGGAGATGAGCGACTGTTATACGTACCTCATAAGGTGCTCAGAATCATTGATTATTCTCTTCAATAAATTTTTATTGTAAAGGTTCGCTTATTTGATCCGCGATTTTCAGATTCAATTAGGAAATAATTTCTGTTTTGAAAAACCGCTGATAAATGACTAAAATTTCTATAAAAGGCGCTCGCCCCGAAGGTGTTGATAAATGATGCGAAAAATAAATTCAAGCAAGTGTTTTACAAATTGTGAAAAAATTACTCAGAATACAGGTGCATAAATTTTAAATAGGTAGGGAAGAGGCGAAATTTTTTTACAATTTTGACTATCTCTCACAATTGTTATGAGGTATTGAAACAAAAATTAATTTACATAAATATTTACACTTCGTTTTTTGTGAAAGTTTTGAATGCATTTATCAAGAATTTCTGACTTGTATCATCATTATAAAAATGTCTAAATTTGTTCACATGTGCCCCGGTGGAAAGGGTAGTTGTGAACATACCCTGGGGGCACATGGGAACACATGCATAAATAAGACAAAAAATAGTGAATAAAAACCGAGATAAAAATTAATTAGATGCTCTCTTTTAAGTTGTGTGCACAAATCAATTGTTTTAACATAGATACAAGAAATTATGCTTAAAATTATACATTAATATACCTAATCCTTTTTTAGTCGAGCTTAGCAAAACTAGGTTGCTTTTATATAAATTATTGAATAATTTTGTAATTTTGTTTTTACTTTTTTTCTAAATGTTATGCAATGAGTATCGCACAAATGTGCATCATGATTTTAAAAATTGCTAAAATTGTGATATAGGAAATAGGTGATTATCACATGAAGAAATTTATATATATATATATATATATATATATATATATATATATATATATTTTGACCAACTAAACTTTACGCTCATAAAATATCTTACAAATGCTTTAATATGGCTTAAGAAAAAACAAATACGTTTAAAACTAGAAATTATTAAGGAATAACAAATAAACATATTGGTTTTTGGAGAAAGCCACCACTTTTAATTCTTATCTAACTCCCATTAAATTAAAACTGTGAACCCTAAAAACGTTGACTTTATAGCTCAATGTTCGACAAGGATAGTTAAATTTCAATCTTGAAAAAAAAAAAAAATAAATAAAAAAACCTTAAAAAAATATACTTGTGAACTGTTCACATCTATCCTCATATGTTCTGTTCGTAACTGCCCCATTTACCAACTTAAGCCCAATTTTTTTTTTTAATTTAATAATTGAAACAAAACACCAAATTTCTGTAGACTTACCCAATTAATGTCACAGCAAAATATAATGTGATATTCTACTTTTTAAAATGGTCTTGAGTGAATTTTTATTTAAGTTACTTTGGAAGACGTTTTTACTGAACACCTTCTAAAACAAAATTAGCAAAAAATTACAACAACCAGAAAACAAAATGGCTGATTGTAATAAAAATTCAGCCAAAACATTGTGCCAGCATTGCCATCAATTGATAATTTTTATTTTTTCCTTCATATTAACTGATTAGGGAACTGCAAGAAATGCGAGTCACCGATTTTGACGAAAGTGATATCGTTGGAAAGATCTCATTGTGAGGAGTAAAAAATTCGATGGAACTACTTGTCGGAAATGAGCCATTTTCTAGGTATCCGACAATTTTGTGTCACGTACTAGATATTGCACACTTACTGGGAAACTGCATTAAGTATTAATCATCTATTTCGACAAGAGTGGTATCATTAGAAAAATCTTATCGAGGGGAATAAAAAAACTCAATTTACTATATTTTTCTAACGATACCACATTCGTCAAAATCGAGACTAAATTATTATGCGATTCCCCAGTAAGCGTGCATTAGCTACGTGACATAAATTATCGGATATCTCGAGAACGGCTCATTTTCGATGGGTAGTTCTATTGAATTTTTTTATTCCTCACACTGCTATCTTTACAACGATACCACTTTCGTCAAAATCGAGACTAAATTATTTTGTGATTCCCCAGTAAGTGTGCATTAACTACGCGTCATAAATTGTCGGATATCTCGAAAACGGCTTTTTTCCGACGGGTAAGTTCATTGAGTTTTTTAATTTTCACAATGCGATCTTTCCAACTATATCACTTTCGTCAAAATCGGTGACTCGCCCTTCTTGCAGTTCCCTAGTGAGTGAAATATGTATTGTTTACGTGTGCCCCGTCTCCTCTACATATTATGTATAATACATTTCGCAGCTTGTAATAAAGGTATTGAATTATTTTTTTTCTGCGGTCTTCTTAAGCTTCCCCTGTCAATTTACCAGTAGTGATTTAGAAAGAGTCGATCTAAAATGATTCTTGGCTTCTCTGGTAATGAATGCATTAATTAGCTTTTAAAATTATGAAATGCGAGATATTACCATATTAAGAATAATTGGTATCGTCCATTAAGCAGATCAAAGAAATATGTTTAGTACCAAAACAATAAAATATCTCGCAAAAATAAGTTTCTTTTCATAAAATAAAATTTCAGGTGGAAATATGCTTCGTTTGATTTAGTGGGCCAGAAATACTTGAAGTGAGGAGGTTTTGATATAGGCTACACATTTATGGAAAATATATTTTAAAAATATTGTTTAATGCCTTTTCAAAAGTTTGACACTATAAAAAGATAAAATGCTTAATAAAATTTTTATATGTGCCAAACAGATTGTATGTTAAATGTAAATTAGGCGAATTTTAGTAAAAAGTATATGAAACATCTCCAGTTACTTCTGTATTTAATTATTATTTTTTAATTTCGTACCATTGTTTTAACATAAATAGCTGATTTCACATCAAAATCTAATCATTCAGGTTATTTTTTTCAGATACAAATTGACGTATATAGTTTAATGTGATAAAAATATTACTAAAGATTATTGATGACGGCTAAATTCGGGAAGGTCCCAGATTATAAAGGCTAAATCAAGTGAAGTAGCAGATTTAATCTTTTTATCTCTCTTGTACCAAAGACACCTTGATTGATTGTACTGTTAAGATTTGACTAAGTAGAGGCAGCATATCCTAATATCCTGCTCTTCTGATTTTAGAATGTGTTATGGACTCCGTGGACATTAATTCTTCAAAATAAATATACACTTATAATAATAACCTTTTAACTAATGTGAGAGAGATTGTAACATAACTAGTGTGAAGTGGTCCACAAAATTTAAAGATTAATAACAGGCGCGATTACCTCATAGGATGGTGTTTTTGTACAAACCTTTTTGTACAAGACTGCTATAAATAATATTCGCTTATTTTTAAGTCTCTGGTGATAGTACTAAAGTTCCACATGAAACAAAATTTTGGTAGTGTTTGTAGTTAAACTGAAAATTACAAGTTAAAGTATAAAAATATAAAAAAGCAGTGGTCTGTGAGACCAGTAACACGAATTAAAGGATAATAATAATAAAACTTGAACACTGAACCACACTGTCTCAACAGAGTTGCATGAAAAAGAAGTTCTTGAACTACAAAAGTATTATCTCATATCTGGCAAATGTCCCAGGTAATTCACAACAACAAACAATAGACTCGTGAATCTTGGATTTAATCAAGTGACAAGGTCAACACTTAAATCTCATTTGAAACTTAACAGATTACCAAATACATGACAGTTAATTGCAACTATTTAACATGTATTAATCATGTGTGTTCTCACATCGATCCTTCTTTGCATATAGATCAAATAAAAAAAAGAAAACACTTTTATCCTTTAAAAAGCATTGCATTGTTAGAATTTCGACTTTCTGGTGGAATGGAATGCACAGGGTCAGAGTAGTTTCAATCCTGTGTGACATGCCAAAAGATAGTCTTATATGTCTGATTTTTCATCAAATGCTAGTGAGTTCTTTGTTATTTCCTTGCAAATATTACGGTTGAAGGCATCATTTTAATGATAGCAGTTGAACCTCCCTTAAAAACAAAGTGATTCAAAATGAGTCTGCCCAACTGTAAATTATGCATAACAAAATGTTTAGAGACTTTCTACAACAAAAAATATAAATTAAACGCAATCATGCATCTGCACTTGAATACGCACATAAATTAAAACGTATTCTGTAATTTTTTAGTGTGATGTAAAATTTACTCTTTTAGTGATTTGTAGGAAATATCAATCCATTATATCGAATGAAAACAAATCTGAATAACAAGATATTGAGAAAAGAAATATCACGTTAAAAATAAACATTTCTTATTTGTATAATGAATTTTATACCCAAAAATGTTCTGTTAATGCTCTCTTGTTCATAAACTAACACAAACACACGCACACACACAAAAGTTTTTGAAGCTCTTTTTAGTTTTTTAAATGAAACATTTTTTGTGTGTAATAAGAGTGAATAAGAACTTCTAAACTGTTTATTAAAAAATCATTTAATTTTCTATTATAGAAGGATTATCTTGCATGTTTAGGTGGATTTTGATTTTAATCTCAGTTCAATCGTAGCGCAATCTCCTTTTCTGCAAAATTCCCTCTGTTTCCCAATTAAAAAAAAGCAACCAAATCTATTCTTTATTTAAAAGAAATCATTTTTCAGACACCTCCGAGAGTTTAATTAAAGCAATAAACATCTATAATTGCTACATTGTAGAAATGAGAAATAGAAGTCATCTAAATTCGGAGCATATTATATACTAGCGAGCTACGCCCGCTAGCTGGGCCACTTTTTCCGAACGAACCTCGATATTAAGCAGTATATAATAAGCAAAAAAATTCATTTAATAAGCAAGTCTTGGTGTTCGAATCCTCAAGCACAAAAAAAGTAAATTAAAGAGCTATGGTTGTTATGCGCCCATTATCCCGTTAAAAATATGATTTCGCACAGTGGTCGCTATGCGCCCACCGGCCTACCGCCCACCGGCGCTACGCGCCGTGGTCGCCATCGTCCCGTTAAAAATATTTGGTTTTGCACGATTGGCGCTACGCGCCCATAAGACATTTTCTCGTATTTTTTGGTTCATCAGAAGCAGACTTTTACGCATATTCTGTATATGTAATCAGTTTTTTTCTACTTTAAAAACTGTCTGCATGATGGTTTAAGAAAAAACGCGCAAAAAAAAAGTTTCGATAGTCCTGTTTTATTTCTAAGTTCAATATTTTAGCGAAAACTACGGTAAATATTCTACGGCAAGTCAAAAAAATTGATGCGGAAAAAAACGCAATTAGCGCCGGTAGAAAAAGAGGTTTTCGGCTGTTTCTTATTTTAGCCAAAGGGGAAAAATTCATATCCTTCACCGCAAGGTGGCGCAGTGTTCTGCTTCGGAGCTCCGTTTGGGAATTTAGACATTTTTCGTTCCGATTCGCAAGGGGTTTTTAATTCATAACTTTAATTTTGGTCCCACGGTCTCGAAAATGCCCGAAATGACTTGCCCGGAATTTTTCCAATCGAAAGACACCTCTCGCGACTTCCAACTCGCCCGCGTTGCAAACAGTAATCGGCTTCAAGCAGACAGACAGACAGAGGCGCACGGATTTTATTAGTATAGACTAGCGAGCTACGCCCGCTAGCTGGGCCACTTTTTCCAAACGAACCTCGATATTAAGCAATATATAATAAACAAGAAAATTCATTTAATAAGCAAGTCTTGGTGTTCGAAAACTCAAGCACAAAAAAAAAGTAAATTAAAGAGCTATGGTTGTTATGCGCCCATTATCCCGTTAAAAATATGTGATTTCGCACAGTGGGCTCTACGCTCCATGGCCGCCATCGTCCCATTAAAAATATTTGGTTTTGTACGGTTGGCTCTGCGCGCCCATAAGACATTTTCTCGTATTTTTTGGTTCATCAGAAGCAGACTTTTACGCAGATTCTGAATATGTAATCAGTTTTTTCTACTTTAAAAACTGTCTGCATGATGGTTTAAGAAAAAACGCGCAAAAAAGGGAGAAAAAGATGTTTTCGACTGCTTCTTCTTTTAGCCAAAGGGGAAAAGTTCTTTTCTTTCACCGCAAGGTGGCGCAGTGTTCTGCCTCAGAGCTCCGTTTGAGCGCCGTTTGGGATTTGAGACATTTTTCGTTCCGATTCCCAAGGGATTTTTAATTCATAACTTTTTTAATTTTGGTCCCACGGTCTCGAAAATGCCCGAAATGACTTCCCCGGAATTTTTCCAATCGAAAGACACCTCTCGCGACTTCCAACTCGCCCGCGTTGCGAACTGTAATCGGCTTCAAGCAGACAGACAGACAGAGGCGCACGGATTTTATTAGTATAGATTTTCAAAAACAATGGTATAAAGAGTTAATTTTATGCATTGTTTCCTCCTATGTTGCTGATATTTCAATGATTTTTCTGTCTCTTTTTGGAACTAAAACTTGTATTTGTCAAGCTTTTAGATATTTTCATCATGTCTTTAGTCATATCATAAAATTAACAAAATCGAATTAATAGATCTCCAAGAAACACTAAATGTTTTTTTAAAATTTATGAATTTTTACTTTTCAAATTTCTTAAAACGTGATTCGAAATAGTTCATGACTGACAGGCTTAGCAGTTGTTAGATTAAATTTGTTTTTCATATAAATCCATCATGTAAAATCAAATGTAATTTAAATGATTTAATTTTTCAATTAAAATAATTATCAAGGAAAAATTATTTCTTTCTGAAAAAGAAAGAAAGGAAACTTCTTCGTCCTGCGTTTCAAATTACTTCCTGCCTGTAAAAGTGTTTTATCCTTCATAAAGAAGCTAATGCCTGGAAGAAACCTCCGTCTTCACTTTTTCTTCCGGTCAGCCTTTGGAGCCAATTTCGCCTTTTTCTGTATTCTTCTTAAAAACTAGAGTTTAAAAGATATGTCGATTTGTTTCAAATAACTGAGTGTATACACAAATGAACGATGGAAGTGTTGCCGTTTTTACAATTTTAAAAACTCGCATTTTCATTTTACTTATTCCTTTAACATGAAGTTGCCTTCAAAATGAATATATCGCTTTATTCCGTGGATTTCTTTTGCATTTAAAAATAAAGATAAAAAGAATTAATAGTTCATCTATTCAATTTATATGAAATTCGAATTGAAGAAACAAATCTTTTAAATGATTTTTCAAAAAGTAGGGATATTCCCTTTTGAGTTATGAATAATTTCCTTTTAGTTAAAGATGCTTAGATTTTGCGGACTTTTTTGTCACTGATTGATAATTTTTTCATTTATTGAATCATTGTAAATTTTTAAAATTAGAGTAGTTCAATTTTGAAACTTGGTTGAGTTTCATGGATACAGAATTACTTTTGAAATACATTATTACCAGATAATAAAATTACATTTATTAATTTCGAATTTAATCTTCATTATATCAACTGTTGTAGACTTATCTTTTAATGTTACAGAGTATTGTGGATTGGACAGATTCTTGGGAAATTCTTTCTTGAAACTACAGTAATTCTACTGCAGATATTTATAAATCCTCACTTGGATTTAATCAGAGAGCACACGTACAGGATGTGACAAAAATGAGAAGTGAATGGTTTATATTTTTCCAGAAATACTTCCAAATAATTTTTATTGCCTTATTCAATCGCAGAAAACTTACAAATTTTGAGATAAAATAAATCGAAGATTACTTTTCCAAAAATAGTGGTGGCAGTTGTAAAAATCATACACATCCTGGGATTATCTCTACGCGTATTAGGGTGGATCGAAAAATCGAAATTCGTACAATCGAATCGGCGCGGGGTGCAAAAGTTGCCTTTTATGCATACTAATTCACATATGTTTTTTTATTGAAATCCATTCATATCTTCCGGTGCCCCAAACGCCTCAAAAATAGTCAAAAATTGAAATTTTTATAAATTTTATATATTTTTTTTTGCTTCTTAATATTTTTAAATTTCTTTTTGGCGCAGGTTGCGAAAGTTGCCTTATATATATATTAGTTCAATCTTTTTTTTATATATAAATCCATCCATATCTTCCAGTGCCCCCAAGCGCCCCCAAAATGGTAAAAAAATTGAAATTTTTATAAAAAATTATAATTTTTGTTTTTTTAATTTCTTTTAAATATTTTTATCAGCGGGATAAAAAAGATGCATTTTATAGTATATTAGCATGCATCCAAATAATTTTCGACTTTGATAAATTTCTTCCAATGCCCCAACACTTTTAATTCTTTGCCGAAAATCGAGTTTCATGCAAATTTTAAGCTAAAAAATACAAGTAAAATTAACAGTTAAAGAATAATTTATCTAACGTAAAAGGTAGATCGAGAGGATGAGAAATCGTTTATCGTATTTTATTAAATGTATAAAATAAACTTTTTATACTTTATTATTTGGAAGACAACATAGATAGAAGAGTTCTCAGCAATGACCAGCAATATTTATATGATATTTGCATAGCAATATCACGTGGTGAATGTGGTTCCAATCTGGCATTAATGAAACCTGGTCCAGTTCATCACTCAAGATGGCTAACAACTACGTGTAGAATTTTAAGGTTATAAGTGGCTACAGAAAATCCTTCTGATAATCTCATTACTCTTACAACATATATTATGAAGGTATATGCACCTGTATGGTTTCATGTCAAAACAAAGCCATCTATAACTGAAGGAGCGCGTCATATTTGGAAACTTATCACATATTCTAGATATTTGGAACCCAATTTAAGAAAGATCGCACATGCTGTTATTCAACGAAATAGTTTCTTTTTTTGCCATCCTGAAAATTTGCTATTGTCAATGCTCACAGATAACAGAGAGCATATCAGATCTTTAGCAATGCGAAAGCTAATTTATGCTAGAAATAAAAAGAGAAAATCACCAGAAGTGAGAATTTTCAAAGTACCCCAAATAAACTTCAAAGCGAAGGATTATTTTGAACTTATTGACTGGCAACCAGTTGGACGCTTTGAACCACCTCTTTTGATGAATGTGCTTTGCAAAGAAATTGAGAATATGATAAAAGTTGTAAAAACGAATGAATGGTCAAAATATCCATGCCATACCCAAGCGGTTGAAATATGCGTTCGACTAGTGTCTGAGGCATCAGAAACTGTATCTGGGCAAGAAAAGAGACACGGTTTTATATTGAATAGAATAAAATCAAGAAGCCAGATAAAACACTTTGATACCAAAAAAGATTACAAAGTTTAAAAATATGTAAATTTCCAAATTGAAGGATGTAAAACTTTTCTCTACATAAGTTCGATTTTTGTAATTTTTATGATTTAATGCTTTGATTTTTAAATTTATATGTCACTTATTATTGCAAAATTAATGTTATTTATAACCTTATACGTTATTAATTAAACTGTTTTAAAAATTTGTAAGTATTTTTCGTAAATTATAATTCTTAATACATTTTTGTAAAAATTTCAGTTTTTAATTATAATTGGTGCATCAAATATGTGAATGGATTTTGATTAAAAAAATATATGGGAACTGCAGAATTATGTAATATTGTAATAACAACTTTCCAAGCCAGTGCCAAATGAATTTCAAAAAGTAAAATAAAATAAAACAAAAAAAATTTTTTTTTCAAGAAAATTTCAATTTTAAACTATTTTTGGGGCGCTTGGGGCACCGGAAAATATAGATGAATTTTATTTTAAAAAAATATGTAAGCTAAGATAGATAAAGGATAGCTTTTGCACCCCGCGCCAAAAGTAATTAAGAGAAAATAAATAAACAAAAAATATAAAAAAAATCATAAAAAACTCAATTTTTAATTATTTTTGGGGCGCTTGGGGCACCGGAAGATATTAATGGATTTTAATAAAAAAAACCCTGTAAATTAGTATGCATAAAAGGCAACTTTTGCACACCGCGCCGATAGTGATTTCTAAAAAAAAAAATTTTTCCTATACTTTTCGATCCACCCTAACGCGTATGCTCCTCGGCTAAATTGCAGCATATTTAGTTTTTTATAACACCACTGACACCTAGACGGTGATAGTGGATTTGTGGTTAAAGTTACAGGCAACTACTTTTCTTTTCTATTCTATTCGCACCGCTATTAAGGGGGTCTGGGACACATTAAAATATTTTTTTTTATTTATTGAGTTAATTTTTTTTTATTATAAACTATATCGTATGTAAACAAAATCGAGTGATAATACTTCATTAAAATATATATTAAAATTTATTTAAAAAGTAGGGTAGTTTAAAATCGTTATAATTCAAAATATTTTTGTCGAATTAAATTTTTTTTTACATTAAAATAAACCAGAAATATTTTAATTTTGATTCAGTATTTTGAAAAATATGTTTTTTTTTTTAAATTAGAAATATTTAAAGTAAAGGAAAAGATGTAACTGTTTAAAAAAATCATATTTTCAAAAATAAAACTTTTTTCGAATTTGCTGCATTAAAATTACAATAAAACAACCAAAAAGACATGTTCCAAGTTTGAAGATTTAATCTTTAACCGTTATTGAGTTGCAACAATTTAAATCTGAGAAATTGTGAAAAAACCCATCATAATGAAAAACTCAATTTCACAAGAAGTCCTTTCTATGACAACCATTGCTTGAAAGCTAGACTTTGAAAACAAACCTAAAGATTTATATAGAAACATAATTTAAATGCTATTTTAAAAAAATATAGGGCCGAAATTTTTAGGCCCGACCCGGCCCGGCCGGAAGAGAAAATTTAGCGGACCGATATAACAGCTCAAAATAAGGCCCGAGCTCGGCCCGATTTGGAAAAAAAGCTAAAATTTCGGCCCGGCCCGGCCAGGCCAAAGTGAATACCTACAGAACATTTATCTTAACTCTTACGAACGAGTTCTGACCAAAAAAACTTGTCCTTTTTTCATGTTTATGGTCTCCATTTATGCAGAAGTGCCGTAGGTTGCGATATTTATGCTTTTTATGAACCTTTGTTTGTTGTATGTAAATGTTTCATTTATCATTAATGTTATATATTATCAATCCCTATTTCATGTAATGGAGACATAAAATTGTAAAAAATGGTATATGGTAAAAGTAAAATCTTCTAAGACGGAATCGCATTGGAAAGAAAAAAAAAATACGTTCCTTTTTACTAATTGTAATGTTAAATATATTTTTTCTAGCGTATTAATGTATGTATTCCTTTCGCATGGATGAACAGTTTAAAAGAAGTTTAAAAGAAATTTCCAGTTTTCATATAAAAAAAAAAATTCCGTCATGGACAGACTTTTTAAATGTGTTTAACTCTATCTAAATAAGCCAAGAAATCTACGATTCTTCAAAAAGAATAAATTCTAATGTTTAGTTGTAAAATAATGACGATTTAAAAGTACATGCATTTTTTGAAAATTTTTTTGAACCAAGACAAATTTTACTGATTTTTGAACAGACTTGGCCACGTTGAGAAAAGGATTTTCATACGGGATGATTCAATAGGAGCTGATTATTTTGGTCCATAAAGACTAGGAAGAATGAAATAAGTCCCGGCTTCGTACGGAAAAATAAATTAGGCACGGCCCGATACTCTAGAAGAGTAAAGGCCCGAGCCCGGCCCGAATTTCGTTAATGTTAATTGGGCCGAGGTCTGGTCCGTGCAGATCTCTAATATGCGTATTCTTTAAATCATTCTCTTTAAATTCTTTTAATATTTGAGGTTATTTTTACATTATCTTCGTTATTCTCCAAGTCATTTAGTTTGATTTTATAAGTTTTAATTAAACAACGTATTTGTACTTTTAGTGTGATTATAATATCTGATCTGTGATATTATATTAGTTGACTTTTACTTTTACTAATACTTTTAATAGTATAGTTTATTGTATTAATTTGTTGAAAATTTTGATTGATAGCCCGTATTTTTTATCAGACCTTCAAAAATTCAGATGAATATGTCTCCGGTCAATACTTTTTCTTGTTAATAAATCTGGATATCTTTTGGGAAGGCTTTATCAGGAAAACGCCTTGAGTTCTTCTAGCATCTTGGACATTTTTCTGAAAATTTCCGTAATCTTTCTAAAATGCACTAAGAGGGTTCCGTGAAATAATTCCATGAATAAGTAACACCTTGGGAACGAGCAATTTTTACATGTGCTGTTAAAATACTCAGAATCCTTCCTTATTCTCACCCGTTATTTTTTATTGCAAAGTCTATTTAATTGCAGTATGTTCAGGTTTCAAGTACTGAAATTTTCGAGTTTTAAAAAACCAGTGGTTAAAGATAAAAAAATAATCAAAGTGCTCTCGTCGCGAAGGAGTTAACTGTATTATTAAAAGAAAATCGTTGCTGAAAGTATAATAGGACTTAGTAAAAACTATACAGTATAGGATTGGTTATAACTGTCTATACTAGAAAAGTATAATTGTAGGGTATATTGTAGAAGTTCAAAGAGATAAGAAGCCTAAACAATATCAAATATTGCTATTCTGTATAACTATTTTTTTTAATCTTGTCCATTTATAAGGAGCTTAACTTGGAACTGAAAATAAAAAGTTTTGCATATTTAAACTTCCTTTGCATTTTATAAAACTAAATTAGCGTAGTAATTTTTTCTTTTTACAGTGTAGCTAGTATAGAACTCTTGTTCAAAGTTTAAACTTGGCATTGTGCTAAAGGAGCTTGTGTAGAAAGGAGCTCGCAAATTTGCAAAGCCGCTTTGGTCCGTGAAGTGTTTTTCCAGATAGGTTTTTAATTAACTTTTAAAGACACGAGAGTCGTAATGAGAGACCCATTGAATGCGAACTAGTCGCGAACTCCATAGTATTTATGCAGGGTTCGCACGCATAAGGATTAAAAAAAAAAAAGGCATTTTAGTACCAAAGATTTCGCAACATAGTGGCGGCTATATCCGAAGTAAAGAAGGATTTGAATTAAATTAGGCATATAATACTTAAAAAAAAATGCTGGTACTAAATAACTCGTACGTAAATTACGCTCGTATTAAATAACTCATACGTAAAATACGCTTTTGAAGGTAATAACTTGTTTAAAAGCGTAATTTAAAAGAACGTTTTATTGGTATATGACAAGTGAAATGTTCTATTTTTGTTTCTGAACGCTTCACTTAAGCATTAAAAGATTTACAATTTAATATTGGAATATGTTTAGAGTCGTATTTAACAGGATTTCGACAGAAATTTCTCTTATCTCTAAATTTCAGTTCTATCCTAGAGATAATTTGAAGGGATCATGGAGTCCAGGAAACTAATCTTTACTCTTGATGCAACTTCAAGGGGCTTTTTCCTTTATGTAGTCTCAATAATTAACGCCGGCACAGATTTTTATACACCAGCTGTGTTGCCTGCATTGCTCGCTGCGGTTGTCTTTGATGTCTGCTCTAAATAATTAAAAACCATCCTCTATCATTGTGAGAACATTATAAGAATAAATTTAGCATTGAATTGGAATAGTTATAATTGTCCTGTTTATAAAAATAAAATTTAGGCGATTCTTTGTTTCTTTTGTAAGCGTTAGAAAAAAAAATATAAATCCTAACACCTTATATATTTTAATCTCAAAATTATTACCTGAAAGAAAAAGAAAGCCATTTTACTGGAAAATATATCTTCTTAAAACTTCTGTTAAATAAAAGCTTAGAGGAATGTCTTCATACAGAAATTGTATAAAAAATTTAAAACTTTCGATGCAAAACCCAAATTTTTGACATATATATATAGAATACCAAACAAGTCATTGACTCAAATATTTGAGAAGTCAGCAAAGTTTAAAATTTGGAATATCTAATGTTAAATTCCTTTTTAATAGTTTTAAAACATATTGTAAACTGAATAGTTTTTTGGCTATAACTCAAACTAGTTGGCGGAGCTAGATTATTTTCATATCCGAAACTTCTAGAAATAGATTTTTGTTAAGTTAATTTATATTCCCCCCAAAAAAAACTTATGCATCTCTACATTTTTAAAACCATAAAATGAAACTTATAAATATTTAACATAAATATATTCCTAGAAGTTTATGATGTGCAAATCCAAAATTTTATTTATTCTGCCTAATACTTTTTAAATTATCTGAACCTTGCAATTAATTAAAAATATACTTTTTCCAATTTTTTTTTAAATAGGAATTTTAACCTACGAATATTTCAAAAGTAATAATTTTAGAAGCTTTTACATATGATTACAGAATTAGAGATCATTCCGTCAAGTATATATTCAGTAATGCTTAAACTAACCGCACTCTAATCTTTTTTGCAATGCTTACAAATGATTTTCGCATTAGGAATTCCGAACTTTAAGCCTTCATATTTCTTAAGCTACTTAATCGGATGGCTTCCCGTTTGATTTTCTAAATTTGGGTTTTACGAAAAACCAATTAGGTGTTCGTTTGTAATTTTCAAACTTTGGCACAATTTCAGAATAAAATGAAATTGACCTGCTGCAATCAGTTTTTGTAGTACGTCTATCTACAAGGTAAATCTTGTATGTTCTTGTATGTATGTTGAGAGTATGTTACTCATGCTCTTGGATATGTCCATTAATCAAGTATGTATCTACTGCAATTCATTTGTAGGTACACACAAAAGCGAAAAAAAATGAAACATGCAAATTTTGTCACCAAGACAACATCCAAAATCGACAAAATCATTTCGAATCAAATTCATGCAGCGCATTGAGCTTGCAAATACATTAGGCGAGTTCGTGTCTTTTAGCAAAAGATTTAGGGCCCAGGTCAAAATTTATGCTTGTACCAGCAATAAAAATATGCTAGTTATTGCTAGGTATTGCTATGTCTGCTAGATTTCCAGCAAAGTGGGCCAATACACACCATGAATTGCTGGAAATTCCATGCTATTATATGCTAGCTAGCATCACATGCTATATCGCTAGCTTGCACAACAAAAGCATGACAAGCTGTATGCAAGCATCTCACGCTTATTTCCAGCAAAGTGAGCCAATGCACACCATGAATTGCTGGAAATTCTGCTGGAACCAGCAATGTGTAATGCTAGTTTATGCTATTTTACTTGTTGGGTTATAGCACTTGGTGCTTGTCTAGCAAACAAATACCAGCATGAATTTCGACCTGGGGGTAGAACACAGTTTAACCGTCTGAAATATATTATAGTTTACGGTCGATTTTTAAACTATGACATAGTTTAACCTTTTTATTTAATTGCCACCTCCATTCCATTAAATATGAGAATCAAAATTAAAAATTTGCCTGGAAATAAATTTTTTTGGAGAGCAACAAACTGTACAGGAAAATTTGTTATACACGCTTTTTGAAATTAAACGCACTAATAGTGTTTATAATAGCTAATTTAAGTGTACTTTACCTTTTCCGAACCTATTCCAAATTAAAGGGAAAGTGCGAGAAAGTTTTTGATAGCATAATTAAAAAATATTAATTTCTGAAGCATTTGTGAGTAAATCATTAATACGTTTAATCACTTAATACAATTTAATCCGATAAATTATTTTTGTTACTATTTATTTTTAAATGCATAAGGTATTCTTTAAACTTTATTCAAACTTTTTAATTCTTAACTCATTTGTGACCTTTTTAGTCATCATAATAATCTTCCGTTAAATAAAAATAATGTCTTCAAAGGAAGTCCGTACCTTTAAAAACTTCATCGAGTGTCTGCATTTTAGTCTAAAAATAAATATTGACAAAAACTTAAATACTTTTTTTTTCTGTAGAACAAAATCATAACAAAACTTTGGATTAGCTCCAAAAGATGATGCTGGAAGAAAGCGACAAACACATAACACATTTTGTCATCAGTTTCATTTTTTATAACAATAGTTTCTTGAAATAGTTGAATTGATTTATTGTAACCGATTCCGTTATGGATCAATTAAAAAAAAAGTATCGCCTTTGTTAAATTATTTTCCCTATGTTTACTTTCAAGATTACCGATAGCAAAATTTTTATGCTCGGCAAAATTGACTGCTAATTATTTTTCTAGAAACGTTGTTCTTTAAAAAACAAATTAAGTATTCGTACGTGACTATTTACAAATTTAACAATGGGAACGTTTCCTATCGAAATGTTCATATGAATATTATATTAATTTCAGAAATATTATTTTTTTGCCAGAAATAATTTAACATTCATTATGCACGAATAATACTCATAGACCGAAACAGTGTATTCGTGAAAAATTTTCGAATTCTAATTTTCGACAGGTATACATGTTTTAGCGGTCAGAGCCCGAAAAGCATGCTTTTACGAAATGTCCGTCTGAGAGTCTCTCTGACACAAATTTTGTGAGCGGTCTATCTCAAGAACTAATGAACGAAATTCAATAAAACTTTAGATTCGATTAGTTCCTGACTATAAACTGGTGCTGATTTCTTTTTGGTGAAAATATCCGACAGGAGATTGCTATGCTGCCTTTTTCACGATCTCTTCAATAGTTATACATCAAAAACTAGTGGATGGATTTTCATAAAGCTTCAGATTATGTTAATCCATGATATTATATGATACTGATTACATTTTGATGTAAATATCGCAATTGGTGGAACTGCGATGCGGTATTATTCATGATTATGGCAATAGATCTATCTCAAGAACTAATACGCGAATTTTAAACAAACTTCAGCTTGTGTTAGTCCCTGATATAAATTAGTGCTATTTAGTTTTGGGAATAAATCGCTGAATAGGTGGCACTTCTATCCAGAATTTTTCTTTACAATTTTCACAGTGGTTCTATCTCAAACTAACGCACGGATTTTCAGCAAACTTCAGATTCAGTTAGAACTTGACATAAGTTGTTGCTGATTAGATTTTGGGATAAATCACCTAACCAGTAGCGCTGCTATGCTTCATTTTTCAGGAAGTACTAACGTATATAAGAGTATACGTATATAACGTACAAGAAAGTTTTGAGATTGCCACATCCGACTACTTGTATATTGTTTTTATACCAGTTTATTTTAAAAACAGTACTTGAAAATTTAAATCATGTAGTTTGACAAACTATCTTTATTATAGTTATATATCATAATGACCTTTTGATAATTTTATCCTTTTCGTTGTAATTTTAGGGTTTAAACAGAGCTATTATTAGGTAACTCACGAGTTTGTCCATCCGTCTGTCACAGTCAATTTTCTCTAAAACTATCCCCCAGGGGAATACCTTCTTTAGGTATTTACGGGTTTCGCGACCCCGGATTCCCGAGCGATCTTTCTCCTTTCGTTTTCTCTTCTCTATTTTAGTTGTCTATCCTTTTCTCTTTGTTTCACACTTTTTAATCTTCTCTTTTCAGTTTGTTATCCCTCTCTGTTCTTGTTTTTTACTAACTTTGAGTTCTTGTTTGTTTTCTTACTAACTCTTTGTTCTTGTTTGGGGATTTTAGGCTGACTTTTTGTTCACATTGTTCTTTGTTCTACTAACTTTGTTGCTGTTCTCTTGTTTAAGAAAAAAAAAGAAAAAAAAATTAAAAATGACAAAAAAGACACCTTTTTTTAAAAGCTCCCTCCGATATAACTTCTATATAGGCAATAGTGGTTTTTTTTATTCACGTGAGACACCCTGGGTGTTGAGGTTTCTTTTAACCTCATCGACTCGTCTCTTCCTTTTTAGGTTGATATCGAGTCCCAGGGTGCAGGGCATCTCTGAACTCTGGTTCTGAGTACGGGGGACGCCATGCTTGCATGGTGGTGGTTAGGAATAACACCGGAGGACTGGTGCCTTTCGACGTAAGGGCCGGCTGTAGGTTGGACAGAGCTGTAAAGGCTTACCTACGGCTACCCATTTTCCTTGGAAAAGAACCGGAGCTTCGGAGATGCTATCGAGTTTAACCCAATGTTCGAAAAACGTGGGGGTCTGTTGAAAATAGTTTTCGCCCTTTTGAGACCTGCACCAGACGTAACGGTAAGAAGAAGGGTCGGTGACCAGGCCCGATGCCTGGCGTTTTTAAAATTTTCATTCTCAATCATGGATACAACTAAAGGAAATAAGACATGCGAAGTGGAAGCCCCACAACCAAAAGAGAATAATGATGTATTGAGCTCAGGCTCACAAGCTCTGCATAATATTGAAGAAAAGAAATCTTGGGCCGAGAGAGTGGAGGATTTTGCTTCCAATGAGGATGGTAAAAACTCCATCTCTATTGCAAACACAACTTCAGAAAGATTCTTTATAGTCAAAAGACAAGATGGGAGTTTTGATAAAACTTCACCCTTCCTTATTAATAAAGCCATACAAGGACTAATAGGGGAACCTAAAACAATAAAAAAACTCCGGACAGGAGATCTCTTAATCGAAGTTAACAATAGTCAACAAGCAGTTAACATAAAAAAATGTACACTTTGCCAATATTGCAGTCACCATTACACCACGTCGTACTTTAAACACATCTAGGGGAGTAATATCAGAATCTGACCTATTGTATGTTACTGAAGAAGAAATTGTAGAAAACCTAAAAGAACAAAATGTTATAGGAGCCAGAAGAATAAAAATCTACCGTCGGGATGATCAGATACCATCTAACCAAACACAAATACCTACCAAGCATATTATTCTAACTTTTAACTCACCCAACATACCAAAAAATATAAAAGCTGGATATTTATCATGCTCTGTCAGACCATACATACCAAACCCATTGCGTTGTTTCAAATGTCAATGCTTTGGGCACTCCAAAATCGTTTGCCGAGGTAATAAGACATGTGGTCGATGTGGTGAAGTTGGCCACGAAAGTGATCAATGTTCTGCATCACCTTCATGTGTAAATTGCAAAAAAGACCACCCTTCTTATTCTAAATCCTGTGATCAGTGGAAGAAGGAAAAAGAAATACAAATAGTACGGACAAAAGAAAATATTTCTTATCCTGAAGCTCGAAAATTAGTTGAATCCAGAATTCCCAAAATTGGATTATCATTTGCTGCAGCTGTCTCAAAATCAAATAACAAAACCTATAAAACCATAGCAACTCAAACCGAAACCCTTAATGAAAGGAATTACCAACTACAGGGAAAAGAAAAAAGTTCTATTAACTCAAGTCGCATGTCAAATTCTGTACAGTCCACTTCCAGTAAAGTACAAACTGTCTCTCCAAAATCAGTACACTCTAAACTTCCCCAAATTCCACTAGATAAAAAGAACACAAAAAATGCTATCAAAAATTCATCTTTAAAACAAAGTCGTAGATCAGATTCTGCAAAACATAATCTTCAAACTATTAAATCCACTACAGTATCTGAAACTCCTGCAAAAAGGAATAAAATACAAAAAAAATGAGACAAATCTAGGCAAAGATAATAAAATAAATCAAATAATTGTGGAGGATGAATACACTATGGAAATTCATCCTGAACCGGATGCTGAATTGGACGATGGAGATAGTATGTCTACTACCTCCGAACAAAATGACATAGATACATTTATCTAACTTTCCCTTTTATGACTAATATTATTTCATGGAACTGCCGTGGTTATCATAATAAACATGACGAAATCCGAGACATCCTTTCAGATCATCAACCTCTATGCTTAGCGCTCCAGGAAACTCATCTAAAACCCAATGACAAAGCGGAATTACGCAATTATGTTACCTATAGAAAAGACTTTACTGGTAGTAATATGGCCACTGGTGGAGTGGCTCTCTTCATCTCTCGCAATTTACCCCATTCAAAGATCCATTTAAATACTAATTTACAAGCAGTTGCAACCCGTGTACATGTGAACCGACTTATTACACTCTGTACCATCTACCTTCCACCAAATTCCTCCTTTCAAGCAGCCAGTCTTGACAATCTCCTTCTTCAGCTTCCCACTCCTTACATCATTCTGGGAGACTTCAATGCTCACAGTCAACTGTGGGGTAATCATGACTCTAATTATCGAGGTGACATTATTGAAAAAATCATTTCTGACAATGGCTTATGCCTGCTTAACAATGGAGATCATACTTATTTTCATGAACCAACTCGAACCTTTCATGCAATAGATCTTATCATTTGCTCTCCCTCAATCTTTCCATTTTGGAATTTCTGGGTATCAAATGATCTACACGGCAGTGACCATTTCCCCACTTTCATTACTTTGACAACTCCTAGTGGAGATTCTAATAATTGTACCAAAAGTTATGTATATGACAGAGCCAACTGGCAAACTTTTACTTCACTTGCAAACATTACAAATAATATGATAGAGGATAATATTGACAAAGCACTCGATAATATAACTCAATGTATTATCGGTGCTGCTGATGCCAGCATACCTAAAACCTCATGTATTCATAAAAACAGAAAACCATGGTGGAATAGCGATTGCCAAAAAGCTAAGAAAAAACAACAAAAGGCTTTGGGGCCTCTTTCGCAGGTACCCAAATAATAACTATATAGCATTCAAAAAAGCAAAGGCGGAAGCTAGACGGGTGCGGCGCAGAAGCCAGCGTGAATCCTGGATTAACTATATTTCGAATATAAATTCAAACACATCAAGTAAGGTACTTTGGAAAAAAGTGAAAAACTGCATGGGCCTATATTCTGATAATCAGATCACCATTTTAAAATTTAACGGTCAAACCATTACTTCTCCTAAGAACATAGCTGAGACAATAGGTAATACTCTTGCTTCTATTTCAAAATCTGACGCATATCCAGAACCATTTTTAACGTACAAAAGACAAACTGAAATGACCCGGATTAATTTTAATTCCCATAACTCTTTTTCCTACAATCAGCCTTTTATTATATCAGAACTTGTAAAGTGTTTGCATGACAGTCGCCAATCTGCTCCAGGGCCTGATGGCATCACTTATATCATGCTTAAACATCTCTCACACATCTCCCTTAACAATCCGCTTTCATTTTATAACAGAATTTATACAGAACAAATTTTTCCCAAGGCTTGGTGCAGAGCCATCATTATTCCCTTTCCTAAACCAGGTAAAGATGCTAGCGATCCAAATAATTACAGACCAATTGCACTTTCTAGCTGCCTTTGCAAACTCCTCGAAAAAATGGTCAATTTCCGCCTCATTCATGTTTTAGAATCTAACAATTGTCTTGCCGCTTTTCAAAGTGGTTTCCGACGTGGTAGGTCTACTACTGATAATTTAATTCATCTTGAACATTACATTCGGACAGCTTTCCTTAAACGCAGCCATTTGGTGTCAGTTTTTTTTTGACATGGCGAAGGCCTATGACAGAACTTGGCGTTATGGAATACTTCGTGATCTTTTTAACTTTAACTTTCGTGGAAACCTTCCTATTTTTATTAAAAACTTCCTGGCTTTGCGACTTTTTCAAGTTCGTATTGGAGGAATCCTTTCTAGTTTTTATGTACAAGAAGAGGGTGTACCCCAGGGCAGTGTCCTGAGCGTCACCCTCTTCGCTATTAAAATAAATGGTATTCTATGTCAATTACCACCTTCTGTGATTGGTGATTTATATGTTGATGACTTCCGCATTATGTGTATGGGGCAAGATATTCGTTTTATTGAGAGACAGCTGCAAATCGCCATCACCCGCATTCTTAGTTGGACAGATAAAAATGGCTTTATTATTTCTCAGGACAAAACTTCTTGTGTGCATTTCTGTAGACGAAGGGATCTGCATCCAGATCCTGAAATTTTTATCGGTTCAACCCAAATTCCTATTGTTGACAGTGTTCGATACCTCGGCCTATATTTTGACAATAAACTAACTTTTTTACCACACATCCTACAACTACGGACAAAATGTGAAAAATCACTAAATTTACTAAAAGTACTATCAAACACATCCTGGGGAGCTGACCGAACTTCCCTTCTTAAAATATATCGTTCGGTTATCCGATCTAAAATTGACTATGGTTGCCAGATCTATGGCTCTGCACGTAATTCTGTTCTTAAAAAACTTGACACTGTGCACCATAGCGCACTTCGTGTTTGCTCTGGTGCATTTCGTACTTCCCCAGTTCTAAACTTATATGTGAACTGTAACGAACCAGCATTACACCACACGCGAGATAAACTTTCATTGGAATTATATTACCGTGTTTTATCGCATCCTGGCCATCCACTTCAATCTTATATTTTAAATACGGACTACGATATTCTTTATCATCACCGACAAACATGCATTCCTTCTTTTGGGTTAAGAATGCGAAATGCTATTAATAATAGCCCTCTGAGTAATATCAAGGTTAGTCCCTGCCCCTTGCACGGTCTCCCTCCATGGAAACCACTGGATATTACCATCCTCCATCCTTTTAAAGGCTATGATAAAAAGAATATACCACCGACTGTCTTTCAACAACTATTCGCTGCACATCGTGCGAATTTTAATAATTATATAGATATCTATATAGACGGTTCAAAGAATGGGGATATTGTCGGCTGTGGGGTTTTTTGTAGAGACACTAGCTGGAGTTATCGGCTACACTCATCCATCAAGTTGGAATTTAGAAATTAATAATAAACTGCATCATATTAAACCAACAATTATGACCTGGCTTCCAAAATATCCAAGGAAAACAGATGTTCTTCTGACTCGTCTCAGAATTGGACACTATAGGATAACTCATAAACATCTTTTATTTCGGGAGGATGCACCCATGTGTCCGCACTGTCATTTTGATTACCTCACCATTCATCACATTTTGAAGGACTGCCCGGGCCTCCGGCACTTATATCGGATCTATTTTAATTCTTCATCACCACTCTTGACAAACCTCATAGGGGAAACACCTCATGGGGCACTTTTCAATTTTTTAAAACATGCAGGTTTTTACTTTGATATATAATCTTTTTATTTACAATTTTTAATACTCTGTCTTGCTTTGAGTTCTGGATACTTATGTCAGTATACTTTTACTTCCAAATGATAATATTTTAGCATTTTAAATATTTTTTTTAATTTTTACTGTTGCCTGACTATATCTGGATGGGATACCCCATCCAGATACTTTGACGTTGCCTTTTTTAATTTCTCTTTGTAATCATCGTTTTGGCGCAGCATGTCCCTCAAGGGATTTTGTGCCATTAAATCTTATATAACCAACCAACCAACCTTTCTCTAAAACTATGGAATGTAGAAAGTTCCAACTTGTCAGAGTAATAAAGGCCATTGACTCGCATACTTATAGATTGTTAGCTATTTCAAAAAAAAATTTTAAGAAAAATTTTGGGTGAGTAATTAAGATACATGAATAAAAATGACCTATCATGTGAGGTATCGCTCGAAAGATCTCTTAATACCGAACTCAAAAATATATTTGTTTTAGTTTTAAGTATATTTTCAGAGAGATAGTTGAAAATAATTTTAGTGTATGTTCCAAAAATATGCCACCTCCTCCTGCTAATTTCCGAATTTACTGAAACTAAAATTACAAAAAAATAGGAATAGTACTTTATGTAAACATTTAGGAATATAGCGATTATCCTAGGTCATATAGTTTTTAAGAAAATCTTTTTCCTTTGCACCAGAGGTTAGAGCATATAAGGCGAATTTTATTGTTCTTACCAGTTATATTTTATAAAAAATATTCAAGAGACATTTTTAAAGGATGTGCAGTAGGACTATATGATGATTACTGATAAAAGGTATCGGTCAGAACGAAAATTTACCCTATATGCTCCGATCTTTACTATATACACAACCTTTACTTTGCGATCTCTCAGGTAAATAGTCGAAGTGTTATCGACGCGGAATCATCCAAGGATTTTTTATGACTTTCGTAAAAATTGTCAGTAATTAGCTGAGATATTAATTAAAACTTATCTAGAGAAATGCGGCAGGGACTAAACCGGCTTTTCAATTTAAGAGACCCTTTTTCGAAGCGATCTTGCAAAATGCCATGTTTAATTTTTTTAAATAAGGTGAATCATAGTGATGCATAGTCAATATTTTTTTTATGCCAATTGAATTCAATTATTGAAGGCTACAATTGAAACATAATTCATAGAATAATTCAAGTCTTTTGCAAGAGTATGCCTTTATCAACGACTTTTTTTTTTGTAATATTCCAGTTAGTAATTGTACGGGTAATTTATTGTACGAGATTTTTTGTACGCAAGTGAAATTTGCATTTGACCTATTATTGAAAATTTAGTCTAATTAAACAAAAACAGAGGAATAATTTTTATTAATGAAACACGGTGCTCAGCATTTAGACACTGGTATTTAACTTTTAAATAAAAAACACGAGCTCCTGGGTTATACAAATGGCTATACTTATTTTCAAATATATTTTAAATAGTTTAGAACGGAAATAATGGTTTTAATATAAGATAATGTTTAATTTTACTAAAAAAAAGTGATATTCGCATATTGCAAAAGTTTAGACAATTTTTGGCAACTGTTCACCAAAATATGCAAATTTCAAACTTAACATGTCACATGCATGAAGTATCTAAATACTTATTTCAATATCATCGGTTATTGAAGATGCTGCGAGCTAGAAATATTCGGTCAGATCAAGTAATTGAAGTATGGAAGGTGAAATCGAAATGGGAAGATTGTTGCAGAAATTTAGGCTAATTTGAATCGTCCAAAGAGTCTGTCTTATCAAGTTTTGTCTACGGGTGACTCTTTCAAAGCAGAACATACATCTGGAAGGCTTTGTGCGATCAGAAATGGAGATGATAGAAGGATCTATAAACCGGCATCTACACAAATGATGATTGCTAGTTACATTAAAAATGAGTCGGGACATTTCGTGTCAACGGAAACGATTCGTTGATAAATTAAAGAAAGAGAAAAGTTAGTTTGCATGAAAATGATAGAACAACCAGCTTTGAAATCTTCCGACAAATTGCTGAGAATGCAGTATGCTCGTAAACATATGCCATATGGACACAAATGATGTACTGTGATATGCAGTGAGGTAATAAAAGCGTTATTTGGAAAGTCAGATGGATGGGGATGCTATTGGCACGAATTGTGTAAGAGCTTTGGACTTTCTTTAGTCATTTAAAAGGGTGGGACTCTTTAATGATTTGGATCCCACTTTGCTTTAAGAGCAATTATTTTGAAAATCAGACAAAGCATGATAGTTGTATTTTTTGATTTGCTTGGGGTTTTTTTATATGTTGAAGTAGATCATATTTAGATAATGTGCAATTTTGAAGCCCTGAAAAAAATTCCCGTTTCCTATAGAAAATGTCAAAGTTAAAGGTTGTGAATGCCATTTTTCATGAAAAGAGAAATGCTGGTATGTTTGGAGCACTGTATCTCTCGCAAGCAACATCTCAAAATTCTTTTGGCATAAACTGTAAGTGTAACACTACCTGCTTATAATTTTTTTTTTCATAGGGCATTGATACTTTACATTGTTATGTTGCCACAAAGCATAGTCAAAATGACGTTTTTCTCCATTTTCCGCACTTAATATCTTATTTAAGCAATAGTAACCCAAACTTTTTCTTATAGAATATGAAAGTGCACTACAAGGACAAGCAAAATATGGTACTACACGGAGGTATTATTGCTGTTAGTAGATATAACCTGTTAAATATTCAGCATTTTCAAAATCTGCAACATTTAAAGTAGTGTTAATTCAAATAAGCGCCACAGTTGAATGAAACACGCAATAGTTCAAGATATGTACATAAATATGGGAAAGAAAAACAAGTTGGGTCTTTTGATATTTTTATTTAAAAAAAAATAACAACATTTTCAAATAAACAAAGTCGAAGATGACATTTCTACCCTATCAGAAATTGAAAAATCCTATTTCTGTTTCCTCTTTCTATGTTTTTTCCCCTATGAGAAAATAAAATATTCTTTTTTTGTCGTCCCTTCAGAAAGAGAAATGGAATGTTACGTTTTCTCTTAGGGGAAAAAATGTGATCATGGACATTGCTTTTCTTATAAACTTTGTCATTTTTTTTTGCCAAAAAATATCACGAGACCCCACTTCTTTCTTTTCCATGTTTTTGTACATATGTTCAACTATTGTGTTGTATCTTGTTTTATTCGACTGTGGTGCTGTTTTGAAACAACGCCACTTTAAATATTGCAGATTTTGAAAATTTTGAGTATTTAGCAAGTTATACCTACTAACAGCAACAATATCTCCGTGCAGTACTATATTATTTAGTTTGTCCTAGTAGTGCACTTCCATATTCTATAAGAAAAAGTTTGAGGTACTGTTGCTTAAATAAGATATTAAGTGCGGAAAATGGACAAAAATGTCATTTTCACTATACTTAGTGTCAACATAACAATGTAAAATAACATGGAAAAAAATAAATTTTAATAAGCAGATGGTATTATACTAATAGTTTATGCCAAAAAAAAAAAAAAAAAAAAAAAAAAAAAATTGGGATGTTGTTGCTTGCCAGAGATATAAAACTCCAAACATACTGGCATTTCATTTTTCATGAAAATGATATTCACAACCTTGAACTTTGACATTTTCTATAGGGAAAAGAAATTTTTTTTTCAGGGCTTCAAAATTGCAGATTATTTATTAAATATGATTTACTTCAACATAAAAAAATATCAAGGCAATTGAAAAATACAACTATCAAAACATCACTTTTTTTGTCTGAATTTCAAAACAATGGCTCTTAATTTTCAAACATCTCTGGAATTCCTCGATGGTCGAAAAACAGCGCAAGACTACAAACATACATTGGAGAAAATTTTCACCCATTTGGTCAACTTTTATCTGGGCCAAAATATGTATTGCAGCAAGATAATGCGTTCATTCATGTCGCATACAAAACAAAAGCTTGTCTTAACTCCCAAAATATTACTTTTTTCGATCGGCCGGCGTGTATCTCTGATCTAACCCAATCGAAAATCTCTGTGGCATCATATCTCGGAAGGTTTACGTTAATTTTTTTAACACTTTTCTGACTCTTCTGTTAGAACTTCCAGCTGCTCTTGAATGTATTTCGTACAAAATAGACCCGTAAGTGATGCAGGATTTAGTTTCTTCGATGAACGGTCACATTATTTCACTAATTGCAAACAAAGTGGATGCAGTTAAATTTTAATATATGGTATTTTCCCTGTAAATATACACATTGTCTATACTTTTGCCACAATGTTAATTCAGATTTTTTATCGTTATATATTATATAAAGTGTATAATTTAAAATTTATCGTTTATGATTAAAGGATAAGTCACAAGTAATATGTGATACTTGAGTTACAACAATTCGTTGCATACTTCTGAGTACAGATGCGTAATCGATCATTGTCAAAACTTTAGCTGAGCACTGTAGTATTATTATAACTGTATCATTTATGTATTTTTTAGTATTTTATGAGTTCTTTAGCTCTCTCTCTCTCTCTCTCTCTCTATATATATATATATATATAATATAAATAAATAAATTGGTGTTTTTTTCCTAACATAATAATAATCCTTTTATGAAATAATAAATCTAAATTCTTATGTGCGTTTTAATCCAATTATTCATGCCGAAAATTTTTTTTACTTTAAATAACTTTTCATTACTTAAAAAAAATTTTCTACGTAATTTTAGTTTATGGAACATGAGTACTATGGTTTAATGATTTATTGTATTTAATAAAATGTTTTAATATTTTACTTTTTTTAACATCCTTAATCATTCAATCGTATAAAGAACATACAGGGTTATAATTACTCTCACCCTGAAGTCACAATTGAAGGATTTTCGGAAAGAAATAAGGTAATAATCTTAAAAATAATGCATTGGTCATTAATAGCTTTTAGTTACCTTAAAAAGACTAATAATAAGAACACGTCAAAAGAATTTTTGGAGGAAACTGGACAGGGGAACCATAGACTGAATTCGATCAGCGGATATCAACCAATGTCCTTCACAAGCTTGTAGTTACGTAATTGAAAAGACAGGAAAGGTTCCAAGTATGCTCCATCTGATATCCGTCAGGGTTATAATATGAGATTGGGAACGCTAATTTATTTTTTGACTTATTGATTTGGATATTGGAATCTTTTGTAAGGAGTCGGGTATGAAGAATTTTTTAAATATAACTAACATATACAGACTATCCGTAATTATATAGTGGGTTTCTTTTACTCATAACTTTTGATTTAAGAGTCAGACAGAAAAACAACATTAAATATGCTTGAAGTACAACATGAAACGTTTATAATGATAGAAACAAAAATACATATCCGTGAGGTTCCAACTCCAAGCTTTATTAGTCTTAATACGGGTATAATTAAAATAATTAATTTTAAAAATTTTCAAATTTTATCAGAAAGGTTTTAATAAATTATGAGCACAAATTTATATATATAATGTAATTAATTACAATTTAATTGTATGTAATTAATTATATTTACAATTGCTCGCCATAAATTCTTGCCCCACTGTAGCCAAAATTTGTGTAATTATAATCAATTACAATTAAAAATACAATTAAATTATAATTAGATCGCAAATAATTACAATTACAAATTTGCCCAATTCTCAAATACCTGTTTCATATGCAACAAAATGTAACCTGTTGCTTAACAAGAGAAACAATCGTGGTATTTGTTAAGTGCTCATTTATAAAATTACACAAATGACATTAAATTACTTGCATTTAAGTTTTTCAATTATTTACAATAAGTTTTTTCTTTCAATAATATAGTTAGAATGTCGAATGCATTTTAATATTTTTAGAGAGTTATGCAAGTACGATGGGGCTATTTAATTAAAGTACTTATATGGCGTATGAGAATATTTCATAATTTCTTTTTAAATTAGTGAGTATAACCCCATGAAATTGAATTTCAAATGGATAATTCTGATGATTAATAAGTATAAAATATTTTCGGCACATACTTTTAGAATAAAAACAAAGTTGGCACTACATTGACTTTTTCAGGTATATCTTTGGAGAACCTATTTTTCAAAATTTGAAAAATAAATGTAATGTCCTTAAAAATATTTCTAATATAATTCATAAATGATAATTTAATAATTATTTCTGTTTTTCAAAAAAGTTATCGATCAATTTCAGGTTTCACGGAGGAAATGTTGTATTTCTTTCCAGTAACATAATCACACTTTGTTGTGTTCAAAGTATCTTACGATCTTTGAAATCAGGACAAATAGAAATGCAAAATAAAATTGTAAATATTTATCCATTTTGGGAAAATTAAAACACGTAGATTTTGTTTCCAGATTATTCATTTTTAAAAATACATCTGTAAATATACATTTAATTTTACAAATCATATGGTAGTCAAGATATTGGATGTAAAAATTCATAGATTGTAACATTAGCGGGATTTGTCAGAAAAGAGAATATTTTTTCCCTCGCAGTCCTATGCAAAAATAAATGTATGATAAAACATGAGAAACTTTTAAAGTTTACATTGTGCCTCAAAAAAGACTAAAATACTCTTTAATTTTTTTAGCTCTTATAGATATGTAGATAATATAAATTGCATAAGTGTTCAAAATCAGGTAGGAATTGAAGTTGTAGTCATGAAATAATTCTTTCATTAAATTTCAAAAGATACACATTTTGAATTTTATATGATCCCTTTCAAAAATTGATCAATTATACTTTTTCCCTTTTGCTGCATCCAGATCATTTACCCCCCCCCCCCCAAAGTATAATTTGCATATGAATATATTTTGAATAAAGGCGTTATGACTAATTGAAAATTGATCATTAAGATCATCAAAAGTAATGTTACCAAAATGATGGTGTTAGCTCCAGTTCAATATAGGTAATATCTTATGTCGATGCCATTAACCCAAAGAAGGAAGCAGGATCAAAATTCGTCCTAAAAATGCGATTTTTGTATTACTAAAGAGGCTAGAAAAATGAAATTTGGCATATTATTTACTTAAAATATATACATAACTCTAAGAACTTTTCTTATAAAAATCGAAAATTAGAAGTGGTGGAAATTCTCACAAAGCGTTCTAAAATGAGATTTCTACGCAATGTATTGAAGTACTGAGTCGATTTAAAAAATGATGGTATGAAAATGATAGTGACTGCCCATGTTCCAAGACAGGGTATATTTTTCGTCGATTGCAACGTTCTAAATCGTTCTAAAAAATGCGATTTTTGTATTACTGAATTGCCTAGATTTGTGTAATTTGGTAAATTAGTTACTTATTAGATAAAAATGATCTCTAAGAACATTTCTTTTAAAAAATCAATTTTGAAAGGGATGAAAATGCGCAAAGGCGTTGACAGACCTTGTCCATACGTACTTTCTATTTCATGTCAGTGTCACAACAACCAGCTGAGATAAGCAGGAGCAAAAAACGTTCCAAATTGTTGTTTTAATTATGCTATTGAGCCTAGCAACTTGAAATTTGGCATGGTAATAGTGCTTGCAAAATGACGGTAGCAGTCTCTGCACTAACATAAGCTATATTTTATATTATAGTCACTACCACCTGGGGATTGCAAGAGCAAAAAATGTTCTAAATTGCGTTTTTCGTACAACTGAGAGGTATAACATTTTGAAATTTTGCATATCAATTATTTCAAATATTTCAAATCCTTTCTAAAACCGTCAAAAGAAATTTCAATATTAAAAGGATGAAGTGAGACGAAAGCGTCCTAAAAACATTCTAAATTACGATTTCCAACAAATCTTATGAAATACCAAACCGATTTAAATAAATGGTTGGAAATTGCTGGCGACAGAACCTCATCGCATACAAATTATATTTTACATAGGTGCAACTACCAGCATAGGGTTGCAGGTGCAAAAAAATTTTAATTGCAATTTCTGTGATATTAAAGAGGATAAAAACTTTAATTAGGGCACGTTAGTTGATTATAAATATGCTCTAAGAACAATCGAAAGTAAATATAATTTAAAATGAGTGAAATGAAGAGAAGGAGCTTAAAGAGCTTTCTAAAAATATCTTAAATTACGATTTCTGTGCAGTCTGGGGATGTAATTAACCGATTATAACAGTAATGGTTGCACTTCAATGGTGACAGTCTCTGAATCTACACAGAATATATTTAATGCCATTACCATTACTCGAATAGGGCACCCGAAGTTGGCAGAAAACAAAAAACGCTCTAAGAATGCCTTTAAAAACTTTCTAAATTACATGTCTATGTAATGTTACAAAATACCATATCGATTTCAATATTAATGTTGGCAAAATAATGGTGACAGTCCTTGTTTAAACACCGGAATTTTATATTGATGTCACAACCACTAGACAGATAATAGGCCGTTAGACAAGAAGCTTGGTATTTGGCATTGACATTATGGTTAACTTTAAGATGTAAAGGTGTGAAAAGAAGATAGTCTCTAAAAGATTCAAAACTTCAAATGAATACTGAAATATTAGTATGAATTGAGGATAAAACTTTCAAAATATTTTCTATATTATTTGTTTAAAATTAGTTTTACCACAAAATGGGGTGAATAGGAACAGTGGGGTGAATAAGAACGAAACTTCCCGGTCACACAAACAAAATCATTATAAATATATGTGATATTTTTAATTGCCAATTTTTTTATAAGAAGGTAATAACATTAAGAGTTGGGAAATTCAGTTTTGACATGTTTGCACAACTACTGGGGTATATAAAAAAACTTCAAGAGGATTCTCAAAAACCTCATTTTTCAACGTCTTCAAAACTTTGTATGTCACTACATTGTTTTTCGTATTCTAAACCTAAGAGAGGGGATTTTTAATCAATGATAGACCTGTAAACGATATTCTGTATTAAATTCTACTTATTTCTAAACTACATAATGAAAAATGGCTTGTAATATCTGAGGTATAAGATTTACGGGGTGAATCGGAACACGTTTTCTCACATGGTTTATTTTTCTATACTGTAATAGTTTCATGTAATATATGAAAACATATGTATAAATACAACCCTTGGCAAAAAGTTTTTGATCAGTGTTATCAAGTTTATGATTTTTACATTTCAAAGCATATATTTTGCGATTCATGAGCTTAGGAGCGTTTTACCATATGTCAAATAAAAGAGCATGTATTAAAATATAAATGAAGAATGAATTCGATATAACAATCATAAAATTTATAATTATACTGCACGCGAAAAAGTTTCCTCGTGAGAAAAAATTACCCGATCAAGATGGAAGTTGGAAAATAGTAATCGATCACTGAGGAAACAGGTTTGAAATTTGCATATTGAAGACAGATAGGAATGCCTTAGCATGCGTACAAAATCTGAATATTATTTAAAAGAAGAAATCTTGCCGCTGCGAGATCAAAAGCAGCTCTGAAGTGCTGGACAATGGCTCGTCTGAATAAACTGTCTCACGATTTCAAAATTCGCATGAGTAAACTGTTGCAAGAGGGAAATTTACAAAGGAAAGTAGCTGTTTTATTAAACTGTGCTCAGAGTATGGTATGGATATTCGGGAAAAATATAGTTGACTAACAGCGTGGAAAATTTACCTCGATGTAAACGTCGCCGAATGAAAACTCTTAAAGAGGACAGAAAACTTAAGGAAATAACAAAAAGAAAGTGGTGAGCAACTTCAAAACAACTCGATGCCGAATGGTCTAAGTATAATGTAAAGGTATGTGACCGCACTGAACGCAATCGACTTAATGCAGCAGAATTTAAATTCTCAAAAGCTAAAATGAAATCTTACTTGAAAAAGAAGCATAGAAAATAACGCTTGCAATGGCGTAAAAAAACATGTATACTGGCTACTTGATAATGGAAAAAAGTTATTTTTAGCGATGAATCGCACATATCTCTCGGAATAGGTGATGACTGTGAAGCATTTGTTTGGAAGAGAGTTGATGAGAAGTTCAATGATAAATGTGTCAATACGAGGACTAAATTTTCAATCATTTACTGTTTGGAGCTTTGACATTACAAGGCGTCTGTAAGATGTGTATTCTGTTACGTACAGTAAACTGTGAAGTTTACGTTGATATTTTAGACATTTTTCTGATTCCTAGCATCGATGAATGGTCGAAGATCAAAATGACTTCTTATTTCAAGATCACAATGCAGCTCCCCAACTCACCAAATTAGTGAAGAAATTTCTACAAAATGCAAGTAATACAACTTCCTATTCAAACCATGACTTGGCCACCCAATAGTCGGGATCTTAATCCCATCGAAAATCTGTGGAATATATTAAAAAGAAAAAATGATTTTCGACTAATTGCAGATGTCATAGAATTACGTAAAGCTATAAGGGAATGCTGGTGTGAAGTTGCTTCCAATGAGAGTAAAAATCTTATTGAGTCCATTCCATTAAGAATTTAGGCTGTCATCCGAAATAAGAGTGGATTTAAGAAATATTGATCACAGTGATTGGTTATTTTTTTCCAAATCTAAGCATGATCGGATAATTTTTTCTTTGGTGCTTAAATTTCAATCACAATTTTTCTGTTTATAAAATGATGTCTAATGATTTCTCTTTATTGCATATTGTTGTTCATTACATATAATACAAATATATTACCGCTAATATCGTTTAAATTTTATGCAGTGAGAATAAATAATATTTTCTTACAAAAGATGGGAGTGTTGATGTAATGATCGGAAACTTTGTGCCAAGGGTTGTATGTATTGTAACAATATTTTGTTTGTTCTAATTACTTGAAGAGTTTAAAGGTGCCAAGAAATTATTTGGTTAAACAAAGTCAACGCCTAATCCAACAGACATGGAACAGACAATAAAATAATTTAAAAATAGCAAATTAGTTAGAAAAACTGCACAGAATTATTCTCTGACATCGCCATCATTACACAAATATCTCAAAATGAAAAACCAATTAAAAAAGAAAGGAATGCAAACAGTACTAAGGTCTGGGGATGAGGGCGTATTAGTAGAATGTACTAATATATGCAGCGATTGGGGCTACTCGGTAGATTCACTTACTCAATGCCTACTAGTAAAGGATTACATAGAACAGGGCTAAATTTGTTTTAAATTCTACTTCTGCAATTCGAATATAATTTCTTAAAATAAATTTTAATTTATCTTGATTTAAAAGTTGTTTTCTAATATTTAAAAATGCATTTCTTTACTTGTATATAAAATAAAGGCTTGGTTTCACAGTAACTACGTGTTCCTATTCCGCCCTTATCATTATTACCTGTTTTTATTAACCCTATTAAAGTTTGAATCGGAATAAATAAAGAGTATAGCATTTGTTCAGATTCACCCCTATCTGAGGGATGAATTGGAAAACCATTAAAAAAAATAATATATACATAAACAGTAAAAATGTTTCGTTTTTGCTTAAAAAGTAAAGAACAAAACAAGACCGAAGTTTCTAGTAGAAAAATTAAAAAATTAAAAAATCAGTTGTTGTTTTTTTTAATGTTAAAGTTGAAAAGTGTTCCGATTTACCCCATTTTACAGTAGTCCTTATTAATTTACATCTCTTTACTTCCTAACGCCAGCTTAATAATGAAGTTTTGTCAAATTGAAATAAATATTAGACATACAGATATCAATTGGCCTATCTCAACTATTACGCGAGCAAAGCCGCAGGATTTGCTAGTATGTTATTGGTCACAAACCTTAATTTTAAAAAAATATTTTGAAATTCATTCAAATTTTAAAATTAATGATAATTTTTTATGATTTATAAACTTATTACAGTATTATAATGAAAAAATGAGTAAAATATATGCAAAATAATTTCCTTCATCTACTGTTAAAGTTACGCTGATCATGGAATGACAGTATGCTAAAAAGATATTATAAAATACTCAAAATAAAAATAGCTCAAACAGTACAATGTCACTAAGTTAAAAACCTAATTTTAGCGGATTATAAATGACTCCTAAATTAGTAAATTATTAGATTTCGTAAAATGTTTATATAGTATAGCCTAAAATTTTTTATTTAAAGTAATTTTTTGCTAATCTTTCCTTTAAGATTTGGAATCTGTATACTGAAGTTTTATCGTGCCAAAGTACATGGCTGAAAAGAAGTCATTTCGGTAGCACTCATTTATAGCGAATTAAAAAGCATATTGTAGGCGGTTTAAAGAGAGAATCTCTATTCAGACACAAAGTGCTATGTTTTTGCACGTTTCAAGAAACAAGAGTCTTTAGTTGACATACCTCGTTCAGATTTATAGCGTTCTCTTTTAAACTTGCAGAATATATGGCACACAATACATGAGAGTTTATTATGAATATAAAGTTTTATCACTGCTATAGATTCAGATAAGAAAAGAACACATTAATAAAGCCAAAAATACTTTTCCAAGTCATGCCTTAACTTTTGGGCACACTGTGCATTAATTGAATTTTAATTATTTAAATTATATATATAATAAGTGTTCGAGTAACGTATCACAAATTTCATTTTTATTCATCATTGTTCTACTTTTTTGCATTCCGTTTATTTTCCTCGTTGGGTTTGAGTTATATATATAATGTGTGTTCGAGTAATGTATCACAAATTTCATTTTTATTCGTCATTGTTCTACTTTTGTGTATTCCATTTATTTTACTCATTGGGTTGAGTTTCCTCATTGAGTTTTAATTAAAGGTTAGAGAAAATAAGAAAAAGCAGCTGTTTTGTAAAGGTAAGGTACTCGCTTTTCTTTAATATAAAATTTTATATTCTTAAAAGAAAGTTTTAAATAACAATTTTATGAGAATGTACTGAACTTCAACATGGGACATAGTGGACTATCCACTGCTAGGTTACAGTGCTCCACAGCCCACCCTATTACTGTTATTTTCAAAATATTTATTAATTTCTTATTCTCTACAAAGAAATACTGTTTCAAAGTAATTATTTAACTGTAAATAAAATTAAAAAAGGAAAAGGCCAATTTAACATAAGAATTTTTTTTTTTTTCTATTGATTGTTTTTAAAAACAATACTTTTTATGCTTTTAAAAACAAATCCAATTGACTGTAGCTTGTTATTACTAAAACAATTTCTGGCTGGTTCTGGAATTTTACTACTCGTTTTAAATGTAACTTAAAACAAATTTGTAATAAAAACTGTATAGCTTTTAATCTGTTTTTTAATCTGTTCGATGTTATCGTAAAATCGCCCTCAGACCTAAAAGATTTTTAAGGAAATTTTCAAGCTCATGAGTATTTTGGAGTTTTCATTTTAAAATTTTCCTGACGGTGACTTTATTTTATTTAATAACTTCACTTTTTTTGCAATTATTCCTGTATCTTAATCTGTTGTTGTTTTAAAAATATAATGCATTTTTTTAAAATAATTTTTCTGTTTAATTTTATATGTCTTGTTTGAAAAAGTTATTTGCAAATTTACATTATTATGTAACTTTGGAGGTAAATCAAAGGATTTAAATTAATAAAAGAAAAATAATTTTATTGTATAATGAATAATAATAGTGGACCATTGTGCTCGGTTCTGGGGCACACTGGTTCACTTTATGAGCACATACAAATAATTTTTTAAAAAATGTATTTGAAACTGTGTTCTGAAATATATTCCTGAGGCATGTTAAAAATGCTTAGAAAATGTTCAAGAATATATTCAGGCAGATTGTCCTTTCCATTAAAGAGGAAAAAATGGAAACTGCAAAAGTGAATCGCTGTAACAGTCACCCCTAATATCAAATACACTACATGGCCAAAGATGACCATCCACTTGCGATTTTACACATTTTGTTAAATATCTAGAAAAATACATGAGGGATTATCCTGAAAATCTTAGTGTATGAATATAATAGTACAAGTCATACATTTCCATGAAGATTTTTTTCCCGAAACTCTATAGGGGACCGTCAACAAATTAACAAAGAATGAATATCTTTTGGATAACCCTGTAAAAACTAATGAAGCAAAAGCGCTCAAACTGTAGAATATGATTAAATGGAATATTGTAATAAACTATGTTCATTTTTATATCGATAGCATGTATATTCGTAGAAAAATTAAGGATTTTATAAAAACAGTCCCAATTTTTTCCAAGATTTTTGCTTATAATTTGCAGAGTTCTTAATGTAAAAAAAATGTCTTTTCTAGAAAATATGACAAACAACATTGTACATAATACCCTGTAATCAGAAAAAATAATTAAAACTATATGAATGACCACGATTACAAAATATTTTTTTACTGCGCATGAGTACACGCTATCAAAATTTCATTTGCATATTAAGTTAGCTAAATGTATAGAGCAACTTTTGTGAAAGTCTCAAAAATATAGCTTTTAAATTATGAAAGTTATCGTCTATAGAGCAAGCACAAAATCCATTGTTCCCAAAATGAAGCAAAAAAAAAAAAAAAAAAAAAAGAGGGGTTTTATCCAAATGTAGTAGTGGGTCCTATATTGTGTATTCTGTATTGACACCTAATCAATGACTATATGGACACAATCCCTCTTGTTTTTGCTTCATTTTGGGAAAATAACGGATTTTCAACTTATTCTATTGATGATTATTTTCAGAATTTTCAAGCAAGGATCTTGAGACTTCTACAAACGTTGCTCTATACATTTAGCTAACATAATATGCAAATGAAATTTTGATATCGTTGACCCATCCTCAGTGAAAAATTTAGTAAACCTACTCATTTTTCTTACAATTTTTTATTATTTTTTAATTCTGATTACAGGATATTATGTGCAATGTTGTTTGTCATTTTTTCAGAAAAGAATATTATTTTATATTAAGAACTTAGCAAATTATAAGCAAAAATCTTGGAAAAATTTGGGGCTGTTTTTATAAAAACCTAAAATTTTCTACGAGTATACATCAGAGATGGGCATTATCGAAAATACATGTATTTGAAATACATTTTCAAAATACATTTGTATTTTGTATTTTGTATTTTAACCTCACTAAACGAAAGTATTTTGGTAATGTATTTTGAAATGATTTTTTCAAGTATTTTGTATTTTGAAAATACATTTCATATTCAAAATACATTCCTGTAGGTTTCCAGCTGCTTCGTTGAAACCGCAGATGTAAAATTCACAAAAGCATAATAAGAGCATGTCTGTTTTGTTTTGTCTTATATGGTTCATTCCTGAAAGCTATTGCAAACATCCTTTAAAACTACTGATACGATAAGGATTAGAATCAATGCTTCTGTTTTATTTAGGCATTTTTGCTGAACTGTCACAATTCTAAAGTTCTAGGCTTTATAATTATAACGTTTCTTAGCAAACGATAAAAACTACTGTGTGATAAACAGGAAGAATTATTTAGATATTTGCTGTGTCTAGTGCTTTTTAAAGAGCCATAGAAAAAAAAAAAAAAGGTAATGTAATAGTTGAAAAGAAATGTAATTTAATGTTTGTTTTGAAAAAGAACGCCTGATATTTTTCCAGCTTCAAATGATAATGTATCAAAAGAATTACTGTATTGCGATAGAACACGTTGCGCTATACTGTATGCGAAATTTTTTCTAAAATAATTTCTGTTGATAATAATGGCAGCTGTTAAAGTAGCATGACAAATGTGTAAAACAAGATCTGTCATTACAAGTGGAACTATTGAAGCAACAATCAACTTTAAAACACATCTAATGGTAAGATTTTTAAATTTATGCCGTTATACATTGATCGAAACATTATTTTTCTAATCCTTTTGTATCTATTTTATCAAAGTTCGGGTAAATTTTAAGTTACTCGTGATATTCATTTGCGAGCGAATTTTATTATACAAGTATTTATTGATATACAATTCAGATTTTCATTAATTTTATTTACATATATCAAATATTGGATTTTTGATTGTAGACCTGTCCTTACAGGAGATACATGTTTATCTAGCGTGACGTTGCAAGTATTTTTTTTGACGCATTTTATGTTTCATTTTATACTGTTTAAAATAAAATAGCACTATGAAAATATAAACTAGTATCGAACCAAAACGAAAATTCCTGTACGAAATCAAAGTTTGATTCTTTTTTGAGTTTCGACTGTAAACGGAAGTTTTACAAATGAAAGCTTTTAATATCAATGAGAATGTTAATTTGTTTAATTACAAAATTATCCTCCGTTTAGAAGAATATTTATAATTTTCAATATGCGGGCATGTGCATATATTTGTTTAGACTAAAATTTACTAAAGATTAATGAAGCATCAGTAGCGTAGCTATGTTTTTTGGCGCCCGGGGCGGACGCCCCCCTTGCCCCCCCCCCCCCCCTTAGCTACGCCACTGTGAAGCATTTTGTATTTTGTACAGATTTATAAGCATAGAAATTTATACATTACTAATAGTGAAGTTATTTACGTATCCTGAATATCCAGAGTATTTATGTATCAAAGTATTTATGTATCAACCGAGATCAACGTTCATTGTTCAGAGATTTTCAAAATGTTTAACATTTAACTTGCAAATTAATCCAAAAAATATATCAATAAATAATTCTGTCAGAGAAAGCAGTATATTCATATTCAAATAGCAATAGTAATTTTCAATTTGCAAACATTATTTCAAATATAGCATGCTTATGTTTAAATACATCTTTACAATCAAACTGACAGAAAATTACGTTATGAGTATTTAAAGTATTTTTAACAGCGCCGTGAGAAAGGGGCTTTTGCCCCGGTCGCGGAAATTGAGGGGGCGCCAAGTTTATAGTACTAACGTTATTTTTGGCCAAGAGGAAGCTGAGTAGGAGGGGGTACGGCAAATTGAAATTTTGCCTCGGGCGCAGTTTTTTCTTCGCACGCCCCTAGTTTTTAATGTAATGACTCATATCAAGATTGGAGAGTTTTTAAAACAGACCATGACGAAGAATAATGCATTGATAGAAGACATTTATTAAACACAAAAAACATGACTTTAAAAAAATTAACTTAATAAACTCATCTGGTATCATGATACCCCAAACGTTGTATTTCTACACGTAATGATATTCCCAAGATTTAAACGAAAATATTTAACATGTTTATTTAACATTCCTTTTTAAATTATTTCTTATTTATTATTCATAAGAAGCATAATTGCATTTGCGTAATAGTATTTGAGACACTAACGAATTATATTTTTACAAACCACATTATGTATTTATTATTGTGTATTTACCCTACGAAGGAGTCTGTATAATTCTTTTACATATATGTGTTAATGTATACGTCCAAGAATAACCATTGACTGCTGTTTTGAATTTTACTTACTCGCACTTTTTTTACTTTTTTGCATCTTTACAAGAAAAAACTATTGGATTCGTGAAAAAATTGGACTTCAGATCGTCGACGGATATATATTTTTGAAGGTCCTGAACACTGACAGTTTTTAGGAAATGTCTATTTGTGAATTTATCAGTGTATGATACAAATTTTGTGGGCCCTCTATCTTAAGAATTAATGCACAGAATTTAATAAAGAAAATTAGATTCAGTTAGACATTTATATAAATTTATTTTAGATATTAGGTAATGGTGTAACTCTTCCAAAAGATGGCGCTGATATGCTTCGTCTTTCACAATTTTCGCAAAAATTGCATCTCAAGAACTAGTGTACGGATTTTCACCAAATTTATGATTCACTTAGACGTTGACATAAGTTTTTGCTGGTTATGTTTTGGTGTGAATTGCTCAGCAGATGGGTGACGCTGCTATGCTACACATGTTTTAATTAATTTTTGTTTGGAAATGCATGAAGCTAGCAGGTGCAGAAATTTAATCGCCACACATTTTCACATAATTTGCAAATACAATAGATTTTTCATAAAATAGTGTCAAAGTGGGCATTTTGAATCGAAGCGCGAAAGAAGAATAACCTCAGAAACTGGGGTGAAAATCGTGCTTGTCACGTGATCGAAATCATTATAACTCAACAGATAATTTATTGATACAAAAATGGAAAATTCAGTTCTATTTCAAATCGCTTCCATAGTCAAGCCCTCCAATTTTATAACTTTCCGTTAAAAAATGGAATTGTAAATGTGTCAAAACATTTTGCACTTGTTGAGTAGAACAGATGAGAGCAGTCTTAATATCATTTTATGCCTTAGAAACTTAAAAGTCGAAAAATGCTATACAGTAAAATCTTCTGAGAAAGATTCGCACAGGATAGGAGAAAAAATAGACTATACACAGGTTTATTTCTTAGCAGGAACGAGGAACATAGTTTGTTCTAAATTTGCATCATATTCTTTTTAATTGTTATTAAATTTATTTTACATGAAACAATACATTTCTTGTTTAAGACAGAATTTATAGACAGATTCATTTTCAGAGTTCCCTCTGTTGTGCTTTAATCTTATTATCTAGAAATATACTTACTATTCATAATGAATAATAATAATTTTAATGGTAAAATTATAGCAATTTAAAAATACGTACATTTTTTTGAAAAAAAAAATTGTTGGGTCGAGCCAGATTTTACTAATTTTTATCAATTTAATCACAATATTTTCCCATAGGCTGACCGAGACGGAATGAGTCAATGATTTTCATACGGGTTGGAACGGGATCTACATTAATATTTTTGACTACCGCAATTAGTGCTCTAGGACGAGTGAAACCCAATCCCGATCCGAACTGGAAGGAATTAGTTAGCACGGCCCGAATCTGCAGAATAAAGTAAAGCCCGGGACCCGAAAGAGGGATGACGAGGCCCATCTGAGTCTATCATTCTGAAAAAAATAAGCCCGATACCCGACCCAGACAGGCCCTGAATGACTGAAAAACAGGTCCGGTAAGGCTCGACCCGAGTGGGCACGGTCCGTGCAAGCATCCAATCTCCTAGGCACTTTTTTCAAAATTTTTCAAATGTATTTTGTATTTTGAATGTATTTTCAAAATACATGTATTTTGTATTTTGAACTTTTTCAATTTGAAAAGTATTTTGTATTTTAGATTCTAAAACTAATGTATTTTGTATTTTGTATCGAAAATGATTTTTCGATGTATTTTGCCCAACTCTGGTATACATGCTATTGACATAAAAATGAACACAGTTTATTACAGTAAGCCACTTAATCATAATCTAAAGTTTGAGCTCTTTTGCTACATTAGTTTTGACAGAGTTATCCAAAATATATTCATTCTTTTTTAATTTGTTAACGGTCTCCTATGGAGTTTCGGAAAAAACTCCTCACGGAAATGTATGACTTGTATTATTATATTTATACACAAAGAGATTTAGGAAAATTCCTCGTATTTTTCTAGATATTTAACAAAATGTCTCAAATTGCAAGTGGACGGTCATCTTTGGCCATATACACTTAAAAAATATCCGTTAATATACAAAAATGTTTCCGTAAAACTTTACGGAATTGTTTCATTTTCTTAAGAAAATAGTACTTTTTCCGTTATTGACTTACGCGATAATAAGTCCGTATTAATCCAATAAGTTTTCCGCAAATTTTACTGAATATTTTTATTACTTATAAAACAGCAGTAAAACTATAAATATTAAGGTGGCGCCTTCTATGAATTACTACTAAAAACAACTTACTATAATATTTTATTTCTTACTTTCTTTCTTTTCTTTTTTTTTTCTAATAAAAATCTATAAGAGTTTTTAATTTTAACGATAAAAAAAAAAATCTTACTATTCTTTTTGAGCGTTTGAAATAGTTGAAAAGGAAGTGTTACACTTCACATTTCATTATAATTTTAAAAATATGTTCGACTTGGTTTTACTATATTATTTTTTTAATCTCTAAAAGGTATTTTAATATAAAAAAATCTATACTTAATGTTAATATTTTTATTATTATTTTAATATTAGTCCATTCACTTTAATAAATTCGCAGATAAAACTTAAAACAAGTCCGAAAAATATTAATAAAATTATTATAAAAGTGACGCTTATCAAACTTATAATCTTATAATAAGAAATAAAGGAATATTATTTAATTATCATCTAATAATCCTTTATTTGAGATTAGAGAAGATCATCATACAAACAATTTTTAAAAGTGTGTGTGGCGGGGGGGGGGGGGGGGGAGGGGAAATGTTGGTATTCTTGGAAAAATAAATATATAAGGTACTTGTACCCAATATGGACAGTGCTCTCACTATGGACACCCGTAATATCTTTAAAAGTAACAATTTTGAAAGAGAGATCCCGCTACATATCCGTGAAAAAAAGCAGTTGAAAAGATAATTGAGCCAGGAAAGTACAAAAAAGCACGCTGTTCGCCATATAGAAGGAAACTTGTTGTTTCGTGGGGTACTGATCGTAAATACAGGTAAGTTTAAATTCTTATTAAATATGGTAAAAATACTTTAAATGTTGAAAAGTGGAGTGTTTTCGAAAGCTTTTAAAGCATATTTTCGATTGTATTGCATATACTGCTTAAAAATGTTTTCTTTATTTATTTATTACAAGATTTAATAAAACTACTCCCGATTCCCAATATGGACACCTTGTGTCCGCATTGGAAGTACAGCAGGTTAATCTTCAGATTCAGAAAAATAGAAAGCTAAGGAAAACAAACTACATTATTTCATAATATTTTGTAGTAACTGAGGTGCTTTGCATCGGTCTTCGAAGAGCCACAATGCCCCCCCCCCGTTCCAATGTGCATGGTCTGAAGATATTTACTGTGCTCTACCCTCTCCTGCAACGCTTAAAAAAAAAAAAAAAAAAAATTGTCCCCTCTCCTCTAAAATTCCGTGGAAGAGTGGTTCTTCCATACACCCTGTGTAGTAGATTAATAAGGAGCCACCTGTCCATAATAGGGACTGCTGGTTCCTTATATGGACATATTTGATTATCTGTCGTTGTGGACTAGCCATTTTAAAAGCTCTACCTCTGAGCAAATCCTCGAAAATTACGGCGGATGACGGATGCTAGGTTACTGCTATTCAAAATTAATGAGCTTATGTGGCACACTTTGTTTTTACAGCTCAAAGTTCAGTTTTAGTTGTGCCTCTGGTTAATTTATGCTATTTTTTCTGCATTTGTTTGTACCTTTGCTAAGCGCCTGTACATTCTTCGTTTTTTATCAATGGCAGTCATTGAAGTTGCATCGAAATGTTGACAGCCAAATCTATTTGGATACTCTATACTCTATGCTTCTTATTTTTAGAGGTTATATTTAAATTCCTGCTTTCAACTCTAGAAAGACCTTCGGGACTCCACCAGAGTTCTCAAAATTATAACTTTCAGATCTTTCTTTGTTTCAAAATTTATCTTTATATTCCCATTCAAATTAGCATGAGGTTACACGTGGCGATTTCACCCCGCGTTGGCACTCCGTAAGCACATTGATATTATGTCATGCATCGGTATATTAATTTTTTTTAAATTGTCGTCGTATCGTACGCAATCTTCTTTACAGAAACACCTCAAAAATTGTAATATCATCTGCCGCTCATTAAAATATGCTATATTGAAAACAATGAGATTTAAATGAATGTGAATTAAATAAAAATGGAAGAGGATTTAAATAAAAGTCATACATCAGTTTGGGCAACGTAATTTTACATGAGACACGTCGATATGTTCGTTTGGGTCGGGTCGCAATATTTTTATTTCAATGCTGCTCAAGTTTAGGTAGATTTTAGAATCTCGATTCTCTGAAAAATGTCCACAATATTGTTTATGATGAAAAAAACTTTATACTTGACTATAAATGTTTAACAATAAAGTTAAAAATATTAGAAGTATAGTTAGAATATTTATTTTAATTTGGGATCATTAGGTTTCCTCTGAAATTGGTTTTACTTTTTGTTAAAAAATACTTATTTCAGATTTATTCGTGAATACATATAACAACTTATATTTATTTGAGCAATATTTGATGGGATTAAATGAATTTGAAATGAAATAAGAGTTTATATATCAAATAATAAATGCAAAGAATCATTTAAAGAATGTTGTAAAAGTTGGCGTCATAAGTCTATTTTCGCAATTTAGCAGTCGTGGAAAGTTTAATATAAGAAGGTAGTCGATTGTAAATATATATGTATTACATTAATAGAAAAAAGAAAAATTTATTAAATTGTTTAATGTATGAGGTAATGCAATTTTCATTACGCATAAAAGTGGTCTCGTGAATGTATCACGAACATTCACGCTGTTGACCAGACAAAAAAATTAATAATATAAATATGTATTGACTCAGTTCTGTGTATTTACAGTAAAACAGACAATGATTGAATAGCTTCTACTCCCGTTCCTCCTTCTTATACGACCCAACTCCACACACCGTGTGTAATATTGACCTGACTAAATTTGGGCTTTCTTCTATAAGTTTTCTAGTTGTTAATAGTTATTAAGTATATATAAATTTCAAAGTTATTAAAGTTTATAAATAAAATTTAAATATCAACACTCTTAAAGTACGATAAAATTCAATATTAATGCTTCTGTACGTTAATTATTCAGTTTAAATACAGGATGGTCGTAAAAAAACTTTGCCGATATATGGAGCTCTAGCGGCCAGTCCGTTCAACCAATCGATGTGAAATTTCAGATATAGTTATTCAGAGGTATGAGGTCGAGATTCTGTGAACGGTAAGAAAATGACGGTTACGGTTATAGTTACAGAAACTCAAAATTCTCCAATGGCAACACCCATTTTTTTTCATTGCAAAATGTTCAGCACATGCGAAAACCCCAAAAGAGCGTTGGAACGGTATGGTTATTGCAATAAACGGACGCGTTATGCTCGCACAAAATCGGATCTATGAACGGCCCCAAAAAATCACGACCAAAGTGCACGAAAAAAATTTGAACATGGCAGAGACAAAATACCAATCACGGAGCGTAGTTTGCCAGGTAGTCAGCGTAGAAAACGGATAAAAGTTAATATTATTATCAAAATGAGATGAATGCTGCGAAAACCTGGCGCGTTTACCGTCGAAACCATCGCCAAACACGTGGCTTATGCATTTCACAAGCTCTTCGTGATTTAGTAATGAAATTAGAAGAAATTGGCTGCACCTGTGATAGTCGCGCGATTCGGACGACCAACTGTTACTGAGGATACTGTTATGAAAGTGCATCACATAGTGACCAGAGGACGCATGCAAACTACAAAAGGTGCATCTCGTGTATTTGATATACCGAAATCAATGGTCTTAAAATACACTGCGCTCTGTAATCCGCATGTTTCCTTACCGGTACCAGCGCGCCCAGATGTTGGAAGTGAGAGACCATCAACAACATATAGACTTTGTTAATGAATTTCTTATCCAATATGATGGAGATAACGATCGGCCTCTTCGCATATTATGAACGGACGAGGCACATTTCATCTTCACTGGTAACGTCAATGGCCTCCACGATCCCCCGGCCTCACTCCTATGGATTTTAGGTTCTGGGGATATCTAAAATCTAGAGTGTACATGTGCAATCCACAAACTTTGCCGGATTTGAAAGTTTCTATTAAACGTGAGATTGCAAATGCGATGTAACCTTCGGCTGTATTGTCCACAGTCGCTATCATGCAATGTGTAATTGTCTGTGATGGCACCCATGTGGAAAATGTGTAATCAAAATAAATTTTTCTTTTCTCCGATCTGTGTTGTAATCAGAGATTAGTGTACTGCATCTGTGTCACATGCAAATTTCCTCCTTGCGCCCCAATCATGTTTTTTATGGGGGGGGGGGGGATTCGCAGAACAGTTTTTTGTGCGTGCATAACGTGTATGTTTCTTGCGATACACGTAGGATTCCTATGCTCTTTAGGGTTTTCAAGAGCTCTGAGAATTTTGCGATGAAAAAAAAAATGGGTGTTACCATTGGAAAATTTAGAGTTTCTGTAACTATAACTGTAACCGTGAGCGCCATTTTGTTGCCGTTCACAGAATCTCAAGATCATACCTCTGAATAGCTGTATCTGAAATTTCACTTCGATAGGTTGAACGGACTGGCCGCTAGAGCTCCATATAGCGGCAAAGTTTTTTTATGACCACCCTGTATATACTAGCCACCACTTGAAGATCAGTTTGGTCTTCCTTAAATGCATACTAAGCATTAAATCATATTGCCTTTATTCATAATTTATTTTAATTGCTCAATTTTTTTCCAAGTTAGAAGATTCTGCCAAAGAATTAGGCGCAGATGTCATATACGAACCACATTGCCGCAATTGCAACAAAAAAGCAAATATATGCCTCACATGATAACCCGGCAATTGTTATTTATTCTTTAATAAACTGTTTATTTACTTTTTTTTTTTAAATGATATAAATTATTTTGTTCTATAATTTATTAATTCAACTTTTTTTTTATTTATTATTACCTTTTATTATTATTTATTATTTCCTTTTTAAAATTATAAAAAACAGTTTAAAAATATATATATGTAACAGGTATTGAAAACGAAGTTTTCTCCAAATTTGCATCAGAAAAAAACCCAATGTGGTGCGTATATGACATCTCTACCGATAAATCAAGCACTCGGTATTCTTATGCTAATTTGCCGCATCGCCAAATATTGTGTACATGTTATCCTCGTAAAAATGAACTCATTGTATTAAAATAAGCGTCTAATCATAATATGCAGTTTGAACGATTTTACTTCATTAGTTTTGAAAGGGTTATCGAAAAGATTTTCGTTCTTTTTCAGTTTGTTGAAGGTTTCCTTTGGGATTTTGGAAAAAATTCTTCGGGAAAATGACCTGTTCTATTTTGTTCACACACCTGGAGTTTCAAAACAATTTCTTCCGTATTTTTCTAGATATTTAACAAAATGTCTAAAATCGCAAGTTTCCGGTCATTAATGGCCATATAGTGTGTGTATGAAAATGAAAGTTTACCATTGTCTATCGATTTATGATATATTAATCTCTTCTTCCAAAATGACGCAAATGACTTTTGCAGATTAGATACATCTGGTGGTTTTTAATTAGAGTACTTGACAGTCAATTTATAAGGCAATTACATTGTTGCTTATTGCGGAGATTTACAATTAGCGAAATTAATTGCGAGAAACAAGGGAAATCCGTTAGTGTGAATCTCTTATTTTGATTGGCAAAAAGAAATCAACAAAATATGTCATTCTGTTCGTCACATAAAATAAGGGATTATTACAATTTCGTGTGCCAGTGACATATTCGACCTCCCTAAAAACAATTAGAAAAAAAAATCGCGCGTGTTTTTAAATTATTCTGTTTAAATTTTCCTTCCAGAAAAAAAAAAATCTAATAAAAATGAACATGGAGATTTATAAGTATATAGTCACCTTCACAGTTTCACATTACAGAACAATTTCAAATTTCTACCGATCTTTCAAGCGCCGATTGAGCTTCATATTATATTAGAAATTTTTTTTATGGGATCTAATAAAATTTCGAAAGTAAGCTTAAATATATATATATTGTAAACATACTTGTTATATACAAAGCTGATTAACTGGCTGGCAAAAATAAATAACAATAAAACGGAAAATATTTTTTTTTTCGAAGCAAATATGTGAGCTACAATGATATGGCATTTCGAAATCTAATTATGGCATCCAAATTGTTCCATTAAGTGCTATTTTTCCGGGAAATGCGTTTTAAAATTAACAAATAATGAAAAAATGTGAATAGGTAAAAGGCATTTCCTTGGTCTTGGATAAAAATCAATAAATTATCATATATCATGACAGTATATATTTTGTTGATATTTGCCTCGTGCATAGTTGCTTTGGTGTCATCTTTTTTGTGTCCAGCCGTACCTGATAACATATTTTGCTTCTTTTACTACGCTGTGTCTTTGCTATTGTTTATATACCTTTACTTATATTTTATTTAGGGATTACAATCCCGGGATCCCGCATCCCGGGATTCCGGGATCACGGTGTATTTTCAATCCCGAAAATCCCGGGATTTGTCAGAAAAAGATCCCGGGATTTACGGGATTGTCTGGGTTTTTTTACTGGGATAATATTCAGCTGAAATTAAGAAAGATATTTATAAAATTTCGCTTTTGGTTGGGAAAAAATCAATTTTCATGAAGTTTATGCATGATTGAAAAAGAATATATACCTTAAATATCTTTACATACATTTCTAAGCGATTAAATCATTTACAGTGGAAATCTTTTGACTTGCAAATAGATGTAACACACACAGTTATTAGGCAGAAAAAATGAAATCGTTTGTTTATTTCAATTTCACTGCGTATGTAGAAATTTTATTAACTTCGTAGGTCATTTTTGAATTAGATTTTACTGATAAGCATCGCATTTGTGTATGATTGTCATTATGTGCTAACTTCTTAGCTTTTCGTGTATTTATATTTACTTTACTTTAATTTACTTTACTTGCATTTGTGTATGATTGTCATTATGTGCTAACTTCTTATCTTTTCGTGTATTTATATTTACTTTACTTTAAAGATGTCAAATGAAAAGGATTCTGTAGCTCATCGGAAAGACAATGATACATCTTCAGTATGGTATTACTATTATATGGTAGTATGGTACGTTATTTTAACGTACCATTATTATGGTACGTCAAAAGATGGAAAAAGCGCTAAATGTTAAAAGTGTAGCGCAGTGCTTGAAACATTGGATGGATCGACTAAGAGATTGCATACACATTTATACAACACTAAATTTTAGAAAGAATTTATTAATTCTCTTTTCCTTCCAAAAGTCAAGATTACATAGAAGATAAATTGCCTTCTAAAAATTGAAAATAGAAGACTTATAATGATTTGCCAAAATCTGTAGTATCAGTTAGAAATCGTGTAGTGAATTACAATAATAAAGGTGTTAATTACAAGAGATGCACAATTTTTTTAAACTTCGGGAAAAAATAGTTTGACTTTTGACGAATGAACATCTATTGCAAACAAACGATTTATGAATATTAATGTTCATTCAAGAAGTGTAAATTTAAACAAATTCTTGTAATTTAGGGCTTATGCGCATGCATGGTCTTTCACTGAAAAAAAGTATATTGAAATGCTGACAATGTGCGTCTAAAACAGTATGACATTTCAATCAAAAAAGACGTTGTTACTAATCGTAACTGATGGACCAAATGTAATGCTGAAAGTAGAGGTCTGCACGGGCCGGAATTTCCAGGCCCGGCCCGTAGGAAAGTTATTTCGGCCCGGCCCGGCCCGTTGTAAAACTCAAAAGTTCGGCCCGGGCCCGGCCCGGCCCGTTTAAATTTTTATATTTTAGGCCCGGCCCGGCCCGTACAAAAATCAGCGAAAACAGGCCCGGCCCGTTTTGGCCCGTTACAATTTCTACGATTTCTAAAAAAATCAGATTTTTATCATACAACTAAAATTCCTTTAAAGAATACTGCATACATATCTATGGAGTGATTTTACAGTATATTTTACAGCAAATATACATTAACAACATTAATGATTATTTAGATTCTTAGGCTTTCAACATTTGAATAAAGATTCATTAAAAAATTAATATGGCTTAGAATAAAAGAAAAAAGAAAGAAAGCTAAAAACATCGTTAATTTTGAAGCTGTTTCATAAAAGATTTATAAATATATATCTATATCATTTTATTATAGGTTTCAAATCCAAATTCATTCTTAAATTCAAAGAAGCTCTTTTCTGAAACATTTCTAAATTCATTTCTTTTCTCAGAAACGCATACGATTAGCAGATATCTTTATTCAGAAACTATATAATCGAATGGCGTTATCCATTTTTTGATACAAGCAATTTAAGAATACTGCAAACAATAAAATACTGTTATAATTAGCGTTTTGAATAGAATTTCCGGAAGCAATAGCAAGAAAAGGGAGAAAAACCTGTAATCATTTGAGAAACTATGATATCTCAACAAGTATTTTATTTACCAAAAAAGAAAAACGCTATTCGATTCCAAATCCCTTCAATAGTTAGGCTTATCACTTTTATACTTTTACAATTAAAAATTAAACAGAAAATGTGTCAAACTTTCGCATTATTGAGAAATTAATTTAAAAATCATCAAGAAGTATATATCCGAAGACTAAGCTAACACAAGTTCTTTATCGTTGTTAATAATTTTATAAATCATGTTTTCTGCCAATAATTAAGTCTAGTACCGGTCCGGCCAGTCTGTATGTAGAAAAATAATGCAAGCGTGATCTCGGACCGGCATGAGTCAGCTAAAAAAATATTAAAACGGGTTACACATAATGTAATTCTCCGATGCCGATACACTGAGCATTTTTATATTGATGCTGCCAAACTAGTATGGCCACATTTATACTTATTCTCGTCAAAACTATTTTCCTTGAAAACAGCTCATATTTTATCGTTTCTGCTTAAATCTTCAGAACGGGCCGGCAGGCCCGAAAATTTTTTTTATCGGCCCGGCCCGGCCCGTCTGGCCCGTTCAATTTTTTTGCCGGCCCGGCCCGTTTATGTTGTTTGTCGGCCCGGCCCGGCCCGTTCAAAAAACTATTCTAAATCTGCCGGACCCGGCCCGTTAGAAAATTCGAAACGATTCCGCCGGCCCGGCCCCCGGGCCGGGTACGGGCCACGGGCCAGGCCCGGGCCCGTGCAGACCTCTAGCTGAAAGTCGGAAAAGAAATTGAAGCTGATGAACAGCTTTTTTTCGCTCATGGCATTCATTTAACAGTTTGTGATGATTTATATTGTTGTAACCAACGAAACACAGAACCAGAAACTTCCTCCAGTAAAACAGTAGCTGAAACTTGCTGCGAAAGTTAAAATTTAGCCTTAAAAGAAAATGATAAAGATGAAGATATTGAATCTTCCGAAAGTTTAGAATTTGGTTTTGTTTTAATTTTTGAAGACGAAAACGGCTTTTCATACTCTGATGAGTATATCAATGAACTTATCAAAAAAGTTCGAAAATAATAATTTATTTTAAACGATCTGCAACAAGGAATGAAATTCTTCAAAAATATGTTAAATCTGAAAAAGAGAAAGAACTTCCCCTTCTTTTAGATTGCAAGACTAGATAGAATATCCAAGTAACTGTACTTGAACAATTTTATTTCTTGAAAAATAGCATACAAAAAGCTTTAATTGATTTAAGGCATAAGATCTGAATTGACGATTCCGATTTTCAGCTTATAAACAAAATTGTTGAAGTTCTCAAACCGATACAAATCACAGTAGAAGTAATCTGTCCCAGGGATTCTAATTTATTAACCGCAGACACAGCTTAAAAATTATTTTAATCGAATTGTTGGGGAAAAAACCAAAATTTGCTTGCAAAATGGCAGAGTGCTAAAATTATGCATTAGAGAGCGACGACGTATGGAATTATCGGGTGTTTCAAATTATTTGCATAATCCTAAACGAAATGACATGAGTGAAAACTAGCAGTACGTTATCTGTTCCTAACAAAACTGGTATTAAGAAGCAAGTGAAAGCAATAGTTGGAAGAGTAAACAGTGTTGACAATGGCAATTTTGAAGTTACAGAAATAACGCATATTGAGCCCAGTGCGAAACGGCAAACAGATTACCGAACATATAAGGAAAAATTATATCAAGAAATAGAAAAAAAAACATGCGAACTGCTGAAGCTGAAATACAAAAACAAAAGGATTTATCAATGCAAATTAGAAATGAGATATCTCTCTTTTAAAATGGAGGAGTTACGCGGTCATCATTTAAAATTAGCTTATCAATATTTGCTGACAATTTCCCCCCGCGAGTGTTGAAGCAGAACGAGCCTATTTAGCAGCAGGATTTATAGCAAACAAAATTAGAAGTCGACTTGGATATGATATTTTAAATGTTTAGTTATTTCTTAGATCATATTTTCAAAGGAAAACCAATTAGATGAGAAACACTGAGCTATTCAAACTAATCTTCTTTTTGATCTTGGTATGTTATAATTTTTTACGTTATGCAATATTTTCAAATTTTAACAACTATCACTAATTACAAATTTAAATAATATATTTAGTTAATTTTTTATTGATATATGTGAGTATGTGTTAAGTATTTTTATTTCAAGAAAAAAAAGCATTCTGTAGGGAAAAATCTTGTGTTTTCGATATCCTAAATTTGTAATCTTTAGTTATTTGGTTATAAGAATAATTCAAAATTTAATTAGTAATAATAATTTATTAATTATCTTTTCATATTATAAATATTTACCCATTCAGACTTTTTTTTAGCATCAAATGAAAGAAATTATTTGGAAGATAAAATACAGACTTTTTTGTTACATTGTTAAACATCAACAACATATTTGTTTTAATTTCCAATTTTTATAATTCATCCTATACTTTTTTTTATTATTAAAATAAATTTTGAACTTGGCATGTTTTCATAAATTAGGCTGTATTTTTGCTTTATTTTTTTTTCAATATTGTGAAATTTAGCAATTGTGAGAACTGATAATATTGAAGAAATTTTAATTTTCGTAATCCCGGGATTATCCCGGGATCCCGGGATTGAATCTAAACAATCCCGAAATCCCGGGATCGGAAATTAGTCTCGGGATTGTAATCCCTAATTTTATTACATATTAAAATATACATATTTTTTCTACAAATTTTCTCTTAGTTTTTTGTAAGGCAAAAAATACCCTAGATAAAAAACGCTTCACCTAAAAATTGGCATCTGATACGGTAATTTTATTGCCATATTTTGATTTAATGAGTTGAAATCTATGAAGATCAAACATTACTTTTACAGGGGAGGAGATTTTGGTGCCAGTCAGTACAGGGAAAGGGTTTATTTCGGTATGTTATTCTAAAAATCTATAAAATTTTATTTAGGGGAGCTCATGTTTTTAAAATAATGAATCCAAGTAATTTCATTCGTCAGACAATACTAATTGATAGATTTAGTGGGAATCGGATGCAATGTTATTCATATATGGGGAAAAAAAACTTTATTTGCCGATTTTTTGCAATAAATTAAAAAAAAAAGTTGGCATTAGACTCGAAATAATGTATTTTCAAATATGAATGCATTTTCTATAAGCAATTATCTGTATAAAAAATAATTTTAGAAACTTGATTTTCTTTTCAAATCGTAACACTCACTTTTGGAAATTTGAAATCCTTGAATAAAATCAGTTTGTAAAATTATTTCGAATCATCAGAAAGTTAGAATTGGTTGAAATTTGAAGATACCAATGTTAAATTTACGTGGCAAAACCTTTATTTATAGTTTAAAAAAATCATCCGATTGAATATTTTTTAACAAGAAACCGGGAGTCTAAACACAATCTAGCCAATTTTTTTATTCAAAAGCATTAAATTGTTGCTCTTTAAATTATTGATAAACTTGTTCTCAGATATTCATAAATTAATACCTACATTAATTCAACCAAAATAAAATACTTTAAAAATGATCGCGTATAAGTTTACTGCTCACCTTTCTTTCATATACAGGATATCCACTCTGAACGATGGCTTATGGCTAATTTCTAAACCGTTAGTCATAGGCATATAGTTCCAATTGCAAAAATGCTTTAAAAAAGGTAAAGAATTGTTTTTAAGCGATTTAGGTCAAAAAAAAAATTTTGTAAAAAATTACGAAAATTTAATTTTAATACGGTCCCCCGGTCGTATAAGTGATATTTCGTAAATTTTTCCCATCACTCTAACAAGCAATACAAAGAAGGTGCCATTCATCTAACATTAAAATTGACCGAGTTATGAAACTTTAAATTTCATGACTTAAACCATTTTTCTTTAACGGAATACGAATGAATTGGACGAAGATTTAAGGGAACGTACACTAAATGCTTGAAGTATTATAAAAGGCGTTCTTTTTCAACGCTGTCCAATGACTAATTCCTAAACCATTTTTCACAAACATATATTTCCGATTGCAAAAATGTGTTAAATGATGTAAAGAAATATTTTTAAAGCGATTTAACCCAAGGTGCTGCCATAGTTTAAGTTTTATGGTAATGTTAATTTTAATTAACTTCTAGATTGAACAATAACTATAATGACTAAATAATTGAAGACTTGAGTTTAAAAATTCCCTTTATCGAGGAGAAAATCAAATTTTGGGAAATCGCGAAAAATCTTCAAATGCGTCCATATGGTTTTCATTTTAAATTAGGAGATTATAGTGTTGCATTAGTGCAGATTGGCATAGACTGATATGGGACATTCCATGTAAAATGAGCAAATATATATATATATAAAGCCGTGGCTGGATAGGAGTCGATTTTGATAAAATTTGAGATAGGTGTTCATTTCATATTCAAATGTAGTTCTGCACAATATTTTGACAAAAAATAAATTATTTTATCTGTTTTGGACATTAAAAAACTTGATATAGAATGGCTTGCGGATAATCATCGAAAGTTGTAAATTTGAAGTTCTGTATTTTGAAAACTATTTAACAAAAAGGAAGTTTTTTTTTTACAATATTGAAATCTCTGGAAATCAGTCTTTATATTTATTGAGTAATAATAATCTGGTAATACCATGATTAATCATAAATTGGTTTGTAAATATTAAAATTTTATAAATTTTTAAAAAAAATTGAAACGTTATAAAAATTAAAGGATTTAAAAAACATCTGTGAAATTGATGCAAGATGTAGTATTATATATGAAGATCGAATTCTCCAAGTTTCAAAGTTATTTATTTCCTTCCTCTTAAAAAAACAAACTTTAAAAAAAATGACAAAATCATAATTATTCCTCTTATGTAAATCCCCCCCCCCCAAAAAAAAAAATAATTAAAGGGAAGCTCCGACATCAACGATATTGCACATATATAAGAATCAACAAGTCCATGACACACTAAAAAGTTTCAATACTGCCTTTTTGATTTCTAACATAACAAAAATGGGTTCAAAATACTAATATTCGAGACATTCTAAGGACAATCTTTCTTTGAAATCACGCGCTTCTTGCAAGCTTCTTGCTGAAAAACATATATTCTGCCATCTACTTTTGCTACTTGATTTTAAGATTAAAATAGTTATTTATTTATGAGAATCGTTTTTCTTCAACTTAAATTTAAAACATTCTTGAGGCAAAAATAATCTTAAAGCAAGAATAAAACTTTATTTTTAAAATATACCCTTTTATCCGTAATATCAAAGAGTTTCAAGCATTTGAAAGCTTTTATTCGTACTCCAAACAAATAATAAAAATATTGAATTTTTAATCAACAGTTTTCACTGTTTAATTTTTTTCTCATTAAGGAATAAAAAAGGCAAGCATTAAAATTTAGGTGTATTAAATATATTCAATTAGCTATAATGGCAAAAAAATTTGAATCTGGAAAAAGTGTCCATTTTAAAACAAAATAACTGAAATATTTAATTTTTTCCACAATTTTTTTTCTTATTTATTTATTTTTAAATTACGAAATAAAAACACAATTACTAAACTACCCTAATCTGTTACTTATAGTTCATTCTTAAGTGTAAATAATTTTTATTACAGTCTTTCCATTTCTAAGGCTAATAATCAAATTTGAACTTTAAAGCATGTACACAAGAGCTCGATTTCGTATCAACTTTAATGTAAATTTTTGTATTGAAATAAATAAGTCTGAAATCTATTACTGTGCGTTTCCTCGTAAATGATTGTGATCTACTTATATGATGATTTTCAATAAAATCTGTTACATGTCAGCCACACCTGATTTGCTCATTTCGTGTGGAATGACCCATATAGAAAACAAAAGCGATAAAGCGAGTTTTGAAATTTACATCCTCAATTGTATTTTTACACATGTTTTATTTTGTAAAGAAATGAAGCTGTTTCTTTTCAGGATTTTACTTTAAAAAGGTGTATTATTTTGATAAGCTTCTTTTTTATTTATAACTTTCATATGTATGTTTTCCTAATTCAAAATTTATATTCAAATTTTAATTCACTTCCAAATATTCGATCGAGGTTCAATTTGCATCCTTATTTATATCCAATGACAACGCAATATTAATACGATTTTAGGTGCTTACAGCTATTTATTTTATAGGACTGCACCAAATTCTATTAGTTTAAATAATCTAATAGAATTTTAAATATGCATCATTTTGTAACGAATTGTGACTGTTGCTTTTCATATTTTAACAAAATTTCTGATATATATATTTTTTAACTTTTAGTACAAGTTGTATATTTTACTTTAATTTGTAAACATCAACATAAATTTAAAATAATATTGTAAAAAGTTATTTTACTCTCAATGTTTAATGTTAAATTTGATGTCTTTATTTCCAGTATATTTGTGACTGACCCCTATTTTGCAGCAAAAAAGATGCTTCAACTTTAAACAGCTATTACTCGGTCAGTTTTAATCGCAGAGGAATGGGACTTTTTTTTGTTTTATCCGTTAGAGTAATGGTAAAAATTTACTAAATATCATTTATAGGACCGGGGGACCGTATAAAAAGTTAATTTTCGTTATTTTTTAATAATAAAATTTTTTTGACCTAAATCGCTTAAAAAATACTTCTTTACTTTTTAAAAGCGTTTTTGCAATTGGAACCATGTCTGTGACTAACGATTTAGAAATTAGCCATTGGCAATCGTCGAGAGTGGACACCCTGTATATTTTTTCCTCTTTGTTTCATTCTCGTTATGGTTTTTTCTCTTTTGGAGGTGAGGACAATTCTGTATAAGCCGATATCATCCTACCTATATCAGCTTACATAGAATCGTAAACTATCCACATCATTGTCTTACATGGTAACATTTCCCTGGTAGTTGAAGGAAACCAAAACACTACTTTGGCTTCTGCTTCCTGTAGATAGGAGATTCATATTGGCCCTGTATGCATCAATAGGTCAATCAGTTGACTTTTTACTGGTTAGGGATCGACTGACTTGCAGTTATGAATCATCACGTTAAGTTAGTGACTGACAGTGTGAACAGTAAGTTGGATTGTCTTGTGAACGTATGAGCCCTAGTTAGCACTGTTGCATGAATGTACAGGGTTGTTATAATTAAAGTTCGCCTATTCAGAAGACTCTAGAGCCGATTCTATTGCTCCAAACGAATCAGAATTTCACTAGTACGTAGTTGAAGACATGCGCTCTGCGAAAATCGAAAAAAAAAATTAGTTAAAATTTTTGTCAGTAGATGGCGCTGCGCCAATATTTAAGCCAATGTTTGCAGATTCCTTTATTTTTTGGGAATTTTTGAAAGATTCTGTATTTAAAAACAGATGTCATACAATCTCTGATCTGAAACACAGCATTAGACTTCACATTCGCTCAACCTTACAGGACAGTTTACGCAATGCTGTAGAAAGCACAAATCTGAGAATGGAATGCATTATTAAAAATGGCGGAGGATTCATTGAGCATGCGTCATGTTATTCTTCGTTATTTCCTTACTGTCGAGCGACATGTTTTATTTTTGTTGATGCAGATTACATCACATGAAATGATATTCATTTTTCTGTATTGTTTGAAGTCCTAGGTCAGGCTCTAGAGCTGTCTGATTAGATGAACTTAATTATAACAATTCGCAGCTCGTTGAAGTTTGTTGAAAGTTTTAAATTTGTGTGTTTCGTCTGGATTGACTGATATTGATATAATGAATCTGCAAACATCGCCTTAAATATTGGCGCAGCGCCACCTAGTGATAAAAAATTTGACTATTTTTTTTTCGATTTTCGCAGAGCGCATCTCTTTAACTATGTACTAGTGAAATTTTGTTTCGTTTGGAGCAATAGAACCGGCTCCAGAACCTTCTGAATAGGCGAACTTTAATTATAACAACCCTGTACATCCAATGGTTATAATTAAACGCACCGACAGTTTCCCTGATACTTCTTTCAGGAGAACTTCACCATTTTTTATTACTAAAACATTTCAATCTGTTTTCGGAGATGGTTATTCACTTAAAAAACTGCAGTTAGGGGATTTAATAGTTGAAGTATTTTCAGATAATCACTCGCACTTTCTGATAAAATGCAAAAAAGTAGGTTTCTTTTCTGTTCAAATTCATAAAATTCTGAATTTAAACTGTGATGTAATATTTTAAACAGAACTTCTATTCTCCACAAAGTAAGAACATCTACAAAATTTAAAACATAAAAATGGCATACATGTCCCCACAAAGCACATTATTCTGACTATTCAATAGCCGTACTCTACCAACTAGCAAAGTAGTCAAAGTTGCCTTCTTCAGATGCCTTGTCCGGCCTTATATCTCTCTCTCAACTGTTTTAAATAGCAGTATTAAATGACCATATTAAAACTACATCCTGTGGTTTCGTTGCGCAGAAGTTGGCCACATGAGTAAAACTTGTAAAAATCCGAACGATGAGCAAACTGTGACTGATCATATACAACATATTCTTCCTTTTGAATAAACAAGATACGTGAAAAAGAAATCCTTGCTGTTATAATTATCTAAAGATTCTTTTATTCCTTTATTTTCTTTTTAAAAAATTAATTTAAAATTTTTATTCGATTTTAAAGAAAATTAAGTATTTTTAATCACCATCAAAAAAGCATTTATAAATGCACCATACACACACACACACACACACACACAAAAAAAAAAATACTGGTTATCAAATTACCTATGGTTTTACCAGTGACGATCGTCTGAACATGAAAATTTTCTCAACACCTGTGACTTTAAAGGAAATAAAATCAGTTTTTATAAATCATTTTTAATGGATTTTTTCTGCTACTACACTATAAGGCCAAAGGTGACCGGATACTTCCGATTTTGGACAATTCGTTGCATCTCTAGAAAAATACATGAGGAATTTTTCCTGAAACTCAAGATGTATAAGCATAATAGTACAGGTGATGAATTGCCGTGAAGATTTTTTTCCCGTAACTTCTTTGAAGACCGTCAACGAACTGAAAAAAATGAATATCTTGTAGAAAATCCTATCAAAACTAATGTAGCAAAAGCGTTGAAACTGAAGATTACGATTAAGTGGGTTATTTTAATAAACAGTGTTCATTTGTTTGTGGATAGCATGCATACTCGTAGAGAAATTAAGTTTTTTTAAAGAGACCCAATTTTTTCCATGTGTTTTGCTAATAATTTGCAGAACTCTTAATGTAAAAAAATGTTCTTTCCACAAAATATTACAAAAAATATTGTAAATAAATACCCTGTAATTAAATTAAAAAAAATAAATAAAAATTGTATGAAAAATGAACAGGATTACAAAATGTTTCACAGCGCAAACGTGAACGCTATCAAAATTTCATTTGCATATTGTATTAGCTATGTGTAGAGCAATTTTTGTAAAAGTCTCAAAAACATAGCTTGAAAATTCTGAAAGTGATAATCGATAAAATGAGCTTAAAATCTGTTGTTCCAAAAATGAAGTAAAAGAATTTTGGGTTGTATCCAAATAGTACGTGCAATATTGTGTATTGTACATTGTAGTAATCAATGGATATATGGATAGAAGCCCTCATCTTTTTGCTTCATTTTGGGATTAATGGATTTTGAGCTAATTCTATCAATGATTGCTTTCAAAATTTTCAAGCTATGTTTATGAGACTTTCACAAAAGTTGTTATATACATTTAGCTTACGCAATATGCAAATGAAATTTTTAATAGTACTCAAGCATGTGCAGTGAAAAACTTAGTAAATTCGCTTATTTTTCATACAATTTTAATTCTGATTACAGGGTATTGTGTACAATGTTATTTGTCATGTTTTTGGAAAAGAACATTATTTCATATTAAGAACTCTGCAAATTATAGGCCAGAAACTTGACAAAATTTGGGTCTATTTTTATAAAAACCTTAATTTCGCTACGAATAAACATGATATCCACATAAAAATGAACACAGTTTATTACAATACTCCACTTAATCTACCGTTTGAACGCTTTTGCTACATTAGTTTTTATGCGGTTATCCAAAAGATATTTGTTCTTTTCCAGTTTGTTGACGTCTCCTATAGAGTTTCGGGAAAATATCTTCAGGGAAATGTTATGACCTGTACTATTATGTTTGCACACTTAGTTTCAGGATAATTGCTCGCGTATTTTTCTAGATATTTAACAAAATGTCTAAAATCGCAAGTGGCCGGTTAGCTTTGGCCATACAGTGTACATAAAATTTTTTAAAAAATAATTATAAATTTTGTAAGAAATTGTGTGTGTGCGTGCGCGCGCTCGCAATTTTCAATTTTTAGGTCGGGTAAATTATAAAATAAGTCTTTTTAAAACGTCCGGTACATTTATCGTCACAGAATCCTTCCTAAATTATGGCAAACCCTCCTCCTTCTGACAGCAAATCATTGCGGTTTCATTAAAATCAATGCTTTTGTTGAATTACGAATATTTTCCGTTATTTTACTTGAGGTTTCTAATTAATAACTTGCATTAATACTTATTTTTTCATGATTTTGGCTAGGTCAAAAAGTATCCAGCTCAATGGAAGAAAAAAAAAACTTAGTTTCCGAGTACAAGCGCTGTGACGGATCGACAGGGAAACGATACAATAAGGGTTTCGTGAGATGAACGATACCCTAAAAATACAGGGTGTTTCGCTACCAGACCGACAAACTTTGAGGGATGATAGTAGACACGAAGACAAACATTACTAAATAGGAAATCATGGGGCGCAAACGACTTCTGTAGGAGTTAGGGGCCATTAAAATTTAAGGTGCAAAATTTCAAACAATGATAAAAAACGGGAAAAAGGGTCGACTCGTTTGCGGTTTTCATTAAAATCCTTCTTTATATCTCGATTCTTTTAGAAAATTTTTTTAAAGGTTACGTTCAAAAATTGTCTATAGAGGGCGCTTTAGACTTTAGAGTAACGAACAACTACTTTTTACCGTTATTTTGTGCATGGGGTTGAAATTATTCTAAAGTTTAGACTTTGACTTAAATTTTAAGCCCGAAATCGGAAACATTGGGATCGGGTAACTAGTGAAAATTGAACTGTGAACAGAGGGGGAGATTTTAAACGCTCATAAATATTGGGCAAACAAATCGATTTTGTTGCGGTTTGAGTGGAAGTCATTTCCTTGGTAATTATTTTATTCAAAATGATGTACAGTTTTGGTGTCCTCATTTTTTGATAGAGGGCGCTTCCGACACATCTGATATTTCAATGGCATTACTTCTGGGTGTTTTACTACCAGACCAACATACTTCCAGGAAGTGTTAGCTATGAAAGACGACTAGGAATCACATAGGAATGTAACGTTCTAAATGCTTTTTTTGCGAATTAAGGTTAAAGGAAGCCGAGAAAAGAAAACAGAAACAGCAGTGAAAGAGCAACACGTTAATGTGACATAAACAAGACAATTTATTAGACTAGACAATTTATTTAAACGTTTTACTACAAAAAGTATTCGAAATTACGACCAAAAGTAGTCCGGCATGCTTGATAGTGGTGTCGCATAGACCTCCTCACGCTTTGAAAGATTCGTGGCATCTTTGATAGTTTTCTGGCAGCTACAGAAATACCATCTGGGAAGTCTTCAACTGATGGTACGGGAGTCTCATACACCCAATTTTCCATTTGACCCCAGTAGAAGAAGTCCATACATAATAGGTCCGGCGATCTGGCAGGCCAATGAACCGGGTCACCACGACCTATCCACAACTGTCTATATGTTACTTTGAAGTGTCGGCAAACGTCATTGGTAAAATCTGGAGGAGTCCTATCGTGCTGTCCAAATACTACATTCTTCTACCTTTAGAACCGGTTCGGGAATGATAACTTCACAGTGATCGCTGCTCAGGCGCATTACCGTTTAGCGCCATCTACCGTCGCTGTCAAAATTGCCGGACTACTTCTGGTCGTAAGTTCGAACACTTTTTCTAGTAAGACCTTTAAATAAACAGTTTTCTGTCACATTAACATGTCCCTCTTTCTCTGCTGTTTCGGTTACTTTTTCTCTGCTTCCTTTAACCGTAAATAGCTAAAAAGGCATTTCCAACGTTACATCCCTATGTGATTCCGAGTCGTCTTTGTATCCCTAACACTTCCTGGAAGTATGTTGGTCTGGTAGCAAAACACTCGAAGTAATGCCATTGAAATGTCAGATGTGTCGGAAGCGCCCTCTAACAAAAATGAGGACACCAAAGCTGTACGTCATTTTGAATAAAATAATTACCAAGGGAATGACTTCCACGCAAACCGCAACAAAATCGATTTGTTTGTCCAATATTTATGAGCGTTTAAAATCTTCCCCCTCTGTCCACAGTTCAATTTTCGCTAGCTACGCGATCCTAATGTTTCCGATTTTGGGCTTAGAATTTAAGTTAAAGTCTAAACTTTAGAATAATTTCAACCCCATGCACAAAACAACGGTAAAAAGTAGTTGTTCGTTACTCTAAAGTCTAAAGCGCCCTCTATAGACAATTTTTGAACGTAACCTTTATTTTTTTTAAAAGAATCGAGATATAAAGAAGGATTTTAGTGAAAACCGCAAACGAATCGACCCTTTTTCCGTTTTTTATCATCGTTTGAAATTTTGGACCTTAAATTTTAATGGCCCCTAGCTCCTACCGAAGTCGTTTGCGCCCCATGGTTTCGTATTTAATAATGTTTGTCTTCGTGTCTACTATCATCCCTCAAAGTTTGTCGGTCTGGTAGCGAAACACCCTGCGTATTACCTGCATTGTTTAAGCCGGAGAAGGAAATAAATTAAGATATTTTATTTAGTAAGTTCAATATTTAATGTAAAATACTTTTTACAAATAAGTTAAACCAATTGAACATTAAAAAAATAAATAAATAAATAAAATACAAACAATACGATACTTAACCATCCTAGTTTCCGTTCAGACGAAATCAACATAAATGTTGCATTTTTTCCAGATTTAAGTTGCAAATATTTTTATTGCAGATTTTGTATTATGTTTGCAATAGGTGCAAACAAAATAAAGCACATCTAAAATACATACCTTTAAAAAAGATTGATGAACAAACTGTATGAAATATGACATCTGTACCTTCCCGGGTAAACAATATGAGTAAAAAATAATTCTGCAAATTATGCTTTTAATTTTTTTGTATACATTATAATTCTAAATAAAATGAGTTAATCAAATGTTATGACAGAGCTAAGCAAAAATTATTCGGTTATATTTCGGTTATTTTTAGCATATAGTATATAGTTATCACTTCTTACATTTAAGTAAACTGATTCTTCAGAATTTCAATATATGAGGGCTGTACATTAAGTAATGGCAACATAGGTATAAATCAATTTTTAATGAAATTACTAGTACAATTGCATTACATTTCTTCTATGTAATCAACAGCAAAGCTTATGACCTTTTGCCAAATGTCGGGAAGCCGTTGTAGACCAGTGGCAAAATGTTGATTGTTGATGTGAGCGAACGAGCGCCCTACTGCGTGGAGTACAGATGAAACGTCACGTCTCAAACCAAACTCTAAGGATAATTTTTGGACAGTCCATCAGCGGTCTATGGTAGGGAGACCGCTGAGGATGTCAATCTGCTCTTGAGGAATGGCGGGCCGACCTGTGCGTTGTGAATCCGCAGTTTTATTCCGACCCGACCGAAATGCTTGGACCTAACCTGCTACTGTCTTGTACGGTAAAGCATTTGTGCCACAGGCTACCACTAATCCTCCATAGCATTCTGTTGCATTTTTGCTACGGACAATCTCAATTTTAAGCCAATACCGCTGATCACCTTTTGAAAACATGCTTTAGAGCGATGGAAACGAAACTCCTCATTTTAACACCACACAACAACTACCCTTCTAACCAGATCGATAGTTTTTTGCACTCTGCACATAGACAACAGCGCCACCTCACCACTCCCATATCCTATTTGCGCATGCCCGCCCTTCTGCGAATTTCAAGTTTAAGTTGCCACTATTTAATTTACAACTATCGTATAAAGCGCGTACAACACTAAGGGATGAAAAATTCGCTGGAGATGAAACAAATGTCGATGTCTTCATATTTTCTTTTCTTGATATAGCGCTAACAGATCACTAACCACCGATAATGCTAACAGACCACAGTGATTACTTAACATTATATGGAAAAAATAACATATTTCATCGTGGACATTATTCTAGGCCAACACTAATTTTATTATTGTTGGTCTTGTTGAAAGTTCCTTGGGAGTTATTGAGCTATTTTCAATCATTTCTTCTTTGATAAGCAGCCATGCAGAAATTTTCTACGAAACTTTTGTAAAATTTATAGAGGGTGATATGACTGCCAAACTGAAATCGCAAACTTAAAATATTACAACATATAACGGACCATTGATTTGTTTTTCCGGTATGCAATCTCGCCAAAATGTATGAAATATAGTAACAGAGGCTTAGTAATTTTTAATGAATTTTTATTTGTCAGCCTACAACATACATTTTGTTATTTTGCAATATTTAATGTTACTTCAGCTGGAACATCTGTAATGAAGGGTAGATTCATTCATAGAACATTTACCTTTAAACGCATATACTTTCTAACTTTTCTTTTCTTATTTGCTGAAAAAGTCATTTCACTGTATTGATAATTTGTTTAAAGATTGTAAATACAACTCCGCTAAAGATATATGATGCGTTTGCGTGTCAGCTGATACAATTTATTGATTTGAATAATGGGGAAGTTGATACGATTTATCTCTTTAAATGACTACAGCAACCACGCATTTCTTTTTTGATTTCTTTAAACTTTGAAAATTGGAAATGAAAATTTTAAAGCAAGAAAGCTACTAAACAAACTAAGATTAAATGACCCATGAATTTTCGGCTCTCTTTAAGTTTTCTAATATTTATATGTAAATAATGCCTATTTCAGTTTCTTTTACGTTGATTGTAGCGAGGAAATTTGACGCCATTTGATAAAAAATAAAATTTAAATTAAATCCAAAAGATTGTACTCATTTTTAAAAAAAAAATAAAATTTAATAAGTTGTAGATCATAATTTGTAATTCAGCCATTAAAATTTAAAATTCTGTACTAAATTTTCTTAAACTAAGGAAAATATTACGAAACTTAAATTATATCTCATGGCTTTCACATTCCATCAAATGTATTTCTTTATCATACAAAATTTTTAAGCTTCAAAAATTTATATAGCTCTAAAAATTTTAATTGTTTTATATCAATGAGAAATACAATGAAGTGAAAAATTTAAAATAGAGAAAACTGCAATACTTCGGCCACATAATCAGAATTTGTCTTTAAATATGTATAGACTATACGTATACCTGCAAAAGCTGAAATTAATAGATAAATAACATACATTTTTCATTTCACCCAATAGTCTATTATCTTACCCATCGATTTTACAAAGATGGATGTGAAATAAAAAAGTAAACGTTTAAAAGTGTTAAAAATCTAACTTTAAAAAAGAAATACCTTGAGATCTGGCGTATAACGTGCATTTTTAATATGAAAAGTAAGATCGAAATTTACGGATGCGCGTTATGCGCTGAATATAAAAATCATACATTTAAAAATAAGAAAAAGATGAGCATAAACAAAATTAGATTTCTGTATATACCTTAAATACTAATTATTTAAAAGGAATGACATTACCTTATGAACTTAGATTTTCCCTTTCTCGTAACATGAAAAGTTTGTCATATTCATCTTCTGCTTCATCTTCGTGCAATTATCGAATTCTGATTCATCTTCACCATAACTATCTCTTTGATCCATAAATAAGTAATCATCATCCGTACAATCTAGATATACTATATCTTTTTAGTGACTTTTGAAATAGGCCAGGTTTAATGTCATTCTATTATTCTATCCATCCACAATCCACACCATATTTCTATTCTGGCATGACTCATTTAACCTCATTTGAAAAAAGATTTTTGATCTTCTAATATCCACATGCTGCTTGTCACTTCAGCATACCACTGTTCGAAAGCCTATGGAAATCCTTGGAATGAATGACTTGAAAAGATAAGAGCATCGCATGCGAACGTACATTTCAGGTTTCTTTGTAAAGACAAGGATGCGCGTTATACGGCGAATATACCTAAAAATAAAAGAATATAATCTAAATCCGTAGGTGCGCTTTAACACTAGAACCGCGGGGACGGGTCATTTTGGCCCGTATCATATGGTGAGATGTCGATTCAAACCAGAAAACTGTTAATAAAATAATCTAAATATATGCTGAGCAAAAATATTTTCAGCAAATAACTTAAACAGTTTTAAATGAAAATCCCGGTGAGATATATTTTTATAAAACTTGAATGAATTTTCCTGCGGTTCTAGTGTTAAAAGCCAGATTTTACAATAATTTGTTTTTTAAATCTACCATTTTCAATTAAATAGCTTTAGTTACTATGCGAAAATCATTATTGTTTATAATAGTTGCGATTTTTAAATGGAATTAAATTAGATTACCACTTAGCCTGATTAAAATTCATAATTTTATTTATTTAACTTTTGAAGAATAATGGGTCTTGATTAAAAAAAAATTAAATAAATTGATTTTTATTATGAATGTTTTCCAACGAAAATTACTGAAAATGTCAATTCTAATTACCCTTTCAACTGACACTTGTACAAAGTTTACGAGAAGACTGATATTTCTTAAATAGGTTTCAAATATGGCTTCAAAACTATGCGAAGGTCATTGTTATTCCAAAATTCATTACTTCTCTTTTAAATAATCTGTTTCTTCCATTCTTAATGCATTATTGTGAATTTATATCAAATTTTGTTTATAGAAAACACTCTTGCAAGCAGATGTAATTTATTTCACCCATAAAAATTATTTCTGTAATAACATAATATGATACGTGTTAATGCTGTATCATTTTGTTTTTTGTAATCAAGCAAAAAATATCTAAGTTGAGACCATAAAGGACAAAAAATTCTAAGGTGGGAAGATATTCATTATATATCTGACGACAATAGTGTATTTTTTCTACTCATGTATTACATTCCTACATATTTTTTCTGCTGGCAAATATAATAATTAGGTTGAGCAAAAAATTCTGGGAAGTTTGTGGAAATAGCGTTTGTTATGCGCAAATTAACAACAGCAACCACTATTCTTCAAAGTAGAGACCATTATAGTCCACGATTTCCGGCTATCGTTGTGCCAGATTCTGAATTTGCTGGAAGAATCATGGTGGCTCCTTGAAATCGGAAAAACTCTTGACAGCCTTCTTCAACTTCAATAAAGGATTCAAGTCGATAGCCTTTGAAAAAGTGTTGCATTGACCGAAAGAGGCCATAATCGGATGGAGCCACGTCTGGACCGAAATTCCTGAACTCCTAGTACTCCTAACTACTCCCACTAGTACTCCTAAATACGATACAAATTCTGGAACTTTTAGATTAAAAATTTCCCAGAACTTTTTGCTCAACTTAATAGTTGGGTTTTTCAATCCCAAAATTTTCTTCCATCTCATACATTTTAATATTTCCAAAAAGTATTTATAATAGTATAAAAATGTAGTAGTAACTGAATGAAGTAAATAAAAACAAGTACTTCAGTATTATTAGTTCGATAATAGTTCGGCAACTTTCATTTTCATCATAAATTTCTGCTTCAGACAATTAATAAGAGTAATAAAGAATACTGCCCAGTTAAACTGATGGCATTGAGCTCACAGGCTACAAATACTAATTGTACATTAAAGCCTTATATTTTCAAGGGTTAATTCCGTTCGAAAAAAAATTAAGAAGGGGAAACAGCTCTCCCCTTTCCTCTTTTTTTATACTTAATCATTGAACCTCCTATACTATCAAAGACATGCTTTATCATATAAAAAATCTATATCCAAAATTCAGAGCAAATGAGATAATTCTTAATAAAAACCCCCTTAGCATTTATATAATTTGAGAGGAGTTATTCCCCTCTTTTATACTTAACCATTAAACTTCCAAAACTATTCAGATTTGAACGAAATCTGAAAATTCTGCTTGAAAAACCCATTTATATAAATTAAGGGGGGGGGGGGAATTAGAACCCGTTGTCCCTATTTATACTTATTCAATGAACATTTAATAACAGTCACGGAATCGCCTCATCAGAATGATCCTAATCTAAATTTTGAACGAAAACTTAATTCTGCATGAAAATCCCATTTATATCAACTAAGGGGAGGGGCATGAGCCTCCCGTTCCCCCTCTTATACATATCGGATGAACTCCAAAAACTAATCAGGGAAGCGCCTTGTCAGGATATACCTACATACAAAATTTCAAGTGGATCGAATATTTTTATCACGAGTTATCGCGTTACGCACGAACGCACGTACATACAGAACGGACGGGCACATAAGCTCTCAGGCTATGATAGCCTGTGAGCTAAAAACGAGTTATTCTCGATGATGATGACATTTATGAAAATCAATAGTTTTTCGTTATTTTGTTGCACATCAGCTGTTTGTGAATAGACGGCTTAGCAGGATGTGAAGTTTCCATCCTACACGAGCCGCCGATGTTCAGTAAAACTACGAAAAATCAAAAATATATGGATTTACTTGCCATAGCCAAAAACATAAATATGAAAATTGGTTCAATTTTAGACATAACTTCGTACACTTTTTGTTGGTAAAATAATGAAAATTGCATAAAAATTGCTATGCAGCTCCCCCTTCCTGCAGAATTTTTCCAAATTCAGAGAAGACCATAGCTAGAAACATGCACAAAAATATTCGATACAATTTTATGCATAATTTCAAGCATCTTCTGATGGTACAACGGCCACATACGGAAATACATGGATAGACCGATATTTCGTATAAACATGTTCTTGTGAACCTAAAACATGTACATCCATCGAAAACTAGAAGTCGAAACAATTTCACTTTGAAAACTTTTTTCTATTGGAGGTTGAAGAAAGTAAAAATTTAAGTTTCTCCATTGATATGTACAATTGCTGTCCTAACTTGCATATTTTATTAGTATTATAAATTCTTATATTTGTTACAGCGCAACTAAACAACACTTTTGTCGTAATATATATATATATATATACAGGGTGATTCCGAATTTTTTTACAATAAAAGAGGGGTGATAGTACACATTAAGACAAACAATATTTAATAGGCGACCAAGGGTCCAAAACGTTTTCCTAAGGAAATAGCCGCCATTAAAGTTTAGGGGCCAAAATTTCAAATAAACATAAAAAACGTAAAAATCAGTCGATTGATTTGCGGTTTTCACTAAAATTATTCTTTATGTCGGCATTTTCTTGAAATTAAATTATAAAGATAAATTTCAAAAAATGCCGATAGAGGGCGCTTTAGACTTTGGACTAACGAACAACTATTTTTTGCCAGTATTTTTTGCATCTCATTAAATGTTTTCGTAAGCTTAGGCTCAAACTTAAATTTTGAGCTCAAAATCTGTAGTTGGGAGTGGTCAAGTAACACAAACTGAGCTGTGTTCAGAGGGTTCAAATTTCAAATGGTTATAAAAAACGGAAAAATTGGTCGATTGATTTGCGATTTTCACTAAAACTATTCTTTATTTAGGTATTTTCGTTAAAATAAATTATAAAGATAAATTTCAAAAAATGCCGATAGAGGGCGCTTTAGACTTTGGAGTAACGAAACACTCTTTTTTGGCGTTATTTTTTGCATCTTATTAAATGCTTTCGTAAGCTTAGACTTGAACTTAAATTTTGAGCTCAAAATTTGAATAGCTGGGAGTGGTTAAGTAGACAAACTTAGCTGTGTTTAGAGGGTTCAAATTTCAAATAATTGTAAAAAACGGAAAAATTGGTCGATTCGTTTGCGGTTTTTGCTAAAACTAATTTTTAAATCAGCAGTTTTCTTGATCAATCAGTATTTTTTTGAAAATAATTTTTAAAGGTAAATTTCACAAAATGCCGATAGAGTGCGCCTTAGACTTTGGAGTAGCGTACAACTATTTTTAACTGTTATTTTTTTTAATCTCATTAAATGCTTTCAAATGCATAGACTTAAATTTTGGGCTGAAATTCTGAATCGTTGGGAGTGTTTAATTAGCGAAAAATTGAATTGTGCTCGAGGAGGAAAGTAGGTTAAATTTTAATTCCTGAACACACTTCAGTTTGCGCTTCTTAACTCTTCATAACGATTCAGGATTTGAGCTCAAAATTTAAGTTTAAATCTAAGCTTCCAAGAACATTTAAAATGCTTTTGCAAGCATTTAATTAGAACCAAAAAATAACGGTTAAAATGAATTGTTGGTTACTCTGAAATTTAAGGCGAGCTTTGACGGAATTTTTTGAGATTTATCTTTAAAAATTATTTCTAAGAAGATACTGACTTAAAGAATAGTTTTATCTTAAACCGGAAACGAATCTACCAATTTTTCCATTTTCTATAATTACTTTAAATTCGAACCTCCCCCCCCCCCCCCTTGAACACAGTTCAGTTTGTGCTACTTAACCACTCCCTACTATTCAGATTTTCAGATCAAAATTTAAGTTTAAGTCTAACCTTCCTAAATCATTTAAAGGGATGCAAACAATAACGGAAAAAAAATAGTTGTTCGTTACTCCAAAGTCTAAAGCGCCCTCTATCGGCATTTTTTGAAATTTATCTTTATAATTTATTTTCACGAAAATACCTAAATAAAGAATAGTTTTAGTGAAAACCACAAATTAATCCACCAATTTTTCCGTTTTTTTTTAATCATTTGAAATTTGAACCCTCTGAACACAGCTCAGTTTGTGTTACTTAACCACTCCCAACTACATATTTTGAGCTCAAAATTTAAGTTTGAGTGTAAACTTACGAAAACATTTAATGAGATGCAAAACATACCGGCAAAAAATAGTTGTTCGTTACTCCAAAGTCTAAAGCGCCCTCTATCGGCATTTTTTGAAATTTATCTTTATAATTTAATTTCAAGAAAATGCCGACATAAAGAATAATTTTAGTGAAAACCGCAAATCAATCGACCGATTTTTCCGTTTTTTATGTTTATTTGAAATTTTGGTCCCTAAACTTTAATGGCGGCTATCTCCTTAGGAAAACGTTTTGGACCCTTGGTCTCCTATTTAATATTGTTTGTCTTGATGTGTACTATCACCCCTCTTTTATTGTAAAAAAAATTTGGAATCACCCTGTATATATATATATATATATATATATATATATATATATATATATATATATATATAATATATATAATTTCTGGTGGGAATGCAAAATTTCAGAATTAAAAAGAGACCAAATCTGGCAACTCTGGAGTGTAGCAGGAGGAAATAAGTTCACTTTTCGCAAAATTCTACTGTGAACAAAGAAAGCTATATATTTTTTTTTTACATTTAAGAAAATATTACTAAACAGCTGAACCAATGTTTAATAAAAGTTTATATTAATGGTGTAAGTTTTTAACGGAAATATCTTTAACAGGATTTAATGTGTCATAGGATTTTAACAAGTTATTCAAAAAAACATTGTTCATAAAACGAAAATAACGCTAAAAAATTATGGTGGTTGACATTTTTGTTTCAAATCTTTTAACAGATTAATTTTTCATAAGTTTTTAGTTAACAACAAAGCCTCCCAGATAGAGCTCAGAATAAAATACTTATTTATGTTAGATTTACCTTAAAGCATTTTTTCCTTAAATACTATTCTATTAGATAGGTGTAAGACGGTTGTATTCATGAATGCACCAATTCATTTTTTCATTGTTGAAGCATCAATGGAAAATCAATATAGGCTGGTATTAATTTATAGCGGGTGACTTGCCCTTTCCTCAGTGACGTATTTTATCCCACGCTAAGACGAAATTAAAATTCTTTAGTCAACTACCAATAGGAAAGAAGAGAAAACCATATTTTCTAGAAGTGAAGAGAGTGATTTCAATAGAATAGATTTGGAGACGAAAAATTCCATTCCGATGAAAAGAGTTGGTGGCTTATGATCGATATTCAGTTTTCTGCTGAAGGCATATTAGGCGGGGAAATAAATTAAGAGATTGTGTATTATGTCATGATAATGAAAGAGCAGGGGTTTTCTATAAAAACCATAAAATGCTTTTTTTTAAAAATGTTTTGCTAACTATTAAATATTCAGACTCTCCTCTTTTTTATAAGCAACATGAAATTTCAATTTAATGTCCGAACCAAACTAAACATTCAGATCTTAATATTTACAAGCATTTTGACAATTTTTTTTTTTTTTTTTTTTTTTTTTTTTTTTTTTTTTTTTTTTTAACAGTAGCAATTTATAAAAAAATGAGTACTGTTTATCTCCGATATCTTGGCAGATGACCTTGGAAGAATCTATTTTTGACCAGGAGTTCCAGGGTCAAAGATTGCCAAGTACCAAGTGCGTAGTTGACGAACGGTCAATCCGCCAAATACCGGAAATACGGGTCTTCTGCAGCACCTGTTATCTCTTAGTTGACAACTGCTTCAGATCATAGCGTACGCTTGCTTGTATCTGTAGTTGATCTATCTCTTTGCCTCTTTGATTATTATTATTATTATTACTACTATTATTACCGTTTTTTTCCGCATATTCATCTTAACAAAATGTCAGGGAATAAGAAAACTATTCATTCGAAGGAGCGAAATATGATTTTGAAAGTTTTAAAATTTTTTGAGGAGGAAGCAAAGGCGAAAAATCCATTGATTCCGATTCAACAAGCTCAGAAGAGAGCGGCTGCTGCAACAGGCATATCAGTGCGAACAATTGCACGCATAAAAAAAGAAGCTATGCTTTCTCCCATTTTACAATCCCCTGGTAAACGAAGGAAACCGCATAAAAATCGTAATGTAGCATTAAATGTAGATGATTTCAATCTTTGCGTCATTCGACAAACAGTAAACGAGTTCTATAAAAGTAATAGGATGCCTTACCTGGATACTCTGTTGCCCGCTATAAGAGAGAAAATGGAATTTCCTTGGAAAAAAGAAGCCTTGCGACGACTACTTCATAAAATCGGATTTCGGTGGAAACGTTGCCAGGATAAAAGAAAAATTACATGGAAAGGCAAGATATTGTACATTGGAGAATTAAATATTTACGAGAGATAAGAGAACATAGAAATAATAAGAGACCTATTATATATTTGGACGAAACATGGGTTGACAGTAATATGTGTTTTAGAAAATGCTGGCAGCTTGGGAAAACTGGAGCTTATACTAAGAAAAATGCAGGAAGCCGGCTAATCGTGGTACATGCCGGAAACGAAGATGGATTTATACCTGGCGCAAGCTTAGTATTTAAATCAGGAACCACTTCAGGCGATTACCACGGACAAATGAATTTTGACAATTTTTCAAAGTCGTTGAAAGAAAAATTGCTTCTGAACATCCCAGCTAACAGCGTTATTTGTATGGACAATGCTCCTTACCATACAAAAATTTTAAACAAAACTCCGTCTAAATATGCCACAAAAAAGGAGCTGTCTTTATGGCTAACAGAAAACCAAATTCTTCATGATATTTCGATGAGAAAGATAGATCTGTATGATTTGGTAGTCGCAAATGCACCCCCCACAAAAAGGTGGGTTGCGGACATAATCCCCGCGGACAAAATCCCCACTGGACAAAATACCCACGGACAAAATCCCCACGTGTATTTAGAATTGTAACACTATTTTATAAAACATAATTTTATTGATAAAGATTCTAATAAAAGATAAATTAGTCCAACTGAAGAATTTTGCGTATCTTACAGAATTTTTAACATAAAAAAAATATAATTGCATTAATAAATAACATAGTAGATAACTCAGAGAGTAGTCCCCCGTAGTTTGATGGTCACAAAATTGAGCAACTGAAACCTCAGGATTTAATCAGCTGATATATGATGCATTTGTAAGCATTATTGTCTTTTAATTTATCATGAATCTTTAGGATAGAATTTTTACTTTATATTTTAAAATGTAGCGATAGATATTTTCACACTTTTTCATTCATTTATTGTTTTAATTGTAACTCACCGTGTTGGAGTTTTTAATAACTCGTTAATTCTACGTTGACATTGTCATAAGCAGTAAATAGTCGCACTTTAGAGCTATTACAGCGAATATACAACTTATATATTGTATGTGCTCATAAGAAGCCATATCATTCACGCGAAATACAAATTTGCTAATGTTAATTCTATGTAGATTTTTTTTTAATTTCTTTGAAGATTTTTCTTAATTTTAATTTGTGTAGACGAATTTTTAAAAGAAAGAGGCCACGATGTATTGAGAATACCACCATACCATTGTGATTTAAACGCTATTGAATTTGCATGGGCGGATACGAAACGCTACATCAAAGACAGGAACGTTAATTCAGAACTCAGTTTAACTGAAATGAAAAAATTAACTGTCGAAGCATTAAGCATAACAAAATTCCAGTGGTCGAAATATTGTGAGCGTGTAATAAAAACAGAAGAGGAATACTGGAAAACAGATAATATAGTGGAGCAGAAAATAGAAAAGATCAGTTTTGTTGTAGGAGATGAAAGTGACACAGATACTTCAAACGACACTGGAGAATCTGACATAAGTTATGACAGTGATTCTACCGTAATTGATACTGAAATGTTGTAAGAAAATAAATCTCTTTCTGAACCTAAAAAAAACAGTCCTTTTCAGGACTACAAAAGCCTCTTTAGGGGCTAAGCCCTATTCAGGGCGAAAATTAAAAGAAAGAAAAATCACAAAAGACATTTATTTACTTTAGGTCTTTTTACTTCTCTTTTATTTATTCTTAAAATTTCTTCATAATATTATATTCAAATAGTTTTTATCTATGACCATTTATTTCTTTTATCTCTTTCACTTGCTTTGAAATCGTATTTAAGAGACTTCATTATTCATACAAAGACACTGACTCCGAAACTGGTAGATAACCAGGTGCTGGGTTCGAGCCCAATCGCGGCCGTCGGCCTAACCGTTCGAAGTTTTCCGAGGTTTTCTTCGAACTGTCTATACCTTTGACCAAAACATTTTACTTTCATGTAAAATAGGATGTAATTAATTCATCAATGACACAGAATTACTTTTTAATTATATGAACTTAATCCTTATTATAAAATGTTTTAGGTATGCATATCTCGTTTTACCTTTTAAAATAACTTTTCAAAATTTGATCATCTTTCTAAAAGACAAGTATTCGAGATACTTCGCGTTTTCTAACAAAAAAATTTCTATTGTCGGTAAGTCTACAGCTTTTATTGAGCACTTGAAAAACGTCATCAAAGTTTAGTTTTATGTGTATTACATACTTTATAATTTGTACTCACGTTCAATTATAACTGATAATTATAAACAGAAAGTTTATAGCAATAAATAGAAAGTGTCCCATTTGAACCGTTATAATTCAAATTAATGAACAATGTTAAAAATTTCCGAAAAGAAGAAATGAGATTTTTGGAATACAGACAGTATCTGTTCGGCTGAATTTTCGGAGAGACTTTGATTTTCGGCAGAAAGCGAAAACGAAAACAAATTTCCGATCAATATCCAGTGAGAGAGAATTAATTATGTCAATATTTATTTGTTTCATAAGAATGTAAAAAAGCTACTTGAAGTCAAAATATTTCAGTAGTAATGGCTTGAAATTTCACGCGTTACACGACACTTTTACATAATTTTTCAGTTTAATATCTTTTTACCGTACAATAGAGGTCTGCACGGGCCCGGCAGATTTAGAACCGGGCCGGGCTCGGGCCGAACTTTTGAGTTTTACAACGGGCCGGGCCGGGCCCGGGCCTGGAAATTGCGGCCCGTGCAGACCTCTACTGTACAATTTTCCAAAATACTGATTCCAATCAAATTTAAAAGACTACGGGCGCGGAAATTTCGGGGGCGTCAAATTTATACTACCGACGTCATTACTATCACAAGAAAAAGTTGGGAAGAAGGGGGGGGGGGGACCAAATTCTAACTTTGCCAGAAACAATAAAATAAAGTTGGTAGGAAATAAATCCATTCATCAGTTAATCTTAGGGAAAGTGCATAAAATTTGAAACTCTTGAAAAGTATTTATGTAATCTTATACATAAAAAAAAAAAATATATATGAAAGTTGAATCATCAAAAATTCTATCTACTGTAAGTAAGTTCAATCTACTGTAAAGAGTTAATTGTATATGTTTTTAATTATCGTGAGTGAATTTTTGTACTTAATGTGCCATTTTTTAACTTTATGTAAATAAAGTCACGTGTAATAGCTTTTAATTTATATAAAGGTCTAATATTTTAAATGCGTTTAGAAAACAAACGATAGACATATGCATACATAATTCAAACACACCTTTTTAATTATGAAATTGTTAATAAAATCATATTAAAATGTTATGAAATGGTCTGCATTAATTTTTATACATAAAGAATTTCCATTGTTAAAAATATGGCTATGTGCTTTTACAGTTCATTCCTATAATTATTATCAGCATTTTTATTATCAGAAGCATTGCTAAGTCTTTAAATATCATAATTATTAATAAAAATATTGCTGTTAGAAACGACCACGCTTAAACAACACATTTATAAATAATACATTTTCATAAAGTACATTTCTGCTGATGATTGTCACTATCTAAGCTAACGCGCCAATTATGGATGCCATTCTCCCTTATGCGTTATAGCGTTTTACCTACTATCTAGAATAGAACCGTCCGAGTCACTGCTTGAAATGCCAAGAAATGGGATAGTGTAATTTTATTTAATTAGAAATTCGGTACGATCACCTGAAAACTGCTATGAAAGAGCCTTGTATAAAATAACACTGGGAAAAAGGTTAAAATTGAATATTTGAAATACTTATTTTCAACCAATGACACAGTGGCTTTGACATCGATAAATGTACAAGCTGCAAAGGGGATTTTATAAATATTAAACTTGTTTAAATTTTTTCATTTATTGTTTTTAATAACATTTTCTAATATAATTATACTAACTTTTATAACTAATATTTTTTAATATTTTTAACTTTTTAGCTTAAAGGATGTTTCTTTTCCCTTAGTTTTCAAGCTATTTCTAAAATTTACACTTACTTTATATGAAGTGTTACAATTTTACTCAGAGTTCATCATATTTAAAACAAATTTAAGCATAGATTTTTAGAAATATTTTGACACCCCCCCCCCCCCCCCCCGAAAAAAAGGAAGCATGCTTAAAATAGAGAAAACAGAAAAAAAGTCAAATATTATTCTACAGAGAAAATGCTTTAAATATAAGAATTCATGAAATGCCGACAGACTTAACATTACTGAAGAAAATTCAGGTGCTGAGTGCTTAAGGCTACAGTGGACTTTCAAAATCGCAAAAATTCATCAAATTGTCAAATTTTCATTTTTAGCATAATAACATTATATGAACTCTGCTGCTATTGAACACAAAAATGTTTTTCAATTTCGACTACTTTTACTGGAGTTAGAAGCATTTTTGTCCAATCAGCTGATTGTGCCACGCCCCTTTGTTTACTTTTTTGTCGATTCACATCCGTAAAATTTAGCCTAGTTTTTAGTTTTACCATACAAAATGCTATTATTTTGCACTGAAATTAATAATTTTGTGATTTCGCAAAACAGTACTTTAACTGTAACTTTTAACTGTTTCTTTAAGCGTTTGTTTATAATGTATTTAGAGGAATTGCTTTTTGTCCGAATCTTTTTAGCGTAAATTATAAAAATATTAATATATTTAAAATATTTAATATATTTTTAAAAATTTATACAATTAAAGGTATTTATACCATGAATATTTCTAGTAAAATTTGAAAAAATTTCATTAGAAAATACAAAAATGTTACTTTTGAGAAGATTTTTTAAAATTCAGATACTTCACGTCCTTTGCATGAATTACTGTCGAAGCCACATATTTTATGTGAATTTACCATAAAAACATAAAATACTTACATATAACCTAGAAATGATATTATATCCCTTAAGAGCTGAAACTGTGTCAGTAGGAAAATATTAAGCAATTATAACCACTGTAGTTACTAAAACCTGTTTTTCTCAGAATGAATATTTTCGTCGTTTTCATGATTTCTAAATGTTCCATGCGAAATTCTTTATGCCCAATTTTTCTGATTTTTTGTTTAAAATGCTCTTTATGTATGTGTTAACAAATGTTACTAGAAATAAAATTTTAGACGCATGTAATTTTTTTAAATTTCAGTTATATGAAATTTTTAATGATTTTTTAACGGCAAATACAAAAAAATTAAGTTAAAATAATTTTTTGAAAATGTTTTACAAGTAATATGCTAAAAATGCTTAGTAACATTTGTTAACATATACATAGAGAGCATTTTAAACAAAAAATCAGAAAAATTGGGCATAAAGAATTTCGCATGGAGCATTTTAAAATATTGTCATTATTTGTTAATTTAAAAAAACAAAAATCTGTATCTCAAACTATTGAATATACTAAAAAAAAATGTGAAACAAGAGATATATATATTATTATTTCGAGAAATTTAAAAAAAAATTCATTTGAAAATTATAAAAATTAGTTTTGAGAGTCCACTGTAGCCTTAACAGCCTTAACCCCTCCTGGGCGAGTGTTTTTTGCACAATTTTTAATGTTTTATCACCGGTTTTTTGAAGCAGAAATTTTTGTCGAATTGATTCGCGAAAATGCTTACATTAAATAAGGCAAAATTTACTGGTGAAAACAATCAAGGATTCTAATCACTGCGGGCACTCTCATTTGGCTGAGTTCTTTCCCTCAGAAAACGTTGGCTTTAATATCTTTTCAATAAGTGCTAAGGTATTGCAAATTTTTTGTTATACATTTCATTTTAAATTGTCAACTTTTAGCTAAATCCAGAATTTGAAATTTGATGTGAAAAATATATCAATCATTATTAAAAAAAAAAAATAACTAATTTAAAATAGCGTTGTGAAAGGAACAGGATAAAATTGAAAGCCTAAAACAATTTATTTACAATGCAAAGCCTTTAAAAACAAAATATTTTACATAAGTTGTTAAATTTTTTGATTAACGCGATTATTTTCAAGTTTGAAAAAAAAAAAAACTGTCGAATTACGACCTGGGAGTCTTCCTTGTGTTTTTAGGTACGTTCGTATTTATGTATACTTAGCACCTATAATCGTTGTTCAGTCCGGCCACCTGTTCGCGTATAACAGAGCAAAAACTGCCCAACCAAATCATTTTATATTTAAAATATATAATTGTTGCATAATTTTGTAGTCATTTAAAATTTTATGAAAATCGGATAAATAGTTTGATTACAAGGACAAACTAGAGTATTCTGTAACATTACGGTAAATAAGGAAAATGTTTCAAGTTCATTATGATGGTGTTACAGCTTTTCAAACAGGATAAAATTGATATACATTTACTGACGTGTACTAACTATACATTTTGCAATATGTTGTGCAAAAAAAAAAAAAAAAAATGCTTATTATTCATTTACTTATTATCATTCCTTATCAGTTACAAAAAAGAATTCTGTTACATAATAATATGGAAAACACTGTTTTCGCGTATTTCAATCATGTTAATTTACTTTATATATAATGAAATTGATATACGTTGCTGAGATTTATTACAAGTTACTTCCTGTATAATACAAAGTGCTAATAGTATTTACGGGGACTCAAAAAATCTGGTACTGTACTGTAGAAGAAATACCGTATGTTACAAATCTTTGCTGGGAGTGCATTTTTAGTTGTTGATATGATTTCATAAGTATAACTATATTTTTGCATATTTACGTTGGGTGTATAAATGCTGTAGATCATATACAGAGTAACGCAACAGAAACTGCAAGAGTTGCAGAGTATGATTGAAAGTAGCTTAAAAGTGGTTTTTGAATGAGTTAGCGCGTAGTTTTAAGCTATCCCATGATAAGTAATGATTTCAGGTTTGCTATGTTGGCTACGTCCTATTTAAGATGAAGTCCTATTATTTTCGCTTTACTGAATTAAAGATAGATAATCGTATCAAGGTTTGTATTCATGCATTTTTGCATAAGAGTTTAACACACTGTAAAAAATATCCGTTAATATACACAAACTTTTCCCTAAAATTTTAGGGAATAGTTTCATTTTTCCGAGAAAACAGTAGTATTTCCGTATTTCCCACTTTGCGGTTTCGAATCACGGAACTACTCCGTTAATTTTTCCGAAAGTGTAAAACTTCCGTTTTTAAACAGCACAACATTGGTATTTTTAACCGATAAGTGTCGTGGTGCCATCTGTATGAGGAAAATAGAGAAAAACGTTATAGCAATATTTCCCTATTTTTCTGTTTTAATAATGAAAAGGAGCATATTTTTGCAATATTAAAATAACAATAGTAAAAATAAAATTTATTAATTCATTTTAAGTTTGATACTGTTGTAAAATTATTCTTTTTTTCAGTAAGATTTTAAAATAATGTTTATTTATATCACAGTATAAAAAGTGCGTACGATATTTTAGTGGGAAAAAATATACTTTTAATTTTAATATATAATACTTTTTAATCTATTCAAATTAAGAAGTTCGCACATAAAATTTAAAATATATCGAAATATATCACCAATTATTATTATTTTGGCGATTACCTAAGTCATAATAATCAATAAATGTAATTAATTTTAATAACCCATAGTAACTTTTATTAAGTTATCTTTATTGAGTTTACAATAGATGGTCACACAAAATATTTGTTAAAATATATGCTTTTTAAAAAAGTGTGTTAGTATCATTTTATAAAATAAATAAATGAATATGAATAATATTACAATAGAACTTTAAAACTCTTCCAAAATAGAAGGAAACAAAAATTTTTAATACTTTCATTCATGCATGTAATATCTTAAAGGCTAAACTTTTTTTTTTTTTTTTTATAAAGCTAAAATTTAAAAAAAACCTAAATATCAGAAATTATAGAAAGAAAATCTATAAAACATAATTTTGAACTGTACGCTAAATATATATATATATATATATATATAATATATATATATATATATAATATATATATAATATATATATATATATATATAAATATATATATATATATATATATATATATATATATATATATATAATATATAAAATATATAAACATATATATATATATATATATATATATATATATATATATATATATATATATATATATATATATATATATATATATATATAATATATAAAATATATAAACATATATATATATATATATATATATATATATATATAATATATAAAATATATAAACATATATATATATATATATATATATATATATATATATATATATATATATATGTGACGATTTAAGGAGAACTCGAATTATTTCCACTGGTTAAAAAGAAACACACAGTCATGGCAAGCGAGGGAAAAAATAAAATAAATAAATAAATGTAGAAGATCCAATAATTAGTCATGGGCTGCTGTAAATTCATTTATTAAATTCGTAATAATGAGGAAGGAAAAGCTCCTTTTGCAAAAATTCCATCATTATTTCAGCGAGCTGTCCTCATCGAAGAAGCAACCCAAGAAATCTTCTCTCTCATCTCGAGACTTCCACCTTCTAAACTAAAAAAGAAAGTACTGGAACATTCTGTAACCTCAAACCATCATTCTTTTATGTAAACAGAATTCTTGTCCAGCTACGAGGCTATTTTTAAACAGACGATAAATTTATTAAAAAAAAAGTATTATTTAACCAATTTATAATTGACTCAGAATTTTAAATATCTTACGCAGACGATTTTTATAAATGATTAATTTTAAAAGAAAAAGAAAAGAAAAATGAATTTATTAATATGCACACATCAAAGGTTGACGTAGGAAAAATAAATAAATAGATAAAATAAAATAATGATATTTTTTGAAAGGTATGGTTTTGGAATAAATTTAATAAGACTTTCTTAAAAAGGGTTGATAAAAACATAGAAGAAATTAGTTTTATTTGGAATATTAAGAAATAAAGTTTTAATTAAGAATATTTTTAATTTAGAGCCATCTTTTTAAATTTACGCATACTGGAATAATGTTTTTTAAGGCAAATTAAGAATTTATATCGTCTGCATAAGGATTAACAGATTAGATTTAGAAACAAGATTTTAATTTAATAATTTGAAGTAAGTACGGAATATTATTATAAGAAAATTAAGATAGTATAAAGGTTAGTTTTGGCGAAAAATTTTTAAATTTGTAATATATATATATATATAATATATATAATAAAAATATCGCTACAGAAATAAATCCGCGTTCAAAATCTTGTCTTTACTTTATGAAATGCATCTGAAATAACTAAAGATATTTGAAAAAGTGTTTTGTGTAATTATGGTGTAATGGTATTACACTGCAGGCTACGACCGAAGACGACCCGGGTTCGATCCCCATGGAAGGTAAGTCACATTTCTTCACTGTTATTTAAATTAAATGTATATAATGTGTGCCTGATGTTAACGTGTCTTTCTAAAGTAAAGAATAAAAATCACAAAGATGTCCTTGAAAAATTCTTTCAAATGAAAATTTTTGCATAAAAAAATATTAAAAAACGGAAATATTTTGTGAAAAAACGGAACTATTCCTGGAAATTTTTTTCCGTTAACAAACGGAAGTAGTACTGGCGTCTAGATTACCAGTACTATTTCCGTTTTTTAACGGCAAAATTTTTTACAGTGCAGGTAATGCATCAAGCTCTGAAAATTTATAAAATTATAATACGAATGCACTACATTTGCCACGTTTGACGTGCAATTTCCAACTTGTTAAAGTTAGTTCTTTTAGACCTAATTTTTTTAGCTTTTGCAGTTGTAAATATTTACAAAAGAATAATGCTATTAGATTAGGGATGCACAACCTGTGGCCCGCGATGGGTTAACATGTGGTCCGCGAACTTCGCCAGTTTATAACTAGAAAAAATTGCAATTTTTTTGCCAATGTCGCAGAAAAATATCGTAAATTTTGTCAATTTACCATGGGAAAATATATAATTTTGTCAGTCACTTAAGAATCGCAAATTTCGTAGATCGGGCACGGAAAAATCGCGAATTTTATTGATTAAGTGCGGAAAAATCGCACATTTCGTTCATTAGGTATGAAAAAATCGCGAATTTTGCCCACGAGGTTCGAAAAAAATAGCAAATTTAGCCGACCGGACACAGAAAAATTGCGTGTTTTTTCGATCAGGCACGGAAAAATCGCGAATTTTATCGTTCGGACGCGAAAATCGGCATTTCGTTGGTCGGGCAAGAAAAAATCGTCAGATTTCTTGATAATGCACGAAAAAAATTGCAAATTAAACTCATCAGCTACGGAAAAGTTGTTTGCTTTCTCGGTTTATCGCGTGAAAAGATAACGAATTTCGTTGATCGGGCACGAAAAAATCGTGAATTTTGTCGATCAGGGACGAAAATATCGCAAAGTTCGTAGATAAGGTACGGGAAAATCGGGAATTTTGCGCGGAAAAATTGAAAATTTCGTTGATCATCTGCGAAACAATCCTGAGTTTTGGTAGTTTATCAAGAGAAAAAAATCGCGAATTTCGTTGATAGGGCGCAGGAAAATGCAGATTTCGTCAATTAAAGGCGGCAAAAGCGCAAATTTCGTCGATCAAGCTCAAATAAAATCGCGAATTTTGTCAATATCACGTGGAAAAATTGCAGATTCGTCGGTCAAGCTCAAATATAGTCGCAAATTTCGTCTAATCAGTGCGGAAAAATCAGGAATTTTGCCTATCACGCGAAGAATAATCGCAAATTTCGTCGATCGGCTTTGCAGAAATCGCAAATTTCGTCAATCAGGTTCGTAAAAATTGTGAATTCCGTCAATCGGCTTTTAAAAAATTGCAAATTTCATTGATAAGGTTTGTAAAAATCGCAAAATTCATCGATCTGGTATGGAAGAATCGTGATTTTAACAATCATACGAGAAAAATTGCAAATTCGCGAATTTTGCTGGTCAGGGACGGAAGGATCATGAATTTTCTCGATCGGCTTCGAAACAATCACGAATTACGTCGATCAGCTTTGTAAAAATCGGTTTTGAAAAATCCTGAATTTGCCGATTGGCTTCGTAAAAATTATTAATTTTGTTGATCAGGCGCAGGAAATCTGAGTTTTCTCAATCGTCTTGGTAAAAATCGCAAATTTCGCCGATCAGCTTTGTAAAAAATCGCAAATTTTGTCAATCAGCTTCGTAAAAATTGCGAATTTCGTCAATCGACTTCTTAAAAATCGATAATTTCATCGATCAGGTTCAGAAAAGTCAAAAATTTCGTCAATAAGCCGCGGAAAAATATGGAATTTTATCGATCATGTGAGGAAAAACTCAAATTTCGTCAACCGGCTAAATAAAAATCGCGAATTTCGTCGATCGACTTAGTAAAAATCGCTAATTTTGTTGGTCAAGAGCGTAAAAATTTTGAAATTTGTTGATCGCGAATGGAAAAAATCGCGAATTTCGCCGACCAGCTTCGTAAAAATCGCGAATTTTATCGATCGACTTCGTAAAAATCGCGAATTTCATCGATCGGGTTCGCAAAAATCGCGAATTTCGTCGATCAACCGCAGAAAAATCGCGAATTTCGTCGATAAACCGCAGAAAAATCGCGAATTTTATTGATCATGCTAAGAAAAATCGCGAATTTCACCGATCGGCTTTGTAAAAATCGCAAATTTCGCCAATCAGCTTCGTAAAAATCGCGAATTTATCCAATCAGCTTCGTGAATTTCGGCGATCGGCTTCGTAAAAATCGTAAATTTCGTCGATCGGCTTCATAAAATGACGAATTTCGTCAATCAACCGCAGAAAAATTGCAAATTTTACCGATATCGCTAAGAAAAATCGCGAATTTCACCGATCAGCTTTGTTTAAATCGCAAATTTCCTCAATTGGCTTTGTAAAAATCGCAAATTTCGTCGATTGGCTTCGTAAAAATCGCGAATTTTGTCTATCGGATTCGTAAAAAATCGCAAATTTCGTCCAACAGGCACAGAAAGATTGAATTTTGTCGATCAGTTTCGTAAAAATTGCAAATTTTGTCGATCATTTTCGTAAAAAGCCCAAATTTGGTCGATCAGTCATGGTAAGTTGCAAATTTTGTTGATTGGGAGTTGAAAAATCTAGAATTTCAATGATGAGGCACTTAAAAACCTTGTTGATCGACTCTTTTCCTTCATTCATAAAGTTAACATTTTTTTTGGCACCAGACACTTATCTTTGTTTCTTAGTACTTTTAATAAAACAAGATTTACTCTCCTGAATAAAGTCAAGGAATATTATTACATCTTGAGAATAATCTTGCTGTATCTGTTAATCATACAAAAGTAAAAACTGCTGATATATCCTTACCAACTAAATTGAATTTTTTGACTAGTTAAGCAAATCTAAAGGGGTATCCCCCACTTCTCTCTGAAAACATATTTTTGATCCAATTATACGTCACAGATCACTCTCGAAATCGAATTCTATCCTTGTTATTGATGTGGCCCTCGACCACCCAGACATATTTGTAAGTGGCCCTTCTCTTGAAAAGGTTGTGCACCCCTATATTGGATGATTTATAACAAATAAATATAGATTTTATTACAAGTTAAACATATAACCATGCTATAAAACTCATATAAATATTTAACTATTTACTTATAACATGGTTACTTTGTAAAATATAATTATTAATGATTAATTATATATATTATGAAGTATACATGATAAAACAAATTTAACTTATATAAAGTTATATGAAAATGTCAAAGTATCTTGTACTTCATATAATAATGCTTTAGATAAACATGTGTCAGTAACTAATGTAGGAAATCTTACAAATTAATGTAACTCGTGAGAGGAATATTTATAGCAAAATAGTTTTCACGATTCTGAGTCAGTGACTCTATTTCAATCAATAATCACATTCCGTTGTAAAAATAAATGTGCATTGACCTTGAAGAAATGCAAGACCCAAAAAGGTTATACCCTGTACTTAACATTTGGTTCTGAATATATTTTATTGACACTTTTCACGCGATTTTTTATTTTACTTTAACTTATTTTATACAATCCATCAACATAAATTTAGTTACTAAATTATAATTTCGAAGTAAAACTAGACTTTAAAGTATACTTTTTAGATCACAGGCTATAAATGCCCGAGAGCTAATAGGTGAATATTACTAAATGTGATTATCTGAGATGATGATATTATCCATTGATAATAATTCAAAATTTCAAGAGGTAAATTTGTTTTCCATCGGAGAATAAAGGATTTTCCATTTAAAATTGTTAAATTTTAAAAAGCTTAAATAAGTTATTTTTTATGTAATTATATGTCATTTATTGACATATCTATGCCAGGATAATGACAATTTCATTCTAAAACATTTTTTACATTCTTGTATTTTTACTTTTAGATCTAACATTTTAATTTTGTTTAAAGGAACATGTTTTCTCTGCAGTAGTTTCAAACTCAATGTAATGTTAAGTTTTATTTGTTAATTTATGGACGCCAGAAAAATGACATAATAAAAATCTGCTATTTTTTCCAAAGATTTTAACTTATTATTTTCAGAGAAATATCTAAAACATCTTGCTGGTAGCTATGATTTCATTACTTCCGAATTTAGTTATGTCAAAAAGTAAGAATTATTCAGCAGTGCCATATTTATAACTGATAAAGCACTAAAATGAGCAGGTCAGGAAAATTACATTCATTTTCAGTTACAATCATATTTTAATTATGGAAATTTATTTGTAAAATTCAGAATTTGTTACCTTCCTTATATATGTGCTTTTATAAGGCATAAATATCAATTAGAAATAAAAAAAAACCAGGAAAAGATATCTGTACACTATAGCAATAGATCCTTTACTTTGCACATAAAAGTGAATATAAAAAAATACAAAAATTGCTGCCCGCACAATAAAATTCCTATTTAATGAATTATAATGCAATTTCTTTTGATACATTCTAATAAATATCCTTAAAAGTAGTTTGAAGAGGCATTACATTTCTAATAACATAAATAAAGCAATTAAGACTTGGAATTTCAGATTGTCATTTTTCTGGCATGTCACACTGGGATGCGAGTATATACTGTATAAATTCTTTTTCCAGTTTTTTTTTCATTTCTAATTAATATTTATGCCTTTATAAAATAAATGTATGAGGAAGGTAGCAAATCCTGTATTTTACAAATAATTTTTCATAATTAAAATATGATTGTCATAGAAAATAATTATATTTGAATATAGCAATTAAATTTAATCCAATTTAAATTTAACAGTTATTTTATTTATTAGTTTCTGCAGTTTAATTTATTACTCTAATTCAATTCATCTTAATATAAGAAATTGCTAACTTAAATCAACGAATTTGCGCCTGCATAAAAAGACTAATTCAAGTAAAAATCTCAGCAGCAATTGTCCTTGTGATATAAATAAAGACAAAAAGAAATAAAGTGTGATATGAATAAAGACAAAATTTGATGAAAATAAAATTTGAAACTTTACTATATTTAGTTAAGAAGATTATTTCAAAAAGTAGTTACACTAACAATTACATTTTTTTATCAAAATTTTTAAGTATATTTTATTTGTTAAAATTCTAGTAAAAGATTAGTTTAACTCCATTTTTTCCTACATATATTTATTTTTATATAAAAGATGTGTAAATAATCCCCCAAAATATCCCTTAAATTTTATCTTTTCAGGATTTATTTCTCCAATTAAATTATAACTAGAATTAGATTGCGTTAAGAATTCAGGAGCGTTAAGAATTCAGCACATTTCTTTAGTCGGTTTGCATATGCTGATACTCGATTCTCACGTTGAAATGTAATAAATTATAATTGTTACTGAATAAGTCAACATTTTTATTTAGAAGGTCTCCTTGAAAAATTTTAGTTTGCACAATCTATAAATAAGATAAATTTTGAGCAGGTTGGCAAACCTAACGTAGCAAATTCTAAGTCGGTATCACATAACAAATAATCAATATATTGTGTAATATTACCTTTTTTAACTAATAAATTACATGACTTACAAATTATAACATTACCTTTAGCCTGGCAGGTAAGAGAGAATATCTATTGCTTCTATGAGAATATCTATTGAGAAAACTTTATTGCTTCTCATTGTTGGAAGGAGGGTCATAATTTCAATTTTATCTCAGCCACGATTAACTAAAAATGCACTACTCCACTTGATTTAGAATTTTTTTTTATATCACTCCATATCAATAAATTAAACTTTTTGGTTAATGATTTATCTAGCGTGCCGAACACCTCAACTTCCTGGTTAGATTTGTTGTCTCGATACTTCATTTCCGGTTTGATTCTATTGGTTGCTGAAACTTGATGGTATTTTTGGTTCTGTGTTTATTATCATTTGGGTTTCCGATTTGCTGGCAGTTGGGGGGGGGGGGGTGATTTTATAAATTTTTCCATTTTAAGACTGAGAAAACGAGTCCATGTACTCGCGAAACGTATACGTATGTTTAGACTTTTTAATTATTGAGAGTTTAAACGTTGTATTTTAATGATTTAGTTTACCCCACAAGGTTTTTACTGATTATTTCATTCATGTACTAAACGAAATGAAAAATTTTCTACCAAATATATTTTATGAATTTACATAATTTCACTCTCCTTAACACAGAAAACAAAAAATAAAATATACTAATCTACTAAAGTTTTTCAGTTTGTTCTTATTTTTGTAAACAATTTCGGTAAAATCTCATCGCATCGAATAAATGCCATTAGTTTTAATGTCTCTCTAGGGAAACCATTCATGAAAGAATTTTAAACATAAATTTGATTTTGCATTATCAAAACTTTAAAGATAACGAGAGAAAAAAAGCTCCAATGAAATAAATAGTTATATGGGTTATTCTCAAGAAAATATTCTTACTGTCCTAAATTTTTAAATATTAGGAAATGTAGCAAATCTTCTAATAATTTCCTTCATATGAATATTCAAGGTTTAATAAAGTGTTTATTTTTTAGATTATTTTTTATATTTAACTTTTTTAATGAATATAACTTGCAAGTCCCTCTCCTCCTTGTGGACCTCCCCACATCTAAAACACAAGGTCGTGTCAGTTATGTTACTAACGTTTAACCAATTTATTTATTTTTTACAGTCTTTCAATAACAAATTAAATGTCTTTTAATTAAAGTATAACATTTTAAAAATGCTTTTATTTTTTCTAAAGAACTAACTTATAAACTTTATTCCTAGCTGAAATATTTTGCTATACGTGGATACTGAAAATAAATTAAAAAAATATGCATAAATGACAACATATCCCAAATAATTATTAGGAAGTTTGGGAGAAAGATTTTTTTGTGTTTTAGCTATAACACTTTGTTCTGTTGTGAAATTGATTCTCTTCAATTTACATCCTTTTGGAGTTCGGTAAAGTCCTCATTTTATAGTCCGTGGTCATCCCCAATAAGGGGAGTAAAAGGTCATTTCTAATTATAATGCAGTATTATAGTACAGCTTTAACATTGCATTCACTAAAAGAAATCTACAGTTTTAGCAACCTTAAAACTAAAGTAGTTAAACATTCAAAAAATAAATTTTGATTTATCATGGTAATCTTTCTAATGGACTTGTCAAGGCCATTTTTACTGATATTATTTTGTTTACTGATCAATTATCAAACATTGTGAGCAGTAGACCGGATCGAAAAACAAAACAAAACAAAAAAAAGGTGACGGATTGAATAGTAATCGAATACTGCGGAAAAATTGCTTCTCGTCAATACAAGTACAAGGTCCAAATATTTTTTTGAAATCTGACAATATCTTCCGTTTGCTCATCGCGCTCAAAGTTTTCTAATTTAAACAAAATTGAATAGATATACGAAAAATAGTAAGATTTATAAAATACATACAATATAGTAGTACGTGCCATATTGAGTACTCTATATTGACACTAATCTATTTATGGATAAATGGATACAGCCCCTCATCTTTTTGCTTCATTTTGGGAACAACGGATTTTGAGTTTATTCTACAGATGATCCCTTTCAGAATTTTCAAGCTATGTGTTTGAAACTTTTACAAAAGTTGATAGATTTAGCTAACACAATGGCAAATGAAATTTTGATAGCTTTTACGCATGCGCAATGAAAAATTTAGTAAATTTGCTCATTTTTCATATAATTCTTATTATTTTTTAATTCTGATTACAAGGTATTGTGTATAATGTTATTTTTCATATTTTTGGAAAGGAACGCTTTCGCTACATTAGTTTTGACAGGATTATCCAAAAGATTTTCGTATTTTTTAAATTTGTTGACGGTCTCTCTGGAGTTTCGGAGAAAAATCTTGATAGAAATGTATGACTTGTACTATTATGTTTACACACTTAGAGTTTCAGGATAATTCGTTATATGTTTTTCTAGATATTTAACAAAATGCCTAAAATCACAAGTGGTCGATCACCTTTGGCATAATAATGTATAAAAGAGGTGGATTGTAAGAGGAAAGAAACTTTCTAAACCTCATCCTACATCTTTATTCTTAAGGGTTTGATGTACATTTTTATTTTTGCATGCAGATCTGGGCATGTTTTTTAAATGAAAATTCATATTTAATTTTCAAAATTGCGGTGGAAAAAATGACAAAGACATGTCTTTGTGCGAAAATTACACTCCTAAAGTTCATTGAAAATCACAACATTTAAGTTATATGTGAAATCCAAATCAAATGAAAAATATGCTTGTTTGACTATGCCGCTAATTAATTTCAACGAATGTAGTTCTACAATTATGTCTTGTTCATTAATGATTTAACAGCCAGTTTCTTGCGAAAAAAAAGTAATTTTTATTTGTCCTTATAGATTATTGCCATGCAAAATTTGCAGTTTAAGTTCAATAGGTATTTCAAAACAATAATATTTTATTTAAAAAAACTAAGGACATTCATATTATAGAAATAAATACAAATAGTTAATACTAATGGTTCATATTGATAAATCATCATGAGTAAGAAAAAATTTTCAACTGCTTAATTTTTCAATGCACGTCTGTTTTTAAGAAAATCATGAAAGTAATTAAAACGCCTTTTTAACTTGCAAAATAGTAATATTGTTTATTTTTTACACTTCATTTTCAAAAGAAGACAGTCTTATAAATATAAAATACTAAAAATTATATGTAATTAAACATAATTATTTGGATAGAGATGTCATTTGCGAGGAATAAGACATGCCCCATCCCTCCCTGATTCATAGTGTCCCATTCCTCTCTTATAGCAAAGTTTTTAAAAATTGGGTGAAAAAAAATGTGGCTAATGGTTTAACTTAACTGTTCATTCATAAAAGGCTTATCGTTGAGTTTACAAAATATTAAACATAATCAAATTAACAGCAATTAATGAGATTGAAAATTTTTATTAAAAATCTGAGTAGTTAGCTTTGATAAGTAGTTAGCTTTGTAGTATGCTTTTGATATTGTAAAATAATCTTTAAGATACAAAACCATAGGTGCTTCAAACTAAAAAGATTTATATCAAAAGTATCACGCAATAATTACTCCATCTTGTGCAAAAGTCATAAATTAAAAATAATGCTTATTTAGATATTCATTGCAGATTACGCATACCTCCTAATGTCCCCTAGTTATTTCTTATGATAGGAGAAAATAAAAAAGAGCTTATGTTTGGATCCACTAACCCACTTTTAACACGTTGACTGCCGACTATGAGATAACTCGTAGGTTACTTTCTTTTCCAGGAAGCCAAATACGAGTTATCTTGTAGTCGGTAGTCAATGTGTTAAATATATTTCTTCTAAACAGCACCACTTTTAAAAAACAGAAATGCTTGACACAAGAACATTTTCATCAACTTTAGTATTTATATTAGAAAAATACTGGTGGGAAGATTTAATAATATAATGTAATTAAATTGTCGTTTTAGGCCAGATTTCTCAAAATTGCCGTGGCAGTCAATGAGTTAAATCAGATTTTAAATTGTAAAGCTGACTAAAGTAAGTTTCAGAACACAATGGGCAACTTTAAATAAACATAAAGTAATAGCAAAAGTAAGAAATACTGCATAAATTATCAAAAGCAATTACAATTGTCGTAAAAAATAGGGTTTTTTTAAAATCGTCAAATAGGTTACTTTAAGTATAAAGTTTAACAATAATAGTATCAGGCACAAGAATAGCATCAAGTATTTAAGTATCAAGCACAAAATAATTCTGCTATTGTGCATTAATAATGCTATATATATATATTAAAACTCCCCGCTCCCCCCCCCCAAAAAAAACCCCACTTATTATGAGACATAGCTTATACTAAAATATATTTATGGCATGTGCAAGTGCTTCTTGAACCATTAAAATTAATTCATATATAATACCGAAGTGTCATTTAATCCTGCTTTAATGGAAATATATTGACCAAAAATTGAGATTTTTGTAAATCCCCCTAATCAAATTTTAGTACGGTAAATTAGAACGTATGCACACATGCATGCGCACCGAAAGTCGCAAAGAAAAAAAAATATTATATACAAAATAAATCTTGTTTTAAAATTTGAAAAAAAAAAAAAAATCCTAGTACTTTTTAAGCGTATATTAATTTAAGCTATTGCGTATTTTTTTTTCTTTTTGCGAAGTTTCATTAGATTTTATTATTCTATTTTTCATTAATTACTCAAAATAAATAGTAAATGCAGCGGAATTTCAACAATGTAATAATAAATTCAAGATAAAAGTCAAAGACTCGCTAAAAAAGTTTATGGATTTCTGTTAAAAATTATACAAATTATCAATTGTGTGATTCGTTTAAACTAGTTTTTATGTATTATATCATTATCTTTGCAGCTACACGAAGTACACGTATCGCCAATCATTTCATTTTCTCCCCTGTAAATTTTCGCCCGGTGTTTCCTAAAAAAAAATTTGCGATTTGTTTAAATATCAAGAAGAAAATTAATCTAAATCGTTTTTGTTTTGTTTAATTAGTAGAGAAATAGATAATTTTTAATAAGCATCTTAAATCGTCGTTTTAGCTTTACATAAAATCTCAAACATTTTTTTTTCATTTATAACCTACGCATTAGTAGTCCCGAAAATAAAATCAGACTCATGCTTGTTTGTTTTTCAGTTATTTTTAAAAATACGATGAAATTCGGTTGTAAAATTACTGAACACCAAGAGCAAGTTGTCATACGAATGAAGTCCATTCCTGAGTGGGTGTATGCTGACGTCATAGCTAGTTGGTGACGCAATGCAGGCGGGAGGGTAGAAACAGGGAGGTGAGACAGGTTTCCATGGTTACTCCCATATTCATCACATCCAGAATTTTGGGTGACAAAAAGTTTTTATTTTTTATTTTTACATAAAGCTCTTCTCCCTTTAATTTGTAAAGCAATTCTCAATTTATTCTTGTATTTTTATTTTGAACATAATACTCCGCTTTGGATGAAATGTTTTTTATTTATTTATGCATTTATTTTTTGCAATGTTAGACTTAACTGTGAAATTTTTGTGTTACTTCTTTGTTGACACTCCCACTCAAATATTTATATGTTGAATGTAAGATTTTCTTAAAATTCGGACACAAATGAATTTGTATTTCGCCTGAATAAAAAATATCACTTAAATGTTAGCTTGCATACATATTTTATATTTTTATATTGAAGTAAACGTACGCGATATCTGTTTCAAAATTTCTTAAATCTTATATTAAAAAAAATTAATAATTCTAAACAATTCAAAGATCTTAATGAAATAATGTGCATGTATTTTTAATATCTAAAAATTTGAAAAAAAATTAGTGATAAGAAACGTTTAAAAAATATTTTGACATTTATTAGGAAAATACTGTTTAGCAATATCCAATAATTACCGATCGTAGTGCAATTAGCGCAGTAAGACAAAGTGTCAACTTTTTTTTGTGGCAAAAGCATAAAGTAGTTTGAATTTTCTTTTAACCATTTTTTGCCATCAAAATTCCGATTCTTTGACAAGTCCTGTGATGGAAACTATCCTCTCATAATTCTGTTAAATATGTGAGTTTTTCAAGTAAGAATGACCTGTTTGGCTAATCGATTTTTTTTTCTCCCAAAATATCTGTCCTTTTTGATTCTGACTTATGTCACAAACCACTGTTGAGTACAATAATCTGTTATGATTGAATGAATATTTGAAATCTAAATTTAACAATGGATCTGTTTAATTTTTTTTTATTTTGCCACTAGAAATGTGATTCTTTAGTAAGTCTTAAAGTGCTAACCGTAATCGAACAATTTTTTTTTTATAAAGAAATTTAAAATTTGAATGGGTTTAGGGGACAACATGCATAAAAATTTAGTTATATTTATTAATATTATTTTTTAAGTACAAAGTGCTTCATTTCAGTTCTCCGTTTAATTTATATTATAAGTGAATGTCTTTCAGACCATCCAATTTTGTAAAAATCATTTCGATGAATAACTACCATGAGTAACCATGAATAAAATTTATTGATTGGAATATTTTTCATGTGGTACCTACTTTATTTCTGTTTCAAAATATGTTTATATCGCTTTTAAGTAACCAAAATGTTTGGTAACTATGCAACAGGAAAAATTCAATATATAATCAAATGGTAAAAATAGAATCGAAAAGACGTTTACATTTATTTATCTAATATTAAAATGTCACAAAGACCATAATTCTTTTTTCTAATCTATTCCTGTCAATAAATGCAAAATATTGTTCATCATAAAAGAACGGTGGTATAAATAAGTAAAAATTAAACATTAATAAAAATATTTATAAAAATTTTAGACTATATGTAGGGAAGAGAGGAGGCACAATTGAATTTTTTTTTTTTTTTTCATTTTTGGCTGTTTCTCAAAATTTTTATGAGCTATTGGAACAAAAATTGATTCATATGAATATTTATACTTAGTTTTTTTATTTTGGTAAAACTTTTGAATGCTTTTATGAAGAATTTCTAACTTATATCATCATTCTAAAAGTTGTCTTTTGTTCACCTGTATCCAGTAGAAGGGTAGTTGTCAACATACTTGAAGCACACGTGAATATATGCATAAATAAGACAAAAATAGTTTTTGTGTGAATAAAAACTGTAATAAAAAATATTACATGCCCTCTTTCTAGTTGTGTGAATAAATCAATAAATGTTTCAACACAGCTACAAGAAATTATTTGTAAAATTATAGACTAATGTACCTATTCCTCGAGCGTGCAAAGACTCAAGCATGGCAAAACTGTATTACTTTTATATAAGTTATTGAACAGTATTTTTATTGTGCTTTTACTTTTTTCTAAATGTTATGCAATGTGTATCACAAAACTGTGTATCATGATTTGAAAAATTTATAAAATTGTGATATACAAAATTGGCGATTATCACAGTACGACTTATCGCTATTTTTGGCCAAATAAATTTTACTTTTATGAAATAAAATATCTTACAAATACTTTAAGATGGGCTATGAAAAAATAAATACGTTTAAAACTGAAAATCGCTAAAAACTAACAAATAAACATATTAATTTTTACAGATAGCTATCGTTTGTAATTGTTATAACATTGTTCCAACAATGTTCGCTACAGCCGATGCACCGTGCTCGCATCCATGTGGATACAGCAGCTGCGATTTGACGTAAGCACAACCCCCGCCCTTCTCAGTCCGATCACCATACCTCTCGTAAAATCGGCTATCTGCTGGAAGTGCCTTCTTTGACGGCGGCCTGGAATTCTCTTATATGCACGTATCCTAAGAGACAAAAACAAAATTTCTTCGATAGTTCATTTGCCAGAAATAACGACACAAATATTGCCCATCCTGCACGTTCCTTCCCTTATATCTTGCATCACGTTCGTCGGAGACCTGCGCATTTCATATCATTCGCATAACTCAGGGACGTGCGTCTACTCTAAAATTTGCATAAATTTCTGACCACTCCTTCTTGGTGTTGAATTTTCAATGTCGAGCAGTGTATTTCAGTTTTCTCAAAATTATGTACCGAATAAAATATGTCAACTAAAATAGTTTTGATGAAATACCTTGTTTTTGTGACAAAATAATTTGTTTGTCACCACATATTCTAAGGTAATTTTTCATTTTCCTGATGCTTATTGTCAATCCTATGAATTTGTCGTTCAAATTTCAGGAATCCCTGTATATATATTTTTTTTTATTCTAAAAAATTGGTCTAGGATGTTCTTCTGTTCTGATTTTTATTTTTATCTAGCAAAACATGCTAATTTTTATAGAAAGATTTGGTTATTTAAAAACTTTTATTATATATATATACACACATATATATATACATACAATGAAAATTCTATAATCCGCACAAGCTGGGGCCAAAGGATGTGCGGATTATGGAACATTCTGGATTATAGAGTACTATGGATTATGCGTCATTTATTATTCCCAGACAGCATTATAATTCTATAATCAGTATAATACAAAAATATAAATAAGAAATCTAATAACTAATTTAATGATGTTTCAAAAAATGCACTTTTAAAGTTATTTTATTATAAATATTGATTGCTTTAAATAAAAATAATTGCATACATAATACATATTAGTTTGTTTTTTACTTTTAATACAATAAAAGAGGAATATTAAAAAAAGTAGTTGTTTTATTATGATTTTTTTCAATTATTTTATTTATTTGTTTTAAAAAATCACTTTTGGATCACAAACTTTTACATTTTCTTAACTGTTTATTTCATTGTTTACATTTGTAAAGTGATTCGAATTATAGAAAATTGGGGATTATGGGTGCGTGGATTATCGATCTTCAACTGTATAAATATAATATAAATGCTTTAAGTATATATATTTTCTCTTTTAAAACAATCTTAATTAGATTAGGAGATGTCAACGGGAAGCACTTAATGACATTCTAGCACAAATGTTCTATATTTTAGTCTTATATATATATATTCCCTCCAGAATTGAGAAAAATATATATGTTACGGTTTCGAAAAAACACAACACACAAAAAACACACCACAAGAAAAACATACAACACAAGCTAAGCACTCTTTTTTGTCTCATGACAAAGCATTATTATCAATGTGCAAAACATACTTTTCTTTTTAAGATTTGCAAGAGAGTCGAGCATCAAAGGTTAAATATAATCTAATTTAATATAAGGTAAAAACAACCCATCTAAAAAGGCTTTGAATTTACTTTACACAAATTTTAGCTTTCAAGTGACTATTTAATGCCACATGTTGCTAGGTTTTTAAAATTTATTTTTGCTGAAAGTTTGGTATTATTAGCTGCTTATAATGCCACCAGTTTTACTGATGAATTTAGCCGAAGATAACAAAAAGAGACATTGAAAATGTCACTTTATTATGTTTAATTACTTAATGTATAAACTTAAATGAAAAATAAATTATGCAGCAAAATAAGTTGTCTTCTATTACTATAATTTGCGTATAAATTTTCTTCAAACAGATAGAGAATATTTATTTTCTCTCACAATTACTAACTTAAAGTTACTATGTAAAGTCATGCTGTATAAAATAAATAAATATATATTCGATGCGGATATTTTTCTTGGAGCGAAGTAAAACTCTCGTTGAAATTTTTATAAAAAAATATACATGGAAGCAGTTTTTATAAATATATATATATAATTTGAAATTTGCTTAGTATTTTTCTTGTATGTTTATCCGCAAATGAATTTTCAGTTTCGATAAATATTTAAAAATAAGTTATAATAAAGGTAGTATACTGCAAAATTCTTAGCAAACAAAGTAGTGATCTTTAAAATTGATATAAGATGGAATTTTTAATTCTATTTTTTTTCGAATGGTACTAGTTCATTCCTTACCTATTTAATTTCGATTGACATAGATAGAATGACTTTTATGTTATACTATATCTATATATCGGAGTGATTTTCAAAAGAAACGTAACATTAACTGAGTATATGCTAGAAGATACTTTATACTTAATTCATAATTCTTTTCTTCAAATATCTTTTTTCAGTTGATATAGCTAAAAATAATTTGATTAAAATATTATACATTTTCTTCCAGGTTTACTAACTTTTGTCAACTGTTGGGATGTAAAGTGGGCCACAAGAGTACAAGATTTTTTTACGTATGGAAAATTAATGGCGCTGGTTGTCATTATTGGAACAGGAGTTGTACAACTTTGTTACGGTGAGTTATAAAAACATTTACTCTTAAACTAAATCTTTTCAAATAAATGCAATTTACGTAATGTTCAACAGGTACAGTTAATGAAATAGCCAAGTGTTACTGCAATACATGTCAGTTATCTGCGTAAATCCTTTGAACACACATAAAAGGATTAGAGACATATTGCAGAAACGAACCTGTACCAAAACATTCTTTTTGTCCATTATTTGTATATGCTCTAGGATTGTTAATACATGATGAGTAAATTAAACATATGTTCTTTCGAAAAACGTTCTTTTCGAATGCGTTTCTCTCATATTTTGCGATTTAGATTTATCCGAATAACTTCTGTTTTCTCCGTGGTTTTTAAGTAATAATCTGAATAAAAAATATATACAATCGACTATCCGAACCCCGACCAACCAAACGATCGGATAACCGAACGCGTTCAAGAAGGCAAAATTCAAATTTGCGCGGCAGTGGGTAAAGCAAAAAGAAGAGTTTATGTTCAACTGTAAATCAAAACATAAAAGAGATTTAGCATCAAGAATAACAAGTCAGAAATTGCACATCAACTGTAGCAAATTAGGTGCGTTCGTACTTAACAAAGTTTTAAAAATATTTAGATCTTGGTTTGATAGTATATACAGTACTTCGGATATAGTGTAGTATTTGAAATGTTTTGTGTGTCCCTGTAAATACTATCTGGTTTCTATTATACAGGAAGTAACTTGTAGTGAGCCTCAGCAATGTATATCAATTTCATAAAATGTGAAATAGTTTAATATAATTAAAACGCGCCACAAACAATGTTTACCTTATGCCATTATGTAATGGAATACATTTGTGAGGCCCTGTAAATTAAAAAATATTCTTTGCACCATAGATTGTACAGAATGTATATTTTAGTATATACTTCATAGATTCATATTAATTTTATGTTTAAAAAAATGTAACATCATTAAATGAACTTGAAACATTTTTCCATTAACCCTATTGTAACTGTTGATAGTCCCTATAATAGAACTATTCATCTGATTTTCATAAAATTTTTGAAATGTCAAGACCAAATTATTGTCTGAGCGAAGCGAAGTCTTTATACTCAGAGATACGTAACGATATTAAAAGTCAAAAAAATTCTTTCGTCAAGCAAATCTCAAAAAGTACTTGTCGGATTTTGATTCTGTTTGTACCAATAGGTACTCTATGAAGGTAATCTGGTGAATGCACCTACTTTTAAAAATTAATTCCAAATAGTTCAAAAGTTATATTAAAAAAAACTGATAAAAAAGCACAATTTATTTCCATACGTCACAGAAATTTGGTGTGCGTGATTTTCACCAGCTGGATATTTTCGTAGATAACCGAATCAGTACATGGAGTAAATAGTAATCATTTACGCACTCAGAAATATTTAATGCAATAAAACATTTTAAAATTTAATCATGCAGGAAAATAAAACTTATTTTTTTATATTAAAAAAAATGTCATAAAAACTTTGATTTTGTGATAATCTCTTAATAGCATTTTTTGATCGCTAAAAGAATGTTTTATATATTTCGCGTGTGAAAATTAGAAACAATTACGTTTTTAAATAAAAAGTTTCTTTTATGACATCATTTTCCCTTATATTTATTTTTATTGCATGTTTTTTTTTAACTTATATTTTGTTTGTGTGTGGAAGTCAATTCTGGTCACTAATTTTTCGGCACGGATACCACAAGCGCATTAGATTTGGCGTATTTTTTTTCAAAGCCATTTGGCGAAAACTCAGTTTTCAAATAATGCTTACATGCACATTTTTAAATTATTTTCTATTTAAAAAAAAACTTACAGTAAATAAAATAATAACAATTAATAACTATAAAAAGAAATATCTTATATAATAAAAAAAGGAAATGAAAATAAATAAACATTTTATGAGTAAATAAACAAACAATAAATAAATACAGCCGGGTTACCATCTCAGGTAAATTAATGCCATTTTGACGCCAATTATGTACCCTGGTGCATATGTGACAACTTTTCCCATTTTTCATCCATTTCCTGTTGGCATACAACTTTGAAATTTGGAATATGTATGCATACCTGGGAGCAATACTGGAATTAGAAGTTGATTTTTTTTTAATTCGATCTAAAAAGGGGCATCGGGGCCTATTTTTTAAAGATTTATACAATTTATACTGCATAAAGGAGCCACTTACCTATTTTTCTATACAAGAAGTAAGTGGTATATAAAAACGATTATAGTATACATAAATAAAATACTTGAGATAATATACTAGAGATATAATCATACCGGGTTTGGCGAGATTTTTTATGCCAATTAGGCGGAAATGTCGTTTTGATTACCATATACATATAGCATGCTATAATAACACGTTATTTATGCATTTCAAAATGAAACAAGTTGGAATTTGCACGTGAAGCGTAGCAAATGAGGTGCGTTCGTGCTATAACGAAGTTTTAAAAATATTACTCTCATATATCAATCTCATAAAATTGTAAATAGTGAATTAGAATTAAAAACGCTCATCAAAAAATGTTCTCCCTGTACCATTATGTAATGGAATACTTTTGTGTGGCTTTTTAAATCAATAACAAATGTTCTTTGCACCCTAAATTATGTAAAAGTATATCATAATATGTACTTCATAGTTGCATATAAATTTTATTAAGTTCGAATGAGTGTAACACCATTAAAATGCATTTGAAACAATTTTCCCCATTGACCGTAATGTAATGGATTACTTTTGATTGTCCATGTAATTGATCTATGCATCCGATTTTGATAAAATTTGAAAAAACTCGGCAAAATTATGTAATAATTATGTATTTTACATTTCAAACATATAAAATACATTTGAAACTTTTCCCCCATTGGCCATAATGTAATTGACAACTTTTGATTGCCCCTGTAATTGATCTATGCACCCGATTATCAAAAAATTTTAAATAACTCGACAAAATTACATAATAATTATGTATTTTAAATTTCAAACGATTAAAATGCATTTGAAGCCTTTTTCCTCATTGACCGTAATGTAATGGAATACTTTTGATTGCCCCTGTAATTGATCTATGCATCCGATTTTCATAAAATTTGAAATGACTCGACAAAATTATGTAATGATTATGTATTTTTAATTTCAAACGATTCGGTTGGGTAGTTTTTGCGTTGTTATATGCGGACAGACGGACGGACTGAACGACCACTATAGGTGCTACGTATTTACATAATTACGAACGCATCTAAAACAAGTTGGAAATTGCACGTGAAACGTAGCAAATGAAATGCGTTCGTACTATAACGAAGTTTTAAAATATTCAGATCTTGCTGATATAGTAGAGCGGACTTTGTATAGTAGTACAAAGTAGTACTTTGTATAGTAGTACAAAATAGTATAGTAGTATTTTGCGACTACAGTATAGTAGTCGAAATCTTTGTGTACCTCTAAATATGCAGGGAATAATTTTTATTATACTTCATTAACGTATATCATCTTATTCATAAAATGTGAAGTAGTTTAATGTAATTAAAAGTCGCCCCAAGCAATGTTTCCCCGTATAACATTATTTAGTGGAATACATTTGTGTGGCCCTATAAATAAATAAGTATTCTTTACATCCCACATTGTACAGAATGTATAATTTAGTACCTACTTCATAGATTCATGTCAATTCTATTAATTCAAATGAGTGTAACACCATTTAAATCCATTTGAAACTTTTTTTTTCCCATTGATCGTAATGTAACGGAATACTTTTGATTGTCCCTGTAATTGATCTATCCATCCGATTTTCATAAAATTTGAAATGACTCGACAAAATTATGTAATAATTATGTATTTTAAATTTCAAACGATTCAGTTGGGTAGTTTTTGCTTTGTTATATGCGGACAGACAGACAGACGGACTGAGCGACAACAATAGGTGCTACGTATTTACATAATTACGAACGCACCTAAAAAGGAATAAACGAAACATTTTCTGTTATTAAAAAAAAGAAATAACAATCAATAAATGATAATATTTTTAGAACAAACAATTTATTATAACATTTATATGATAACCAGCATGTTAGGCAACTGAACGCCATTTTGGCACCAATTAGGTACCTTGGTGTGTATAGGGCATATATGTGCCATATTTATTTGTAAATCTGAGCATGAATGTTTACCAAGTGTGTTTTCATAGTCGCTTATATCTTTTTGCAACGTAGCGCACCTTTCAAAGCCAAAACTGCACAAAAGAAAAAAAATCAATATTTGCAGTTTTTTTTTCATGTAATACACATTTCGTAATCAGTAGGCTCGATAGTCAGACGTTGTTTTTTTGCTTTAAAAGATGATATTTCATACGACGTCTATTTTGGATTCGTCGTTTTTCCATATTTGATAGTATACGTCTACTCGTTTTGTAACTTTTTTTGTAACTTTCTTCTTTATTAACAGCGACATTTGGATTTCCTATTTTAATAAAAATTCTTCTAAATACAAAGAATTCTGTTAAAATAAATAAATAAATGAAATACGGACATCTATTGCTCAAAGCACAAAATTTTTCCTATTGAGTTAATAAAAATCAGTAAAAACATAATTTTTATGATAATAAAAAGATGACTTATGTAATAACAGTGTCATATATTATGTATGTTATGGATTAAGTATGAATATTTCTCCACCATTTAATAAATAATAATAAAATAAAATGCTGATAGACCAAAATCTATATTTGACTGAAAACAACAACTATTTTCTAAATGCTTTAAAAAAAAATGACCAATGAAACAATGAGTGATATTTCAAAAGTATTATGAAATTAGTTAAAAACCATTTATTTTAAACTAAATGAATAAAAGATTTATATTTTTAATGAAATAAATGGGATTTGAAAAATTATTGGAAATTTATCACCATAGATGTATCAATATTACAATCAGTACCTTGTATACAAGATGGAACAATTAGTAAATACTTTTTGTACCTGAAAAATGGTCGTTGCTTTTTTTAAGGTTAAAAAGTAGATTACGAAATATTCCTATACAGAGATACCAAGCCCCCGCTTATTGCACAGCAGAATTTTCTTATAGGAAAAGTTATTTTTTAAATCCGCAGAATGTTCCAATTTAATAAAACATTTTCTATATTAAAATACCGGTATCCAAAATGCCGGAGACTTGGCAGTTCGGCCTATAACATTTTAATTAATCGCAGTACTTTTTTTCATCGAATTCAAATTTAGTGAAGACAACGTTTTTTGGCCAAAAGCAACTTTTTTCCACATGTGTAACTACGATACAATTCCTTGATGCTGAAATAAAATGTTTTGACTTGCGCTATTATTGCTTCCTCTTATTTATTTATTTGAATTTTAAATAAGATGACTCTAAATCGTGTTTTTTAAATGTACGGAAAAAATGCATTTCGAGAGGGGGCGAAAAGAACAATATTTGGCGATTTATTACCTGCGTTTGACTAAGTGTCTTACTACCTTGTATATAATACTCTTCACAATACTTCGCTGTTATATGGACTTAGGCGCTTTTATAAAAAGTTTAACGTAATTCGAGCTTAAGAAAGTGAGTTTTTTACTGAATAATACAAATTAATGAAAAATGAATGCTAAGAAATACTAATAAAAGAAAAATGAAGCATTATATTCATCTGTGTATGTTTAAAAATGCATCTGCTAGCACTAATTAGATAATTTATGAGTATATAATAGGAGATATATAGCTTTTCATTCTGTATTTCTATGCTATAAAGCATTAACGTTTGTGTGTTTTTCGTTATCATTGGGAGTACCTAGCCGATTTAAAAAATAATGTGGGCAAAAAATGTTGGTAACCACCTTTGCTGCAAAATATACTGTATTTTGCATAGAAACAATAATCACCATCAATGCACGAGTAAAAAAATTTCTAAAATTGAGAATTCTTTTATGTTGATATGACTAAAAATTTTAAATCTTTTTTTTTTGGTGGCAACTTTTAAGATATAATATTCTCGTTATGAACGATTTCTAAAACATTCGACAGTTTAATTTCACAAATTAAACTTTTTTTTCTAGAAAAAGTTTTAAACGCAATTTATTGAGAATATTGTAATTTCTAGGATACTGTTGGGGTCAAAAACTATAACTTTGGCATCACAGTAACTTATAAGATGTAAGTGCTCGTTTAGGACAATTTTTAAAAAAAAGATTGCTTAACTCTTATCAACAACCTCATTGCATCCGTGGCAAACAGATATTCAACATTATAAACTATTCGGACGGATTTCACACCTTATAAAATACACTCCATTCTCTTCAAACATAATATTTTATGTTATGTATAGTTTCTCAAATCGGTGCGAAGCTTCTGTTTATGCGCATGACATCATTTCAAAGAGTTATATTTCCAATATTGGAAATTTTGGTGTTTTATTTTCTTTATTACTTTTAAGATTTTGCATATTTCCAATTTTATATTCATGCATGGTTTGCTTTTCTTTTATAAAAATAGTATATGCAACTTTATATATGAGGACCCCAGAAGCCAAGGGGTATAAGTGACAAAATTGAAAAAAATAAACTAAGTACACAGACGACCTAAAAATATGCTTTTTTCATTTCAGGTAAAGAAATATAAGCGATTTTCTTATTATTTGCTGAGTTATAGAGGCAAACCACTTTTTTCGAAAAACAAAAAATATTGATTAATTATACATTTAAAGAAAATTGTACTTTATTTTTTAACAGTTATTGAAATAAAAGTTCAAAGACCAGAATGCAACAAGCAGAAATTTCCTATTTCAATTCACTCAATTGTTATTGATGTTCCAATTTAACATCAATTATCTTTAAACTCAATTTACTCGAAATCGAAATTTTGTCACTTGTACCCCTTGGCTTCTGGGGTCCTCATATAAGATTTTGTAATTCTATGATTCAATATGCTTATTTTCATCATATTTTATCACAATGAATGACCAATTAAAGGTAACATCACATTTTCTTTACTTATCGCAAGTTATTAAATGTGTATTCTCAGCAATATCGCTCAGACTAATCCCTCTGAGGGAAGTCCTAGTATAAAGATTATATATTTCAAATTTCAAACGATTAGGTCAGGTAGTTTTTGCATTATGTTCGGACGAACGGATTGAGCGACGACTATAGATGCTAAGTATTTACATAATTACGAACGAACCTAAAAAGCATCTTAAGTAAAGCAAAAGAAAATTTTGGGTTTATTTTCTTAAAATGTAGAGAGTACTATAAACTGTTCAAAATTGCAGCAAACTGTTCAGTCATTCGATCGTTTTTATAGAAAACAGTTATATAGCCGTAATTTAACTATATTCTGACCATAATAAAAACACTGATATGGTCAGAATAGCATTAAATTACGACTATGTAATAGTATTTTATAAAACGGTCGAAAGACTGGGCAGTTTTCTGAAAATGTTAAGCGGTGTAGTTTTGATTTCATGCAGATTTTTTTTTCGTTACCACTTTATTCCTATATAATTTGTTCCGTTCTTTTTGTTGTCAGCATTGAAGTATAAAATGCATATATATTCGTGTTCATTATCACTGTTCGTTTCACGATGACAATATAACCATAGGATGCTTTTTTCGGAAATGATCGGTTATCCGAAATCTCTTTTATCCGAATACCACTTATTAATTCAAATAATTGATGCTCCAATGTACGACATATTTGCATTTTAGTAAATTCGTTTTCTAAGAGGACTTTAGGTAATGTTTCTAATAAACATTTATGAATATTGAAGTTAAGTTTATTGTAATGTAGATTAGTTAAGCAATTGAAAACCTATTTATAAGTTTAGTAGTCCTAAAATTTATCTTTCTTGAATAATTATTCTCGTTTGGAGTTAAAGTTTTTATTTTATTATTCAATATATTCTTTTTTTTTCACTCTGTCAAAATATTGTTCTTCAAATTTGCATCATCTTTAAATTTCTCGGGGAAAATTAATTTCTCTTCTTTTAAAAATACTTCTCATATAGAAAAACTTTAGGCTGTTTATTTATAAACTATACAAACCAGGCTCTGAGGAACTTGGAAAAGCATATATATATATATATATATATATATATATATATATAATCAGGATCATTCAAATTTTCCATCTCCTAAATGCTCGACACCGGATCGCAATTTAAATTTCATTCAAACGTAAATTTTTCTGTATTTTATTGTCCCTTTCACTTAATTGCATTACTTTATTTTCCTATGTTTTGAAAAAGCAAGCAATCTAGTTAATGAACTTAATTTCATTAATTATTCGCTAATTATTTTATGGAACTCGTTTTTATTTATCTTGGTAAGAAATTTAAGGTTTCAATCCTCTCTGCTTTTTTATCCATCCGAATAAAAACTCTTTATCCTATCGTACATGTTACTTATTAATGTATTTTTTATGATTATTCCGATTTTTCCTCAATTTTTTTCCCTTCAATTTTCCTGTAGCCAATGGATAAGTTTTGTTTAAAATTATCTTAGAGAAAAGTTACATTCACATATGTGTATAAAACCATTATTAATCAATACAAATTATGTGTGTGAGCGTATTTTAATGCTAAAGAATTATAACTCTGATTATTTTATGTAAATACCCACTATAAGTTAGTTCTTACAGTAAATTTATTATGTATATCACTATCTTTTAACTAACAAGGAAAAAAACTTTTACTAGATATTTTCAGTTATTTATAATGTTACCTTTGTTTGAGCAGAAATACACAAGTTATCGTATCCATAAAAAAGGAAGATAGATAGATAGATAAACTTTTTTGCTGATGGTACTTTGGGGGTCTAAGGGTCATGATCGGTGTAGACCTGCAAAAAATTTTCAGAAATTCCAACATAGAAGTTACTGCAATAGGTAGTATTTTATTTGAAATCTACCTAAAATGAAGCAAAATGCTCTCGTTGAGAAGGAATTAATGTATTATTTTAAAAAAAGTAATTGCTAAAAGAATAATAAGACTTTGTAAAAATCTATACAATGTAAGGTTATACATAGCTCTATATACTAGAAAAGTATGAATATGTATAGCATAAAAATGGAAAAAGATATGAAGTCTAAATAATATCCAATATTGCTAATCTGTATCTTTTTTTTTTTTTTTATCTTATCCTTATATATTTAATTCGAACTTAATTCGATACTGAAAATAAAAATTGTATATATTTAAACTTCATATGGAATTTCATAAAATTTAATTCTTCATAGTTTTAATCCTTTCTTTTTAAAGTGTAGCTAACACAAAGCCCTTATTCAAAGTTTAAACTTCGCATTGCGTTAAGCGTGCTTTGAAAGGATGTTGCAAATATTCAACGAAGCCTTGGTCTGCGCCGCGTGGACATATGTGAACAGTTTCAAAGTTTATATTTTAAGTCTGTGAACAACGTATTTTTTTAATTTAAAATTTCATTGCCTTTAGTCAAAGATTGATCTATAAATTCAATGCATTTAGAAATTCTTCACAGTTATAATTTACTGGAAGTTATATAACAAATAAAAATGGTCGCTTTCTGTAAAAAACCAAAGTGTTTGTTATTCTTTAATGATTTCCAGTTTTAAACATTTATTTTTCCTTAGCCCATATTAAAGTAAAGATATTTTATTTTATGATAGTAAAATTTAGTTTGGCAAAAAAGTGATAAGTAGTATTGTGATGACAATCAGTTTTGTATATCGCAGTTTTACCAATTTTTAAAATCAGAATGCACAATCTTGTGATACACGTTGCATACTAAAGTATTGCAGACAAAAATAAAAACACAGTAACAAATTTTTTAATTTTTTAAAATGTAACGCAGTTTTGTTATGCTTTACTTAAAAGGAGTAGGCATATTAGTGCATAATTTTAAGAATAATATTTGGTATCTATGTTGAATCATTTATTTATTCACACAGCTAGAAAGAGAACATCTTATTTCTTATTACAGTTTTTATTCACAAAATTTTTTTTTGTCTCATTTATGCATATGTTCACATGTGCCCCAAATATGTTAAAACTACCCTTCATCCGGGGCGCACGTGAAATAATTTAGACAATTTTTAGAATGATGATATAAGTTAAAATTTCTTGATAAATGCATTCAAAAGTTTCACCAAAAGAACAAAGTGTAACTATTCATATATTTTTTTGTTTTAATAGCTCATAAGTTTTGAGAAATAGTCCAAAATGTAAAAAAATTGTTCACATGTGCCTTCCTTTCCCTATCACTGTAAAAAATTTTGTCGTTAAAAAACGGAAATAGTACTGGTAATCTAGACGCAAGTACTACTACCGTTTTTTAACGGAAAAAAAATTCCCGGAATAGTTCCGTTTTTTCACAAAATATTTCCGTTTTTTAATATTTCCTTATGTAAAAATTTTCGTTTGAAAAATTAAAAGAATTTTTCAAGGACAAACTAACATCTTTGTGATTTTTATTCTTTACTTTACAAAGGCACGTTAATATCAGGGACACATTATATACATTTAATTTAAACAACAGAGAAGAAATTTTACTAACCTTTCATGAGGTTTGAACTCACGACCTTGTCTGTCGTAGCCGGTAGTGTAATACCATTACACTATGATTTCATATAGCGCCATTTCAAATACCTTTACTTATTTCGGATGCATTTCATGAAGTAAAGACAAGATTTTTGAACGCGGGTTTATTTTTGTAGAGATAATATTTTTTTATTGAACGGACAGTTCTAAATCAAGTTTTACAGATTTTCTTTCTATAATTTCTAATAGTTAGCTTTTTAATTTTAGCTTTATAAAAAAAAAAGTTTAACCTTTAAAATATTACATGCATAAATGAAAGTATTAAAAAATTTTGTTTCCTTCTTTTTTGGAAGAGTTTTAAAGCTATTTTATTCATATTTATTTATTTATTTTATAAAAGGATACTAACAAACTTTAAAAAAAAAAATGTATTTAAAAAAATATTTTGTATGACGATCTATTGTAAACTCAATAAAGATAATTACTATGGGTTATGGATTATTAAAATTAATTACGTTTATTGATTTTTATAACTTAGGTAATCGCCAAAATGATAATAATTTCGGTAATATATTTCGATATATTTTAAATTTTAAGAGCGAATTTCTTAATTTGAATATATTAAAATATGTATATATTAAAATTAAAAGTAGATTTTTTTCCACTTAAAATATCTTTCGCACTTTTTATATCATGATATAAATAAATTAAACATATTTAAAATTATACTGAAAAAAAAACTTTCCATAGCTATCTCAAACTTAAAAAGAATTAATAAATCTTATTATTATTATTATTATTTTTTAATTTGTAAAAATATGCTATCTTTTTAATATACTTTAAATTTTTTGTGCGAACTTCTTAATTTGAATAGATTAAAAAATATATATATAAAAATTAAAAGTAGATTTTTTCCCACTTTAAATAACATACGCACTTTTTATATTATGATATAAATAAATTAAACAAAATCAAACTGAAAAAACAAAAAACTTTCCTTAACTATCTGAAACTTAAAAAGAATTAATAATAATAATTATTATTATTATTTTAATATTGTAAAAATATGCCATCGTTTTATAATTAAAACAGAAAAAAATAAGAGAAATGTTGCTATGTTTTTCTATTTGTCATACAGATGGCGCCACGACACTTATCAGTTAAAAATATCGATAACTTGTGCTGTTTAAAACGGAAGATGTTCTGTTTGCGGTGAGATTTACGGAACAGTTACTGTATTTTTAATCTCAAAATAGCAAAAAACGGAAATACTGCTGTTTTCTTGGAAAATCAAATTATTCCGTAAAATTTTAGGGAAAAGTTTGTGTATATTAACGGATATTTTTTACACTGTATGTATATTAAAGCATATATATTATTATGTATACAGGGTGTTTCGCTACCAGACCGACAAACTTTGAGGGGTGATAGTAGACATGAAGACAAACATTATTAAATAGGAAACCATGGGACGCAAACGTCTTCCGTAGGAGCTCGGGCCATTAAAGTTTGATTTCCAAAATTTCAAATTATTATAAAAAATGGAAAAAAGGATGGATTCGTTTGCGGTTTTCGCTAAAATCATTCTTTATATCACGATTTGTTTGTAAAAAACTTTTAACAGTTACATTAAAAAATTGTCGATGGAGGGCGCTTTAGACTTTAGAACAACGAACTACTACTTTTTACCCTTATTCTGTGCATAGGGTTGAAATTATTTTAAAATTTAGACTTTAACTTAAATTTTAATCTCAAAATCGGAAACATTGGGATCGAGTAACTAGCTAAAATTGAACTGTGAACAGAGCGGGGGGATTTTAAACACTCATAAACATTATACAAACTGTTCGATTATGTTGCGGTTTGCGTGTAGGTCATTCCCTTGGTAATTATTTTATTCAAAATGATTTAGAGCTCTTGTGTCTCCATTTTTTGATAGAGGGCGCTTCCGACACATCTCCGATATTTCAATGGCATTACTCCTGGGTGTTTTACTACCAGACCAACATACTTCCAGGAAGTGTTAGGGATGCAAAGCGAGTCGGAATCACATAGGAATGTAACATTGAAAATGCCTTTTTAGAGAGCTGTGGTTAAAAGAAGGAGGTAAAAAAGCAACAGAAACAGGTAGTGAAAAAGCAACACGTTAATGTGGTAGAAAGCAATTTAGTTAAAGGTTTTATTACAAAAGGTGTCCGAAATACGATCAGAAGTAGTCGGGCATGCTTGACAGCAGCGTCGCATGCAATTCCTCAGGCTTTGAAATATTCCTGGCATCTCGGATAGCTTTCTGGCAGCGACAGAAATTTGAGCTGAGGGGTCTTCCACTGACGGTATGGGAGTCTCATACATTCAACTTTTCATTTGACCCCAGCAGAAGAAGTCCATACAAATTCAGATTGAGCCAGGTGTGGGGGGGGGCTACTAATTGGTTTGTCCTCACTTAGCTCCACCTAGCAATGTTTATTTAAAAAATACAGAACAATTATACAGGAATAAAATAAAAGTAGGTACCATTAATTGATATAATGAAGTAGGTGCGACGATCTGGCAGGCCAACGAACCGGGCCACCATTACCTTTCCGCCGCTGTCCATATGTTACGTTGAGGTGTCAGCGAACATCATTGGTAAAATGCGGAAGAGCCCCATAGTGCTATAGTGTGGCGCAACGAAATAGGAATATGTGCTTTTAACAGAAGTTCGACAGAACGTGTTGTAGAAATATCAAGTTACTTTTTCCTCTGATTCTTTTAACCCTAACTCGTAAAAAAGGCATTTTCGACGTTACATTATAATATGATTCCGAGTCATCTTTGCATCCCTAACACTTCCTGGAAGTATGTTGGTCTGGTAGTAAAATACCCAGGAGTAATGCCATTGAAATTTCGGAGATGTGTCGGAAGTGCCCTCTATGAAAAAATGGGGACACCAATACTGTACGTCATTTTGAATAAAACTATTACCAAAGGAATGACCTGTACGCAAACCGCAACAAAATCGATTAGTTTGTCAAATGTTTATGAGTGTTCAAAATCCCCTCCTCTGTTCACAGTTCAATTTTCGCTAGTTACCCGATAACAATGTTTCTGATTTTGCGCTTAAAATTTAAGTTAAAGTCTAAACTTTAGAATAATTTCAACTCCGTGCACAAAATAAGGGTAAAAAGTAGTTGTTTGTTACTCTAAAGTCTAAAACGCCCTCTATCGATAATTTTTGAACGTAACCGTTAAAAATTTTTTACAAACAAATCGTGATATAAAGAATGATTTTATCGAAAACCGCGGGCGGTGTCTAAGTGATGGAAACGGTTTTTGCTATTATTCTTACTGCCTGAGACAATTGCCAAGAGTGAATTTCAGGACAGGCTTGTTGTAAATTCTGCCCCAGTGAGAACGTGAATAGTGTGTTTATAGACCAGTGTGTGCTGTTTCCATTGCGTTTTTAGTACGGAAACGAGTGTTACCGTCTTCTGATTTGACCTGAGTATTCTCGTGGTTCACTATGTCTTTGACTAGTGAAGTAGAGGACGAGGCACCGTCGCGGAGTGGTGGGACTCCTACTAGTTCCTCTACGACGAGTAGCCCAGGTTACGCCCGAGACTTGGACTCATCCAAGCGGGCAACCGTCGGCCCTCAGCTGACGGATACAGGTTGCAAAACAGGAAGTTAGCTGGGAAGTGTTGACCTGTCCCTTCCGGATATGGTTGACCTCTCGGCTTTCTTCACCGAGGAAGCGCACTCTTTAGGTGCGAAAATCCTCAAGGAGCTGAACAAGGTCAAGGGTCTGTCGGCCCCCAAGAAATCATTCTTTGGGGAATCTATATCTCGGATAGAAGATTTCATAGCCCGACAGCACGCTTGGTTCGTTCTGCTCTATGGGAAAGCCTCACGGAGGGGAAGCTCTACAACTGGCAAGAAGGCGTCCAAAGCTGAAAAGCCGAAGAATGCCCCGAGGCCAGATGACACCCCGAAGGAGGTGGTACCAACGGACAGGTCCCATTCCAAAGTCGCCGGTGGTGCGACAGAGGAATGGCAGACTGTCACCAGTAAGAGTACAAGGAGGAGACGGTTGAGGAAGGGACGTGTGGAACCGGCAGGAACTCAGCCTGCGGCCCGAAGCGGACCTGGAAGCGGGAACGCTGTTGGCGCTAAGAGGGCCGGCTCAGTGGCGCCTCGACGCGACCGGAAAAGACACGTTCTTCGAATCCTTCCAAACGACGATACTGTCTCCTCCGATGACACTCGTAAGTTAGTAGCCAGCACGATTGATCCAATGAAAGCAGGGCTGGCTTTGAGAGGAATGCGGAACACCTCCAAAGGAGGGGTGCTGGTCTTCGCGGACAGCGCTGCGGACCTTGAGAAGCTGGTGGCGGAAGTGGAGAAATCTGACTTGGTGAATAGTCACTGGGCTTCCAAACCGGCCAGGCGCAATCCAGAGATTGTAATCTTTGGCGTCGGCGAGGATTCTACGGAAGACGGGATCATTGAAGCCCTGAAACGTCAGAATACAGCGTTACACGACGCTGACATTTCCTTCAAAAAGTTTTTTGAGGGGAAGAAGGGGCGAAATGGCGTGGTCTCTCTGGATCCAGAGTCGTACAGGCGACTTGGTCGAGTGAGGAAGCTGAACGTTGGCTGGGACGTACTGTTCTTTTCACGAAGACGACGTCCTCTTCAATGTTATAAGTGCTGGAAATTCGGCTACATGGCTAGAGATTGCCACGGCAAGACTTGTTGTGGGGAGTGTGGTAGTCAGGACCACATTTTCAGTGATTGCACCAGTGATCCTGCGTGCGTTAATTGTATGAAGGTCAATTCATTGAACTTGGCGCGTGAGGCTCTCCCTACCAACCACGCTGCGAATTCACAGGAGTGTAGCATCTTCCGCAAAGAACTGGCTTTGACTGAGAAACGAAACAATGGCCGATAGTCCAAAGTTTCTTCACCTCAATGTCAACCGCAGTACGGCGGCTCTGTACCAGTTGCAGAAGACAGTGCTCTCGCAGAGCATTGACGTGATCTCCTTGAACTAGCAGCGTGTGAAGGAGGGGAAGACCGTCGGATTACCCGAGGGTTTTTCCGAAGTCATCTCTTCGGAGCGTAGCCGAGCCGCCTTTTGGATAAGTTCGCGACTGAAATACTGTGTGGTTCTGAATACTGACGACATAGTGGCGATTCGATGCACTACTCCAGAGGAGGATGTGTTAATAGTGTCGTGCTATTGCTCTCCGTCTGAGGACATTGTCCCGATTCTCACTCGGATGGGTGACCTGCTACTGGAGTTCCCTCAGGACAACGTTCAGATTGTTGGGGACTTCAATGCGAAGTCGTACATCTGGGGGGATAGGCCAACGGACGCCAGGGGTGAGGAAGTTATCTCCTTCGCCCTTGGTTACGATCTGGAAATCGCCAACAATCCAGACAGTGCGGCGACCTTTGATGGACATCAGGGTCAAAGCTGGATCGATTTACTTCTGGTCCGTAAGTGCGCAGATCGCATAGCTGACTGGATTGTTCAAGACGGGGTGACAACCAGCGATCATAACGCCATGACCTGGACCTACCAAGGCAGGCCAAGGGCTCGAAATCCTAGGGGAGTCCGCCGTCGGTGGAAACCCAAGGATCTTGCCTGAGACGATTTCCTCCGGGATCCGCAGAACGCAGATTTGGACGTTTATGATTCGAACGCACCAGACTCGGGAGTTGAACATCTTGATTCTGTCCTGGTAGATCTGTGCTTGAAACACCGAAAGCGTCGTCCCGCCGCATTCAAGGAGACGTGTTGGTGGACTCCAGAATTTGAGGCTCAGAGGTCTAGAGTGCGTGCACTGAGGAGGTTGTACAAGCGGACGCTTGACCCGACTCAGAGAGAGAGACGTGAGGCTCTCTTTAAGCGTACGCGGGCGGAGTACAAGAGGGCAATTCTGCAATCTAAGCGTCGTTCGTTCCGAAAATTCCTTTCGGACAAGCTTTCAACCGACAAAATCGGTCAGGTCTGTGCAGTGGTAAGAGGCAGGTGGCGTCCTGAAGCTCCAGCTATTCTGGAGCTTCCCGACGGGGTGGTGGCATCCACATGACATGACATCCAGGCAGCCCTTGCGAGACACCACTTCAGACAGGTCGATGAGGTTGTGCAGACAGCGATCGAAAGGCCTGATGACCCGGATTTGTTTGACATCGGGGAGCTAGAGTTGGCCATCAACCTGATGGCGCTCGATAAGGCGCCAGGCCACGATGGATTCAGTCTTGGGATCGTCAGAGAGGTCTTTCGCTGGCATCTTCAGTGGTTGCTTTCCTTATTTAATCACTGCCTTAGAGAGTCCGTGTTTCCGAGAAGTTGGAAGCAGGCGATCGCCATCTACTTTCCGAAGGAGGGTAGAAGTAAGAGCGACCCTGCTTCCTACCGTTCTATCTGTTTACTTCCCGTCGTCGGGAAGATACTGGACAAGCTGTGCGCAACTCGACTAATGGGCTTCCTCGAGTCTAATGGCGTACTCGATGGTCGACAATATGGTTTCAGACGAAACCGGTCGACCATTGATGCGCTCCATGAGGTGGTCAAGTACGTTTCGCAGAGTAAGAGAACAGGCCATTTCACCTGTCTCGTTAGCCTCGACATCAAGAATGCTTTCAACAGCGCTCGGCGGGACGACTTGCTTCGCCTTTTGTCGGAGTACGGAGTTCCTCAAGAGCTCCTGGGCTTGATCGATTCTTTTCTTTGGAATAGATCGGTCATTTTGAACGCAGAAGAGCATTACTTCAATGTTGGGGTGCCGTAGGGTTCGTGTCTCGGGCCGGTGCCTGTGGCTGGTGTTAATCAACAGCTTGTTGAGGCGGCTTGGAATTGAGGAGGCTTGGACCGTACTTGTCTTTGCCGACGATATACTCATCCTGGCACGATTCTGGAGACGTTCTACGGCTGTCTCCAGGTTCGCTGACATCGTCCAGCGGATTCTCGCAGAGATCCTTGCGTGGGCGATAGGATGCAGCCTGGAGTTCAGTTACGACAAGTGCCTGTACACTATCATACCACCTAAGGGAAAGATGGATTACGAACCCTCATTACGCATCCGGATGTGTGGACATAGGGTTAAGTTTTCCAAACAAATCAAGTACCTAGGCGTGGTCATAGATAGGGACTACAGCTGGATGCCTCACTTGGACCTCGTCCGAGAGAAGGCAACCAGAGTCCAGTACAAGCTCACCAGATTGGCAACTGCTACGTGGGGACTCAAGCCCGATGTTCGAAAGGCGGTGTACTCGGTGGTGGCCGAGCGCATAGTCTTGTATGCGGCCCCTATCTGGTACTCCAGCAAAGTGGCTCTTCGTGAGAGACTGCTGAGTATTCAGCGAGGTCTCCTGCTGTGCGTCACCAAGTGTTACAGTACGGTGTCAACCGCTGCGTTGAACGTCTTGTCCGGGGTGATTCCCCTGGACATCCGTGCTCGTATCGAACGCGACTTCGAGGCCCTCACGAGATGGGGCGAAAGCGTTGATAGACCAAACCTTTCGCCAGAGATGATGGAAGTTTGGAAGTACCGACCCGAACGACGCTATCCGGCACGAATACCTTGGACGCCGGAACTCAGCCGGAAGTCTCCGTATACTTATTATACGGACGGTTCCAAGCTGGTGGACGAGAGGGTTGGCTGTGCCTACCACCTCGCCACTAGGGATGGTGTTGTTGCGGAGGGAAGGTTCCGTCTCTCTGATGGGTCGACTGTCTTCGCGGCCGAGGTCCATGCGATCAAGGAAGCGATTGCGGACGCCCTTCGGAGGGGGTCTCAGTGAACTCGATATCTACTCGGATTCGAGGTCGGCGCTTCAAGCTCTTTACTCTTTGGTGCCTCGGCACAAAGCAGTAGCTGAGATTAGGAACTTGATTGCAAATACAGGAATCAGGGTCCATATGCACTGGATTAAGGCTCATGTCGGGTACGCCTTCAACGAGCTGGCCGATTCCCTTACGAAGGAAGCTGCGTATCGACCGTCGGTCGACATTCTTGTTCCTCTCTCAGGACGTCAAGTCAAGAGGTAGCTCCTTGGTGAGGCTCTTTTGGATTGGCAGCAATGGTGGGACCGATCTGAGGACGGCCGGTCGACGTATGAGATCTTCCGAAGGTCTCCACTCGGAGAATACAGGGTGATTTCTTACTCAACCAGGTCCTAACGGGACATGGTGCCTTTGGCGACCATCACGCCCGCTTCTTTAAAGGCAACCCTGAGTGCTTTTGCGGGAACGGGGTGAGCACGATTAGACACTGTGTCTATGAGTGCCCCCTGTGGAAGTCCATCAGGGAAAAGTGTTTCCCATCTAACTTCCAAACTCGAACGCTTTCCGATCTTGTCTTTGACAATTATAGCAGGAAAGGTATTGTGGACATCGTCGGCGAACTTTTGACAAAGACGCTGGATCAGGTTGGTCGTCGGGCCAATTGAACTCTCGACTGTCTCGACCGAAGTCTTCGAACGCATGATGATTTACCAGATCATTCGAACGCAACACTCGCTTAGAGGAGTCCGAGGCCTCTTGTAGGCGCGATTCGGACGAAGCGGCTATACAATGTTTTCCGGGTTTTCCTTGTACGTAACGAGAATTCGAGTCGCTTTCCTGTAAGTCCTCCCGGAAGGCTGGGTCTCTGGATCAGCGGTTGTTCAGGCAGCTTTTGCTACGGTACCTGCATGGTTGCTCCAATCGGCGTGTTAGGCGCGGGCGGTGCCGTGTCTGTGGCTGCGGATGGTGAGCGGCCGAGGCCGCGACGCTGAGGCCATGTCCGTGGGCCGGGTGTCCTCGCTTGTCTTCCTGGCCGGCAGGGGCGCTGTCGTGGGGCCGGGCGTCACTTGGTTCCTCCTCATTGGAGGTCTCGTGACCTCCCTGCGTGGACCGCATGGAGCCACTTTGCTCTGGATCGGGAAACTCACTGTTTTACCGAAGACCGCAAAACGAATTCACCCTTTTTTCCGTTTTTTATAATCGTTTGAAGTTTTGGACCTTTAACTTTAATGACCCCTAGCTCTTACGGAAAACGTTTGCGCCCCATGGTTTCCTATTTAATAATGATTGTCTTCATGTCTACTATCACCCCTCAAAGTTTGTTGGTCTGGTAGCGAAACACCCTGTATATGTATCATTATTATACATATATAGTATAATGCAATAAAACATTTTCTCCTTAATTGTAAATTATTTCCAAATTCTTTTAATATTTAACTTTTCCAGTTTGTTTTTATAGTATTTAACGTATATCTATTTTACATTCCTTTAATCTACACTTTATTCTGTTTTATTCTAAAAAAAAAAAAATCTGTCAAAGCAACCCTTTCCCTAAAAGTCCCATCTAATATCTTTGTTCTTTCACTTATTTACGTTTTTGAAAAAAATCATTCGTTACCCAGTGTCTCGATCTAGTGGCGCTGGAAGCTTGATTACATCATTTAATCATATAATTGCTTCATTTTAATAAATTAATCAGCAACTTAGAACGTAGCAATAAAATCCTGTTTTCTAGCGCATGTTCGGTTATAACCTCTTTACATTTCCTTCGGAGCAGGATATATATATATATATATATATATCTGACTTTTGTCATGGGATAACTAACGTATTTATCAACCGATTTGATTGAAACTTGGTATGTACATAGTACATACAAATATCTCGACCGAGTTCGTTGGCCAGCATAATCCGCCATCTTGTTTCAAAATGGCGGCCATTTAAAAAAATTTAAAATTAAATGCGAAAAAATTAAAAGTTGAAAAATATTTTTATTTTATGTGTTAGATCTTAAAACACCATATCCAGAACACATTTTAATTTGTCTATATCTTAAAAAATGATTGAGTTATAGCACTTAAGGCTAGCATTTTGAAACGATCTGATTTTTGTCATGCAATAACTAACGTATTTATGAACCGATTTGAATGAAACTTGGTATGTACATAGTACATACAAATGTCTCTGCCGAGTTCGTTGGCCCGCATCATCCGCCATCTTGTTTCAAAATGACGGCCATTTAAAAAATTTAAAAAAATTTAAAATTTAAAAACAAATGTGAAAAAATTAAAAGTTGAAACATATTTTTATTTTATGTGTTAGATCCTAAAACGCCGATTCTAGAACACTTTTTACTTTTTCTATATCTTAAAAAATGATTGAGTTATAGCACTTTGAATTTTTCTTATGGCTAACATTTTGAAACGATCTGATTTTTGTCACCTGATAACACTCGTATTTATAAATCGATTTGGATGTAACTTGGTGTGTACATAGTACTTAATAAAGCCTGGACCGAGTTCGTTAACCAGTTCCATTCGGCATCTTGTTTAAAAATGGCGGCCATTTAAATTTTTTAAAAAGAAATTTAAAATTTGAAATTAGGTACAAAAAAGTGAGAAATTAAAAAATTCTTTTTCGTTAACCAGTTCCATCCGGCATCTTGTTTAAAAATGGCGGACATTTAAATTTTTTAAAAAGAAATTTAAAATTTGAAATTAGGTACAAAAAAGTGAGAAATTAAAAAATTCTTTTTCGTTAACCAGTTCCATCCGGCATCTTGTTTAAAAATGGCGGACATTTTAATTTTTTAAAAAGAAATTTAAAATTTGAAATTAGGTATAAAAAAGTGAGAAATTAAAAAAAGATTTTTCTTTCATGCATTTAACCGTGATACAAAGATTCGAAAGCACTTTTTGTTTCGTCTGTATCTTAAAAAATGTCTGCGTTATAGTACTTATTTATTTTCTAGTGTTGCTCACATTTTGAAATGATCTGGTTTTTGTCACATGATAACACGCGTATTTATACACCGATTTGGATGAAACTTGGTGGGTAGATAGGACATACTTATGCCTGGACCGAGTTCGTTGGACAGTTCCAACCGCCGTCTTGTTTCAAAATGGCGGAATATTATTTTTTTAATTTAAATTTTAAAATTAGGTGCAAAAAGTAAGAAAATGAAAAAGATTTTTCTTTTGTGTTTTGATCATGATACAAAGATTCCTGAGCATTTTTTGTTTCATCTATATCCTCGAAAAATGGCTGAGTTTTAGCACTTTTAATTTCCAGTGAGATTGACATTTTGAAACGGTATGAAATTTGTCACGCGTTAATACGCATATTTATAAACTGATTTCTATATAACTCCGTGTGTTCATGGTACATTCCAATGTCCTGACCGAGTTCACGGCCCAACTTTATCCGCCATCTTGTTTCAACATGGCGGTCACTTAAATTTGTCAAAAATGTTTTAAATGTGTAATGATGTATAAACAAAAAATTAGAAATTGAAAAAAGGTTCTGTCGGACGTTCCTCTCAGTCCGCACAACTTTGAAGAAAGTCCGTGGTAGTTATAGCTGCCACCACCGATATTACTAGGTGATATCGGTCACCCATTGTGAGGACTGTGTAAATGAACACGGACGCTGTCAATTAACTGAATTAACAGTTTATTTAGAATATATGTACACACTAAATACGCTATTTACAATTATGTACAATTACAACTCGGATATAGGTGATCCGGTTCAACATTAAATTAAATACAGTAAAGGTTGGCTGTGTATTATTCAAATTACACCTTCCACCTCACACTCAATGCACGTTAGATTCACTTTACTGGAGATCAATTTTGAATCTCCTAACACAAGGTTACTCGGCCTTCACTTCTCGGCCCTGAGCACTAAACACCAGGACGTATGGGTCCCTTTCTCTCCAAGTACGCACTGCCTATGCTCTCCAATACAGAGCACACCTTATCAGGACCTCGGTCCTACACACCTTCTTGGTACGAAACCCAGGAACGAACTGAACTAATCTCAGACAAGACTTGCTCTTCTCAAATCACTGTGTTTTCCCAATGTCAACCCCCTTTGGAGCTCATTCATTGGACGCATTCCACATTACTTTATTGATCCGTGACATGTTCCTTGTTTGTCATCATCCACATACATCCCTGACGGATGAACACGCCTCTCAGTAATCTCCTTTCTCTAACACACCACCTGCACAGGATTACCTGTCAATTCTCCTTTCAACAAAGAAAGAATGTCACCTTGAAAATTCTAGTACACAGCCATACAATACACAACAGATTAAGATAGAGAAATATCGGAAATTCCAATCTTCAGCAGAGGTGGTCTCAGAACCTGACAGGTTCTTTCTAAACTATTTATCTTAATAAAGAATTCCGGAGTATTTTTTGCTTTGTCTTTACCTTGAAAAACGCCTGGGATATAGCAGTTTGAATTTCTAATGTGGGTGACATTTTTTTTTAAAAAGTCAATTTGCCCTCGACATCACTCGTATATATTAATCGATTTCGATGTGAGTGTGCATGTTCACATGAATTAAGATTTCGATCAAGCTCATTGTTTTTTTTTATCCATCATGCTGCTTTAAAATGGCTATCGTGGAATTTGGCGACCTTATAAATCGCTTAAAATAAAACTAGGTTGAATAAAAGATAACTAATTTTTAAAAATTCCTATTAATATTCATTATTGATAAAAACTAGTATTCAATCTTACATAAATGTGTTCCACTATTTTATATTTTCGTATATTTGATTTATATAACTTAATATAAAATAAATTAAGTATATGAAAGCTACCTCTTCCTCTCGGCATTGCCGGAAGGACTTTAGTTTTTTTAAACTATATTTATATTTAATACAAAAGCTAAATTAATCGGTTTGATAGTTTCAGAGTAATTGGTGAACATACATAGAAAAAAAATACATACGCGTCGAATTGATAACTTCCTCTTCCTTTTCTGAAGCCGGTTAAAAATAAAAATTGTAATACGGAATTTTTTTTTAAATTTTACATAGATGTAAATAATGTCAGGAGTGGGGTTCGAACCCACAATCTCTTTCGAAAAACAGAGCTTCAATCCGGCGCCTTTGACCGCTCGGTCATGCTGTGTACACTCCATTCAATTAACGTATTCAACACTTTTAATTAGCGAAAAATCACTAATTTTATTAGTTTTTTAATTAATTACTAAAAAAGTACTGTACCAATTTCGATGAAACTGAAGTGATACCAATTCGAGAGCATCGTCTTTCATTTAACACCAAAACCAAGTTAATCGGTTGCATGGTTTCGGAGTAATCGGTGAACATAAAATAAAGAGAGTTACAAACTCACAAACATACAGGTGAAGTTAATAAAAGCGTGGTAAAAAGAAAAAATCCCTGTCGGCATGGCCTATAATCGGAGGTAGATTTCGAAGAGTTTTCATTTCAACAATAAAGAATAAAAAATGGCTAGAGATAAACCCACTTTAAGTACTTTATTTGGCCGTTTTTGAAAATCTTTTTATTTCATTTTTTCTGTAAGAACTGGTTTTATCAAAATCCTCTTAAACGAAATTCGGCTCAAATGCCCACTTTGGCAACATATTTTGAACTATATTCTGACCTTATAAAAAAATCGACCAATATGTTCATTATATAGTTCCTAAATAACAAAAAACTATCAATTGAATTTGTTTGAGAGCAAAATTTAATTTAAAAATGAGTCATAAAAGAACCACTTTGTTATTTGAATACATCCCCAATTCTTTAATTAAGATGTCTTTGGGAAATTTTGTGGGAAGTACCCACTTTGTCAGCTTTTTCAAAATATATATTTAGCCTTTATCAAAAACCTGAACAATACGGCACATTACAGAGTTTCTAAATAACAAATAATTGTCAATTGAATGCATTTGAGAGCAAAATTGAATTTAAAAATGAGTCATAAAATAAAAAAATTGTTATTTGAATACACCCTCAATTCTTTAATCATGATTGCTTTGGGAAAGTGCGAAGTGCCCACTTTGACAGCTTTTAAAAATATATATATTTAGCCTTTATCAAAAAATAGACGAATACGCATATTACATAGTTCCAAAATAACAAAAAATTGTCAATTGAATGCGTATGAGAGCAAAATTAGATTTAAAAAGTGAGTCATAAAATAACCAATTTGTTATTTGAATACATCCACAATCCTTTAATCATGAACGCTTTGGGAAATTTTGTGCGAAGTGCCCAATTTGGCAGCCTTTTAAAAAATATATTCTGTCTTTATCAAAAAACTGGCCAATCCGTCACATTATATAGTTTCTAAATAAGAGGACCTGTAAATTGGATGGGTTTGAGAACAAAAATGGATTTAAAAATGACTCTGAAAAAACGCAATTTGTTATACTTCCTCAAATTTCAATGATGATAACTTCGGGAAATTCTGTTCAAAATACCCTTTTTGGCAGCCTTTAAAAAATATATATTCTGCCTTTATTAAAAAACTGGCCAATACGTCACATTATATAGTTCCTAAATAAGGATCTGCCATTTGGATGTGTTTAAAATCAAAAAGGAATTTAAAAAGGAGTCAGAATATAAGCAGTTTGAATTTGAGTTTTTTTTTGTCCAACTTCTATTATTGTTTAATTTATTTTTGCTATAAGAATTGGTCCTATGAAAAACTTGTTAATATAAAAGTTGTAGATATTATTAAGAAGATGTAAAACAAATTTAATTAGATTTAATTGCTTAAGAATTGTGCAAGTTATGGATTTTTTTTCTTTTTCCACCCCCCCCCCTTTTTGTGTTCCTTTTTAATTTTTTTGATCGGTAAAATCAAAAACTTGTAAATACAAAAGTTTTAGATAATTTTAAGAACATTTATAAAAAATTTAGTTGGACTTGATATCTTGAAAATTGACGAAATTATGAATTTTTTTCTCCCTAAAACCCTGTTTTTTTTTCGCCCCTTGAGCCTATTTTTAACTTAATCAAAAATCTGTCACGCATAAACTTTTAGCCCATTTCTTAGAAGTAAAATAAACTTTAAACTGATTCGATATCTATTTTTACTAAGAAGTTATCACGTTTTTTCGGTTTTCACAAAACCCCTCCCTATTTCCACCCCCTTCGTCCGATTTTGCCCATTAACGAATTCGACCAAGATTCTACGCCCCTTGATTTTATGTAAAAGTTTGAAGAAGATCTGAGCATAATTATGGAAGTTATCGTGTCTAGAAGAAAGTGATATACAGCGATAGATAGATAAAGATTTTTACTGATGGTAGTTTTGGAGTCTAGAGGTCATGATCAGCGTAGATCTGCAAAAAATTTTCAGAAATTCCAACATGGGAGAGAATGTAATAGGTAGTATTTCATACGAAATCTACCTAAAATGTAAAAGGAAAATAATTATAAATAACTTAATTTGCAGTTAGACAGGCGCAAAGACCAAGAAGTCTTAGTTTTAAATCAGTTTCAAGTTATACAGATTTTATTAAAACGCACATACACAAATAAATAACGCCTGCATTCAAATCATAAAGGTACGTACAAATAATATACAGACATACAAACAGCCTGAAATGCTGTGGTCTCGGGTTCGATTCCTGGCTCTGGTTAATTTTTCACTCCAGTTAGGTTTATTGTATTTATTTGTATGTCTATATTATTTGTATGTACCTTTTATGCTGATTTTCTTCCTATCTGATAATTTTAGAGTGGTCCTGAAAACTATATATGAGAATTCGAAGTTTAAGAATATTTTGAAGTAGAGAGAATTTAAAAATCAGCCTTTTAAAGCTTAAAAAAATTACTTCTCCTAATCAAACACAGACACAAAAACAAAAGAGTAGTCTAGTCATGATATATCTGCGGTAAATGATATTTAGAAAAAGCACAGTTACGGGTAAGCTAAATATTGCACTAGAGTTATGTTTATGACCTATCGTCTTGATAGATGGTTTTATGTAATATAGATGAACAAATTTAGAGCTATAGATGTTTTTATACATACCAACATTTGACTCTTTTTAAATCAAAGAAATGTACTTCGAACCATAAATTTATTTAGCGAATGAAATTAAGTCTATTTCAAATGGCAACTACATTTAATACAAGATATATTCAATTTAATAAATTTTGCGTTTCAAAGAATGTTTCCTAGATTTAAAAAAAGCCAGAAGTTGGCAAATATGAATTTAGGGATTCGGTTTTAATCCTTTCACTCTTTATTTCTTTGAATTTTCCATTTTGAAGTATGTGTTACCGTAAGTTTTGTTTTCTATTAAAGTTGATTATTTTTTGTTTTTAACAGTAAAACAAAGTTTTAGTTCTACTTTACTTTGAACTGTTAAAAATTCATTATAGGATTCTCCTTTATTGGCAGGAAATGTGCAGTACTTCAACTTCGATAATTCGGAAACTGATATAACAAAAATAGCATTATCATTCTATTCAGGATTGTTTGCGTATAATGGATGGTAAGTATGCCTTGGCATTTGAATTTTGTAATATCTATTTTAAAGCATTTACCAAATATAATGTATACTACTGAAATAAATGCCAAATATACTTTTGTATACTTGCCAAATATAATGTATATTTCCTTTATATTTGGTTCAATTACTTCTTAATAAAATTCATTATGTGTGTGTGTATACATATATATACACTATATGACCAAAGGTGATCGGCCACATGCGATTTTAGGCATTTTGTTAAATATCTAGAAAAATACATTAGGAATTTTCCTGAAACTTCAGGTATGTAAGCATAATAGTACAGGTCATATATTACCGTTGAGAGTTTATCCCGAAACTCCATAAAGAACCCTCAACAAATGGAAAAATAACGAAAATATTTTGGATAACCCTGTCAAAACTAATGTATCAAAAGCATTCAAACTGTAGATTATGATTAAGTGGTTTATTCTAATAAACTGTGTCCATTTTTGTGTGGATAGCATGTATATTCGTAGAAATATTAAGGTTTTTATAAAAAAAGTCCCAAAATTTTCCCAAGTTTTCTACTTAGAATTTGCAGAGTTCTTAATATAAAAAAATGTTCTTTGTAGAAAATATGACAAACAACATTTTACATAATACCCTGTAATCAGAAATAAAAAATAATTAAAATTGTATGAAAAATTACCACGATTACAAAATAATTTTTTTATTGCGCATGAGTGCACGCTATCGAAATTTCATTTGCATATTGTATTAGCTAAGTGTATACAGCAACATTTTTACAAGTCTTAAAAACATAGCTTGAAAATTCTGAAAGTGATCGATAACAGAATAAGCTCAAAATCCGTTGCTCCATAAATGAAGCAAAAATGACGGGTTGTATCCAAATATTAGTAATACGGGCCGTATTGCGTTTTCTATATTGACACTAATTAATGGATGTATAGATACACCCCCTCATCTTTTTGCTGCATTTTGGGAACAACGGATTTTGAGCTTATTCAATCGACGATTGCTTTCAGAATTTTCAAGTTATGTTTTTGAGACTTTCACAAAAGTTGCTCTATATATCTAGCTAACGCAACATGGAAATGGAATTTTGATCGTAGTAAAAAATTATTTAGTAAACCAGCTCATTTTTTATAAAATTTTTATTATTTTTAAATTTTGATTACTGTGTATTGTGTATAATTTTGTTTGTCATACTTTCGAAAAATAACATAATTTTATATTAAGAACTCTGCAAATTCTAAGCAAAAAAGCATGGAAAGATTTGAAGCTGTTTTTATAAAAACCTTAATTTATCTACGAGTATACATGATATCTACTTAAAAATGAAAACAATTTATTACAAAAATCCACTTAATCATTATCTACAGTTTTAACGCTTTTGCTATATTAATTTGGGCAGGGTTATCCAAAAGATACTCGTTCTTTTTCAATTTGTTGATGGTCCTTTATGGAGTTCAGGAAAAAAATCTTCATGGAAATGTATGACCTGAAATATTATGTTTACACATTTAGTCTCAGGATAATTTCTCAAGTATTTTTCTAGATATTTAACAAAAGTCTAAAATCGTAAGTGGCCGGTTATCTTTGACCCCATATATATACATATACCGAGTGTCCCAAAAATAACTGATGAATTTTAAAATTTAATAACTTAAATATGAAGGATATTAAAAAAAAATTGCATGAGTGTTAAGTATGATGTCAGGAGATTTTTTACAGCGATTCTTGATTTTAGTTCGAATTTAAAACAATAGATTGCGCTGAGAGCAATAGGTGCTCGGTCCAAACCCCATTTTTGGTACTCCAGGATCCATTCAATACATTTTAATCTCCTTTTTTAACGTGGAAGAAGAGAAAGGACGAAAAATCGAGTCCAGATTTAGCGGTTGTTACTTGCAGCGTCATCTATCGCTGCCATTTGTAACTAAAACTGAGAATCACAGAATAAAAATTCCTAACATCTTGCATAACACTCCTGCAAAAAATTTTTTAATCTGTCGCCGTTTACAAGTTATTGAATTTTAAAATCCATCAGTCTATTTTGGGACAACCTATGTATGTGTGTATGTATATATGGATAACCATTAATTGTATTACAATACATGAACCATTGAATGTAATAGAAAATTACATTAACATGAGAGAAAAAAATGAATACAAATGGAATTTGCAGAACCAAAGCAGAATCGAATGGCCTCAAATACTTTGGAACTGCAAATGAATTGTGTGGTTTCATCTTTGTCTTAGCCCTGAAAAAGCAAAATAATACTATTTTGGGGCAACCAACACACACTAAACCAAAACCAAATTAAGAAAAAAACCTCCAAAAACAAAACACATCAAAATTACTAAATGGATAGAACAATAAAAAGAGAAAAAATAAAACAATAAAATAAATTAAAAACGAAGTTATCACATTTGCAATGTGATAACAGAAAAAAATATTCTATACACCATAGTTCCTAATAAGATGTAAAACAAAATCAATTGACTATGCTAGCCTAAACTCAGTATGAAATAAAAATTGATAATTAAATATGCATTACAGTTAGAAATAGTATTTTAGACATCCAATATGTTAAAAGTTAGGTACTAGTTAATCATGGACATTAATAAGATTATAAAATTAATATTTACAGAATTACTTGATGTAACTCTACAATTATCCATACATTAGTGTCAATTGAATATCCTATATAATATGTTTTACAATTTAGCAATTGCCTCTCTCACTCTGTTTTTCTTAAATAACTATTGCGTATTATCCAGACAACACCGCCCTCCTCCGCACTCTAACATCTACCCACTTTATACATATGTGGTAAAAATATTTAAAGTAATATGAACTCATTTAAGTATAAATTTAAAAATTGAAGTTAAATAAAATGGAGACATATGCAAATAAATAAATAAAAACCCAAATATATTTTTTAAGTAAAGGTAAATTTATGTGCTAAGAAGAAAATTGGCTTCTCTCTCCCCTAACTCTGAAAAATACGAATTAAGTATAATTCTTAATTTTTCAGCATTCACATTTATGTGCAGAATTACGTGCTTTTTATATTTAAAACCCCTTTATAAGGCTTTATGCCCAATGGAAACTGAAATTTTATTATAAACAACAATAAAATTATCCACAATAAAACTAAAACTAACCGTTTTTTGTATAAGTTTGTTAAAAAAACAGATTTCTTTTAGGTATCTCACTTTTTATTATGAAATAACACAAAAATATATAACACTTCCTATGCTTTGATTTGATTTTAAGAAATATACATTCAAGGAAGAAAAACAGTTTCTTTGGCTAAAAATTTCAGTATGAAGTAAGTAGCTGAAAATAACTAAATTTGCTTGCATATAACAATTTATATAAACTGATCAAAATTCTTAAAGAAGTGAAAGTAAAGTTTAAATAAACATTCTCTTTTGATAACTACTCCATAAATGACTGGAGGAGTGGAAAAAAGTAATCTTTGGATATTGATTTTTGTGGAATTAATAACGCCCTTTCGAAAATAACTTTCTAAATCTAGGACATTCATTAAAAAAATGATAATTTCGCGTATAAAACATAATAAAAGAAATCCACGCGTTTTTCTCCACATAATTATTGTTTGCATAATAATAAATGCTGCTACAAACAGTAATAAGAATTAAATTTTTCGAATGAAAAACAATTATATCTTGATCAATAAGTTACTTGAATGTTATTAGAATTTATGAAATGTATATTTTTATGGAAAAATGGATATATACACGTCTAAAATTAGTGCAAAATTGCGCTAAGATGTCAATCGGAGCAAGTAGGAGCAAAATGACCATTAAACAAAAATAATATCTAACTACTCATTTGCTTTTCAGGGCAAATTTATCGTCATCATATTCATAATAGCTTTTGAAATAATTCTTTAGAAATGTATACTAATATGTTGTAGAAAATGGTTTGTTCAAAAATATTTTGTAACAGTATATAAAATTGATGCTGGTACTTCCCGGAAAGGAAATATTAGGTGTATAAACACGACTCTGCTCTTTTTTTCGATTAAAGAGAAAGCGTATTTTGTCAAAATGAACTGAAAATATAGTAACTTATATCCAGTCTATAACTATAATATTCGTTGCTCTATCAGATAAAAAACGCAATGTAAAGAGATGTTGTTGATATAAAGCAATCTCATCAAGTCATTTTTTTATTTCTGCAGAAGAAATGAACTGATCTTACGAACTGGCCTTCTGCATGGAGCAAAACAAACAGCTATCTGAAATAACAATACTTGATGGGCCAATGGGTTTTTTAATTTAAGCAAAATTCGATAAGAGTCGATTTTAATATTATTTCACAAATGAAAAATTGATATTTTGATTGAAAATTACGTTTTAAAGGATTTCAGATACCTTAAAATCAGTATAACAGTTTTTGTTAGAGTTTGGGCCTATTCAAGAATTTTTAATTTAAATTAATGGTCGCATGTTATAATCCATATTTAATTTCACGGCACTCTTCAACAGTATTTATTTCAGAGGTGTGTGTGGGGGGGAGTTATCAAAGATTGTTTTAATGAACCTTCAGTTTTTATTCATTAAGAAAATAGGTATTTCTGAGCACTAAGAAAATGTAACTCTGCAGAGGATATATAGTTTACAATCGATGTTCAAGTTTTTTTTACATTTTGTGAAATTTAAATTTATGTAATCCTGTTGTTAAAACGATTTTCTTATTTAGGAACTATCTGAACTTTGTTATAGAAGAACTTCAAGAGCCACACAAGTGAGTTTACACTTTTCATCATTCAAACTGTTTTATAAAATGTCTCTTAGCATTGATTCTAATAACAAGTTTCAATATAAACTTTGTAGTAATTTCACTGAAAGTATTGAAATTTCATTTTGTCAAAATTAAAAATCTATGTATAAATAGGTAAATAAAACAGTAGAATTTGATAAAGACTATAAGAGAACTTAACGAAACAGGCAGAAGAAATTACACAATCGCTCCATGATCTAAAAATAACTAAAACACTTTAATGTTACTATTTTTTATTTTAAAAGGAAGTTTAACTTTCATTTAAATTTCAAATGCGATAAAAGTTGTTAAAATACTTTTTGTTTTTTTGGAAGTAATGGATTTGAAATTTTCTTTTATGCTGTAATGGGAAGATGGCGTATAAAATTAACATACTTGTGTAATATTGGAACATTCCCTTATATTTTTTCGTAAAAATAAATATAATAAAATTTCATTTTTAATAAAAATTTAGAGCTTGCAGTTTATCCTGAAAAATCATGAGTAAATTAGAGCATTAATTTACGGAGATACTAAATAGTTTAACTTTTACGTATGTTTTAGATTAGATCGAAAATGTCTTTAGACTTTTCTAGAAGTAAAATAAATTATTTTCTATAGAATATAACTATTTTACGAAGAGCATTTATTATTGGGAAACATCTCATTAGAAAATATTTCGAAGCAGATGGCGTTGTAAAATAAGTGAAGAATATATTAAATTATTCTACAAAATATTGTAGTAGATCATTGAAATTTATGAAATAATCAACAAAAAACTCCTCAGAAATAATAATTTACAAGAGATTACTAAAGCATGACAAAGCTCTTAAAAATTCAGAACATTCAGAACTCCGAAATTCACTCACACATTGCCCTAGTTTTCATACGCATGAGCTTTTCGGCTCATTTCGCAGAGTCGAATCTCTGTCGACATGTTGAATCGACTTTTCACCCACCTAAAACAGAAATAGATTTTAATGGATGGAGAGAGAGATTTAAAATAATATTTGATTGAATAATGTCCATTATACTTAATAAAAAACAACGAAACATATTTTTTAGTAAGCATTGACTTTTCACATACTTTTACCATAAGCAAATTGTATTCAAAAAATGTTTTGTAACCGGTTAACTGATTCTCTCTTTACGTACTATAAATTGAAACTACGGCTTAAACATGGTTCTTTTATACTAAAAAATATTAATATTTAATCTAAACATTTCTTCCATTAAATAGAATGAAATTGTATTTAAAATATTTAGTGATGTCAAAAATATTTAAAGGATGGATCAAGCAAACCTTCTTGTTTATACGTCGTGTAGTGAAATCAGAAGTTAAAACAGTGATACGCAAATAGTGGTGGCAAGTCTCCTGTCTAAAATAAAAGCGGGGCAGTGACTTATAAATCGGCACATAAAAATAATTAAACCTTAGAATAAAGGTTCGTCTATATATTTCGTCTATAACAAATCCTATCTTAAACATAAAATTTATTGATCATGACGGTGAAAGTAACATACAAAACTACCTGCTAAGACGACACCTCGTCACCTGAGAATAATAAAGTTCTATCTGTGTTTCTGAAAAAAATGACTTAGCGATATACATAGGCTCTATTTGTATCTATGAAGGTATTTTTGCATCAAAATGATGTTATATATAATTTACATATGACCTTACAATCATAATATGACATTATTTTAATCCAGAAATGCCTTCATAAATACAAATAGAACATTTCTGTATCGGTAAGTCGTTTTTTTCAAAAACACAGATAGAACGTTGTTATTCCCAGGTGACGACCTGTCTAAAACGATATATTTTTCATTTTTCCGCAAACCATATCCTTCTCTACGCCATATTCGTACATTTAATATATCTGAAAGCATTTTACGAAAACCACGACAGATTTTAAGATTCTTTTTTCACACAACCCTTCCCTCTTCTTCCCCTGACTGCAAGCGCATCTACCTTAAAAGAAAGAATGCTAAAAAAAAAAAAAAAAAAAGTTGAATGTAGATTCTGCCATTGCAAAATTCAGTTTCGCAACCGATTAGAAAAAAAAAATCGGTAGAGGTTTTTTAGAAGGGCGACCCCGTATGAACTAACTTCATTTTTTTGTGTTTATCAATATAATAGCAAACAGAACGGTGTGAAATACTCAATTGAATAGCAGTTTCTCTCTGAGACATTGGAATTGCGGAATAATAAAGAGATACAATTTGACGTGCTACTTCTTCATTGACTAAATTCATCAAAAATGAATTTTTTCTTTAGTTTAAACGCTGTTTTAAGACGCTGAGTAAAAGGAAATGCAATTTAACAATAAAACGAAAGGAATCCCGTCGAATTCGACGAATGAAATGTTTAAAAGACCCGATCGATTTGGTTTTAAAAAAAGCAGAAGTAATTACATTATTGAATCAATATATAATAAATATATTTACAAACTAAATGTTAAGTTTGCCAGTTACAATTTTGCATGCAAATATTCGCACATCTTCAATTAAAATTGTAATCTGAATTGGAGGACTGCACGGGCCCGGGCTTGGCCCGTACCCGGCCCGGCGGAATCGTTTCGAATTTTCTAACGAGCCGGGCTGGGCCGACAAACAACATAAACGGGCCGGGCCGGCAAAAAAATTCAACGGGCCAGACGGGCCGGGCCGATAAAAAAAATTTTCGGGCCTGCCGGCCCATTCTGAAGATTTAAGTAGAAATGATAAAATATGAGCTATTTTCAACGAAAATGGTTTTAACGAGAATAAGTATAAATGTGGCCGTACTAGTTTGACAGCATCAATATAAAAACACACAGTGTATCGGCATCGGAGAATTACGTTATGTGTAACCCGTTTTAATATTTTTTTAGCTGACTCATGCCGGTCCGAGATCACGCTTGCATTATTTTTTCTACATATAGACTGGCCAGATCGGTACTAGACTTAATTATTGGCAAAAAACATGATTTGTAAAATTGTTAACAGCGATAAAGAACTTATGTTAGCTTAGTCTTCGGATATATACTTCTTGATTTTTAAATTAATTTCTCTATAATGCGAAAGTTTGACACGTTTTCTAATTAATGTTAAATTGTAAAAGTTTAAAAGTGATAAGCCTAACTATTGAAGGGATTTGGAATCGAATAGCTTTTTTCATTTTTGGTAAATAAAATACTTGTATAACCTTGTTGAGATATAATAGTTTCTCAAATGATTGCAGGTTTTTCTCCCTTCCTTTGCTGTTGCTTCCGGAAATTCTATTCAAAACGCTAATTATGACAGTATTTTATTTGTTTGCAGTATTCTTAAATTGCTTGTATCAAAAAATGGATAACGCCATTCGATTATATAGTTTCTGACTAAAGATATCTGGTAATCTTATGCGTTTCTGAGAAAAAAAATGAATTTAGAAATGTGTCAGAAAGGAGCTTCTTTGAATTTAAGAATGAATTTGGAATTGAAATCTATAATAAAATGATATAGAAATATATTTATAAATCTTCTTTTATTAAACAGCTTCAAAATTAACGATGTTTTTAGCTTTCTTTCTTTTTTCTTTTATTCTAAGTCATATTAATTTTTTAATGAATCTTTATTCGAATGTTGGAAGCCTAAGAATCAAAGTAATCATTAATGTTGTTAATGTGTATTTGCTGTAAGATATACTGTAAAATCATTCCATAGATATATATGCAGTATTCTTTAAAGGAATCTTAGTTATATGATAAAAATCTGAATTTTTTAGAAACGGTAGAAATTGTAACGGGCCAAAACGGGCCGGGCCTGTTTTCGCTGATTTTTGCACGGGCCGGGCTGGGCCTAAAATATAAAAATTTAAACGGGCCGAAATAACTTTCCTACGGGCCGGGCCGGGCTCGGGCCTGGAAATTCCGGCCCGTGCAGACCTCTAACCTGAGTGCCGGCGAAATCCAGAAATTTTATTTTATGTGCACTCACAGAAAAATAGTTTAAAAAAAACTAATTTCATTTTTACTGTGACATTATTTTCACTAACTGAAGTCATCTGAAAGTAAAATCTCAATCTCAGTGTCCATAATAAAAAGGAATATTGAAATGTAATATCGGGTGCTACCAGGTCACCCGTCGACCAAAAAATTATCGCCAAACTATAAGATTAAATACCAATAATGGATGATCGTGAATGTCGCATTCAATGACATTAAATACGATTCATGTGTTTAAAATGTCATTAAGTGATTTTTATTTCGACTTTTTATTAATATTTTTATTAATATTCTACTAATTATTTGTTTTTTGATGTTTAAAATAAAAATTATGTCAATATGTATAATTTGGATATTAGTTTGGCAATTTGTATAATTTGGCGAAATTGGTCGACGGAATAATAGAGTAGTACCTAATATCATTATGAGTAAAAATGCGATGTTTTAAATAGTGACTTCATTTTCTCTTCAAATGTTTTTTAAAAATTACTGTTATTAGTAATATGAAAAAGGCTTTCGTAATAATATTGTAATTCCCATTTATCTGGTTGCTGAATGACATCATTTTCCTCATTTGAAATTTTTCTTATTTTGCTTTAGACATTAATTTTTATCATAAATTATTTTCTGTTATTTTATTTACATTATTATTATTTCTCAGCAAATATATTTTTTTACTTCAATTAGTGCATAATTATACGCAATCGTTTTGGAAAATAAATTTTTATTATCGAGAGAGAAGCTAAACTATGTTGCCACCATTTTGAAGAAACATCGTAAAAAGCATTTAAAATTAAAATTAAAATATAAATATGGAAATAAACTAAAAAATAACTAAAATGGACACAACTACAAATAAATAGCTTTCATTTAAAAAAATAATTATCAAAATCGGTTGAGTAGAAAATTCAGGGATGATGACACGACATTTTTTAGCTTGTCTGAAAGAAATAGCATCGGAGGGTAAAAAGTGACTTAACTGTTTCTTATATCCTGCGAGTCGCTCTTTAAAAAATTTCATTGCAGAAAGCTTAATAGATCCTGTATCAACATAGAATCATTTATAGGTCTACTTATTTTAGCTCATTTTTTAAAATATAAATATTACCAAATTACTGAAACATTTGTGTTTTTTATATATAACTTTTAAAAAGTTTTTAGAATCATTTTTTAAAATGTTTTTTATTTCAAATCACATGCAAGAGAAATTTTCAGAATTCTCCTACCCTTCTTTTCCTTATGAAGAATAGTTAAAAAAAGGGGGGGGGGGAGGACGAAAAATATATTTCAGGATCTATGATGCTCTTTGTAATGAAATATTGAAAAGGGGTAACTCGCAGGATATAAAACAGGTACGATGCTTTTTTTTTCTTTTTAAACATCCTTCTATTTCAGCGTAAATATTTTTTCACTTGGGGGGAGGGGGAAGGGAGAGTTTGTGTGTAAAAGTCATCTTAAAATCTCTCGTGGCTTTCGTAATAAAATTTTCAGATGTGTTAAATGTTAAAATATGAATATAATGTAGGGAAGATTTTTGTTTTCAGAAAAATGATCAATGTTTAGTTTTAGGCAGGTTTCCGTCTTAGCAGCTTGTTACGTATTTTATTTTTCAATTTTTTTTTTACGTTTAATACATGATTTGTTATAAACTGATTCTTTCATTCTCAGGTTTATTATGTTTTTAGGTGCCGATTTATAAGTTACTGCCCCGCTTTTTTTTTTTTTTTTTTTTTAGACAGAGAAGAACTTGCCAATACTATTTCCAAACCACTGTTTTAACCACTTAACTGATTTCACTGCACTGCGTAGGCAAGAGGAGTTTGCTTGATCCATCACTTAAAGATTTTTCACACCACTAATTTTTTTAAATACAATTTCATACTATTTATTGAAAGAAATGTTTAGATTAAATATTTTTATCATAAAAGAACCGTGTTTATGCCATATTTTCAATTTATTGTGCATAAACAGAGATTCGGTTAACCAGTTACAAAAAAAATTTTTTTTTAATTTATTTATGGAAAATGTGTGAAAAGTCAATGCCTATAAAAAGGAAGTTTTGTTGGATTTAATTAAGTATAGTAGACATTATTCAATCATAAATATTATTATAAATCCAATTCAAACCAACATGCCCTATTTTTGCGGGTGAGTGGAGAGTCGATTCAATATGTTGACTGAGATTCGACTCTGCGTAATGAGCCAAAAAGCTGATGCGTATGAAAATAGAGTAATGTCTGAATTTCGACAGCCTTATGCCGCCGCCAGCGCCATCTGTAGGCCGAAATTCGAATTATTTTAAGAAAATGTATATCTAAAAAATATCAAACCGTTTTTTTTGTTATTTACATTCAAAATGGGTCAGTCATTTACTGACCCATTGTACTTGAGATAGGTGATAAATATTTTTTTTTATTTTGATTGCTACTTTCGCATCTATAAAAGATCTTCATATGAATAAACTTAGTTTCCATTCTTTCGTAATTTCTTAAGGCTGTTGACTAAGGAATTTTTTCAGTTTGTCAGGCATTCTTTTATCTTCCTGTGTCTGAAACTTAATAATACAATCCAGATACAAGGCTGAGGGCTTATTATTTATAAATATAAAAAACATTTCACACAAAAAAGAAGAAAAGAAAAAAAAAACATTAAAGACTGCATACCTATATATTTTTTAATAAGCAAATTTATTTAAGTGATATTAGTTTATTTAATAGCAATCTCAATTTTTTGAACTTCATTTTTAGCATTATTGTGAAGTAAAAAGTTTATCTTTACTATTTTTTTGCCGACAATAACATTTTACTGAAAATATTTTTAAAAAATATACGAGCTGAAAATATTTGACAAACACAATGAGTAAATTGCGTTGAATTTCTTTTTCAAAAAACTTATAGCAACATCTAGGAATAAAAAAAATGCTAATAGAAAACACTGGTAATCAATTACTTTTAAAATATCTCAACTATTAAAAGAAGAAAGTTTATTTAATAATGGTTTACTTTTAATAAAGTTGTATCTTCTAAAAAGCATTCTCATTATGAAGACAAAAATGAAAGTTATGGTAAAAAAAAACATCTTAAAGGAATTAATTATAAATATCGATAAACCTATACGAAACAAAAAGGCACAATTTAGAAATTTTTTGCAGCGATTCTCAAAGCATTGCATAGTTACAAAGAAGGTTTTCGTTTTTGAAGTAAGATATGTCATTATCGAACATTTCGTTTCGCAAAGCAATTAAGGTGCTGACAAAAGCTGTGAAATTCTATATAAAAGCTGTTATTAATATATTATTTTTAGAAAACTAGTAAAGCGATTTCAGTATTTTCGTTTTGGTAATAAACTTCTTATTAATGAAAATTTGAAACCCTTTGTCTTTACTACTTTATTTTAATCAAAAGGGTAAAAAATATCCTTTTAAGGCTTTGTTTTTCGTGTAAATATCATAGCTTGGAATTAAAGCATCTTGCTAGTTATCAGAAGGTTTTTAATTCAAACAACGATGATGATTACTTTAAATTTTCATATTAGGATGTATTTAATATGAAGAAATTTAGAATTTTTGGCCAATTTAAGGGTTTGTATTATTAGGGTTTCGTTCATCTGACATTCATAATATTTTTTGGAATTCAGTTTTCTTTCTACTTTAAAATTTTTTGCTATTTATAAATGATTCAACATTGTAAATTTAATATTAAACAATTCTTTTCGCTTTTAGAAATTGAAAATTTATTTCTCCGCTATTTTTTTATTTTGGATTTTCAAAAAAATTAGAATTTTGGATTTTATTTAAATAATTTTATTTGAATATTTTTAATTTGATTAAAATAACTTCCTTTTATAATTATCTTTAAATTAAATTTATTGCTGATACCATATGTAATTATTTAATCTAACCATTTCTTCCACAAAATGTATGAAATTATACTTAACACAATTTTGTATTTAATTACATCTGAATTCTCTTTTATTCCCTAGGTATTTTAGATAAAATTGAATGTCTACTTATTTTATTTCAATTTTATAAATATTACCAAATAACTTGAACATTGGTGTTTTTCTGTATATGATTTTTAAAAAGTATACAGAATCATTTTTTAAAATAATTTCCCTTATTTCAAATCAGATATAAGAGATATTTTGAGAATTATTTCCTATTCTTCTACTCAAGCAAAATAGTTTATGAAGTGTGGGGGGGGGGGGGGAGAGCTGTGTGCAAAAGATATCTTAAAATCTCTCGTGGCTTTCGTAATAAAATTTTCAGAGATGTTAAATGTCAATTTAATAATATGATATAGGGATAAATTCGATTTTCAGAAAAAATAATATTCCTTTTAGGCAAGTTTCCGTCTTAGCAGGTGGTTTTGTATGTTACTTTCTCCGACAGGGTTATGTTTAAAACAGTATTTGTTATAGACTGATTATTTTATTCTAAGGTTTACTGTACCTTTATATGCCGATTTAGAAGTCACTGAGCCCCTCCCCCCTTTTAGATAGGGGATTTGGCAACACTATTTAACTACTTAACTGATCTGCCCGTAAGAAGTACAGGAAAGATGAGTTTGCTTGATCCATCACTTAATTTTTTAAATATAATTTCATACTATTTAATGTTAGAAATGTTTACATTAAATATTACGATTATTTTATCTTAAAAATAGCTGTGTTTATTCTGTATTTTCAATTTATTGTACATAAAAAAGAGAATCGATTAAGAAGTTAAAGCATCTTCTGAATGGAATTTATTTATGGTAAATGATGACTCGAAAGTCGACTCAACATGTAGCCTGAGATTAGACTCCGCAAAAAGAGCCGAAAAGCACATGCCTATGAAAACTAGAGTCATGTCTGTATTCCGATAGTCTGTCGCCGCTAGCGCCATCTTTTGGCTGAAATTCAAACTATTTAAACAAAGTATATTTAAAAAAAATTATTCATTTTATAATAACAATACAGTAAACCGCACATTTTTATCTCAAACCGTAGTTTTGTTATTTACGTTCAAAATGGGTCAGTCATTTACTGGACACCCTGTAAGTATTTATGTAGGATTTCGCAAATGTCCTCCTTAAAGGTTTTCAAAAGAAAAATCTAAAATGACTATAATATTAAATTGAATACAGTTGATTACTTTTAGATTTAGAGAAAATGTAGTTAAATAATTGCCCGAATACAGCTTATGATTAAAATAAAAAGGTAAAGTGCTTCGGAATTTAACACATCATTGAAAAAAAAAATCCATCAAGTCCTCTTCTTTAATTTTGATATAGTATTTTTTTTCTAGATATATATATATTTTAATTTCTTATAAAAACATTTTATTTTGTACCAAAAAGAAATAAACCAACTTTTTAAATGTACAAGATTTGTATTATATGATTTAGTTTTGAAACATAATTTTATAGTTATCATGAAATAATTAAGAGGAAACAAAAATATAATTCATATGTACCTTTAGACCGTTATTAAAAAATAGGCATTAGAGAGAATTAATTGACAGTAATAAATGAAATGCTCTGGAATATCGAGCAGAGAGTAATTATATCGATTAAGGCTGGATTCTTTTTCAACAGGATTAGAAATAGATAACGGTATGAATAAAAAAGTAACAATAAATGAAGTAAGCATTTATCAATAAAATATAAATAAAACTTATCCACCGCATATAGAAATGTACAATGATGTTAAAATTTTATCCTCAGTGAAATGGATATGATTTTTTGGTGTTTTTATAGCATAAAATTAAGACTTAAAATTAATTTTTTAAACATGTTTTGTAAGTAGAAATATGTTAGGCATACTGAAACAAGTAATTCATTGTAGTAGGAAGTAAAAGATGGAAATTTATTAAACTATTCCTATTATAAATTTCTCAAAGTTGAGATCCATAATAAATCTTTTGTGATAGATGGATCATCTTACAACATAACATAATTGGTTGATTTTTTCATTTGTTCTATATTCGATACTTATATATATTTTAAAAGATAAGTTATGATTTTAGATTCAGTAATCAATAGTAAGTGAATAATTAAACTTAAATTTTAGTAGGGAAGAGAGCAGCACATGTGAACAATTTTTACTTTTTTGACTATTTCTCAAAATTGTTATAAGCTATTGAAGCAATAATTGATTTATGTCAATATTTAGACTTTATTGTTTCAATTAGTGTAAGTTTTGAATGTTCTTATCAAGAATTTCTGACTTATATAATCATTCCAAAAATGTCTAAATTTATTCATATGTGCTCCGGTGTATATGTAGATGTGAACACATTCATAAATAGCACAAAAATAACTTTTGCGAATAAAAACAGCAATAAAAAAATAATTAGATGGTCTCTTTCTAGTTGTATAAATAAATCAATAAACGTTTCAACATAGATACAAGAAATTGTTCGTAAAATTGTGCAGCAATATATTTTCTCCTCAAGCATGGCAAAACTGTGTTACTTATAAAAAAGTTATTGAATAATTCTGTTATTGTGTTTTTACTTTTTTCTAATTGTTATGCAATTTTGTACATCACAATGCATCACAAAATTGTTCATTATGATTTGAAAAATTGGTAAAATCGCGGTGTACAAAATTGGTGCTTTTCATAGTACGACTTATAACTTTTTTCAGCTAAGTACATTTTACTTTTATAAAATAAAATATCTTACAAATACTTTAAGACAGGCTATGAAAAAACAAATACGATTAAAACTGAAAATCATTAAAAAATAACAAATCAACAAATTGATTTTTACAGATAGCTACCACTTTTATTTGTTATCTGACTTTCAGTAAGTTAGAACTAATGAAGAAAACCTAAAAACATTGAGTTTATAGCTCGATGTTTGACACAAGAGTAGAGTAAATTTTAAACTTAAAGAAAAAAAAAACATACAGACTTAAAAAATACACCTCTGAAATGTTCATATACGTTCACTTTACAAGTGACCCACCTACCAACTTAGGCTTAATTTATGTTTTTTTTTTTTTTTTTTTTTTTTTTTAAATGATATTTTAAATTGAAATAAGGGAAGAAAAGTTTCTGAAGACTTGTCCAATTAATGTCACTGTAGAATGAAATGCTCTGATATTTTACCTTACAAAAATTCTTGAATGAGTTTTTACTCCGATAACTTTGGAAGATTTTTTACTTAAAACCTTCTAAACCAAACAAATTACACCAACCAGAAATTATAATTGCTGAGGGTTCTGAAAATTCAGCCAGAAGATTGTTCTAGTAATGCCATTCATTGATTTTTTTTTTTTTTTTTTTTTTTTTAACTTCAGATTGAGTGAATTATGTCCTATTTACATGTTCCCCATGTTTACATGTGACCCCTAACTCCTACATCGTATGGATAAAAAGGGTGGGAAAGGTATGCATGTTTACGCCTAATATGTATATAGTAAAAAATATGGATGCAAATAGATTTAAATAAAAAATCGCACACGTCTTAAAATAATTCTCGCATACTTCTCCGTTAAAACTGTATGTGAATAGCAACAAAAATATTTTTAAAACCAGTTTAGCTATAAATATCAAAAGAATTAATGTCGGTGAAAGGTTTGTCTGTTCTTTAAATTTCTGCATTTTAAGAAAAAATAGATAAAATAGAATGGATGTTGATAAAAACTTTTTATTACAATAATATGTATTGTTGGAATATATATTTTTTTAAAAGAAAAATCATTGTAACAAGAATTTCTACTATAATTTCCAATTCATTTTTATATTTCTTAAGGCCGTTTCAATGTCAATTTTGTTAATTTTGTATGTTTAATTTTAGGAATTTGCCAAGGGCTATTTTCATTTCATGTATTCTTGTAACCGTAGTTTACACATTGACCATTATTGCATTCCATACGACGTTATCTATACAAGAAGTTATGGGTGCAGAAGCTGTAGCTGTGGTATGTTGATCATTTAAACCTGATTTTTTTAATCCTTATGATCATGTATTTTTGTAAGAAATTGCCAGCTTGATATTCTGACTTTAATTTTTTGAAATGATAGTATTCATTTTTAAAAACTTGCATTTAAAAATGTTTTCAATATACGAATTTAATATTTCCAACTGAGCGAAAAATTGCCCCGGTCGGGAATCGAACCCAGATCCTTGGCTTACAAGGCCATTGCTTTACCGATTAAGCTAACTGGGCGATAGTCGGCTGTGATTTTTCGCTCCGATAACTTTATTAGTCATTTTATTAATTGTGCTGAAATAATAGTATATCTACGTACCCATTGTTATATGGCGTTCTATTACCTACGGTTTACTCTGAGAAGCTGTCTAAATGACAGATCAGATGTTATGACCAATAAGGTTATCTGAGCGAAAAATCCCAGCCGGGTATCTGGATTCGATTACAGGTTCGGGCAATTTTTCGCTCGGTTGGAAATATCCAATTCGTATGATAAATTTACCAATCGGTTTCATTGCGCTTAAATAATAGTATGTTTATAATAGTCATTTTAAATTATGTTTATATTATAGATATTTGCTGATCGACTCTATGGGAATTTCTGGTGGGTTGTTCCTATTTTTGTAGCCCTTTCTACTTTTGGTGGAGTAAATGGCATTCTTTTCACGTCTTCAAGGTATCAACTTTTTCATTTTAAAATATTTTTTACTATATTGTCACTTATTCAAGATGTTCTGTAAAACATTCATATCATTATTTCATTTCATATCCTTAAATGATAATCGCAGAAAAAATGATGTTTTTACATAGTTAAATTTGTGTTGATTCTAAATTAGGTAATTCTTTTGATAATGTAAATCTAGATATAAAAAAATACATGGTGACCATAATTGAAGTATTGGTGTTTAGAGCTCAGTTAAAAATAATTTACCGGTTCAAAGATACCAATGAATTCACAATACAATTTTGTATTTATATAAATTTACAGGGTAATTATAAATGAATATCCCGAATTTACAGGGTTATTGAAAGAAAACAAAAAAAAGTACAATCTTGTTGTTAATCGGAAATAAAAAATAAAAGTTTAAAGTTTAAATTCAATACAGTTAAGTGTTCAATATGAGTCCCTCAGAAACAGGAACGAAATCGAATATTACGGTAACTCATCCCACACTTTTCTCGGCTCAAGATTCTTGCGTGGCCTTATCAAAGATCATATTTTTTTTTTTTTTTTTTTTTTTTTTTTTTTTTTTTTTTTTTTGTACCGTTACCAATAGTTGTTGTTGAATTTAGGGCACGCATATCTTAGAGTCATACCGGACATGCTGAAAAAAAAGTGTAAGATGAGTTATTATGCTACCTCGATATAGTTTGTGTTTCCGGAGAAGCTCCCATTGAACACTTATAAACGTGTTGAATTTAAAATTTCAATTGCTACTTTTTATTTCTAATACACAACAGCGTTTCACTTTCTTTGTTTTCATTTAACAATACTGTAAAGTTGGGATTTTCATTGATAATCACCCTGAATATGATTTTGACAAGAGGAAATTGATTTATGTTGAAGCGAAAATACTTAGTATTTTAGGGTTAAAGTGGCATTGAAGCTGATTACCAGTAACAAAATCATAATAGTTACTCCATAAAATATTAGTCAAGAAAAACATTGCCTATTAGTTTATCTGCCTATTTAACTACTCGAAAATTTCCTGCTGACTCTACTTTTGGCCTTGGTGTCGAAAATGTAAGCATTTTTCTTTATAAATGGACCCGCTGTGCTTTTATATATTGACTGTAATTAAGACGACATAAAATTCATAAAAAACAAACGGGCAAGTTAAAGTCACAGCAGGGAAGGTTGAAATCTACACGTTATAAAAAATATCAAAAAATAAAAATATTGCAAAACCATGGTAGAATTCTTAAGCTCAAACTACTATAGATTCTACAAAACATGTATTATTTCAACCACTTATTAACTATAATAAGTTAAAAGGGTACAAGTTTTGTGTTATCGTACATTAAAAACCATAAATAATGTATGAAATTCACTACTGGCAGTACTGAAATAAATTTTCCAATGTAATTCAGAAAAAGATGTATGAAACGACAGAAGCATACGAATTTCAAGGAATGAGTTTTACTTCATTTTAAAACTCATTTTCTTTCTGTGTGGGGGAGGGGAGATGTTCGGAAACTATTTATATTTAATATTATTTTTGTTAATACTAATACAGATAGTCTAAGATTAGTTTAAGAACGTCCAGAACTGGTAACCATAAAAATGTTTTATAGGAATTGAAATTCTGACTTTAATAAACTTTTTTTCAAAATACCAATGATATTGATAAGGCATGTATTTTAATTTGAAATATTAAGTTATTTTACTGTCAAATTACATAAGAGTATAAAATAGAAAACTTTAGTATTAAAGTTTTTTTTAAATCAGTGTAAGGGAATTGTTTTTAAGATAAACCGAGGATTATTTTATAAAGAAGTAAATAAAATTGAAATTTATTTTATGTAACTCGTGCAAAATTTAAATGTCTCTCTTATTTTAATGATTTACAGGTTATAAATTTTTATTATTGATTACGATTTTCTTTTTTCGCCATATTTGAAATTTCACCACGCATACCTATTAAAAAGATTTCGCAGTATGAAATACACTATAAGTTGTGAATCTCATTCAAAATGCGTATCTTTTATTCATTTTTTATTTTATTTTCTATGTGTTTATAATAAGATATCAGAGGTTACAAAAATGTTTTGCTTAATACCTTTTTAAACCAAGAAAAAATCTTATTTTTCTTAATTACTTTTATTTAATAATTTGGAAGGATTAATATAATGTACTGAGGATAGTTTTGTATAAATTTCCATCAAATGTTTTATTTAATTATAAAAATATCAGAAATATTTAGAGAGACTTTATGAACATTTTAGTTTTCTTTTATTAGATTTAAGGAATTATTTGTAATTTCTGTAAAAAAATTCTATATTTAAAAAGAAATTACGATTTTTAAAGTCAAAATGTTGCAGACAAATTTTGAGGTGCGAGAAAAAACATTTTAAAATATCAATATTCGGCTACATTTTATTATGTTAAATTGAAGTTAGAGAATATAAATTCATTGCGATATATTTTCAGACTGTTTTATGCTGGTGCTGAACAAGGCCAAATGCCAGAAATCCTCAATATGATCCAAATTAATCACTTAACGCCAACTCCCGCTGTTATGTTTGTGGTAAGTAATTTATTAAAAAATATATCAATCATAGTTATTTTTAATTTTTTAAAAACCCATTCCAGACACCCTCCTTCTGTATTTCAAATTAACGGAAGTATCAAAGGAAAAAAAATATGCAATAAACATTAAAGTTATTTTGAAAGAATGTGATCCAAAATGTTAGGGCGCTAACTATGGTTAAAAGCTGCATGGAGTTTTTATATTACTTGTAGTGTAGTAGGAAAACTATGATTTAATGAATACCCGTAAGACATGATGACGTCGTTGTGAAGTTAAGACTCAACAGTAGTCACAGAAAAAGACCCGGATGATAATGGTAAATCTATGAGAGCATTCTTTTTAAAATATCTTACTCAAATTATAATATTTTTACATGATTTTTTTTTCATAGGATAACTAAGGACGATCTAGTTTAGAGCGGAAGGAGCTAGTTTTTATTTTTTCAAATTTTTTTATATTTTTTTAAATATTAGGATAGTTTTTCTGAACCGGTTAAAAACGGTTTCGAAAGTTAAAGTATTTTTTTTAAATCTGAAAACAATACTGAAAAAATAAAAACCAGCCCGGTTGTAGGTCATCCTCAGCTATCTTATGCAGCAAAAAAAAAGTAAAAATATTAAAATTTGAGCGAGATATTTGAAAAGAACTCCCCCATAGACTTAATATTATCACCCGGGTTTTTTTCTGTGACTAGTGTGGGGCCTTAAACTGTGACTTTGTGTAGGACTTCTATAGGAGCCTTAACTTTATGACTGTCGATATAAAATAATCGTGATTAGTTGCTATGGGCGTTTAAGAACTCGTTTGTGACGTCACATTGTGAAGTCACGGCGCTACAAATTTGTGAAAAGTGTGTCATTTGTGACTATTTTGGTTTTAACGAACCGGTGTGAACGAGACTTGTGACGAACCGGTGACGAAAGCAATAATGCTTTGGCGTCACATTATGGTTAATTTGAAAAATATGTGTCATTTGTGACGAAATTGTCATTAATGTTCAACATTAGTCATTGGAAAAGACCCGAATGATAATGTTAAGTCTTTGGGGGAGCTCTTTTTAAATATCTCGCTCAAAACTTAATATTTTTACATGATTTTTTTTGCATAGAATAGCTGGGGGCGATCCACAACCGGGCTCGTTTTTACTCTTTCAATTTTGCTTTCAGATTTTTTGAAAAATTACTTTAACTTTCAAAACCGATTTAAACCGGTTCTGAAATTGAAACTATCATAATATAAATATATATAAGCAAAATCGAAAAAGTGAAAACTAGCCCGGACGTAAATTATTCTCAGGTCCCCAATGCAAAAAAAAAAAAAATCTAAAAAAAATCATGAGGTCAATGACTACCTGGGGAGTACAGGGATAGCGCGTATGGCGTTGCCAGCATATTCGCCCGACCTTAATCACATTGAAAATCTTTGGGATGCTCTGGGCCATGTTGTATGTTTACGTTTCCTACCTCCAGCCACTCTTATTGATCTGGAAACTACTCTACAAGAAGAATGGCGATTGCTTAATTCTGCGGTGGTTGACCACCTAATTAAAAGCATGGTCACAAGGTGTAAACTTTGTATACAAATGAAGGGGGGGGGGGGAATCATATACCCTATTAATATCTTTTTTTCATTTTATGCTGTTTATTTTCTCTTTATACATAATTCTGTTTAAATCTCCGGTATGTCATTATCTGATAACTTATAAAAATTTAATATTGTTTTCATTTCTGTATATAATTGATTTTGTTTTATGCATAAAAATATATGCTACTTTCCTGCTGAATTTTGTGTCAATCAACGCAGTATTTGTTGATTTTTTTGCATTTTACATCTTCGTGCTTAACTTTTGGAAGTGAGTGTATAAAAAGCGTTAAAATTACCAGAGATAAATTTTTGTTTAAATTCACGGAGCTTTATCAAAATAGATTTTATATAAGCAATATAATATCTTATATTACAAACTTTTTATATTAATTAAAATATAGAAAAGCTGAATGAAATTAATTTATCTCATATAGAACGCATTACGTACTCCAAGTCACTGGTGAACACGATTTTCTTTCCGATTATGCAGCATTTATAAAGAAAATTGAAAGATAAAAAGGAATGCCGATATTTAGTAATTTTATTTTATATGTTTTATGATATTGATTACTCTCTCTCTCTCTCTCTATATATATATATATATATAGGGTGATTCATAAATATCGAAAGAATAGGCTGATTGCTTAAATATTACTCCTAGATCCATACTTCCAAATGCAAAGTTTCATGCATAGGTGCAAAATGTGATGATATATGTTGCAACTTCATGGAGGGTCTATTTGAAAAAAATACGAAAATTAAATTTCTATATGGGGCCTGTTGGTAAAAATCCCAAATAGGAAAACTTTCCTTATCCATTCCTGAATTAAACACAAAAAATTTCATCTTCATTTCTGCAAAACTCGCAGAATTATAGCCTTCAGTTTTTATGGGATTAGACACAAATTGAAATAAAAAGTTATAAGCCAGAGTTAGAGACAATTTGGACCACCGTTATAATTAATTATTATGTATATTTATATAATAAATTACCCCGAAAATTTTTTGGGGGACATTTTCGTTTTCAGCCGAAAATAGGAAAATTACCGAAATTTGATTTCAGCTCCGATCTAAAAAAGCTGTTTCGGATGATTCTTATTTATAATTATGTATAACATGAACATACGTGTAATTATTGATGTTGCGTTAGAGGGATTCTTCGAAGTTTTGATTATTAATAAACTTTTTAACAGAAACAATCTTAAAAATAATTCTCCAAAGTTTCGATACATAAATTACTAGACATAACTTAATTTGTAAGGTGCGTACAAAATTATTCTGATCCAAGCTTCCAAATATATTTAGATCAGCTTTTTAATGTACTATTTAAAATATTTGTTTTTCATTTTCAAAGATTTTTTTAAGTTTATATTTTTGTCACACTGTCACTTTACAATATGGTGGTTTTTTGTCACAGGTGATCTAGACGTATGTTACATGTGATCAAATAACTTTAACTAAAATAACGTTACCAAAAAAAAAAAAAAAAAAAAAAGTTAGAAAAATATAATTTTACAGCAAATAACATGCTTTGAAATTTGTTTGTAATTTTCATAATTTTTGTTAATTTTCTGAGAAGCTCACATCTCAGTCACAATGTGACATTACTGAGTAATGGCATTTTGATCACGGATGTGACGTGACCACAGTGACTCACTGTGACCATGCCTGCTATGAGGGTAATTACAATCACACTATAAAACTATACGGCAGGTCATCCTATTTAGTTAGCCGGTTTTAATTCCAGATTAGACTAATCCATTACTGCTGTTTTGAAACCAATTTCAAACTGTAATTCTTAATTTACTTATCCTACTCAAGAAACAGGTGATTGTTGCTGCTAAAAATGGCCTGTAACAGTATAAGGAAACAAAAGCATATTTTTTTTGTATTTGTGAAATTGAATATTTTTCGATTGCTACCCTTTTTATGCATAAACAGGGAAATAAAAGAAACTTTTTAAACCCATTTTAATATTTCTATGATAAAAGCTCTTAATTTTCTTTTGCTACCTTTTAAAAAATAAACCCCAAAGGATATTTTTTTAAAGAACTGCACCATGTGCTGCAGGTAAATGCCTAAACGCACAATTTTCATTATGTGTTTAGGCACATTGTTTCATGGCACATAATTTTCATCGTGTGCCTTGAATTTGACAAATATGTCTCCCTCATCAGGAACAAGTCAAAGTCCACAAAAATACTTATTTTGCTCATATAAAATGGCTGCACTAGACAAAAAATTAGAATTCTTTCTTCGGAAAGAAAAGAAATTTCGATCAAGTTATTAAGGGAAGGTTTATTTTCATTATTTTTTCGGAATACTTATAAATATTAATATAAAAGAAGTTGCAGAATGCTAAACAGGTAAAGTTAATTTAAGCTCATTTAGGTGCAAAATATAGCAATATAATATTTTTAAATCCTGATTATGTTCTTATAGGTGTTACTACACACAATATCAAATTTTAGCTGAAAATGGGAAAAATATTTTTTTTTCTATTTTTTTTCAATACTAGACCGACATATAGATTTCAAATAATTATTTTCAGAAAAAAAATGTGCAGTAAAGGGTAAAAGGATTTTAAATCCATTTCAGAGAATCGTAATATTTTAATCATAAGATTTTTTTGATATGGCACTTACAATGCAGATTGATTTGTTGAAAAAAACCTTAAAATTTTTTCTGAAAAAGTTAAACTATGATTCAAAGATACTTGACAAATACGTGTATTTCGACAACAGCAGGTATCGTTTAATTGAATTAAAATAATTTTAAAATATTCATAAACTAGATTATAAATAATATTTTAACAAAACAATCAATTTAACAGGAATATGTGCATAATTTTGGAGTTAAAATGGTTCTTTTTTCCAGTTTACTCGATATTAATTTATGATACAATAAAAAAAAAGTTCATGCAAAATTAATAATATAAAAATAAGCAATTTTATTCATTTGTTATTTATGAGTAAGTGCTTAATAATTTTTATATTTGTTCTCTATTTAAAGTCTACTTTAATTATTTTTTTCTAGGCACTTCTCTCTCTCATTTATTTATGTTCAAGTGATATCTATGCGCTCATTAATTATGTCGGATTTGCGACGTGGCTTGCAATAGGATTGGCTGTGGTATGCCTTCCTTACCTTCGATGGAAACGGCCAGACTTAGCAAGACCAATAAAAGTAAGTGTGGCTAATAAACATCTTTTTATTCATTCTAAATGACTAAAAAATTCACAAATTTCGTAATCACTGATCGTACATCATGTAACATCATGGAGTCGAATCTGAAGTGACTGAATGCCATTGAGACAAAATTTTCTAAGAGGCATGAGCAAATCTAAAAAATCCATATATATATATAGTAGTATATCCATATATTTATATATATATATTTAAATAGTAGGGAAAACTGAGGAAAATCACTGTCATGGCGAATTTACAATCAATCGTACTAATGCATTATGTATATCTTTATAATTTATTTTAGTTTGGAAAATCATGTTAGCAAAATGTTAGATTATAACTTCCAGAAAAAAGTTTTCTCTTGAGAACATTAGAATTTCTAACATTATTAATATAAATATGCTTAAAATAGCATTAATATAAGAGATTGCTTTTAAAAATCAGTTTTTTTTCATAATTAGCTAAGAGGAAATAAAAAAATTTGGAAGTAACTTCCGCAGAATTTCTGCAGTAATAGATGAAAACTTTTACACACAAAATAGTTTTGATTCTTCTTTTCTTCTCATGTGGCAAAACTGATGAGTGCATAATCAAAAACTAGAAATACTTCATTTTAAAAAACATTATTTCGCTAAGCCAACATTAATAACACATATATGTATTATATGGATGTTTTTGGAATAAAATAGAAAGAAAAAGCTACTCGTTAGACTGTTACTATTGCTGTATATTTGGGGGACCGAAATTTGGAGCCTTAAAATTGCTCCACTCGATAATGCAGAAATTTGGGCTGACAATAAATTTTAAGCAAAACTTCCAAAACTTAACTATGGGTTAAGTAAACATAATAATTTAGCAAAAAATTTTTTCACATCCTGATAAAAAAACTAAAATGAATCCGCAAATGAATTAACAATAAATCTTTCTTATTTAACATTTTTTCAAGTATTAGAACAAAATATGCTGAATTTTTTGCATTTTCTTATAAACAAAAAATGAACTTCTTTACATTTTAATGTGTGTGCATTTATCATTCTCTCTATTTCAATACTTGTGTGTGTATATGTATGTATGTATGCCTGTTTCTTAATTTCTCTCTCTCTCTGTCTGTCTACAAGCAGTATTTTTTTTTTTAAATCTGGAACAATGCTCCCTAAGTAAACAAATAACTAAATAATATTAAAACCAGATCTGAAGAAATACATATGAAGCAGTAAATAAGATTAAAAAAAATATAACATTTAGAATATGTAATACGAGAATTTTCACACTGCCAATTAAGCGTGAAAAATGTCCAAGCCATGAATCGAACCCGGAACCCTTGGAATAGCGCCCCAAGTGCTCTATCATTTAAGCTACGAGGACGATTCACAGCTTAGCATTTATCACTTTATATGTTGGTTAGACTGCAATTCGCAGCACGAGATGGAACAGTCTTCACGAGCACACAATCTTGCGGCGTTACATGAGACACCAAGAAATCCAGCAACTGTAAATCACATATATATTTAATTTTAATCAATTTTTAAATTAATTTTCAGCAGTGAAATTACTCTTGAAAATCTAGAATATGTAATACGTAAAATTTCACATCGCTAAGTAAGCGTAGAACCAACTTTGTGAAAAATGTCCAAGCAGGAAATCGAACCTGGAACCCTTGGAATAGCGCTCCACCCAGCTTGGACATTTTTCACTAAGTTGGTTCTGCGCTTAGTTAGCAATGTAAAAATTCACGCATTACATATTCTAGATTTTCAAGCGTAATTTCACTGCTGAAAATTGAGAAACTGATTAATATTAAATACAATATAACATTTTATTTTTGGCAAAATGATCAATTTTGAAATCATAAGTTGGCCATCTATGAACAAACTCTATATGCACGTCGTATGAAAGACTGATATGCAGCAATTTTATATTTAAAAGGCATATTGGCACAAAAAGGTATTACTGTATTTCCTTTTAAAGGTTTTCTGCACACAAAGAATGTGAAATGATTACTGTTCCGGTTAATCTGAACATCTAGAAAATACAAAGCTGAGTTTTGTTCTATTTCTAATGTAAACTTAATACTATTACTTAACTTATTTACATTCTGAAGAAAAATCTGTAAATCAGGCAATGTGCGAGTCCATAAGATGAAAACGTCATCAACATATCTTAGCAACATACCGGTTTCTTTTTAAATGAATTGAAAACTCTCCTCCAAAAGTCTAAGTGCAATTTCTGCAAATAAACCAGATACAGGTGAGCCCATTGGTGCTCCATGTAGTTGTCTGTAAATAACACCATTCAATATGAAAATATTACTGAAAACTATTAGATTCAGACCTGCTTTCAACGAAGTTTTGATGTCACTAGTTAAGCTGAGATTGCAATCTATCAATTAAAAATATAACTTATAACTTCATCCATATCTATTGAAGGAAATAGTGAAACGACATCCAAGCTTGACATAACTGTGTTAGCACTAAGAGGGCAATGTTTAATTTTATTCATGAAATCAGTAGTAGACTTAATAAAGCAATCTGAAACTGGAAGTATTGATTTCAAGAAAATTACGAAGGATTGCAATCTCGGTTTAACTAGTGACATCAAAACTTCGTTGAAAACAGGTCTGAATCTAAAAGTTTTCAGTAATATTAGGTAGCTTTCATTACAAAAAGTAAAAAGATACCTATTGCAGCCGTCCGGAGGAAAACACTTCCAGAAAATTTTGTTATATTTTCACCGATCATGAACCCCAGACCCTTAAAACCACCCTTCGTTCCAATGTTGACATATATATATATAACCATATATATATCTGATTTTTGTCATGCTATAACTAACGTATTTATGAGCCGATTTGAATGAAACTTCGTATGTACATAGTACATACAAATATCTCGACCGAGTTCGTTGGCCAGCATCATCCGCCATCTTGTTTCAAAATGGCAGCCATTTAAAAATTAAAAAAAAATAAATTTAAAATTCAATGCGAAAAAATTAAAAGTTGAAAAATATTTTTATTTTATATGTTAGATCTTAAAACACAGATTCCAGAACACTTTTTATTTTGTTTATATCTTAAAAAATGATTGGGCTATAGCATTTTGAAACGATCTAATTTTTGTCAGGTGATAACACACCTATTTATAAACCAATTTGGATGTAACTTGATGTGTACATAGTACATAATGAAGCCTGGACCGAGTTCGTTAGCCAGTTCCATCCGCCATCTTGTTTCAAAATGGCTGCCATTTAATTTTTTTTTAATTGAAATTTAAAATTAGGTACAAAAAAGTGAGAAATTGAAAAAAGATTTTCTTTTATGCTTTTGATCTTGATGCAAATATTCCAAAGCATTTTTTGTTTCGTCTGTATCTTAAAAAATGGCTGAGTTATAGCGCTTTTAATTTCTAGTGTTGCTCACATTTTGAAATGATCTGGATTTCGGAACGTGATAACACGCGTATCTATATACCGATTTAGATGAAACTTGGTGCGTAGATAGTACATACCGATGCCTGGACAGAGTTCGTTGGCCAGTTGCAACCGCAGTCTTGTTTAAAAATGGCGGAATATTATATTTATTTAAATTTATCTATTTTTTTAATTTTTTTATTTAAAAGATATTATCCTGACGATGTTCGCAGAAACGAATGACACGTCGATAAATGTTTAAGTGTTTTTAAAATATATTCTATAAGTGTACCATTTAGTAATCTGTATTTATTTTAGTACATATTTTAGTATAATTTATGGTACAGTTGTCCAATTCATAATTATGAATTCTTCTTTTTTCAATTAAAAATCTAGCGAGCAAACGGTGTATTTACTTACTAAAGTTCTAGTGAATTTAGAATAGACTATATCAATTAGTTGTTATTGTTGCTTTGCTTCTAATTTAATAATGAATTCAGTTTGAAATTTTACTTTAAAAATGAATTCTTTTTTCAGTTAAAAATCTAATTAGCAAACGGTGTAGTTTCTTACTATGCGAGTTGGTATTTTGAAAATACAGACTATTTTAATAAATTCTATTTTACTTCTCTATTTTTAGGTGAATTTGTTTTATCCAATAATTTATATTTTGGCTACTATTTTTATCACCATCGTTCCAATGATCGCTGACCCAATCGGTACTGGTAAGTACTTTTAAAAACTCTATGTTAGAATATAAAAATCTACTACAAATTCTTTGTGAAATAAAGTTTTATTTTGTTGATTGAAAAACATCTTTTATCTTCCACCTTTTTAACATTTTCAAACATAATTGAACAGTATTTAACAGTTTGAGTTTATTCCTCCCTCTGTCTGTCTTCTCTTCAATATTTGTAAATATTGAATAACCATGGAATTTATGAGATTTTCTAAAACATGTTTCCCCTCTAAAGTTATATAAACAGATATATACTTATTCGAAAAAATACGTACAAGCAATGAGATCTCTATGTTCGTTACCTTTTCAAGCGTGTTAATGTTTTTTTACTAGTTTAAAACAAAATGCAATTGATAACGTGATGAAAATCGCTAAATTAGCATTCAGAAGAAAATGGTGTACGTTGTATTTATTATACTGTTCGATTAACTTGAAAGCATCTCATTCAATCGGTGACAATTGTTCAAAGTAGAGTGTAATAAAGTTGGATAATTTCAGCTCACCTGTATGTATACGTTATTAAGATGCACTGAATTATTTTCAAAATTTAATATGCTTGAGATTTTCATTATGGCCTACTTAGAAGCATTTCTATAGTTTTTATTTGAAGTTCATATCTGTTGACATTATGAAATTTGTATCTTAACGATATTTTAGTATAATTTTATCCAATGTATTTTTATGATGTTAACGATGAATAAAAGGAAAACTAACATGAATTTCATAGTTTTTGTTCTATACTGTTAATATATTGTTCTATATTGTTCTGTAATATACTGACTTAGATGCCCTCCCCCCCCCCCAAAAAAAAAAAGTCCGATGTTGTTAAATTGTTAGTGCTGAACTGGCATACCCATTTGGACACCATTTCTCAAAATTACATGTCGATCTAAAAACAAAAATTAATAGAACAATGTTTTTGTTTGTTATTGTATCATTCTTATGCAGAAAAAATCTTTTAAAACACAAATTTCATTAAGTTTACAAAATAAAAGTTTTTATTCAACATCTCTGAGTAACGTCACATTAAGCAACTGTAACAGTGCAAGTGTAGTTCTGAACATCTCCTATAGATGCCAGGAAGTACAAGGGTTTCCTTTCAGTTTAGAGCTGTGTTTAGGTCCTCGTAATTGCCCTACACTATCAGAAAACCGCTTCAATATACATAAAATGAATCCTCATTTTTTAACTAATAATTTCCGCACATCTAGAAAACATTTTATACAAAAATTCTACCCAAAAGTCTGAAAAAGACGAATTTGTCATTTCTAGCACACATGCTCTGTGTTAATACTAAATTCGAAATTTATTTTAAAAAAGAAAAATCAAAAATCTATTAAGATTTAAAATTTGTTTTAAAAATAAAAGTTTTCGAATGTAAAAATAAAGAACAATTACTTTTCTAATTCATTCAAAAGTACTCGCAGCTGGTTTAATTCTAAAGGGAAGTTCTTTAATTCTAATTCTTTTATTTTTTCCACCACTTTCTCCATTTGATGTAGATTTTACTTGCTGTAACGGAGGAAGAAAAAACTGATATTCGAAAATAAATGAAAAAATCCTGGTAGCAACATTTTCGTGAATTGAAGAAAGTATTTGAGTGTGTAGAACATGCTAATAATCTATATATTTAAAACAGCTGGCTGTTTTTTCAGCCCTGAGCTTTCTACTGGCCCGATTTTGATAATTATTTTTTTAAATGAAAGCTGTTCATGTGTAGATGTGCCCATTCTGGCTAATTTTTGATTTATTTCAATTTTTATATTTTAATTTTAAAAGCTTTTTCGCGACATTTCTTCAAAAGAGTGGCAACAGGTTAAACTTTTCTCTCTATAATAAATATTTATTTTGCTTTATTGCTTTCTACCAATCAGGATCTCGATCTCATTGGTGAATGTGTCATCGCATTTCAAAGAAAAAAAATAATGGTTTTCGTAAAATTCAATCCTAATAAAATAATTGTGCATAACTATTCACTAATCGCGGTACAATACACAGATCATTTGTTGAGTAATATTATTAAGTATTACGTAAATAAAATAGCAGAAAATAAACTAATAAAATATAGTATCTAAAGAGTGAAATTTTTTAGATGGAGACAATGTCATCAATCAGATACCAGATAAATTTGTTCTGTGAATTTAATATATATTGTTATAGTTGTTTCAATGATGATGTCATGTTCAGTGACTTTTAATCCTGTATTTAAATAAACAGAATTTCTTCTGTTTATTTAAAGGTCCTTGGTATGCGCAAACGAAAATATTTGTATAAATTGCGCCATAATTATAATAAATATTTTATCAAACTAAAGAATTTTTAAATAACTGCGAAAATCGCGCTTTTATTTCGGAAAAGATGCGTATTTCTGAAGGTGTAAATGATGTCATATTAGAAAAAAAAGAATAAAACCTGTGATATGCCGGTATTACGATATTTCTATTTGACGTAATATCAAAAATTAATTAAAATCATTTCGTTGCATTAAGTTATTATTTAAAATAAAAACAAATAAAACGTTTTCTACATATCAATAACAAACACAAAATTTTTATTCTTTATAACAACAAAGATATCGTTTTTCTTTTCGTTGTCATGACAATAAAATTAATTTTGACAAGTTCATGAGGCTACAAACGAATAAATAAATTGAATTAATTGCAAGTGCTGTAAATGTGTAGTGGGTTGGTTATGCATTTTAATACTCCCTGTTTCGATTGTAATTAAAATGTTTTGTTGATATTATAATTATTGTACAGTTACCAAGCGATATTTAAACAAAGAAAAAATAAACTAGGCAGATATTTTTGAATTCGTCTTCTGAGGTATTATATTATATTAACTTCCTGAATAATTTGGCATTTAAATAATGTTTAGGGTTCTCGAAACCACATTAAAAAGATTTGTAGCTGAAGTTAAGCACAACATAAAACTAATTAATTCTTTTCTTTCTTTTTTTTTTTTTTTCTGAACTTTGTGTATCTTTATCACGGAACGTTATGTTATCCCTATTTTAAGAGATGACAATTGTTTATTTCGCTCAGTATCTTATTGTGTGCATAAGACTGATATATATAATATCTAATAAATATTCTTTTCCGTCGAATTTCGACGGGTGCAGCTAGTTGAGTTTTAAAACCCTAAGAAGTATTTTCTGTTTTTCAAATTTGATATTATAAAAGCGCATTTCGATATCAATTTATACCATGCAGTATGTCTATCACCCTTAATTCTTATCCTACATTATTTTGGCCCTTAAACAGAAAACAGAGCATATTGTGTGAAGGAAAACGCTTTTTAAAATCTTTTTAAAAAATATTCAGGGATAACTATACATTTTTATACTGAGAAAATATTTTTTTAAATATCAACTGTTTTCTCCATCTTCACTCATTTTTGTTGCTGTAAAATAATTTTGTAAGTATTTATTGATAATGAAAAGAATGTATTCGATGTCTTCCTTGGAATATTTCACTGCAAATAGAGACGTTTTAAATTTAGACACATATGTGGCTGGGAGAGTAATTCAGATTCTTGAGTGTCTGAATATGAAATTTTAGACCGCAGGAGTCTGATATTAAGACACTTAAGTGTCTTTCTATGATCATGGTATAAATTCAGTGTAAATTGAAATGCCTGAAATTCAGACACATAAGTGTTTTAAAACGGGGTGCTTAATTTTCAGACGGTTTATAGTGTCTTAATCTGTATGTGTTATTTTACGACATTTGAAGCGTCTGAATCGCATCCATGTTTTGACCCATTGTTTGCAACAAGCAGCATTTTTCACCCTTTTTTTGGTAAGCATTATACACTGTAAAAAATTACTCATTAAAATATAGCGATGGTACTGTCAATCAAAACGCCAGTTTTATTTACGTATTTTAATGAAAATTATCTTCCATAAATTTCAGAAAAAATTCTATTTTTTTTCATCTTTCTGTATTAAAAAATGTGCATTTTAAAGATAAAATATAATGTTTCAGAGATAAACCCATGCATTTCGATCAACACTTTTTAAATTCACGCTTATTAAAATATTTATTTGCATTGAAACTGCTGTAAATTGCTCTGTGTTGAATTCAGGGGGGGGGGGGGTGTCCCGGGATATTTCATTCCTGCAAAAATCCCTCCTGGAGAAAAGTGTTTGAATTCAAAACTGAAATCGCTTATAACTCGATAGGTAATTTATTTATCAAATAACATTAAAACTCATTTCGATGACATAGTTTCTGAATAAAATCATCTACGTCTGTCAATTTCATGCGTTTTAGAATTAAAATAAGTTAAAATTTCTGCATATAGTTAGTTGTATGAAACACCTTTCTAAAGAAATCTTTCTGTAGATTTAGAAATAATCATGTACTTTTTAAGAATTAGGAGTGCTGCCATCTAGTTGAGAAATCTAATCGAACTTATATCATATTCCTTAAAATTAATAAAATAGCTTTGAAATTTTAATATACTATATATTAATCTTTCAGCTTATGATTGAGTATTGATTTTGTTCATGTATGCTTGGATTTTACCGTGAAAAAAGTAGCTTAAAAAATTCCCTGGATTTCGAGCAAAAAAAAAAAAAAAAAAAAAATTGCAGAAAAATTATGCACTATATTTATATATAACAAAAAAAAATGGTTTAAAATATATAGAAGGGAATTAATAAGTCCATTTTTCAAAAAAAAAAGAAGTCTTATGTTCAAATAAAATCATATGACCTAACGCAACTTACACCTTGTTTTAAACGTAAAATATGCATGGAATTTAATATACGGAAATTAAAACATTCACTGTTTTACTTTAAAGGTGATAATCGAAGAGATGTAACATAACGCATTTTAAACATACGCATTTTATTTAAAATATAGTAGTACTTTCACGCCTTATCTAGGATCTTCATCAGAAAATATTTTTTACAACTGTTTATTTATATAAATAAGCGATTAGTTATAAAAAATATTCTCTGATGAAGACCCTAGATAAGGCTTGAATGTACTAAAATATTTTTTGGTATATAAGTGATTTGCTAATTATGTGCTGCTTTCTAATCTTTATTAAATTAAGCTCTTTAAAATTGTTATCTCTTAACCTCTTTAATCTCTTCTTAGATATACATATTATAGTCTATTTTTCTTTTAGAATTGCAAAGACCGCAATGAAATAAGAAAGTTTCATATTTTAAATAGGTCAAATACTATTGATGTTCAGCTTAGAGCTCAATTTACTCAAAACCTAAATTTTGTCAGTTACATATCTTGCCTTGTGGGGGTCTTCATTTATTTTTGGTTCTTCTTTTTTTTTTTGCGAATGTTAACGGATTATGGTATGGATATATATGTAATATACGCACACACTAGTTAAACATTTTAAACCAGGGATGATTGTGTTCCAGGTTTACCGCAGATTTCCGGGTTTTTTGATCGATCCATCCGAGTTTATGATACCGTTACGTTTAGTGGAAAATTCGGACATTAAGAAATATGAAGAATTTCGGAAAAAATCTCCGGAAAACGCAAATTTCCTCAAAGATTAACGAAAAAACATGAATTTCTTTAAGGAATTGCGCAGAAAACAAATTTCCTTCCAGAATCCCGGGGTAAAATCGCAAATTTTGTTTTAAAAAAGGACAAATTTCGTCAAAAATTGCATAAAAGATCCATTTCGTCAAAAATCGCAGAAAAACGTTCATTTTCGTCAAAAAATCGTAAAAAATCGATTTCGTCAAAAAATTGCGAAAAAACGATCAATTTCGTCAAAAAATTGCAAAAACACGATCAATTTTGTCAAAACATCGTAAATAGGTCGATTTCGTCAAAAATCGCAAATCGGTCGATTTAGTCAAAAATCGCAAAAAGAACGATCAGTTTCGTCAAAAATCGCGAAAACAACGATCAGTTTCGTCAAAAATCGCGAAAACAACGATCAGTTTCGTCAAAAAACGCGAATAAACGTCCAATTTCGTCATATAAACGTGAGAAAACAACACATTTCCTAAAATGATCGCGAAAAAATGACAGATTTCATCTAAAGATCGCGAAAATGCCGCAAATTTCGTCAAAAGATTGCGAAAAAAAGTTATTGCTGGAGTGGAACTTTCTGCCCCAAAAACTGTTTTTGCTGCTTTAAAAACTGATTTTATTGCTATATATTTTTTAAATCCGTTGCTTTCCCCAAAAACTGTTTTTTCTGTTGCAAAATTGTTTTTGTTGCTGTTCCAAATTTTGTTTTTGAGCGATGTGATCTTTTGAAATTAATGTATTTTGCATTAGATAATTTTCAGTTTTTTTTTTTTTTTTTACTTAGATAATTTTCGGGGTTTTTCACTCTGAGTCACTACCACCCCGGTTGAATGTTTTAGAATTTCGAAAACAGTGTGTACTCTGTATAGAACAATACTTATGTTCCCATAAAAATTTCTTTTGAGAAGAAAAACAAAATTCTGCTGGACCTATAAGGTATGAAATTAAAATGCCAAATATTTAAAATTTTAGAAAGCAAATGCGCAAAACGTTCAGAAAAATAAATTTGAGAGACATTTGCCACTGCCATAAAATACACTGTTCATCATAAGTAACAATATTTGAAGCTTTTCCTTGTGGAAGCGTGGTCGAGCGCTTTTTTTCTATTCTTGTATATTTATGCTTATTAAATTTTAGAATGAGCACCGTGAAAATAAATGTATAGGATAAATGTAGGGAAGCTCGACCTTTTCAAGAGAAGGGACTGGTCTAGTAACCAACAGGTCCCGGATTCGTATCCCATGATGGGCAAGTAAATCTTGTAAAATCTATGTGATTTTGGATTGATGTATGCGGATTTACCCTTTCTTGAAAGCTTAATTTTTTTATTTTTTAAATACAGAAATTTCCGAAAATTCTAATTTTTCTGTAAACGGATTAAAGGCTGCTTTTTTCGGAAAATGAAATGTGATCAAACATGGATGCGATTTAAATGTATTAAGTGTCTGAAGTTCAGACGCATAAAGTGTCTGAAAAATTAAGAAATTTTAAAATGTTGGAAAATGGGACTCTCCGTTTCAGACACAAAGTCGTATTTGAATTTTAGACATTTCAGTTTAGAGTGCTGATGCTGAAATTTAACACCAAGTACTATTTGAAAAAAATTCAATCCTGCGACATGTATGAGCTAAATTATTGAAAACGTTTAAGATTATTTGTACTGACATTATGAAAAGTTTTCAAAAAAGCAAAAATATGTAAAAAAAATGCTTAGCAGCTAGTAAATATGCCAAGATTCAAACTGTTATGAAGATATCAACATGCAAAACGTGATTGCAGTTGTTCATAACTGAATGTTAGTTTAGATATTGAGATTTCATTTCATGCATTTCTTTATGTCCTACTATATTGTATTATGGTGTTTTCAAGTATATTGTTTTGCAAAATATAGTGCATAAATCGTTACATTTTGCAAGAGAATGTGCATTAATTGAACCGGAACCTGTTTTTTTCTGTGCAAAATTTCTTTCTTTATCGAAAGATAAACATTTCGCAGCGCTATTCTAGTAATGTTTGAAGGTGTTTCATAATTCATACGTGACGCATGATTTATTTATTGATTTATTTTTTGTAGGTTTTGGTGCTTTAATCATATCTACAGGTGTTCCAGTTTATTTCATTTTTATTTTCTGGGAAAACAAGCCAATGTGTGTTAAAAAAATGATAAGTAAGTTTTTTATTTTAATTATATATTAATGTCGTGCTCTAAAATACCAAAGAGATAAAAATATTAAATGGCAAAAGGAAAAGATTAAATTCCATTTAGATAATGCATCTAAATTGCAGTTAGATAATGTAATTTAAACGATTTTCTTAACCATTTAATTTTTTAAATTGCATATTGTTTTACCTTTGCGCAGCACGAAGGACGCAGTGAATTTTATATTTATATTTATACTTATATTTTAATTATACGTATATTTTGTTTACAACTACTTACTTTTCCTTTGAAGCAAAAAATTGTTGCTCTGAAGATTTAAAAAGATATTTCAAATATTGAAATTAATAAATTTTTGTTTTTAAGTAGTGTAAATAAGATAAATTCTTGCATCTTAAACTTCAAAATACATGTTCTTTGGGTTTGATCTACACTTAAAACTTTGAATAGAATCTCCTAATCATATTTATGAAAATTTTGGCATTGATTTTATAGACCTGAAGAAGGGTGGGAGTTTTACCTCTGGATGCTTTTTCAGTATCAAAATTTATGGAGGAGATAGGAGAGCAAGAGTTAAACAAGAAATTGTTTGCTTTCCAAGTTTTTGAAACCGAGATAATTTATTTAATATTAAATGCCGTGCCAACTTTTAAATTTAAAATAGGAACGCTCTCGGTTGTCACCATATTTGAGTTCCTTGGATGGAAACATCCCATAAAAATTATAATTTTTATAACATTTTCATACAGTTAAAAATCGAGTCTGCTTATGTTAAATCCATGTAATAAACTTTTTATTTATATTTTAAAAATGAAAAATCCGATTGATTTTTTAAGATATTAGATATAATGAATAGACTTACCTAAGCATATTCCAGACATTTTTATTCAGAAAAACACATGTTTAATTGTAAAATTTCTGAAAAAAATATGCTAAAAAAATTAAGAATTATGACCCAAGATCTGAAGATTAGATTCGAGGAATGTATATTATAGTTAAATGCATAAAAATATGTATTATTTTAGCCAAATTTGCATCTCTTTGCTCCACAATTTCTTTTGTCTTTTTTTTTTTTTTTTTTTTTTAATCCAAACTTATTTGAAAGTTTTGTGTAAATTACATAAAGAATTTTCTTTTAATGATTTTACTGTACCAAATTATCCAATTTTCTCCTTACAGGAATAATCTATTTTGAGAAAATCACTATTCTAATAAGCTTAATCAACTGTATTTTTGTTAAAACAGATTTTGGAGAAAAAATTTTTCATTTCAAAGCCTACTATATGCATATAAAAATGCTGATTGTCTGTCATACTTTATGATGCTATGACGGAAATGTGTGATTGATTTGTTTAAAACATTCATATTGATAGTAGTAAAATATGTAAAGCTTCCAACTATAGTGGCTATTCGTAAACTTTTTGATTTCTTTTTCTTAAAATTAAAAAGATTTGTTGCAGTAACAAAACATGTAACTGAAAAAATTACTGAGATCTTTGAGAGCGAATAATCAAAACCACGGTTTTATTATTAAGACATTCTTCACAGGTTATCAGATCTTATTAAAAAAATAATGAATGTTAATATTTAATTCTATTCAATGAATATAGAATGAGTTTACACTAGATAACTTTTCCTAAACTTTCCAGGGTTTCATTTGTGACGAGAGACATTAAACACTTGCTATTGAAATGGTTGATTTCAATCTTGTCTTTCCATTATGTGCAATTAAAACTCTTACGTATATATATATATATATATATATATATATATATATATATTGAATGTTTATTTAGAAATTAGCACTTAATGAGTTTGTTACTTTTTTCTTATTAATTGGATTTTTTTCATTGTAGCTATAATTGGATTTTGTTAGGATTTACTCCACAACGGATATTGATATCGGAAATTGATACATTTTATTATTGAAACAAAAGCTTTTTTAGGTGATATGATTCCATAGAATTCCTCTGATAAGATTACATACTTGTTTAAGAATTTATTATGCTTTAAAATTGTTCTTACTAACGAAATATATGTTCTGTTAATTCAATTTTAATTTGAGAGATTTTAGAATTATAAGATTTAAGTTCTTAAGAAATGATTACACGCATTTCTGTCCTCTTTGAGAGTTTAAAAAAGAAAAATATAGTAGAATTTTTCTCTTTTCATATGTCATGTATAGTAACTTCGTAATAAATCGGAGTCTTCTAAACCTAGACCATGTAAAAGGCTTACGAATAGTTTTAATATAAGATTCTGGAATACATTTTTAAAGGCTGCAAAAGAAGTTTCCTATGTTTCAAAGAAATCATAGTTTTTAGTTGGCCGAATATTTAATTTGTTAGAAACAACTGAATTCCAGAAGTATAAGAATTTGAGTTAATGATTAAAATTTTTTGAAAATTACAGATAGAAATAGTTTTAAAATATTTTGAAACATATGATGCAAGATTTTCAAATTATGACAACACATTTTTTTTCAGTTTATTAAAAGTCTGTTTGTTCTATTCGTTTTCGAAATTTTAATCTAAATAATAGCAAGAAATCTGGGTGCTTCAGAGGGCTTAAGAAAAAAGAAAAAAATATTATAATGCATTTTATCGATTATGTAATTTTATACTAGTTGAAAAAGTTTGATTGCTCATTATAAGAGAAATTATCATTTTGGGGATATAAAAGTTTCTAAAAATTTATTAATGGGATAAAATTCCTCTGTTCCACTCAAGGCCGAAATACAGTGTAATTAGTTTTACATGAAAAACAATCGAATAAATGAAGTTCGAAATACTCTAAGTATGATAGAAGAGTGTGTATGTGCTTTTATCTTATACCATCATCATACTGTGCATCATGGTTATTTACTTGGTTAACAAATAGATTTTTCTGATAATTTCTCTTTGGCGAAATAAAAGTTGATAGTTCTATGCTATACTAACATAAATGAACAAGCAAATATTTAAAATTACTTAATTTCTGTAGAACTTAAAATGTTTAAAATATTTTTTGATTTGCTTTATCAATATAATTTAATGTAGTCCTAGATTTAGTGCAAACAGAATTATAATAGAAACATTTTCAGACAAGTGCTTTTAAAAAGTACTGCGGTGTAATGTTATCAATATTCAAAAGCACATTAAATGGGATTAAAATTTTACAAGTGAAAGAAAAATATTTTAAATGACATTACTAAAGCTTATAGGTATCTAATAAATAAAATCCAGATACTATGTATAATCTAGACACATTTTATTACATTTTTTCTGGGTTTAATTGATTAAAAAATCATAGGACTGACTACTGTGTAAAATGAATTCAAAATAGATAAACGAAATTTAAATTAACAAGAATCACATATTTCAGTAGTACATTTGCTTGATGATAGTTTCTTTTGACTGGAAAAATTTTGAAATTCAACCCTATTGTCAAAATATCTTATTCCAAAATTCTGTATTTTTTCTGTTTTTCTAATATTAAATGCTTATTTTTAATATTTTGTACCAACAGATTCATTTACCCTCACGCTGCAAAAGCTGCTGGTGGTTGTGGCTGCAGAAAAACCGGCAAATGTCTGAAGATACTTAAGAAATGGGATTTCTTCAACTTTTCATCGTTCCTGTGCTTTTGGTGTTTGTTTCTTACGATGGTGCCAAATGATTATAAAATTGGCTGCCAAAAAGCAGAATGTTAAAAGAATTTTTGGTCTTTATGAAAAGCCATTTTGTTTTGCATTGAATTATCATATCCGGGTTGTGATATACCAACAAACTCTTTACTGAGTGATATTGCCATCATATGTTGTTTAGCCTTGTTGTATTTCATGTTTGTGATGGGGTTAAAAAAAAAAAAACCATTAGTCAGGATCGTAATAAAGCACAAACTTTAAAAGTTGCATTGAAATATTTGCATCAATCTATATTTTTTTAATTAGACAAATTTGTGCTTTGCTTGTATGTTAGTCTCATTTTTATTGTTCATGACACACATTAGTACATTTGTATAAATATTTTCATTTTACGCATCAATTAACTCCTAAAATATGTAGCTATGTCTGGGTGTAAGTCTTATTTAAAGTTAATATATTTTTTAAAAATATGTTTTTTAAATTGATCACAGAAATTATATTTTTGTCAGTTGTTTAGGACTTTAAATTTTTATCTTATGACCTAAAAAAGTCATTTTTTATAATTTTTTTTTATTTCGAATCTTTTATTATCCTTTTATACTTCCATGTTTTTAACTTTATTTCTGGTTTCTTTACAGATTCAGAATAATGAATTAAACTCGAATAAAATCTAAAAATCCTGTTTTATTTTTTTCCAGTTTTGCAAAGTAAATTATACAATCCAGGATTGTTTTGGAAACACTTAACATCTTCATGTAAAAATTGAAACATATTACAATATGCTGTTGAAAAGCAAGCATAATATAAACCTGAGTATTCAGATTATTGATGCTGTTCAATGCTTGGCTTGCCATTTTATGTGCTTTAAGTATGATCCTGTCAATGAAGTATACATTTCTTCTTAAAACAGTCTTATGATAAAGGTTAAATGTTGTTTATAAAAGAAATATGGATGTTGTGTTAATTTGCAGATTTTTATGTGAAATGATTACTGTGGTACAATTAAAATTGGTGTTAATAAATTTGTTGCAATATCTATTTTACATATTACTGTCGGTGTTTTGTATATTTTAAAAAATACTTATGTAAGCTTTCAGTTAAAATATTACTAAAAATGTCAGCTTTAGATTCAATTGTAATTGTGTAGCATTGTTATTGTGCGTGCTGCATTAATGTCAAACTATAAACAGTTGGGGGGAAGCTTTATAAAACATTATAAATGTCAGTTTTATACTCTTAAATATGTTTACGAATCATATGAAGTTTGTGTGACGAGTTTAGAGTCTTGTTTGTTGAAAGTTATTTAAATTTTTTTAATATAATTATTATATTTAATGTATTTGTAATTTTTTTTATAACAATGCAAGGACAATAATTTTCATCAGAATTTGGCAATCATTGTATGTTAATTTGTCTTTTGTACAAATGTCAAAGTATTGTCTTTATGCTTGATGGTTAATTATAAATTTATTTTACATGGAATGGTTAAATAAGAATCTATGGAAGCTGCAAATATTCTGAATTTTCACTGTTATTGCTAAATTATCTTATTTTGAAAAATATAATCTATGAATTTAGAGCAGAATTAAAATGTGATGATTGTCATGTAAGTCTGCTTGCGCTCTTCTGATTTTTAGAACAAAGATTTTATGCATATTATATGCATTTAGTTACAATTAGTCTTATTTACCAGATTCAATCAAACTTACAATTTTATTCGGTATTGGCAAAAAGTAACATATTTTTAAGTAACACATATCGTTTTTATGGTCTTCTTTTAAAATATCACACTAAAAAATAACTTTCATAGTAGTAACTTTAAATCTAAGTTTTATGATGCCTTAAACTTGATACCTGGTGAACAATATCGTCCTTTTTTCATGTTATCAAAGTTTAAATTATTTTAAATGGTTTTTTCTTTGCTAAAATTTTGAAATATATTCATAACTGCCAACTTTTGTGGTTTTTTTTTTTATCTTTAAGTTTTTCCAAATAATATTCTTTACTTTATTTAAAGCTGCTATTTAATAAGGAAAAGTTACTATCATTCGGAAACATTAATGATGAAAAATTATAGCAGTTCGCATCGAGAATACTAGTTTTTTGCTGCCGTGTATGCTTCAGTTGATTATTTCCACTTTCATTCTAATTAAATGATTTAATGAACTTCGGAGTCTATAGTTAAAAATTTACATCGTGTATTTTTTTTAAATTAAAGATATTTAAATTTTTTCCAAATTTAAGATTTGGCTATTGAGCTGATAAAAGGACCAAGCTATTTCGTATCTGGAAAACAATCGGCTAAAACATTTGCTTCCGAAGAGCACAAGAACTATGCATTAATATTTATAACAAAATAAACATTTAAAAGTGCTTCCGTAGTTTTTAAAACTAAACAATGGCAGCTTTGTTGCTCAGAAAATTAGATTAGTGTTAAACATGTTGATTTTAATTCTGAAATAAAACAGAAGTGGAATTGATTCATTTATTGATAAAATTACATCATTTTAAGATTATGGTTAAATAATGTCAATGTGGTAATTTCATTCTTAACACGTTTAATGGGATAAATTTAGCTTTTTGATGGCTGTGAATGTTCATGGGGAATTTATATAGAATGTAGAACAGCACCAAGCATTCATAGTTCATGAGCAATTCATAGCGTTAGATAAAAGTTAGTGTTTTACAACTTTACTTCATGGACTCCACATGTGTGGATGAAGATATTTCGTCCTAAACGTTTATACTTCTACTTTTTTTAGATTTAAATTGCACTTAAGATTTACAAATATTGATGAAAAACTGATTTTCTTTTTCTGCAAGATAAGAAGTATGTTGGAATTTGGTTATGTGGTTTCGAAAATTATTTTTGCTTTTTAGCTGCATAAAATGATCGTCAATATGAATACGCCAATACATGTAAAATTAAAAAGTGGCATAAAGATTTAAATAATTCGTCTTGAATTGTCAGTAAATTTTACGAATTTTGCTTTAAAATCTATATAATTTGGCTTAAATGTGTTTCAAATGTTTATGTAAGCAGCATCACTAAATAGTTAAAATTTTAAGTAATTTCCAAAGGAATATATAATGCATAGGAGGTAAATTTTCATTAATTTATTTTGATAATGAATTTCTTCTTATCCTACGAAAAGAAATCAGTATGATTTTTAACTGTGGTTTAAAAATATGATTGATTTAATAACTCGGGCATACACGCTCGAGATATGACATGTCCAGTATTCTTGCGGTTTTTAATTTTGTAATAACTGATTTTCAAAAAATAATCCTCAAATAATTTTATCGCAGAATTTTTGACAAATACTTATAATTAAACAAAGTTTGTTTTTGAATTTATATATGGGGAAATGTAAATTGTATATATTCCAGATATGTGCGAGCATTCCCGGGTTAAATAATCCCTCATTTTAAATCTGTTTGATATATAATGTGTGTAAAGAATATAGATGTTTTATAATCTACATGTGGATACTGAATAAATGACTTTTCTTGGAGATTTAAAAGTTTGTGAAGTTTTAGTCATTTCAAAGGAATTTTCCAGATAAAGGTGCCTTTCGATTATAAGAGTTTACTTTTTTATTGAATTTAATAATTGTTGAGCTGCATAATTATATAACCAGTAAAAACTTGTTTTGTTCGAAAACCTTCCTTTAATTATCTCTTAGTTCATTCTTAAAAAGGTACCTCCCATCTAAAAGCCCTGGATCAAAGCATAGAATAACATCTGTACCTTACCAGCTACTAATATATAAAAATTCATGCCTAATGAAACTTTTGAAACTTTTCTTTATTGTTTATAATTGACTATTAATATTAAGATTTGGAATCTGTGTCTATCAAGACAAAAATCTGGAAAATAAATTAATTTGATAAAAAAAATTAGAAAAATGAAGTAAAAAAAAAAAAAAAATTAAGTAAAAAAAAAATAACTAAAAATCGCCAAGAAACAAAACATTTGAATCTGATAACTTTTAAATGCACAGAATTCAATGATTTATGTAAAGTATGCAGTTGTAGCAATAAAATTATTTAATAGTCAAAAACACTGCATTAGAAAATGGTTTGTAGTAAAATTTAGAGAAATTAATATAAAATTTGCATGATTTTAAACGGTAGCATCAAATTCACACAGTATATTATTTATAGGATAAGATATTTCACTATTTACATGCCTAATACCATGGTGAGCACTTGTTCCATTTATCCTCATCAATAACTTCATGTAGGCTATTTTCCTGAAATCCCTTTTGAACTCTTAAAACTTGATTATGCAGCTGTTGTTTTTTCGAAGGATTTATAATTTTGTGTGTCCAAAGCGATATTTTGTACTGTTTGCGATAGTATTTTATCTTAACTAATATATCGAACATAGAAATGAATATCTGGTGAGTTTAAAATACTAATATTTTTAGAGAACAATAAATTAAATAAAAAGATGGCGATAGATTGAACGTTTTAATAGATCATTATTTTTTATACTTACGGGTTGTATGTAAAAAAAACATTAGCCAATGTTTTCATTGTAAGGTAGTTTTTTTTCATAGATGAAAATTTAAAAAATTGAATGGAAGAAGTATTATGTAAATAAATTTGTTTTGGCTTCCCCAAAAATTTCTCACTTCGATGTAGTTTAGATAAACAAAAATTATCATACGAATTCATAAGAAGTGGTAACAAAATAATTAATAAAAAAATAAAATGCAACAAATTAATTTATTATTTGATCAGTGATTTAAGATTTTGATCTTGATAAAATGCACACACATTTCCTCTAAGCACATACAAAATATTTTTATTAATTTATTATTTCATGAATTGCCTACCGCACAGGTATATTTTCTTTGCTTTTTTTACTTTGTGTAAGTCGAAATTTAAAAAAAGGATGATTCGTATGATTTTTATAAATGATTATTTATTGGATGAATTGAATTATGAGTTATTTTGCACATTATGATGTTCCTAAATAAAACTAAATGTTAATAAATATTTTATCTGTATGAAAAATACAAGAAACTTAATGCCAATAAGAGATGTATTAATGTAATTTGTGCAGAACTTGTTTATGGTTAATATTATTTGTATGATTTAAGTTTTAGCACGTAGGGTGATTTACCAAATAAAAATGTAAAGTTTTGTAATTGTGAAATTTTTTCAAAATGAAACATTCTTATTGTTTTGCAAATATTTTTTATGTATATAAAAATATTTTAATTACACCTTAATATATTAAACTGATGTTTCATTGCTTATTTACTAATTAAAATTTTTAATAACAGTGCTTTACTACTTCAGTGTATTAAGATTGCTGTGGAATATGTTATAAAATCACATACATGGCAGTCGTTTCTAAAACTTCCAATACGGTACCCCAAAATTAGAAACTTGAAAGTAAAAAATTAAATTTTCATTCTATAATCCATTGCTTTATAAAACAAGAAAACAATTTAATTATATTTAATAATAATAAATTCCTTCTGGTGACGACAAAGTAATTATTAGTTAAAACATATCTTCAAAAAATTTATAAATGTGAGAATAAAATTGAGATATATTGTTAATAATTTGAATATGTATGTTGAATGTTTGTGATAAAATTTAGAACTGCCAGGCATAATTATTCATTTATATTTTGTAGATAGATCATAAAAATAACTCATCGTACAATTTTTATGAAAATATTTGTGTATGCATGACTTTTTTTTACTCATGACTATTGAAGGGTTCTACCATATTATAATCATTCCAGTTTATTTTGTTAATTAAGTGTTAAGTACATCATTTATTCCATACGTCTTATTATCCCTGACTATTATTTTGTATAACTTATTTCGATTTCAGACATCTTATTTGTTCTATAACTTGATATCATCCTTCAATGTTTAAAGGCACAGAATTGGTGTATCAGTGGTAAAATATTAATGATTAGTATGGAGTCTAACAATTACGGATTTGGCACTGGTTTAGTAAATTTAAAATTGTACTAATTGTTAGTATAAATACTTGAGATGTGTAATACTTGTTGTCTTTCTTTGTTCATTGTTGATATAGACTATGTGTACGATGATATTTATGGATGATGTCTACATAGCAATGCTAATCAGTGATGTTTCTATCATAAATGTATGCTGGCTGAAGTGGCTTTGAATGTGAAAACGTACATATCTGTAATGGATCATTTAAAAAATATAAGATATCTGAGAACTATACATTTTGTTATGGTAGAAAAAGCCACTGACAGCTATATTCAAGGTAATGAATGTACAAATGAAAGGTTGCCTTCAATAAATGTATCTGTATATTGGATTTATATCTCATTATTTTAATTTTCAAGATATAAGTAAACTCTTAAATTACATTTAGTAACGTATTGGTTGAAATTACAATAATTTTGAAGTGTTTGAGAACAAAATTTCATTTTTGTTTTTTATTACATGATTGCGGTATAACTAAATGAATGAACATATAATAGGGAGATATAGACTTAAGTAATTCTCTTAACAATACGAATGCAATAAAATATTTCTTATTTTAAATAGGTGGTAATAGATTGTTGATTTAAAGGTATTCCATTCGTAAATAGTTAGAAACTAATGGAAAACTCTAGTCCTTTTGTGAAAACCCTTCCTTCTCCCCGGTAAAAAGAAACCAGTCGTTGGGGGCGACCACAATACTTATCCATCATAGATATGCATTATAAAATATGGAAATAAAACATGTGTAAACTATTTATAAAATGCATTGCAATTCCGAAATAAAATTTAAACGTATATTTAAATATTTTTAATACATAGTAATGCTCTATTATGGAATTGGGGGTATTAATTGATTATTCCGTTGACCCATTTCGACAAATTATATAATATAAATTGCATAAAGAAGTATTCTTAAAACTTTAGAAATGATAAACTTATTAACTAACAGTTTACTGCGTAGAATGAAGAGTCTCATTTTCAATTAAAATAGATATTTTAATTGAAATTGAAGAAAATAATGAGGCATGAAAAATTGAAGAGTGTGGAAAATAAATTTCAAATATCTCGGCAACTAATTATCCAATCGACTTCATTTTTTATTCAAAATTTATATTTTTTATCTTTTATAGCCACTTTTTAAAGTAAAACAAATTGAAAATTTTTATGTACCTTTCATCAGAACCAATATTTCGAGAGTCCAGAAAAAATAGTTCCGGATAATCAAGGTTACTGATACTCAGTAGACTTCTTTCCATTATTAAATACTAAGTACCCACCAAATTTCAAGTCACTATCTCAATTTGTTCGGGATATAGAACAGTTACAGACAGACGGATAGAATTTTTTATATTTCGTTAAAAATGTTTTTCGGAATCTCCAGTGTCTACATGTAAATCCGTCAATTTTTTTTTTCAAAACGATGGCAAATTTACCTTATACTACGTATGATGAGTAAGCAAAAACTGCCATTTGTAAACTGCAGACTTTGAATTATATGTACTATTGGTTTTAGAATTGTATTTTTTTTTTAGATTATTAATATTTCTTAGAATAAGGGATCATTCGTGTACTTATTTTATATCAACACAAAAATTTCAAAAGACAAGAACCATTTCATTTGTAAAATGAATTATAATATTTATTCTATGAATATTAGACCGTTTTGAAGAAATATAAATAGAAGATATATGAAAGGAAACATTTTAAGGGCTATGAATTTAGAAGTGAAAAATTACAATCCTATAAGGATAATTTCTCTTTATAGTGTAATTTGATCTTCCATAAGCCTGTTCCATTAGCCATACGAACCACAAATTTATGCCACATTGCAATAAATTTGTTATTTTCAGAAAACTACTTTATTTCGGTTTTAAAATTGTATATACATGACCATTAAACACCGGACACTTTCAGTTTTATATATTTTGTCGAATATTCAAAGATATGTGTCTGATATTTCTGGAATTTCAGGATTATGAAGAATATGCTCGATTTCATATTTACAAATGACTATTTGATCAGAAAGATAATTATGCGACTAACAAAAAAATTAAAGAAAAACATTTGGGATAATCCTATCATCCTATAAAATAAAATGTAAGAAATGATCTATCGCTGCAACTTACGAATATGTGGATATTCTACAATATGTGTATTCATTTGTGTAAGAATAACGCGTGTACTCATGGATATATATCGATTTATTTTTAAGTTCAAAAGAATTCTTGTTTTGAGTTTGTATCATGCAGGACTTTCTACAAAATTTGACGCCTGTTTCAGAAAATTTTCCATAATGCGATAGAAATAATGTAGTGCAATTGAAATGTAAATAAATTGATCACAAATATTAAAGGATAATGGGAAAATATGCTAACTAAGTTAATGTCACAGCTAATGCCCAATGCTACTATTATTTATGATAATTAAATGTAACTAAACACAAAATCAAATTTCCATGCATATGATAGCGCTGGAAATATGCACATTCGGGGATTAGCAATGTAATGCGAAATGAATGCATGTTGGAATTCTGCTCTGTAGTGTTGTTTAAAGAGAATTAGGTGTCTGAGAGTTATCAGTAATCGTTCGTTATGGCTCGAAGACATCATTTAAGAGAAAGTCAAACGTGGCATATCATTGGTAGAATCGAGGGAGGTCAAACACAAATGGAGATTGCCCAAAATTTGAACGTCCTTTCAAAGTGTTGTATCAAAAGCTTGGAGCCGAATTTTAAGCACTGGATCCGTTGATAAAATAGTCTTGTGAAGCGCAGTTAAAGGCAACAACTGCATCCGAAGACTGTTTTCTATCATTGTCTGATCGAAAAAACCGCGAAGCAACTGTAATAGATTTAGTTTCAGACCTTCAGGCTACCACAAAAACTCTATTAGCGATTCTACTACTGCACGAAGGATAACGAATATGGAGTGTATGCGAGAATAATTATAGTTTGTGTCCCACTCAACTCCAGCTTTCAAAGGGAACCTGTGTCGTCGTCAATATCAATGAAGCCAAGAAGATTGAGTCCGAGTAACGTTTACTTGCAGTGCAGATATACAGGGTGTTTCGCTACCAGACCGACAAACTTTGAGGGGTGATAGTAGACATGAAGACAAACATTATTAAATAGGAAACCATGGGGCGCAAACGTCTTCCGTAGGAGCTAGGGGCCATTAAAGTTTAAGGTCCAAAACTATAAATGATTTATAAAAAAGGGTGGATTCGTTTGCGGTTTTCGCTAAAATCATTCTTTATATCACGATTTGTTTGTAAAAAATTTTTTTAAGGTTACTTTCAAAAATTCTCGATAGAGGGCGCTTTAGACTTTAGAGTAACGAACAACTACTTTTTACCGTTGTTTTGTGCATGGGGTTGAAATTATTCTAAAGTTTAGACTTTAACTTAAATTCTAAGCCCAAAATCGGAAACATTAGGATCGCGTAACTAGCGAAAATTGAACTGTGAACAGAAGAAGGGATTTTGAACGCTCATAAAAATTTGACAAACTAATCTATTTTGTTGCGGTTTGCGTGTAGGTCATTCCCTCGGTAATTATTTTATTCAAAATGACGTACAGCATTGGTGTTCCCATTTTTTGATAGAAGGTGCTTTCGACACATATCCGAAATTTCAATGACATTACTCCTGTCTGTTTTACTACCAGACCAAGATACTTCCAGGAAGTGTTAGGGATGCAAAGACGACTGGGAATCATAATGTAACGTCGAAAATGGCTTTTTTACGAGTTAGGGTTAAAACAAGCAAAGAAAAAAGCAACTTGATAAATCTACAACGCGTTCTGTCGGAACTTCTGGTAAAAGCACACGTTCCTCTTTCGTTGCGCCACTCTGTAGCACGATGGAGCTCCTCCACATTTTACCAATGATGTTCGCAGACACCTCAACGTAACATATGGACAGCGGTGGATAGGTGGTAGTGGCGCGGTTCATTGGCATGCCAGATCGCCGCACCTACTTCATTATATCAATTACTTTTTGTTACCTACCTTTATTTTATTAGTATATAATTGTTCTGCATTTTTTAAAATAAACATTGCTGGGTGGGGCTAGTTGAGCTCAAAACAATTAGTAGGCTCCCTCACCTGGCTCAATCTGAATCTGTATGGACTTCATCTGCTGGGATCAAATGAAAAGTTGAATGTATGAGACTCCCGTATCGTCAGTGGAAGACCTCTCAGCTCGAATTTCTGTAACTGCCAGAAAGCTATCCGAGATGCAGGAATCTTTCAAAGCGTGAGGAATTGCATGCATCGCTGCTGTCAAGCATGCTTGACTACTGTTGGTCGTAATTTCGGACACCTTTTTTAGTAAAACCCTTAACTAAATTGTTTTCTGCCACACTAACGTGTTGCTGTTTCACTACCCGTTTCTGTTGACTTTTCTCTGCTTCTTTTAGCCACCACTCGCTAAAAAGGAATTTTCAACGTTACATTCCTATGTGATTCCGAGTCTCTTTGCATCCCTAACACTTCCTCCAAGTATGTTGGTCTGGTAGTAAAACACCCAGGAGTAATGCCATTGAAGTGTCGGAGATGTGTCGGAAGCGCCCTCGATCAAAGAATGGAGACACGAGTAGTTAGTCATTTTGAATAAAATAATTACGAAGGGAATGACCTACACGCAAACCGCAACAAAATCGATCAGTTTGTATAATGTTTATGAGTGTTTAAAATTCCCCCCTCTGTTCACAGTTCAATTTTCGCTATTTACCCGATCCCAATGTTTCCGATTTTGGGATTAAAATTTAAGTTAAAGTCTAAACTTTAAAATAATTTCAACCCCATGTACAAAATAACGGTAAAGAGTAGTTGTTCGTTACTCTAAAGTCTAAAGCGCCCCCTATCGACAATTTTTGAAAGTAACCTTTAAAAATTTTTTACAAACAAATCGTGATATAAAGAATGATTTTAGCGAAAACCGCAAACGAACCCATCCTTTTTTCAGTTTTTTATAATCGTTTGAAGTTTTGGACCTTAAACTTTGATGCCCCCTAGTTCCTATGGAAGACGATTGCGCCCCATGGTTTCCCATATAAAAATGTTTGTCTTCATGTGTACTATCACCCCCTCAAAGTTTGTCGGTCTGGTAGCGAAACACCCTGTAGTTTGAACATTTATACTAGACTTTTGATCAGGAGAGAGGAAGGAACACGCAACATGCCTTACTTTGCCTGTGAAATACCCCATTTCCGAGACCACGGTTTGAATTTTTTGGGAGGCATCGTGACAAATTGCCACATCGAGCTGCATATCTTTCAAGCAGTTTCTGTGACCATTCGGAAATATGTGGAGGAGGTACTATAACCGTATATTATTTTTTTTAAGGGAGCAGTTGGCCAAGGACTTTTGTTAATGGATGACAATGCTAGGCCATATTGAGCGTATGTGATAACAGATTACTTGCAAATAGAAGTTATCACTCGAATGATTTGTCCATTTTACTCATCCGACTTGAATCCGATTGAGCAAGTCTGGCATGCTTTAGGGAGTTTACTTTCAGCGCACTAAATTCCTCCTCTGGTCCTATACGAGCAGACAAACGCACTTGTAGAAGAATAGCGTGACATTATCAACACTTTGGTTAAGTCCATGAAATCAAGATGTGACCGTGCACTATATACAAGAAAAACATTTTCTACAAAAGCTGACTTAATGTTTCAATCATTTTTCAATTTTCATAAATCTGGTTTTATTTTCAATATTTTGAGGGTGTTGAAATATCAGACATTGTAATTTGTTAATTTTTGAGCAAATTTATATTTATTTTTCATTAAGTGTCAGTTACGTTTTACTTCTGTCATTATGTTACAATTTTGATGACCTGCGTACATTAAACATTTAGTGAAGTATGAGCAGTTGTCTGAAATTTTTTATCTGCAAATGCGCGCACAATAACAAATATTTTTTCATAATAGTCAACTCGATGGAGAAACTCTTTAAAAAAAATCCCATTTAAATGCGATGAAAATTTAAAAAGATATTGCACGGTAGAGTGAGCTGATTTTTAGTTGCTCTGTAAAGTTTGCTGTATTGCAAAGGCTTTTCCGCAAATTGTCATTTATAAACTGACTTTTAGCAAAGGAGTTAGTATTTAATTAATGTCAACGGGTAGATTTAGAAGAAATAATTAGTTTAATGCTTTTTTTCTTGGAATAGGCTCATTCGGGTGGTTCTCCAAGAACTAATAATCGATAAAAAATGAAAATAGAAAAATATTAAAAATGAGAGTTCGTGAGAAAAGCTCTAATTTTCTCTTTTTAGAGAATAACTAAAATCTGTTCAATCTATCGCTGATATCATTCTGAATTTACATGATAATTGACTGACTTTTTTAAGGGGACAGTGGACTTTTATTTGAGCAAAATCTTTTACAGCAAAATCGCCGCAAAAAAGGTCTATTTCTGTGGTATAAGAGTACCAGCACAGTTTTTTTAATTAAAATATCATTTATGAAAATTTTAAGAAGTAAATAATAAAGGTAAGTGTATTTATATACTTTAAATCTGTTTTTCTCAAAATTAATTTTCCAGCGTTTTTAGATTTTTGAAATGCTTCTTGCGACGTAATTTTTGATTAATATTTATGAAATTGATAAGAAAGTACCCTGATATTATTTAAAAAGAAATTGTGTAAGCTTTTTAAAATCTGTTCAATCTATCGCTGATATCCTTCTGAATTTACATGATGATTGACTGACTTTTTTAAGTAGACAGTGGACCTTTATTTGAGTAAAATCGTCGCGAAAAAGGGTCTATTTCTATGGTATAATAGTACCAACACAGTAATTTGATATTTTAATTAAAAAAAATTTCAATTAAAATATCATTTATGAAATTTTTAAAAAGTAAATAATAAAGGTAAGTGTATTTATATACTTTAAATCTGTTTTTTTTTTTTCAAAATTAATTTTTCAGCGTTTTTAGATTTTTGAAATGCTTCTTGCGACGTAATTTTTGATTAATATTTATGAAATTGATAAGAAAGTACCCTGATATTGTTTAGAAAGAAATTGTGTAAGCTTTTTAAAATTTGTCTTTATTAAGATAGTCGAATTTGATTTTTTACTTATTGAAAGGTAAAATTTTGATGAAAATCGATATGGAATTCAGAAAAAAAAAATCTGTAAAATATTAACTATTAAAGAGATTTAAAAAAATCTTACATAAATTTCTTTATAATAGAGTTTTAAGTGATAAAAATGCAAAAGCAAGAGAATATCTCAAAAATTAAGACACTTAGAGCATTTTAAAATTTCGTTTAAAAATTAAATTTTTTAATTTAAATTTTTTTAAAAAATGTAAAAATTTTAATAAGATTGGAAATTTTTTTATGGTGTTCTACATGCTTTTGGTGAAATGTATATATGCACGAAATATACTTGTATACAAAATATATACTTGTATATAAATATATATAAAAAATGTACTTGTTGGATTTTTCTGTAATTTCAAGATTATAAAGATTGTTTGACCTCATATTTATATATGTCCATTTGATATGGAGAACAATTAGAGGGCTGATAAAAAATCAAAGAAATATATCAATATTTGGAATTGCCCTGTACATTAAAATGCCCGAAATGATCTACCGCTTCAGAATATAAAATTGTGAATAATACGCAACAGTGGATTTTTGGTTGGAATAGCACGGATATTCATTTAGATACAAAGATTTTTTTTAAAGTTAAAAAATTTTTTGCATATTGTTAGTTTACATCATGCAGAGTTTTCAACTAAATTTAAAGCCGGTTTAAGAAAAATTTGCAAAATGTAATAACAACAATATATTACAAATGTAATATAAATATGTAAAATATTCTATGAAATATGAGTAGTTTTATGAAATAATTTTTATCTGCTCATTCACTAACAAAAATAACCAGGGTTTAAATAATATAATAGTCAACTCAAAAGAGCAACTGATAAAAATTTCATTCACATACCGGGAAAATTCGGCAAGATATGGTCGATAGAGTAGACCGGATTTTTAATTGCTCTCTAAAAGCCGCTGAATGATAGGGGATTGTCCACAAATTATTATTTATTATTAACTGACCTTTAGGAAAAAGTTAGTATTTAATGAATATGAATGAAGTAGATTTGGAATAAATGCTTCAAATTTTATACTTCATTTTATCATGGAGTAGGTTCTTTGTGGTAGTTATCCAAAAAGAACTAAAGCATTAATAAAAAAGAAAATTAAAATTGACAATTAGTGAAAAATCCTTTAGCATTCAGCTGCTTTTAGAGGTGAACTAAAAATCAGCTCGCACCAATTGTCAATATCTTTCTGAATTTTCACGATATTTGACTGGAAGGTTTTTCAGAGTTGCTCCATAGATTTGACTACTAAATTATATAATATAAATCTTCGTAAACATTCGTGCATGCGCAGATAAAATTTTTGTTCAGCTGCGCATATTTCATAAATTATTTAATATATTTTTATTCTAATTACACTATATTGTCTCGACTACGCTTTTCTAATATTTCTGAAATTGGTGTTAAACTTGGTTGAAAATAGTACACGATATAACCTAAAAGTATGCAAGAATTTTTTGAACCTTCTATAAGATCACTATATCTCTATGAATATACGTAATATTCTTACAAAATTCACTGGACATATTATACAGTATTTACAGATTTGTATTCTGCAGCAATAGATCATTTCGTACATTTTAATGTACATGGTAATCCTAAATATTGTGTTCCTTTGATTTTTTGACCAACTAACCGCCGAGCAAAAATGCAAAATTGTAATGTTTTTTCTCTGCAATTTATTTTAAATGTCAATAAAAGAGGGATTTTCTATCATGGTATAATTTTTTTGTTACGTATATGCTTATGAGCCTGAAAAGTATCAACTATAACTTAATTTCTTAAAACTGGATTATATTTATAGAATTATATTAATTTAAATAAAGCTTCAACTGCAGTGAAGCATGCAGTCTAGTGAACGGATATATCGGGTAGCGGCAATTGTTCAACTTATAAAATCGACGTTGATAAATGTGAGGTCGAACATATCTATATTATAAAGGCCAAACGTATCTGTGGTAACGCATACGTCATTTTGCAAATGGCAACACTGTCCCATGCAATTTTGATTTTGCAATTTTCGCTACTGCAGATTTTACACTTCTAAGCATCGCACATTTTAAATTTTTACATTGTCGTATAGTGAAAAAAAAATGTACTTTTAAATGCAATTTGTTTGAAAGCTGTATTTCAATTTATTTTTGCCATATAAATTTTTTATAGTTTTTAGTATCAATTTTCTAATTATGGCAACAGAATCACTCTATTTTCTCTTAAAATTGAAAAAATATATATATAAATTAAAATGCGTATACTATATCAAATATATCATCTCTGATTGTGTCATTTTGGATTTTTTTTTCATCCGCATTTATACCAAATGCAAGAGCCTCAATTGATAACTTCATGATAGTAACTGATCTTTATTATAATTTATTAATTACGAATCCAATTATTTATTAATTACGAATGCAATTAAAGTGAGTGAAAACAGTTAGTTAGTCAACAATTGTGTTTTATAGAAATTGTATTTTGTTAATTTCAGCTTAAAATAAGTTTGTTTCAGAGTTAGACTGACCAATACAAAATGCATTTTTTTTACTGTAACTAATTTTCTGGATTTATTATACATCAGTAAAACAGTTCCTTCTTAAATATATTATTTCGTCGAATTTCGACGAGTTCCACCTCATTCCATATAATAATGAAGATGTAGATAAATCCAACCAGAAAAAGTTTAAATATTCGACAAAATATCTAAAATTGAAAGTGTTAAATTCCATATAGTGTACCTTCCTAAATATACATACTATTCTCATAAAAATGAGAACACATATTGTGCATTATCCACATATTCGTAAACTTCATTGATAGATCATTTCGTGCATTTTATTTTACAGAGTGATCCCAAGAATTTTTTTTTTTCAATTTTTTGTTCAATGTTAATTACTCTTCTGTCAAATCGCCGTTGAAAAACATGAAATTATATTATTTACAATCCCGAAGTTGAAGAAAAATTCAACAAATTTAATTGTAATATTCGATGAAATGTCAAAAATTGAAAGTATCTGGTAATTAATGACTATATAGTGTATATATACGTATAAGGATATTGGAAAAAGAATTGACTGGTTATTTTTGCTGTATATCAAAAATACCAGTTTTCTTGACTGATTTAATAAATCGTACTTCAAATTCTTTCCTACAATCTTCATAATTCGGTTAGAAATTTAAAAAAATCTATTTTAAACGTACATAAATTACCCCAATTCTCGCGAATAATGCAGAGCTCTAATTGTAAAAATTTTAATGTCAATATAATTTAAGGCTTAATAGCGTATTCTTAGACCATGGCTTTCATTTATTCTTTCCAAGACGCGTTTACTGAGTGAGTTCAAAAAATAATGGCAGACACCTGTAAAAAGGCTGTCTATTTCCTAAAGCTATTTTACAATTGAAAAGTAAAATTTCTTTATTTTAAAAATAATTTTTAAAAAGGTGAAAATTCTACTTATGAAATTAATATTAAATACAAAGATTTTCTAGTTAATATTTAGGTCTTTTTATTATTTATATTTTGAAAAGAAACATTTAAATGCCATTAAAAAAAAAAACTTTTTACGAAGATCTACATTTTCATATCTTTTTATATTATCCTAGCATCCTCAAAATGTTTTCAACTTTTAAATACAATATGATTTAAGAAAAGTGATTATGTTACTATTCCTGCAGGTTAATTGAATCCATTGAAATCAAACATACAGAGAGGATGTTAGACCATTACAGTTTATCCTTAGCCTTTAGGATTATTTCCTATTGAAATTAAAAACATTTCCCCAGTGTACCCAGGAAAAAAAATCTGATCATATTGTTTTGCCGACATCATTGAAAATTTTCAGAATATTTTTTGAAAAGCACGGTTCTATTTTTAAAAGAGCTTGACATTGCTGTTTGAAAAAGGATTTGGAACTATCTTAAATATATAGCAGCTTAATTGAAAAGTGTGTTCTTAACCTAAAGTAGACATTTTATAAAATATTTTATATTAATGAAGGAGACCTTTTATAAAAAAAATCTTTTTTTTTTTAACCGTTGGCTGCGTTTTTGAGACTTCCTCTTAAGCTTCTAAAAATGGTTTTGATAGAATTTAGCCAATTTTTTCACTTTCATAAAGGTGTCGTCGCTATTTCAAACATGTAATCAAGTTTTTTTAAACATTTGCTATTCTTTATACAATCGGTATTTTAGTGATTCTTTTCAATATTTATCTCTTGATGATTTCTGTTAGATAATTGCTTCTTTTGTAACAAAATCTGCCGCCAGATGGCAGCACCAGACATTATTCTGTTTTCCCTGGAACAGAACTCTTTAGAACAATTAGTTTAAAATGTGACTCAAGTGGTAGTAGACAGCAAAATGTTGTCAGGAATTAAAAATCCATTATTATACATTATGATTCCAAAGGAATAATTACTGTTCATCAAGAACTGCTTCAAACTGAAGCTAATATGTTTCAAAGTTATTTTTCTTTATTTGTTGTGTTTCTGTAAATATTGTCAAGACTGTGCATCTGTTCTTTTGTTTTGTGAAATATTCCAAGTATTTGTTCATCATTATTCTACTTTATTTCTTCAAATAAATGTGTGTCAACTAAAAGGTAAAGCTTTTAACTCTTTTTTATTATTGAGGAACTTACTTACTCACGCCTTTTGGAATAACATTCCAACATTGTTGATTATGAGACTGAGAAATGAGTCTCAAAATTTAAATGTAATAATATCAAAACAGAAAATGTAATATTTAAATTTAAAAGAAATAATTTGAAATGATTATTTTCTGAATATTGTATTTTTTAGAAGTGAATGATAGAAAAGAAAATTCAAAGAATTCTTCTTGTTTTGAAACCAAAACTATTATTTGTTGATATGAAAAGAAATTATTTTGCTTGTTTCTTATTGAAATTCATTATTTATTAGTTGAAAATACAAAATTTATGTTTTAAATCAAAGAATTTTGAATATTTAAGAAAAAAATTCTGAAACCAGAAGTAACTTTTAAAATTGTTCTCAAGAATTCTATTATGTTCTTATTTTATCATTAGCATTATATATGAGTTTATAATATTTTACTGTAGTAAATCAATATATACACTTATTTTCTGTGAAATAATCAAATATTATTAAATAATGATGTCTAGTCTTAAAGAATCTCATTATATTGATAAGTTAACTGATGATAATTTTTCTGTTTGGAAGTTTAAAATTGAACAATTGTTAATCAAAGAAGGTTTATATGATGTTGTGTTTGAACCTAAAAAAGAAAATGATGACAATTGGGTGAAAAATGATAAAAATGCTAGAGCATTAATTTGTTTAAATATCTCAGATTCTGAAATTGTTCATGTTAGACACGCTAAAAGTGCTAAAGAAACATATGATCAATTGAAATCTGTGCATGAAAGGGTAAATCTTACAAATAAACTCTATCTTCTTAGGAAGTTGTATTCCATTAAATATAATGAAAGTATTAAAATGCAGGAACATATAAATTCTGTCTTAGAATTGGCAGAAAAATTAAAAAGTATAGGTGAAGTAATACAAGATGATAATTTAATAGCTATTTTGCTTTGTTCTTTGCCAAATTCTTATAGTACCTTTATAACTGCTATTGAAAGTAAATATGAAGCAGATTTATCATTAAAATATGTTCAAAATAAGTTAATTGATGAATATCTTAGAAGAGTTGAAACTAAACAAATTTCAACAAAATTTGAATCTATTGCTTTAAAGGGTAATAGGGATAAACCAAAACATTTGAATAAACAAAAATTTTGTTCTCATTGTAAAAGAACCAATCACAACCGTGAAGATTGTTTTCACTTAAATAATAGCAATAACAAAACAAAAACAAATTTTATTCAAGGTAGATCACGTCAGCAGTTTAAAAAACAAAACAATTTCTCTGCTTCTACTGCTAGTCAAAATGAATATACATCAAACTCTCAAAACTATCATGAATTAATGAAAGAATCAAATTCTTCAGGTTTTGTTATGAAATCTCAATAAAATGGAAATCAAAACAAAAAGTTAACATTTGTTATTGATTCAGGCGCGTCTGTTCATTTAGCTAATTCTTTAGAATTGTTCTCAGAATTAAAGAATTCAAATAAAGATACAATTACAATTGCTAATGGAACTAAATTAACTGCAAAAGGAAAGGGTAAATGTACCTTTAATATTGAAACACTAAATGGTCAAACAAATAAAGTTACATTAGATCATGTGCTTTATGTTCCCGAGTTAGACAGTAATTTATTGTCTGTACAGTCTTGCACTGAGAAAGGTTATGTTGTAACATTTAAAGATGATATATGTTCAATTAAAAAGGGTAACATATTAGTTGCTGATGCCAAAGGCTGATGAGGGGTTATACAGATTAAAAATAATACCCACAAATGAAAAAGTATACAGCGCTTCAGAAATATTACCTGTTTGTTCTAATGTCAACTGCATTCTAAAATGGCATCAAAGACTGGGTCATAGAAATTTGGAATCCATCAAGAAAATTCAAAAGGATGATTTAGCTTTAGGTATTACTCTGAATAATTGTTCTCATAATACTGAATGTTCAAGTTGCATAAAAGCTAAGCTAACAGAAAAATCATTTCCAAAAGAAACGCAATATAGAAGTAGAAAACCACTTGATCTGATATATAGCGACGTTTGCGGTCCTGCTGAAACAAATAGTATGGGATCAAAAAGATATTTCGTTACGTTTATTGATGATTATTCTTGTTATACCTAGGTATATTTTATTTCCTCTAAAGATGAAGTATTTGATAAATTAAAAGAATATGTTGCATCAACAACAAACAAATTTAGATTGAAGATTAAATCCTTGCGCACTGACAATGGAGCAGAATATTGCAATGAATATGTTAGTGGCAACCTAAAAAGCTCAGGAATACACCATGAAACAACAACGCCATATTCGCCGTCTCAAAATGGAGTTGCGGAAAGAAAGAATCGCTCACTAATTGAAATGTGTAAAGCCATGCTTATAAATGCTAAGTTACCAAAAACATTCTGGGCAGAAGCTGTAGCTACAGCAGCTTACTTGCAAAATCGATTACCCACAAAATCAACTGAAAAGACACCATATGAACTGTGGAATGGGCATAAGCCGAATTTGAGTCACCTTAAAGTATTTGGATGCAAAGCATATGTGCATGTTCATAAACAGAAGAGGCAAAAATTTGATGAAAAAGCCACTGAAGGAATCTTTGTTGGTTATGATTTAAGAAGCAAGGGATATCGAATTTATACAGGTGGAAGAAAAATTGTGATAAGCAGAACAGTAAAGTTTTTTGAAAATATGAATGGTGAAAATTTTTTCCCAAAAAATGTTGAAGAGCGAACTTCTGATTTAATCCATTTCAATTTTTCAGAAGAAAATCTTGAAAATGATTGTGAATCTATTCCAATAGAAAATGCTGCAGAAGAAATAGAAACTGATGGAAAATCAGTAGATATCCCAACCACAGAAGAAAGTGAAGATAATTCACAGAGAAGAATTTCTAACAGAGAAACAAAAGGAATTCCACCAGAAAGGTTTTCTTAAAAAACTGAAGACTGTTATTCCAAAAATAAAGATCCTGAAACTTTTAAAGATATTCTAAAATTACCTGTAAAAGATCAACAGAAATGGTTTCAAGCAATGAAAGAAGAATTTAACTCTTTAAAGGAAAATGAAGTATTTGAGCTTGTTACTTTACCAAAAGGTAAGCACGCAATTGGCTGTAAATGGGTTTATAAAACAAAATGTGATGAAAATGGAAAAGAAATAAAATGCAAAGCACGATTAGTTGCCAAAGGTTTCACTCAACAACTAGGCACTGATAATGATGAAACCTTCTCTCCTGTCGTCAAACATACAACTGTTAGAGCTTTTCTGACCTGTGCAGCTTATCGTAAAGCCAAAGTATTCCAAGTAGATGTTAAAACAGCCTTTCCACATGGTAAATTAGATAACGAAGAATTATACATGCTTCAACCAGAAGGCTTTCAAGATAAAGGAAATAAAGACAAAGTCTATAAATTAAAAAAGGCCATATATGGTCTCAAGCAAGCCGCCAAGTGCTGGAATGAAGAAATAGAAAATACTCTAAAGGCATATGGATTTAAACAAAGTGAAGCAGATCCATGTTTGTTTACAAAAGAGAAATCAAAGAAGACAATTCATCTCATACTATATGTAGATGATATGTTGACAAGCTCAGATGATGAAAATGAAGTCAATGAAGTAATAAACTATTTAAAGAAGTCTTATCCTATAACATCATTAGGAGAAGCAAAATACTTCTTAGGTATAGAGATTCATAGAAAAGAAGATGGAAGTTATTTGCTGTCACAAACAAATAAAATAAATCAATTAGTTAAAGATTTTCAGCTTGAAGAAGCCAAACCAACTTATACCCCAATGGAAACAAACTATTATAGTTTAGAAAAAGAAGAAAATCTTTTATCATCAAATGATAACTATAGACAAGCTATCGGAAGTCTTTTATATATTTCTTCATGCACAAGACCTGACATTACAGCTCCTACACATATCCTAAGTCGAAGATGCAATAATCCAAGACAAAAGGACTAGATTGCTGTTAAGAGGGTAATAAGGTACCTAAAAACCACAAAAGATCTTGCACTTCATATTTCTTCAGAAGATTATCCTAATATAGTTGCATACTCAGATGCTGACTGGGGTCAAGATACTACAGATAGAAAGTCAACCTCAGGTAATCTTTTAGGTAATCTTCTTAGGCAATAGCTGCATTTCTTGGTTCTCAAGAAAACAAACATGTGTTACATTATCGTCAGCCGAGTCGGAATATGTGGCACTGTCACAAGGAACTCAAGAAGTGTTGTGGATTTTAAAACTATGTAAAGATCTCAAATTACAACAACATTATCCAATTAAAATTTTTGAAGATAATCAATCAACAATTAAATTGGTTGAAAGTGAAAAGTTCAAGTCACGAACTAAGCACATCGATACAAAGTATCACTACATACGAGATTTGAAAATGAAAAATGTAATAGATGTCAAATATCTGTCAACAAATGAAATGATAGCAGACATAATGACAAAGCCATTGCCAAAGGTCAAATTTGAGCATTGCAGAAACCTTATCCATCTGGTGCCAGATTCTATCACAAAATGGGAGAGATGTTAGATAATTGCTTCTTTTGTAACAAAATCTGCCGCGAGATGGCAGCACCAGACATTATTCTGTTTTCCCTGGAACAGAACTCTTTAGAACAATTAGTTTAAAATGTGACTCAAGTGGTAGTAGACAGCAAAATGTTGTCAGGAATTAAAAATCCATTATTATACATTATGATTCCAAAGGAATAATTACTGTTCATCAAGAACTGCTTCAAACTGAAGCTAATATGTTTCAAAGTTATTTTTCTTTATTTGTTGTGTTTCTGTAAATATTGTCAAGACTGTGCATCTGTTCTTTTGTTTTGTGAAATATTCCAAGTATTTGTTCATCATTATTCTACTTTATTTCTTCAAATAAATGTGTGTCAACTAAAAGGTAAAGCTTTTAACTCTTTTTTATTATTGAGGAACTTACTTACTCACGCCTCATGGAATAACATTCCAACAATTTCGTCTTTTCTACAGCTAACAATACCTTATTTTAAAATTTTATATGTTTATTTTGATTACAGTATTCAAGAGATTTGCTTAAATATAAAGATATGAGCAAAATGCGTTTTCGGCGATAGTTATACATTTAAATAAATAAAATTCCATAATTCAAAGTCACGTACAAATCCATACATTTATTAAATATTTACATATACAAAATATTGCACATCAAACAATGCTTATCGAAAATAAGCAATGCAGAGCATTCATACTGTTTCTGTTGCATGAAAAATTATTTGTATCTGCTACTATTTTAAAGCAAGCAGATTAATATACATCAGTAGTATTTTACACGTATCGATTCGAATCATTCTCCTTAGTACATAGAATGATGAATCTCTTCCTTAAAGAACATGAGAAAGAAGCAATGAAATAAATAAAATTTTTATTTATGTTTGAAATCGACACATTTTCTGAATTTTACTTCTGTGAATAGAGCTCAGTGTCATACTCTGTTTTTGTAATATGCATTTTGAAAAAAAATAGGTAGTTTATTGTTCATCTAATATCATATACATCGTCAATGTAATAGAACGCATGTTTCATTAAAATATTAACTAAGAAAAAGCTTTGAATGCATTAAATAAAAATTTATGTTTATGTGAAATTGTATTTGTAAAATTTTTATTAACAAAATTATGGCAATAAATTCCAAACGGTTTTCACAGAATATAAATCTCCATAGAAAGAAAGGTAAGTTTTCAAATATACTTTTTATGTACGTAGACTTGTTAATTTTCGAAAATCTATGCATTTATTGTACATCATCTTATACAATGTTTATATTTTAACGGCTTTACTGTTACTGCTTTAACTTTGACAGATTTTAATTATAATTTGATGCCTATTAACTGAAGGTATTCTGAGTGTTTTAATAGATTTTAATTATATATATCATTACTATTTCAATTTACTTACATTTTTCATCTTCTTGCTAGTCACTTTTATTCATAATTTTGTCATAATTTTTACTTTAATTAGGCGCAGCATGTCCCAAAAGCGACTTTGCGCCATAAAATCTCATTAAATCAACCTACCAATTTTAGGAAACTGGGATACCTGGAACTTTTTGTAAATGCAGCCAGGGTTAGAGATGAAATTTTAGTAACATTACAGCAAATTTTAGTAGACTCGTTTGTTATGCTACAGATTCTGTAGCTTTACAACAACTACTTTAGTAGATTAACATCTTTTTTTTGTACAGTGTGCAGTTAATATTTTAGTAAGCATACAGATTTCTGCAACTTTATATCTGTCGAATTACAGATTTTTTTTTTCTTTTACAGTGTAAGATTTTAAACCTCAAATTTAAGAAAGATTATATCCATATAACGTCAACAGAATTATTTGCAATTAAAAATACTTATTGATCAGTAGATTCTTGTTAAAAAGTAAAGTTCAGAAGCGCATATATTGGTCTAAATAAAACATGTTTCTGAAGATTGTTTATAGAATGTTTCATTTTATAAAAATATCGGATTGACTTAGAATGGGTATTATCTACAGAAACTGCAATTTATAACGATATGAAGATAGATTTTAAATAAAATATGGTAATATTTGTTAAAAACACCACTAAATTCACAAAGGTTGTATGCAAAACCGATTGGTCAGTGAAAGTTTTACATTAATCATTATGATTTGTTTTCAAGATATTTTTGAAAATTTCAAGCGCATCTTGTGTTTTTTGGTTGTCATAGGTGAATCTGTCTTTACATATATATAATTTACTTATTTCTACCCATGTTTTATTCTATAATCATATAATAGACAGGCGAAGGTTAAGAAACTTTCTAAGCATAAATAATACCATAATCAGTTACATATTGATACTTTGTGGGTCCATAACAAAAATAAAAATATAAATTTCATAGTTACATAATTGATAAATGGACTATTTTTACTTTTATATGTTATGTATTATTCTCTAACATGGTGACAGATACGGTATTTAATCCAATAATTGTAAATCTTTAAAATTACACCATTTATTTTTTAAAGTGTAGATTTTATATCTATGGATTTATATTTGTATAACCACATTGAATTTTGAAATTTAATAAGATATTTTACTTTTTATCATTAAGTATATTAGCTTCATAACACATTTAATTTCTAACTCCGCTTTATTTCACTTCTGTTAAATTATCCTGAAATTTTAGATGTCACGATTTTTTAAGTTATTAAAAGTGGAAACACATACAAACATTTTGTCTTTAAAATATATATATATATTTTAAAACTATTACAGAAAGAAATTTACGTAAAAGTTTATAAAAAATTAAATATAGTAGTTTAGTAAGTTTTATTCAAACTATTATTTATGGATTTTTATTTGTGTGTACAAATATATTAAGGTTAATGGATTATTAATATATTAAAAATAAATAAGTCTTGTATATTCTCTCTCCTTTTTCTATACTGTTAAAGCGCAATTGTTTTTTAATATACCATTCATAAGGCCGTGGGGGTTAGCATATATTTTGAATATAAAATATATATAATCCTCGACTTGTCTAAAAATGAGATTCCTTTGATAAATGTGTTATTGTGTACAACTTTGTATAAGAAAAACACTGAAGAATTTTCTTTTCAAGATTGAAAGTAATTCGATAACACCATATTTTACTGAACGTTTGTTATTAAAATAAACAAATATTCATGTAATTTAAATTCTAAAAAATATTCTTTTTAAATGGAGATAAAGCAAATCTAAACATTTTAAATATTTTAAACATTTTATATGTTGGTTTTGCCAAAGCCAAACATACAATTAGATCGTTAATGGTATATTTTTCTGACAATATATATAAATAACTTTTAAATATTTTTTTTTAACAATTTATTATTTTTTTGTACCAATTTGTTCCTATAAAAAATGAATGAACGTGGACTGTTTGTTTTTTTCAACAATTGGTACAAGACAGAAAATGATACCTTGCTGTAATAGTAGTTTCAGGCAATTTTCTTTTTAAATTTCAGCTTAAATGTTAAATTCTACTTAATAATAATTATTTTTACACAGTATACACACAAATTTAAAAGCAATGACTATTGCTTTTTTTTTTTTTTAATTTTCATAGCTCTTTTTAAATAACATTTTAATTTTCTAATCAACGCAATTCCACCGTGTTTACGTGTGATTCTAAAATAAAGCTTTGATATTTTAAACATATTGATTTAATTATTATTCAGTTTTCATTTAAAGTATTTTAATAGCTATATTAATTAAAGAATGTTTTTTTTTAATTTACAAATTATTTACATGTAGACAGTGGAATGGTTTAAAAAAAATACAAAACATTATTCTTTCTGATGAAATTTTAATTTCTAAGCATGAAGAAAAAAATTGCTTATTTTTTTGAAAAATCACTACAATTTCAGATTTATCTTCCTCGTAATTTTTCGTAATCTAAGAAGCTAACAATTTTTGTGCTAATAATTTATTAAACATTAATAATTTTATTTATTAACGAGGATCAAAGAAAGTATTGGTTTGTAACTTTTTTTTCATTTACTTTGTTGAATAATTTTAATAAAAGAAAAATATTGCACATTATTTGAAGAATACAAAATTGAGAAGATACATATTTACTGTCTGGAAAGTTTAAATGATACATATATAAACTTTCATTTAAATATCTAACTTTTAAGTTGTAATATAATCCGAGAAAGTATATTAATAAATAATTCATACAAGGTGATCACTCTCAACGGTAGTCAATGGCTAATTCCTAAACTATTGATCATAAACATACAGTTTTAATTACAAAAGTGTTTTAAATGAGATAAAGAAAAAAATTAAAAAAGATTTGGTTCAATAAAAACATTTCCTAAAAAAACTGTGAAATATAAATTTTTACACGGTCTTTGGTTTAGTAAGTTATATTTAGTATAATTTCATTATTATACTGACAAGTAAAACAATAATAATAATGAAAACCATCCCGTTATTCTACGATCAAAGTTGACCGAGTAATAGCAGTTTAAAGTTGAAGCATATTTTTTTCTACTGATTAGGGGTCGCTTTCAAATTTAATAGAAATATAATTTCAGCAGATACATTAAAAAAAATGATTGAGTAAAGATAGCATTACAATATAAATTTTAAAACTTTAATCCTTCTAACATACGAATGCAAAATATACAATTTGTAATAAACATATAAGGAAGAAAAAAAACAAAAATTTTGTTAAATAGAATGATGAAAATTAACTTCCTACAAAATCGTACATATTTTTAAATGCTATTAGATAACACTAGCTGCAAAAGTTAAGTTACGACATGTTTTTTAGCTTTTGATAATTGAATCTTATGTATTCTGTACCACTGAATCTGAAATTGACCTTCATTCTTTACCAACACGTAAAGATTTTATTAAAATATATTAGATTGCCATCAAATTTACGCCAGAATGTAAAATTTAATCTTGATCAGATATTTGAAAGTGAATTAAAATTAGAATGTAAATTTAGAACTTGAAAAAAATATATACGATCATCGACGTTAAATAAAAAAAAAAAAAAAAACATTATTCTTGTAAAAGGAAATTATGAAAAGAAAGTTTCTCAAATTCTTACAAAATAAAACACAATGTTAAAATCCAAATATTTTAGCCAACCTTTTAATACTTTGCTTTTCAAAGCGCAGATACAGATGGCACAATATTTTGATTACTGTAAGTACTTGGTACATGATCCCTCAAATCATGGTCGAACTCGTTTGTTTTCAATGCAGGAAAGTAGTTCTATAAGTCATACATTTTTAAAGTTTCATAATTTGGTCAATTGTGGTGTTATATGAACGGGACTTTTTTTTCTCTTACACGTTAGTGTATTAGAAAAAAATTGATAAAAATAAATTGTATTACCTGTAAAGAAATTTAAATTTCATGTTTTTTTAAAGAAATTTTTTTATTCATCCAAATTGCTTTTTAAATATTTATTTACCTCATTTAAAACATTTTTATAATTATGTTTTTAACTAACTGATTAGAAATTAGCCATTGGTCACCGTTCAGAGTGGATACCCTCTATATTTAAATATTTCTTATCTTTCTCGAGTTCTTTGTTGATTTTTGTGTATATCTTCCAAAGTTTTCTTAGCTGCTTTTGTGTATCGAAGACCTAGTGTTGTTGGAGAGTCTCTTAAACGAGGTATAAATCCCTGATATCCTGGTATTGGATGACGTTCGTCACTTGTATAAGTTGAAGGTTTTCGATCCTGCAGATAATCGGAGTGCTGCACCCTGTAAGATCTTTCTTCCGACCTATTTTGCTGAAGACGATTGCTTTCAGTGGCATAGGATTGCTTTTCTTCAATGCCATTATCCGAGTCTGAACCAATATCACCGTAATCCTGAATTTGATCTTCGATATCTATTTCATTTTCTTTGGTTGGTTGACTTTCTTGTTGGAGAATTCCTTCACTCTCTTCATTCTTTTCTGAGTGTTTCTGATTTATATCTTCAGAATGTTCCTGGTTTTCTAGTTGTTTTTCAAATTCTTCTTCAGTTTTTTCCTGTGATTTTTGCATTTCAGATTTTCCTTGTTTTTCCATTGTTTTTTCAACACATCTCAAAGCAGCTTTGCTATATCTTACTCCCACAGCGTTTGGGGATCCTCTCAAATGGGGGATAAACCCTTTATAGCCGGGAATAAATGTTTTTGAAGAATCTAGATAAGTGGAGGGAGGTCTTTTATAAATAACTCTCCAGTCTTCTTCGTTTGGTGGAGCTTGTTGCTTTGGCTGAGGTCTATGTCTTGGCGTATGGAGAGGTCTTCTATTCAAAAGTTTTTTTGGTGAATTAGCAAATTCCTCATCATCTTCCTCTTCGATTTTTTTATGTTGTATCTGCTCATGAAGATCATGAAGACTTTTTTCAACAGCTTTTATGTATCTTATTCCTAATGATGAAGTAGATGTACGAACACGGGGAACAAAACCTTGATAACCAGGTATTGGATAATTATTTAAATATGTTGATGGCGGTCTGTTATCAAAGTATGGATCATCTTTACCTTCAGGCTTATTATTAGGCACCTGCTGTAAAGCCGACGTGAACGTATGTCGAGATATAGGTACCACTGCTGCTGATTTCGGATGAAAACTTGTAAGCAGGGCATCAATTTCTTGAGAAAAAGTTTTCCCTGGATTTACATAGTGTCGTCCTGGTAAATGACCTGTAAAAAGGTAAACATATTGTTACGAATTTTGTAAATAGTTAGTGTTTGTACTGTAAAATAATGTAAATAATCTTATTAAGCTCCATTCCTTTACTTATATTAGTTTTTTGTTACATTGTCTCTGTTATCAAGCAAACTTGTCCATTATTTTCAGTGTATGTCTACGGCAGATTGGCGAAATAATGAAGATATCGCCAAGTTGGCGTCACTTTTGGCGACTAATTTTGGTCGCCAAATTTGGCGATATATCGCCAAGTTGGCGACAAACTTGGCGATTGTTGGCGATGGTAACCCTTTCCTCTCTGGTAACCCCCCTTAGATATACTGATACATTGTTTGTTGTTCCGTGGATTTTTTCGAGTAGGTTCTAGAAATTTCTAGCACATGCTCCGAACCTATATAAGAAGAGAAGCGATGCGAGCTGTTGTTATTATTTACCAGTCAGTCATAGAGTGAACTTCTAGGTTTAAGCAAGTTTGCTTGATGTATTGAGTTTTATCTACGTTGTTTTGAATGTGATATAGTGTTGAGACATTGTATAAAGAGTCTCTGCGACCTATATTTGTACTTGTTCGATAGATTTAAACAGTTATTTTGGAATATCTTGTAATATTTGTGAGTTTCGAAGACTCTGTTGTTCAGAAGTTCTGTAAATAAATTATTTTCTACTTTTCTATAAGCAAGAGTTTGAAGTTGTCTAACCATAAGATCAAAAGAACCCAATATACGCTGCAACATTTGGTGTCAGGAGTCGGGATCTTATGGCGAAAACAAGAACTATGGACGGACAACTAAAAGAACTGTTAGAAGCTATTAACGGATTAAGAACAGAGTTGACCAATAAAATTGATAAAGGCCAAGAAGAGTTGGCGGATAAAATGAATAAAGGCCAAGAACAGTTGGCGGATAAAATGAATAAAGGCCAAGAAGAAATGAAGAAAACTTTAGAAGAAAAGTTCTCGTCGGTAGAGAGACGAATAGAGGAAGTAGAAGAGAAAATTCAGAAAGAAGTTAGTAATGTAGAAGAGAAAATGGAAAGGAAAATAGAGGAAGTAGAAGAGAAAATTCAGAATAATGTTAGAAATGTTGAAGAGAAAATGGAAGGAAAAATAGTTGAAATAGATGAAAAGCTAAATAAAAGAGTACAAGATCTCGAGAAGAAGCTTTCAGCGTCCAGTGGTAATTATGAAGAATTTAGGAATCCGCCTGCTTCTCCCGTGCACATCAAGCTGTCGACATATGACGGAAAGAGTTCCTGGCAAGTTTACAAGACCCAATTCACCATTGTAGCCGAAGCGAACAAATGGAGTGACGAGGTGAAAGCTTGTCAACTGGCAGCATCTTTAAGAGGAGAAGCCGCCGACGTGCTGCAAACATTGCCCGATATGACGCAACTCAATTTTGAGACTCTAAGTTGTGCACTTGAAATGAGATTCGGCGAAAAATTCTTCAAGGATTATACGAGAATACAAATGAAGAGCCGCCATCAAAAATCGAGTGAAACCCTTCAAGAGTTTGCCTCGGAAATTGAACGGCTTTCAAATTTAGCATTCATTGACTGTCCAACAAATGTACGGGAAATGCTGTCACTGCAATATTTTGTAGACGGAATAAAAGATCCAGAAGTGCAGAGAGCGGTACGAATGGCAGATGTACAGGATTTAAAGGCTGCACTACTATATGCCTTAAAGTTGGAAGCAGCTACACAAGCCAGCCGAAGAGATCGTCATTCAGTCCGAGGGGCAACGGTGAAAAAAAGCTCAGACACTGAGAACGACGTCTTGAAAGAAATTAGGAAAATAAATCAAGAAATTGAAGCTTTAAAATACGGAAGAACAAGTTCAAGAAGACAGAATCTCACGTGCTGGGGATGCGGTGATACAGGACATCTCCGAAGAAATTGCCCCAAAATCCACGAACGTGAGATAAATTCAAACAGTCAGCAGGGAAACTAAATTTTGGCCATCTCGCGGGGCGGAGGTTGCCAGAGAATGAAAAGCCCCACCTGAAGATCCTCCAGATATCAAAAATAAGCGGCGGTGATAACGAATTATATGTGATAGGCTTTATTAACGGAATTCAGTGCCGTATGATTGTCGATACAGGAGCCAATGTGACAATAATAAGAGAAGATTTGGCTCGAAAATTGAAATGTAAACTCATCTGGACTCCACCATGCGTTACCCTGCAAACTGTGACGGGCGACAAGATTGGCATATATGGAAAGGCCAATTTAACCATACACTTTGGAGGAACGAAATATTACCATACGGCATATGTGGCTGACATAACAGATCCTTGCTTAATCGGGCTAGATTTTCTGAAGAAGTTTGGCTTCAAGCTTGATTTCAAAAATAACAAAATGCTCTCAAAATTTGAAGAAATAAGTCTTTTTGGATTAAATAATGAAATTGAATGTAAACAAACAGTAATAGCCAAAGAAGACATCAATCTAGATCCAAGAACAGAATTTTTAGTTCCAGCTGAAATTAAAAATGAAACTAATTACCGATTTGGCCATATAGATTATCCAGTAGACAATAGTACACAAGCAGGAGTATTGGTGGCTTCTTCTGTGGTAGACCTCTCGAAAAAGACCATTCCAGTCAGAATTGCTAACATCAGTGATAAGACGAGGACTATCAAGAAAGGAGAGGTGATAGCGTCATGTGCTCCTGTGACGTGCATAAGTCAAAATTCCAGTCACTCTGAGAAATCTTCAGATAATTTAGTCAAGGATTTGTTACAAAATACAGACTTAAATCCAAAACAGTTGGAAGCTGCGGAAAATTTAATTAGAGAATTCCAAAGTTTATTTTCCCAAACATCTGAAGACTTTGGACGAACTAAAATGGCACAACACCGAATTGACACGGGAGATCACTCTCCTATTAAACAGCACCCTAGACGATTACCTTTTGCCAAGCAAGAAGAGGTGCAGAATTTAATTAAAGATATGGAAGAAAATGACGTCATCGAACCATCAACAAGTCCATGGGCGTCTCCCATTGTATTAGTAAGAAAGAAGGATGGTTCTACAAGATTTTGTGTAGACTACCGCCGACTGAATGACGTCACCAAAAAGGATAGTTACCCTCTGCCAAGGATTGACGACACTCTTGACACACTTGCGGGCAACACTTGGTTCTCGACTTTAGACTTGAAGAGTGGTTACTGGCAGGTAGAGATCCATCCCGACGACCGCGAGAAGACTGCCTTTACAACGGGACAAGGATTATGGCAGTTCAAGGTAATGCCTTTTGGTCTATGTAACGCACCTGCAACTTTTGAACGCCTTATGGAAACGGTTCTTCGGGGACTGTCATATGAGGCATGTCTTGTTTATTTAGACGATATCATAATCATAGGAAAATCTTTTGATGAACATGTGAACAACCTCAGGCGGGTGCTACAAAAATTAAAGGAAGCTAATTTGAAGTTAAGCCCTTCGAAGTGCAGTTTGTTTCGTAATGAAGTCGCCTACCTTGGACACATCATTTCGGCGGAAGGAGTTAGGACTGATCCGGAGAAGATATCGGCCGTGAAAAATTGGAGTCATCCAGCAGATGTTCACCAGCTTCGAAGTTTTCTAGGATTATGCACCTATTACAGAAAATTCGTCAAAGGCTTCTCGATGATTGCAAGACCACTTCATAAATTAACAGAAGCCAATCAAAAATTTATGTGGACACAGGAATGTGACTCTGCTTTCGAAAAGCTTAAGGAGGCCTTAACATCCACTCCAATTCTGTCATATCCTCAAATCGATAAACAGTTTATACTTGATACGGATGCAAGTAACGAAAGCATTGGCGCTGTACTGTCCCAGATTATCGACGGCCAGGAGCGTGTTATCGCCTATTTCAGCAAGTGCTTATCAAAGGCAGAGCGAAACTACTGCGTAACAAGAAAAGAGCTTCTTGCTGTAGTGAAAGCCATAGACCATTTTCATCACTATCTTTACGGTCGAAAATTCCTGATCCGAACTGATCATGCTTCTCTAACTTGGCTATTGAATTTTAAGAACCCTGAAGGCCAGATAGCCAGGTGGATACAAAAGCTTCAAGAGTACGATATGGAGATACGCCATCGAAAAGGCTCATCACATGGAAATGCAGATGCTCTCTCAAGAAGACCCTGCTCAGAGAATTGTAGATACTGCGACCGGGTTGAGAAGAAATTTAATGCCAAAGGTCCTATAGTAAGACAAGTTACAACTGGGTCTACATCATCGCAAGATCCGTGGAGTGACGAGAGCCTGCGTAAAGATCAACTTGCTGATCCTGAAATTAAGCCCATTCTAGAGCTGAAAGAGGAGTCCAACAGGAAGCCCAGCTGGCAAGACATGGCCCATTACCATCCTACGACTAAACGTTATTGGGCTCTCTGGGATTCCTTACATTTGAAGAACGGCATCTTGTACCGAAAATGGGAGTCTGACGATGGAAAGACATGTAGATGGCAACTACTACTCCCTAAGTCGAGAATTTCTATGGTCCTTCAAGAACTGCATGGTAGTCCCACAGGAGGTCATTTTGGTGTAATGAAGACCCTGCAAAAGGTTCGAGAGCGTTTCTACTGGAATAATGTTCGCAGTGATGTAGAGAAGTGGTGTCGAACTTGTGACACCTGTGTAGCACGTAAAGGTCCAAAGAGGCGCACCCGTGGGCGACTGCAGCGTTATAATGTAGGAGCTCCTTTCGAACGAATTGCACTAGACATCCTGGGTCCTCTTCCTAGAACATCTGATGGCAATAAGTACATCCTCGTTGTCATGGACTACTTCACTAAGTGGCCTGAAGCCTACGCCATTCCTAATCAAGAGGCGGTAACAGTAGCAGACATACTAGTTCAACACTGGGTTTCCAGATATGGAGTTCCTCTTCAAATCCATTCCGATCAAGGAAGAAACTTCGATTCGACTGTGTTTAAGGAAATGTGTGGATTACTCGGCATGGACAAAACTCGAACTACACCCCTACATCCTCAATCGGACGGCATGGTGGAGCGTTTCAATCGTACCATCCTAAATAGCCTCTCTCTCCTGGTGTCTAGAGACCAACAGGACTGGGACAAGAAATTGCCTCTTTTCCTGCTTGCCTACAGGAGTGCCACTCATGAGGCCACTAGTTACTCCCCTTCTCAAATGCTCTTTGGTCGTGATCTTCGTCTGCCTGCTGATCTTTTGTTTGGCCGTCCTCCTGATGCTCCTTCATCGCCTGAGGAATATGTCGATAAACTCCAGGCGCGGATTGAGGAGATTCATCGTCTAGCGAGGAACCGAATCGGACTGGCAACGGAAAAGATGAAGACACGGTACGACACAAAGGCAACAGGACATGAGTTCAACGAAGGTGACAAAGTTTGGTTGTGGAATCCGATACGTCGTAAGGGACTTTCGCCAAAATTACAAAGAAACTGGGACGGTCCTTACATAGTCGTCAACAGGCTGAATGACGTCGTCGTACGCATACGAAAATCGCCACACGCCAAACCCAAGGTCGTACACTATAACCGGCTAGCCCCTTATTTTGGCCAAAGTGATTAGAAATTCAAAACTAGAATTTTAGACCATGGTCATGAAAGTCACTTTTTGTAAATATGTAAATAGTAATTAGTTCTTATTTATGTAAATTTTTTTATTATTGTTATTATTTATTTATTTATTTATTTGTTTATTTATTTTAAGTGTTCTCCTCTAACTCAAGGATTGCACTGCCCGGGACGTGCAGTCTTTGAGGAGGGGGTAGTGTTACGAATTTTGTAAATAGTTAGTGTTTGTACTGTAAAATAATGTAAATAATCTTATTAAGCTCCATTCCTTTACTTATATTAGTTTTTTGTTACATTGTCTCTGCTCTGTTATCAAGCAAACTTGTCCATTATTTTCAGTGTATGTCTACGGCAGATTGGCGAAATAATGAAGATATCGCCAAGTTGGCGTCACTTTTGGCGACTAATTTTGGTCGCCAAATTTGGCGATATATCGCCAAGTTGGCGACAAACTTGGCGATTGTTGGCGATGGTAACCCTTTCCTCTCTGGTAACCCCCCTTAGATATACTGATACATTGTTTGTTGTTCCGTGGATTTTTTCGAGTAGGTTCTAGAAATTTCTAGCACATGCTCCGAACCTATATAAGAAGAGAAGCGATGCGAGCTGTTGTTATTATTTACCAGTCAGTCATAGAGTGAACTTCTAGGTTTAAGCAAGTTTGCTTGATGTATTGAGTTTTATCTACGTTGTTTTGAATGTGATATAGTGTTGAGACATTGTATAAAGAGTCTCTGCGACCTATATTTGTACTTGTTCGATAGATTTAAACAGTTATTTTGGAATATCTTGTAATATTTGTGAGTTTCGAAGACTCTGTTGTTCAGAAGTTCTGTAAATAAATTATTTTCTACTTTTCTATAAGCAAGAGTTTGAAGTTGTCTAACCATAAGATCAAAAGAACCCAATATACGCTGCAACAATATTTTTATATAATAAAATATAAATGTCATCTTTCTTCAATTATTGCTACACAATTTACATAAAATTAACAATAAGACAAAAGCATTCATAGTATAAAACAGGAAATATTTCATTTGAAAAAAAAGAAGAAAATGAAATTGAATAATAACAAATAAAGGTTATCTCCATATAGGGTTACGTAGGGCAACTGCACCATGATTTTATAATGCGGCAATGGAGATTCTGGCAATTTAGATTTCAAAAGCTAATGTTCATTTGAATTACATTTTTGATCTCTGTAAATATGTTCCGTTAGGTTCATTTAATCAGACAGAAAATAAAAAATATGAGATTTTAATGTCTGAAAATGAAAAATATGTTTTTAACTTTTCTATCTTTCTGGATCCAGTTCGCCCCTTTAAAAAATTGAAAACATTAAATCATGTAGATTACACATTAACTAAAGAGCGTTCTAAAGGAAAGCTTTGCTGTCCAAGTGTCTAAAAAATACCAAATGTTAAATTATTAGATTTATGTATACTAAACGCATAGGTATACTTGTATAGTAGTACTTGTTGTGTACTTCGGTTTTGTTAATAAGAAATAAATTTGCATGGATGCTTTAAGGAAAGAAATAAGATAAATCTGTGATCAAACGGCTATGTAAGTACCTCATTCTCTTTTTTATTTACCCCAATTGAAGTGCGATATGTCCAATAAACCTGTGGAGAATGTAATTATGTTTTTATATAGAACAGAATAATTTTTTATTGGTTTCAATAATTTTCTAATAATGTTACTTTGTATTTTGTACACCTCTTCATTTGTACTGTAAAATTTCAAAGCTTGGTTTCGCTTAAGAAATTTAATTTGATACCGACAGTTTGTTTGTTAAAAATTTTATTATGTAATTTTAATATTACTTAATTTTATTTATTGTAAGCAAAAAAACAACAACAACAAAAAAAAAAGATAAATTAATTTCTTGTAGTAAGAGAAACTAAAAAAAACTATTTATCTATAACTATTGGTACCTATGTTACATGTCCCAGTTACCCTAGTCATGAAAAATCGGTGGGGTAACTGGGACACCGGCCTTACATTTGAAACATGAAATAAACATGTATAGATACCTAATAATATTTATGCAGTTTTAGGTCTAATGTTAAAAAATGATTGCTTAATAAAAGTAATTACACTATTTAAAAAAAGCCGGTGAAGTTCAACAAAACTGACGTTGTTTTTAAAAAAAGAAACCGAAATTTTCGACAACTTATCGCAGCAAAGACAAAATTTGACACACGTTATTTTAAGAAGTAGATATTAGGAAGCATTGTTCACAAAAGCTAAAACTTAAAAGGCATCGACAATTTTTTATAAAACAGCCAATGGCCCAGTTACCTCGTGGTTCCAGTTGCCCCAGCTAACCTTATAAAATGTTAGTACCTTAAATATATTTTTTTGTTAAATTTAGCCATATTAAACTAAATTACTAGTATGTTCGTATATTTTTTTTGTTTATAACAGGTGGCTATTCTGTTCAAAAATATACTTTTTAACTTCTGTAAATTATGCGCCTTACATATAAATAAGTAATGAACAAAGTTCAGATTTTCTATTTTTAATAAATTCTAGGATTGAAAATTTATTATATTTAAGCACTCGGAAGAATATCTGAATAAAATAAATGATAATACTACTTTGCATCAAAAATGTTAAATCTAGATTGACTTTACAACTTTTAGAGTAAATAATTACTAGCTTAAAATGTATATATATTTTAGGTTTGCGAAGTGAGATGAAATATTTATTTAACCAGAACTACGTTAAAACGAGTGTGCGTGTTTCTTCTTACTAAAAGATTGACGAGAATATTTTTAAGTGGGTACATATGAACGTGACCGGATTGCAGAAATGTATTGACAAAAATAACTGCAGCACAGTTTATGGTTTATCTGCCTCATAATCATCTGACTTTATGGGTTAGGTGGGGCTTGTTGTGCTTAAACCATGTGGTAGGCTTCCTCTCCTAGCTTAAACTGACTTTATGGGTCACTTTAGTGTTTAAAAGTAATTTTAAATTATAACATATGCAAATGTTCAAGTGGGTGATAAAAGTCCGGGCAAGGACTTTTGGGACAGATGTAAATTTTTCATCCATTTGGAAAACTTACATCTGTTATAATTCATTTACCGATTGAATAATCGTGTTATAAATAAATCTAATTTTAAATTAATCTCAAGTTTAGTGTTTTTATAAAGTCAGATTTTATACGACTTACACTACTAAAATTCATTCGCCTTTTTTGAAAAAAAAAAAAAATTGTTTTAAAAGGCTGAGTTTATTTTTTATTCAATGAATTAGAAGGAATGAAAAAGTTTTACACCAAAAAATGACATTTTGAAATTTTATTTATATTTTATAGCCCACCTAAAATAACGATTATACTCGACATATGTTGTAAAATTTCATGTCTACCATCTCAGTTCTAGATTGATAGCACAGTATTTAAGATAAGTAATTCTTAATTTAAAATATTTACACTTTTGACGATTTAATGATTGAATAAATATTTATTGTACTGAACTGCAAGAGTCAATAATAGTGTTATTAAGAGTTTTTATGTCATTTCTTAATAGAATATTGTTAGGAGTTTTATCAGAGGGTTAATCAGGACGTGAATGGATAACAAAACTTTATTCATAAAAATACTTCACATTTAAATCATTCTACTTTAATTTGTCCAATGATCATCTACAATTTTGTGTCCCTCTGATATTTAAAAATTATTTAAAATTTTTTATTAGTTATTTTTATTTAATATTTATTTTTCACATTTGAATAAATTTTAGCGTGCAGACATCAATTTTTCAAATTATGAGGAATAACAGTTTTTTAAACCAAAAAATGATATAAAGTGTTTGTTTTACTGTTAAGTTTTTAACCATTCTTTTTGGTATTTCTTTACCCCTTACATTTTATACCCTATCGAAATTTTAAACTAATAAGCTCTAGGGATATTAACACGCAAGCACCTTACGTCCTATAAATAGGACAGATTTATCCTGTCTCGGTATAATCTTTTTTTGAGCATGTGTATGTATCCCAGGTATCCTATTTTTCATTCCGCTGGAAACTGGTAGAATAGTTGTTTCATCTGCTGTTAGAGCATTAACAATGCAAATTTCTATTCTTTGTGAGAAAAAGAGTAAATTTTTAGATTCTCCCTGCGAGGGTGCTACACTTGGTGAGAGCAGAAAGACGACATCCATCTTCTCTCGTAGTACATCATTTTGCGCTGGATCGGAAAACGAAGAGAAAAAAAAAACTCTTTGGAAATGCACTCGCTTAGATTTTTTTAATGGTTTTTAAGAGTTTTTTCTATGTTCTACGAGACTAAAATTCAGAAATCTTTATTTCTTATCATACATCTGTACTAATAAAAGGAAAGATCGCCCTGTTTGTCTTTTGGCAATGGCTAGGAAACTACTGCGAGCAGAAGTCTGAAACGTTTTATGAGGATTGTATTTATTTTTTCAAATGCAGGGTCTGATGCATCTGTGGTTCGAGTTTTTTACTTTTATAATTTGCCGAGATATTAATTAAAAATTCATAAAATCTTGATCTTTTTTGTAAATAGGTGGGCGCTCGCGCATACTCAGTCCCTCCTTTTTCGAATACGTTAGAAGAGACGAATCAAATAATGTTTTTTAACTGTTTGTCTTAAAGCATTACAGCCAAACTTTTCGGAATACGGGAAAAGGGAAGACGCATTCTTAAGTTTTAACCATCGCAAAACTCCAAACAGTTTTTTTAGAACATCTAGGCAGAGCGAAATTTACAGCACCTACAAAAATTTCGAAACGTTTGATGAGTAGAAATGTTTTTAAAGAAATGTGAGAAATCTTCCATGGAAACACTAAAAGATGGGTTGTTTCAGCGCAACTTCTTCCGATTTTGACTTATGTTTTAACTACTAAGTATACATATTTATTAAAGAAATTTTAAAGAGGTACAATTTATTAAAATTTCAGAGAGTTTGGGCGAATTTTTATGTATTTTTGGTTTATGTTAAAGAGTCTAACTTTGAAAAAAGAAGGAAAGGGAGAAGAAAACGTATTTCTTTATTTTTTAGTAGATTATCCTACTAATTTAGAATTAATTGAAAACCTTTTATCCAACAGGGCTATTAATTTTTTAGAGCTAAAAATTATACCCAAAGAAAAGAAAACAATAACTCATCTATATGACGAACGTAAAAAAATTATTATAGTTAATACATTTCCACATTTTACATTATATCTTCAAATTCAATATATCGTAATATACTATTCCTTCACATACACTGCTGTGCAAAATTTAAGGACGGAGTCCCAAAATACCAATTGACCCCACCAGTGGCCGAGAGGTACGAACCTCTCAACTGGTAGACGGCAGGTGCTGGGTTCGAACCAATCGCTGCTGTCGGCCTAACCGTTCGGAGTTTTCGTGGTTTTCTTCGATCCTTGCGTAAATACGGGTTAGGTTCCCTTAGAAAGACCCCCACGAAGGGCACACCCCCCTGGTCCTATATCCCTAGCGTAGATAATCGGACGACAAAAATAAACCAAACCAAACCAAAATGCCAATTTTCAAGGGATTTTCAAGCGATAATTTTCACGCAAATATTCAAAAGGAAGTAATATAATTTGAATAACTACTATCCCTGCATAAGAGCTAGTCTATATAATCTCTCATTCAGGTCACACATGGTCACAAGAGTCACAGTAACTACGGTGAAACAAAAAAATAGGAAATTTCATACGTCTCTTTTATGAGTCTCAAATGACTACTATATGTGACTCCACTGTTAGGTCACTGCGACTGCTGCAAAATCCGGAAGAAGTCTTTTATTTGCATATTATAAGGTGAAAAATGATGAATTAAAATATTATAAATCGGCCTCGAGTTAATTTTTTATGGAAGTTTCGCTCGTGGCATTTCTTCAAATCTGTTTACACTGGAGCTTTCCATAATAAAAAAATGCATAAAAGAAATATTAACAGTTTTCTTTTTCAATGACTGTGCTAGATGAATTATTTTTTGATGCTACCTTCTTTTCAGATGTTATCATGGGCTAAATAATATGATTCAATATTTCATAAAATTTGAATTTTTTACTTCGTGAAGATTTTTTTGGAATGCATTTTTATAAACTTTCGCACATGCTAAATATTCCGTCCGTTCCGTACGTAAACGTACTATTTCATATGCAGAGTGATTCTAAATTCATGATACAAATTTTAAGGATTGATACAGGACACTGCTAAAGTTATTTATTGTATAAGAATATATGGGCGCGAGTGACCCGTTGAGATACATACATGTGGGCCATTTTGGCCCTTTTTTAATTTCAAAATTTCTCTTTTAAACCAGGAAAATTCCTATAGTACTCTTTTCTTCATTTAAGACAGATATATCATGCTTAAATGAAGAAAAAAATCTTCTTTGAAAATCTCCGGTATGAAATCGAAACTTTTGAATTAAAGAAACGCAAATCTGTTAAATACAGAAAATATATGAATATGCGTTTTTTTAATGAAAAATTTCGATTTTATACAAGAAATTTTCAAACAATGATTTTTTCTCTATGTAATCATGAAATATCTGTCTTAAAAAAATAAAAGAAGAGTACTCAAATGTATATAATGGAATTTTCTGGTATAAATGGGAAATTTTAACATAAAAAAGGGCCAAATTGGTCTCCTAGTATTTGTATATTAATTAGTTAAAAAAAATAACGGTTAAAAATAGTTGTTTGTTACTCTAAAATTTAAAGCGCCCTCTAACGAAATTTTATGAAATTTATTTTTAAATTTATCTTCAAGAAAATACTAACATAAAAAATAGTTTTAGCGAAAACCGCAAACGAATCGATCAATTTTTCCGTTTTTTATAATCATATGAAATTCAAACCTCCCCCCCCCCCTTGAACACAGTTCAGTTTGCGCTACTTAACCACTCTCAAAGATTCAGATTTTGAGCTCAAAATTTAAATTTATGTCTAAGCTTCTAAAAAATTTTAATGAGATGCAAAAAATAACCGTAAAAAATAGTTGTTCGTTACTCCAAAGTCTAAAGCGCCCTCTATCAGCGTTTTTGGAAATTTATCTTTAAAATTTATTTTTAAGAAAATACTGATTTAAAGAATAGTTTAGCGGAAACCGCAAACGAATCGACCAATTTTTCTGTTTTTTATAATCATTTGAAACTTGAACCTCTGAATACAGTTCAGTTTGCACTACTTAACCAATTCAGTCCCAGTAACCATCAATCAATGCACTACTTAACACTATTCAGATTTTGAGCTCAAAATTTAAGTCTAGGCTTCCGAAAACATTTAATGAGATGCAAAAAGCAACTGCAAAAAATAGTTGTTCGTTGCTTAAAGTCTAAAGCGCCCTCTATCGGCATCTTTGGAATTTATAATTTATTTTCAAAAAAATAATGACATAAAGAATAGTTTTAGTGAAATCCGGAAATCAATCGACCATTTTTTCCGATTTTTTACATTTATTTGAAAATTTGGACCCTAAACTTTAATGGCCCCTATCGCCTTTCGCAAAACGTTTGGGACCCTTAGTTTCCCATTTAATATTGTTTGTCTTGATGTTTACTATCACCCCTTAAAGTTTTGCCCAAGAGTTTAGATACACCCTGTATATGAAATTATATACAGAATCAAGCCTTTGCGTTGGGTACATGGCTGTCTATAGATGATAATTTCTGGAAATGTGATTTTAATAGTTTAAAGAGAGTTTCAGTTTGAGTTAAACTTTAGCTAAATAATAACGTGTAGTAAAGGTACTAAGTAAATTAAAGGGCTGAACAAAAGTATTCAAATATATTTCCATCTATTAGTATAAATTGCTGAAAGAGAAATTTCAACCTGTTATGCATTTTCTTGCTCATTATATAGTAGGGGAAAGTGGAGCAAAATTGGGTACTATAAATGTTTGTTGTTCTCAAATGCAATCAAAGAAAAATACAAACTCCCAACACCATCTATACTAATAAAATCCGTGCGCCTCTGTCTGTCTGTCTGCTTGAAGCCGATTACAGTTCGCAACGCGGGCGAGTTGGAAGTCGCGAGAGGTGTCTTTCGATTCGGAAAATTTCGGGAAAGTCATTTCGGGCATTTTCGAGACCGTGGGACCAAAATTGAAAAAGTTATGAATTAAAAACCAGTCGGGAATCGGAACGGAAAACGTCTAATTTCCCAAACAGAGCTCAAACGGAGCTCTGAGGCAGAACACTACGCCACCTTGCGGTGAAGAACCTGAACTTTTCCCCTTTGGCTAAAAGAAGAAGCAGCCGAAAACCTCTTTTTTCTCCCGGGAAAACGACTTTTTCTTTCGTTTCGGTTCTTTGAAAAAGAACTTCGTAAAAAATGTTAAACACGGTTTATTTTCATACTTTTTCTTTTTGGTAGCATACACGAATATTGTGTAACCTAAGATTTACGCGATTAATACTAATTTTTGTTACTACAAACGGAAAACGAGCTGCCAAAATTATTTGTTAGTTATGTTGTTTGTGATATTAATGAAATTACTTATTTTTTTTAATAGCAATCTTTTGCAGTTTTTAATACCGACACTTTTTTTGCGCGTTTTTTCTTAAACCATCATACAGACAGTTTTTAAAGTAGATAAAACTGATTACATATTCAGAATCTGCGTAAAAGTCTGCTTCTGATTAACCAAAAAATACGAGAAAATGTCTTATGGGCGCGCAGCGCCAACCGTGCAAAACCAAATATTTTTAACGGGACGATGGCGACCATGGCGCGTAGCGCCGGTGGGTGGTAGGCCGGTGGGCGCTGTGCGAAATCACATATTTTTAACGTGATAATGGGCGCATAACAACCATAGCTCTTTAATTTACTTTTTTTTGTGCTGAGGATTCGGACACCAAGACTTGCTTATTAAATGAATTTTTTTGTTTATTATATATTGCTTAATACCGAGGTTCGTTTGGAAAAAGTGGCCCAGCTAGCGGACGTAGCTCACTAGTTTTTAATATTAAGTGAATCTTTTTCTATAATACAGGGATGAGAGTGAGAAAAAAACAAAAAAGAGGAAATTACGCGTGAGGTAAAAATTGAGCAAAAACGTTGAAATAACGCGTGAGGTAAAAAATGAGAAAAAAAGTTGATATAACGCGCAAAGTACATACAGAACAAAATAATTTAGACCGATGTGTGTTAAAAAAGTTAAAGTAAAAATGGTACATTAAATATAGATAGTCATTATTTGAATTGAATCACCCACACACATATAATACTAAAAATACATTAAAATAAAATAAGAACACAAATATAAGAATGGATAATGAAATTTTATTCCATAATTTTGATATATAAAATATATCAATATGAAAAATTTTCAAAAATGCACAATTATTCTTTAAAACTTTTATAAGCAAATTCATTTAAAATAACAAACCTTTAAAATAATAACCTTCAAAATAACTTATGGCACAGTCATAAAACTCCAAATTTGGCTCTCCAAACAACTTAAACTCCAAATTCTATTTTATTAGATAAATTTACAGTCTCGGTTATTACATTTTTGACAAATTACGAATTTACGCTGTTTAATATTATAGGTGAAAACTAAGAAACTGAGCAGTAGAGTCAATTTTATTAGAATAGCCGATTTTAAAGTTAGTGGTGATTATAATAATTCAAACTTTCTTGACAGTAAGGCTATATATATATATATAATCGTTGTATATAAACTTTTTATAACCCCTCCCCGAAAAAAAGGAAAAAAATAATCAGCAAAATGTTATTTGGATTTTATTTAATAAGTATGTAAATATGTTATTAATACACTATACACAGGGGGGGTCGTGAGTCCCCCCCCTCCAGCGACCTTCGGACAAAATCGGCGTTTTCCCGCTATCTTCAGACGAAATCAGCAATATTTTAGCAAAATCGGCGAATTATTACGATATTTTGCCGAAATCGGCGGTTTTCCCGCGATCTTTTGACGAAATCAGCGTTTTCCCATGTTTTTTAAATTGAAATCATCGTTTTTTCGACGATTTTTAGACAAAATTTGTATTTTTACGCGATTTTTTCTCGAAAACTGCATTTTATTCACGCTATCTTTTTTCCGTGATCTTTTTATGAAAACGGCGTATTTTTCAAATGTTCTTTTGACAAAATATTTTTAAGCGATCTTTTATCGAAAACAGCGTTTTTTCCCGCGATCTTTTAACGAAATCGGCGTTATATCCGCAATCTTTAGATGAAATCGGCGTTTTCCCGCGGTCTTAAGAAGAAATAAGCGTTTTATTTGCGATATTTGGTGAAAATGCCATTTTTTCCGCAATCCGCACAGGAAATTCGCATTTTTTATCGATCTTTTGACAAAGTTCGTTTACAAAAACATTGAGGAAATCATCGTTTTTCGACGAAATATATGCTATTTCGGCGATCATTTCACGAAATTTGCATTTCTACGTAATTGTTTTTTCCGCGCGCAAAACCGTACAAATTGGCAACTATGCGGAACTGATAACCCAATTTCAAAGTTTCGGAAGAAGATGCCTTAAATTTTCGGACAAGAATTACCCCTGGTTTTAGACGGCAGATCAGTTTGGCTACGCGGATATTAAAATATCCCTAATATCAGTGCTTAAATCTTGAACAATTTTATGACAAAATAAGATTTTAATCTTACAAATCATATTTTACATAACTTTTTTTATTATTTTTTACGACATAAATGTTGCGCCGCGCGTACATTACATAAGCCTAACATGTTTCCGCTCAACAACTGGAATTTTTTATCCTATTGGCCGCAGTTTCGAAATACGTCATTTTACTTACCCTATCATTGAAGGCAACCAAGAAGATGCCATAACGAAAGTTCACTTGCCTGTTTGATCGCCATTTTTGACCAATTTCGTCATGGTAAAAAATGGCGGCGCGGCCGAAAAAAATAAGAAAGATCGTGGAAATCCGCGTGTTTTGAAAATAAATAAAAAAGCGGAAATCGGCAGATTATGAAAATAAGCAAAACGCGGAAATCCGCGTTTCCGCGGAAAATTGGCATGCCTAATAATAACACTTTTTTTCAATAAAAAATACAATTTATTATATAAAAAATAGTTTTTTTTTTCAGAAATATTTTAAAGCTTTTGGAAGATTCATTTTATTCAAAAATATTCTTGTTATAAAAACAAAACGAAATCCACATGTGTTGTTCCATGTGCCAAAAATTAATCTGTAGCAAATTTTCTACATTTTTCTTATAGGTCACTCAGGATTAGAAAGTAATCACTCCTACGCTGCTTGTTTGTAGTATGCGTTCAAAGGTACCATAAATGACACTTTAAGGGGGTTAACAGTACTTAATAATATTAAATTGTAATTTAAATTTCTATGATACATTATTAACTATACTAAAACTTCATTTCATGGGTATAAAGCAAAACTGGACGTATGCGGAATCGACCCTCTCTTAAGTACCCGGTTTTACCCTAACACCACAAAAATTTAAAAAACATGGAATCCCAACTGTCAATCCTATGCCAAAAAAGGTAAAGCTGTTAAAATGCTAACTATAAAGCAAACCATTATACGTAGTAAGAGCCAGTATTTAACATGCTGACAAATAGTTAACATATGAGTAAAACCTAGAATCAAACAAAACAATTTTAAAGAGAAAATCAAACACCACATAAAAAATAACCACATAAAGCAGCGTTTCGCTCAATTCCAAATGCGGGAATGAATTTCCACAAGCAATTCCTCACGTTGGCCGACAGATAAAAGTTTATATCAAGGAGGAATCTATGCTATGAGGTTTTACCCTGTGTTATCCGGTTTTGTACAAGTATCCCCTATATGTATAAATCAACCTACAAATAAGATATAGGGCTTTTCAAAAGGATTGGAATACATATTTGGCTATGGATGGTAGTTGCTGAAATCAGCTTTTCAAACACTTTATCTGTTTTCTAAAATGTTTATTTGCTTTTCTTATTTTTCTAAATAACGAAGTTTTTTTTAACTATTTCAGATGTGATAGAAAGTGTTTTAGAATCTGAGTTTGATTTTTCTTTTTGGAATGGACTTGTTTTGTAAGTGGTCCTGTTACATTATTATCATGATTCACTAACAATGTATGCCTGTCTGTTATTTCCTTCTTCTTTTTTCATTTTATAAGCCTTCACTTTCGTAAAAAAATATAAATTGTTTGGAAATTTTTCAAATTATATTAAAGTACACTCTGCTATGGTTAGCTAGAGCTAGTTAGAAGCACAGATACGGGAACAAAATTAAGTGTGCTAGAGCAACATTCGGATTTTCTCGATGACGACTGAATGTGGCGAAATAATTCGAACAGTCAAAAACAAAGATATCCCTTCTATCGGAATAAAGCTTTTTCATTAATTTAGGTAAGCGAATTTTCGAGCACATTAACCAAACTTTGTTGTAATTCATTGTAATGAGAAAACAGAAAAACATATAATGTATTTTAATCTCACCTGTATATCCTGGTATAGTTTTTAAAGGAGAAAAATCAGCAGGCGACCACTGAGTTCCAGCACTAAATTTCTTTTTTCTGTGGGCTTCTTGGGGACTCCATTGGGTTGCAGCACTTCGTAACCCTTCTCTCTCCTCATCTTTTCCCCAACCTTCCTCAATCGTGCACTGAATAGAGGCATTTTTTAGAGGCTGTTGAGGCACCGATTCTACTGTTTCCATTCCATGTTGCTGTGTTTGTAGTTTAGCTTCTCCATCTGTCCACTGAACTTTACGTTGCTGTACTTGCGGTTCTTCAACTTTTGAAAATTTTTGATGTACACTATTACGTTCAATACAACTTTCAGATTTGACTTCTCGAAAGGATGGTTGATAAGGTGTTAATTTTCTGACTTTTTCTTCTTTCTTTATGTTTGGATGCTGTGACTTCTGAAAAATAGAACTTAAATTTAAAATCGAAAAAAAAAACGCATTTCTAGGATAAAACATTGTATTATTTTAAAAAAATAAGCATTATCATGAAGTCGTTGTGTAACAAATAAAATTGCACTTTTTAAATAAAATTTTTCTTTCATGTATGCGTATGTGTTAAGGATTTTATTAAAAAAAAAAAAGGTGTAAATAATACAGTTGTTTTACAAAAAGAAATTTGATTTTGTTGTAACAAAATTGACTAAATTATAAATAATTTTGAATGGTACTTCATTAAAATAAAAAGAAAAATATTTACAAGGTTACCATAATTAACGTTTACACGAGAGCTGGAACAGCTTCTGCCGTGTATTATTAAAGGAGCCCTATGAAAAGTTAAACTCACAGTACTCAGATTGTTCTATAGTGCGAGAAAAAATACACGTTTTGTAGGGTGATGAAGCAAAGTATTCCACGAAAATAAACTAGTTCGAAAAGTCATCACTTGGAAATTTATGGCGCTTTGTAACAGAAAAGAGAGTTTAGAAAGGTAAAAAATAAATACTCAAATAAAATTGATTTTTATTTAAAGTTTTATTTCAATTCAGGTAGAACGTATCTGCCATTTTTGTGGACTACATACTGAATTCTATATCATTCATTAACAGCGCAGAAAATAACATGTTCCATACAGTACGTGATACGTTATATTTCAACTCACAAGGAAGGTTTCCATGCACACTCCAAAACATCTGAAGAAAATGCAGAATGTTCTTCTCATAGGTATATATGTGTTTACAAAAAATTTTGGCGGAACTTCGGTAGAGCACTCGTAAAAAAATAATGACAATTTCGTTATTTGGTGATTTTTCATTAGTTGGCGATGTAATACAATTTCAGAAAGACACTTTTTTTGTCAAATACTCTGAAAAAAAAAATTCACAATGAACTTGTTTCAATAAAGATCATTTAAGTAACTTTAGTTTTGTCAGGTTTAGTTTGTTTTAACTGTAATTTTGCCATATTTATTTTTCGTGTAAAGTTATCATTTGAAAATTTTTTCATTAAAGGACATCTCAATACATATATCTACCTTAAAAAAGTAAGCTCGTTTTCTGAATAAACATTTAATTAATAAGTATAAAAATTCTTTTTCCACAGCTGTCGTGGAATGATGCTAAGTTTCGATGTTCAATTGTCATCACAGACATATCCTTTCAATGCTCTTATATTACTTAACCCTTTCCGGGGCAAGGTACTTGTATTAGTAAAATGTTGAAGTAATTTAATACACCACTATTTATACGAAATTTTGTTTGTAAACTAATAAAATAGTATTTTGCGTATTTAATAAAAGTGAAATTTTCCTAGAAAATTTTTGGTGCCAGTGTGGCAATTTTGAATTAAGATTAAGTGTTGTCATTTGCCAACACCGCCCTTCAAGGGGTTAACTGATTAAATAATCTACGCTTGCAGATGAGCAGGTTCAGACTTCCTTTAGTTTATCTTTCAAGAGAAGAGAATTGTTATTCGCAGAGTAACTTAAAAATATATCTATTAACTATTAATAAGGAATGGCCGATTGAATGTAATGTTGCTTTATTATTTAACATTGTTTCAAATGCATTTTCACATGTGCACGTGATTCATGTTATTCACATAAAATTATGTGTTTATTTCTCTGGGAATTTTTTTTAATTGGACTGACATAGACAAAATTAAGGAATTTAAAATTGTCTTCAAATAAACTCGACATAACTTAAAATTTGAAAACATTTTCGAACTCTTTACTTTTGTACTTTATTTCGTAACTACTGAAAATAAACCCATTTTTGTCTGAGAGAAAGCTTAGAGTTTGTATGTATTTTTTCTTTTTAATTTGCATATTAGATATCTTACAATCTTTCATGCTTTACTTTCATCATAAATCTCACAATTTACATAGGACCATTTGAATTTGTTTCGAACCTTAACATGTGAGTGAGTGAACTTTGGATGTTTACGCAGCAAGATTCTAGCTGAACATTAGATGGAATTTTGAATTTAGAAATATCTTCCGTTAAATTTGACATAGCTTAAAATTTTAACATCTTGTTTAAACTCTGCTAACTTATACTTGATTTTGTAACTATTGAAAATAATTTATTTTATTGAGTGAAAAAGTTTTCAGTTTGCATTTTTTTATAGCATTTCATGCATTAGATACCTTACAATCTTCCATGCTTTACGTATATAATAGCAGTTAAATTTACATTAATTGAACACTTGCTTGTAAGAAAGACTGATGAGAATCCTTGGTTTGTTAGATGGAAGGTATGCTTGATTTTTTAAAAGATTAGGGTAAATGCATGATTTGAAAATATCCATGAAAGAAAGAACGATGAAACTCCCGGGATAATTCGTGTGAACCAATTTAAAATATTTGTTACTTAACAAATTAAATTTTTGAAAAAAAATTAAGTTAAAAAATTAAGTTAAAAAAATATTTACGATAAAAAGAAAATAAATAAACTACACATTTAAGTAAAGAAAAAAAAAAGCTAAAATAATTGTGTTAAGAAAAAAATTAATTTAAGAAAAAACTTAAGTTTTAATTTTTGTGAGATACTATCATTTTTCCTTGTTTTTATTTCAACAGGCTTAGTGAAGATTCTTTGAACCATCAGTTAAAAAAGGGATTTTCAGAGATAATTAAATTCTTTAAAGAAATCAATTTCACATAAGAAAACCTTAAAACATAACACATTCATCTCGTCTAGTCTGTGTTGGATTTGAATTCACAAACTTTAGTTCAGTATTTATTGTTTGTATTTATGTCGGCCAGTTATCTACACTGTAGTACAGAGGCCCTAAGGAGTGGGGTGCCCTCCGTGGGGGTCTTTCTAAGGTAACCTAACCCATATTTACGCAAGGAAATCCAATGTTCGAAGAAAACCCACAGAAAATTCCGAACGGTTAGGCCGACGGTCGCGATTGGTTTCGAACCCACCACATACCGTCTACAAGTATGGAGCGCAGAACCTCTCGGCCACTGGTGGAGCCGTTAGTTCAGGCTTTGCATATTTAGACCAAAACTCTAAGTATATATTTAGACTATATTTTTATGTAAAATTATATGTGCGTGAAAATATAAATGTATACATGTTTTAAAATTTTTTGAAAGTTTAAAAAAAAGTTAAGTGAAGGAAAAAAATACGTGAATAGGAAAAAACTGAAGAAAAATAATTAAAGGAAGAAAAAAATAAAAAATAAAATTAAGTTAAAAAACTTACGAAAAAAATCTCAAATTAAAAAAATAAGTTAAAAATTCTAAGTAAAAATATAAGTTAAGAAAATAAAATTGCTAAACATTTTTTAAGGTTATATGTTTGAAAAACTCTTTTGTATTAACTAACGATTGAATTCATCCTACCTTCCAATTGTTTATCCAGGCGTTCATATATTTAATCATTACATAATTAAACAACTGCATACCTAATCAACCAATTTTTTATCCTAAAAGTCATTTATCTTATTTCTAGTAACATTACAAACACTTATTCTCATCACTGTACACTCATTAAAACATTTATCCTACTTTCATTCTGTTTATTTACGTAATCCAATTATTTTATTTAGTAAATACAAAACTACCGTTTTACTTTATCCAGTTTATTTCTTTTATTTTATAGCATATCTTTATTTACTTTATTCTGTTAAGTCATACTTACTCTCTATTTTAAAGTATTTCTTTATGTTTTTATTTTCTTAAATTACCATTCGTTATGTTATAAAGTTCAATTAATATTTCGTAAATTTACTTTCCAACATCGTCTATTTCACTTTCCATTCATGCAAAACAACTTACAAGGAGAGGACCAACCTTGATAATCACATATTTTGATTATATTTATATATATTACAGGGTAGAGGTTACTTAGTCACAGGTTCAGTGGATTTTATACAACGCTCATTAGTTCTTAACCCGCGAGAACTCGCGCATGAGATTTTCTTTCTCCATCGTACCCTTTTTAAGACTATTTTTCATTTTAATAAAATTTCAAGATGTGATTTCGATTATTTTACCTCTTTTTTGAATAAAAATACTAAGCGAAACAAAAAAATTGATATTAAGTGACTGTAAAGTAAAAGAAAAGAATTGGGCACTATGAAAGAAATTCTTATAGCGAGTTTTCCCGGGTTAAACAGCAGGGGGGGGGGGGTAATATTATATTACAATTTAAATATTAACTTAGTAAAAACAGCAATGCTTTGTCGTAGCTCGTCCAGTACAATGGCTGCTCCATGTCCTGTGGATCCGGATTTATTATCGGGCTGTTCTTCGTTTGATTTTCTCCTTTTTTTTTTAACAAATATAATTTAACGATCACAATTAAAAATTTTAATATAGTGAATTAATTATAATGCTAACATATGTAAATTTTTATTCAGAATTTTTTATTTTTAAACTACTATTAAAATTTTCTCATCATTTAAAGTGATTATTTAAAAAATGGATCTGTTAGGCGATCAAGCCATCATCTTCTACAATTTTTCTTTCATCCAGCTTATTTATTGTTCGAACTATAGAATTCTTTTCCCATCGCAATCCAAACAGATGATATTCCAATTACTACATTATTTGTTAAAAAGACCATTATTTTTTAATAAATTTTTACAATACTTTAATGCATATTTGATATCAATTTTCTGATTTTCATTGAATCCCGACACTTCAGATTGATCTTGTGAAGCACAGCTTGATTCTTCCATTTTTAAACGTGAATAAACAGTTATAGAATGATACTCAATTTTCCATAAAGACTTCAAACAGAAATCCCTTACTGGCACCTAACAACAAGTAAACAATGATAAAAAGTTAATTAAATCCAATTGATTTTTTAAATCATCAGATTTTAAAATATTCACCTTTTATATAAACATTTTAATAACAATTTTAATTTTTCTGAAGAAAGGTGTTATAGTAAAAATAAAATACATTGACATGTTTCGGAACCGTCAAATAAGTTCCATAGTCATAATATAAATAAAACAAAATTTCAAAATATTTCTCGGACAATACAAATGACACGCGACAATGAGATATAAATAACAAAAAACACGCGCTCTATTGCAAAAAATTAAATTAAAATATAGACCATGATCTAAAACTTAACTAAAAATAAAAATTTCAAACTATTTCACGGTCAATACAAATGACACGCGACAAAGAGATATAAAAAACACCAAAAAAACACGCGCGCTATTGTAAAAAATTAAATTAAAATAAAAATAGACCATGATCAAAAGAAACTCCAACTTGGTTCATCCCATTCAAGCCCTAACGAGGAATTTATTCATTAATTCTAACCATAACTTAGGAATAATAAAAGAAACGGTATCATTGCAAACTAGATTATTACGCGTATAAATTTCAATGGACTCTCTTATAATAGATTTACGATTACAATTAGATATGAAACATAATTTACTTTGATTAAACAATATTTTTATCTCCTCATTTAAATATGTTCTTGATAAGGCAGTGTTAGTACGTCCAAATTTAATATCAGATTCGTGCTCCCCTTTTCTAATTCCAAACTTTCTCCCAGTCATGCCTATGTAATAATTTAAGTCACTATTTTCAGTAATATAAGGTATTTCATAAACTCCAGCAAGATCATCATGTCCAATAGGATCCACTTGCTTATTAAGTAAACATCTTAATTTTGGTGGAGGAGTTGCAATCAAATCAATATTAAACTTTTTTAATTTAAATTGTAATTTCTCAAAACTGCCTTTCAGATATGGAAAAGAAACTCTTTTAAAATTTTTAGAATCACCCCCTTTATTGAATCTTTCAGTTAACCCTGGATATTGTTGTTTAGGCTTCCCTTTTCTATAATAATTAATTAATTTATTGATGCTACTTATTTTATACCCATTAGAACATGCAATCTCACATATCTTACGCAACTCTTCGTTTAAAAATTCATCAGAACAGACTTTAAACGCTCTATCAACCATGAAACGGAAAGTAGAAAATTTATAACAAAAAGGTGAACAAGCGGAATTTGGAATAATGTGTTGGCTATTAATTTTCTTTCTATAAATTGATCTTTTCAAAGAATCACCCTCCCTAATTAAAAAAGTGTCTAAAAACGGTAAACTACAATTCGCTTCTAATTCATAGGTAAATTGAATATTTTAATCTAATTTATTAACTTTATCAACAAAATTAAGGAAAGAATCTACCCCCCATTCCCAAACCAAAAAAACATCATCAACATACCTTTTCCAAAACATAGGAACTTTGTCAAAATTTTCAAAAATTCTTTTTTCATAAGGTCTCATTTTGAATTCCGCGAGGAAACCCGAAATGGGAGAACCAATTGGAGCCCCCAACTTTTGCTCATAAATTTTTCCATCAAACATAAAGAAATTATTATTTGTGATTAACTGTAAGTCAATTTTCAGTGTCTTTTTTATGTTATAACTATACTTTTCTGAACTATCTATCAAATCACTAATATAAGAATTAACTTCACTAATATCTATTGATGGAAACAACGACTTGAATCCATACTTGCCAAAATACAATCATGAGGAATCTTAAGTATTTTGATATGTTCTACAAATTCTGCTGTGATATTGATGGAAACGACTTGACATCCATACTTGCCAAAATATAATCATGAGGAATCTTAAGTATTTTGATATATTCTACAAATTCTGCTGTGGACAAATTGTGCTTTGTTATAAATTTTCTACTTTCCGTTTCATGGTTGATAGAGCGTTTAAAGTCTGTTCTGATGAATTTTTAAACGAAGAGTTGCGTAAGATCCGTGAGATTGCAGGTTCTAATGGGTATAAAATAAGTAGCATCAATAAATTAATTAATTATTATAGAAAAGGGAAGCCTAAACAACAATATCCAGGGTTAACTGAAAGATTCAATAAAGGGGGTGATTCTAAAAATTTTAAAAGAGTTTCTTTTCCATATCTGAAAGGCAGTTTTGAGAAATTAAAATTTAAATTAAAAAAGTTTAATATTGATTTGATTGCAACTCCTCCACCAAAATTAAGATGTTTACTTAATAAGCAAGTGGATCCTATTGGACATGATGATCTTGCTGGAGTTTATGAAATACCTTATATTACTGAAAATGGTGACTTAAATTATTACATAGGCATGACTGGGAGAAAGTTTGGAATTAGAAAAGGGGAGCACGAATCTGATATTAAATTTGGACGTACTAACACTGCCTTATCAAGAACATATTTAAATGAGGAAATAAAAATATTGTTTAATCAAAGTAAATTATGTTTCATATCTAATTGTAATCGTAAATCTATTATAAGAGAGTCCATTGAAATTTATACGAGTAATAATCTGGTTTGCAATGATACCGTTTCTTTTATTATTCCTAAGTTATGGTTAGAATTAATGAATAAATTCCTCGTGAGGGCTTGAATGGGATGAACCAAGTGGGAGTTTCTTTTGATCATGGTCTATTTTTATTTTAATTTAATTTTTTACAATAGCGCGCGTGTTTTTTTTTTTTTGTGTTTTTTTATATCTCTTTGTCGCGTGTCATTTGTATTGACCGTGAAATAGTTTGAAATTTTTATTTTTAGTTAAGTTTTAGATCATGGTCTATATTTTAATTTAATTTTTTGCAATAGAGCGCGTGTTTTTTGTTATTTATATCTCATTGTCGCGTGTCATTTGTATTGTCCGAGAAATATTTTGAAATTTTGTTTTATTTATATTATGACTACGGAACTTATTTGACGGTTCCGAAACATGTCAATGTATTTTATTTTTAATATAACACCTTTCTTAAGAAAAATTAAAATTGTTATTAAAACAAGTAAACAAGTCAGAAAGAGCACCTCAAACGTAGCAAATAAAGTGCGTTCGTACTATAATGAAGTTTTAAAAATATTTAGATCTTGATGTAATAATACCAATATAATACCGTACTTCAGATATTATATAAATATCCAAAATATATTCTGTGTCCCTGTAAATACTATCTGCTTTCTATTAAATAGGAAGTAACCTTCAGTAAACCTCAGCAACGTATACGAGTTTCATAAGAAGTGAAATAGTTTAAAATAATTAAAACGCTTTCCAAACAATTTTGCCTTATGTAATGGAATACTTTTATGTGGCCCTGTGAATTAATAACAAATATTCTATACACCACGATTCGTACAGAATGTATATTTAGTCTATATTTTATAGATGCATATAAATTGTAATTTGTTCGAAAGAGTGGAACATCATTTAAATGCATTTGAAACTATTTTTTCAAATTGGCCATAATGTAACAAAACACTTTTGATTGTCCCTGTAATTCAACTATTATACCATTTTCATAAAATTTGAGATGACTTGACAAAAAAATTATATATTTTAAATTTCAAGCGATTTGGTTAGGTAGTTTTTGTAATGTTATATACGGACAGACGAACGGACGAACTATAGGTGCTACGTATTTATATAAGTACGAACGTACTTTAAATGGAATAATCAATGTCTCTTATGGTTCCATCAAGTTATAAGAAAATAAATGGTTTTCAATAAATAAATAAATAAAATTAAGAAGATAAATCAGAAAGAAAATTATTCAATGCGTAAAAAACCGTATTACAAATTGAAACTCCCTTTTGCAACAAAATATGTTGTAATTTAATTTTTATGCTAAATTTTAACACAATTACGCTTTTTATTTTAAAACAGTGCAGTATTATATATCTTTTTGACTTTCTTTAATAAGGCAGTACCTAAATATTTCTCTAAAATCAGGAATTGAATCGCGAATACTTAATTAGTCAATATCATTGCATTCTTAAAGAATATATAAAATACATATTAAAGGTGTTTTTAAAAGAATTAACAGTTTTATGATGTTTTGTACAACGATTTGGTTAAGGAAAAAAAATCACCTTTTTTTATTCGTAAACAATTTGTTTAAATTTTTTTAAATAATTGGTGCACAATTTGCTATTGAGTATGAAGTTAATAAATTATAAATACAAGCATATTTATAAAACAAAAAATTAAAGTATCAGATGCAGCAGGTTCCGGCATCAAACCCGAGACATCGGAATAACAAACAGACGTCGTACTGATCAGGCTATGCTTAAGTTGTGTTTTAATATCAGACCCCCCCCCCCCCGTTTCTTGAGAACTAAGGAGCGTTGTATAAAATCCCTTGAATCAGGGTCTAAAGGGGTTCTACACTACAACATATATAAAAATAAGCAAAATCCGTGATTATGAGGGTTGGCCACGGCCGACTTTATTAGAGGCCTCGGAAGCTTTTGCTTTTTAGGCGGGTCTTACGACGGAATTAATGACGTAATCTCCGTCTATCCAATCTCGTGAGGAAGTTGTCTTTGTAAGGGGCGTTACAAACAAGAGTTGTCTTTACCGATTGGTTAAACATGATATGATGTCATAAAATCCGTCCTAACAGCCAAGAGCTTCCAAGGCCTCTAATGAAGTTGGCCATGGGTTGGCCCTCTCCTTGTTAGACTTTCACGCCGTTTTGCTGTAATTTGCGTACTGAACACAAGATAGCATTGTGTGTCCAGAGTGTTAGTGATCGTTGTCATGGGTTGCGTGGGGTTAGTTGAGCTCAAACCAAATGGTAGGCCTCCCAATCTGGCTGAATCGTTGACATGGTTACGTCTCCCAATACTTCTTTCTAGAAGCTAGTTGGAGGTTTTTTAAATCGCATTTTAAAAATAAAATTTATTTATTATGATATTTTATTAAATTGAAATTAAATTTTAATAATCTGGCAATTTAATAATCCTTATAATAGTCCGACAATTTAATAGTTCTAATAGTCCTTTTTTAATCAGTACTTTTAATTTTCCACTTGTTTCCTTTCTTTTTATAGTAAAACTTTCATTCACAGTTATTACGTGCATTGGCACATAAAAATGCATAACTAAAATAAAACGCTACAAATTACACTAGACAGGCTTTTTTTTAAATTCTCTTTATATTATACTATTAAAAAATAAATTAATATAATGTTTAAGAAAAAACTTGAATAATTTCCCTTTTGGAATAAATGATTTTTTAGAAAATGTAAAACGCTGACAAAATACTTTTGAGTAAATAGAAAGATTAAGTTTAATGTATGGCTGATGACCTTTATTAGAGGCCTCGGAAGCTTTTGTTTTTTAGGCGGGTCTTACGACGGAATTAATGACGTAATCTCCGTCTATCCAATCTCGTGAGGAAGTTGTCTTTGTAAGGGGCGTTACAAATAAGAGTTGTCTTTACCGATTGGTTAAACATGATATGATGTCATAAAATCCGTCCTAACAGCCAAGAGCTTCCAAGGCCTCTAATGAAGTTGGCCATGGGTTGGCCCTCTCCTTGTTAGACTTTCACGCCGTTTTGCTGTAATTTGCGTACTGAACACAAGATAGCATTGTGTGTCCAGAGTGTTAGTGATCGTTGTCATGGGTTGCGTGGGGTTAGTTGAGCTCAAACCAAATGGTAGGCCTCCCCATTTGGCTGAATCGTTGTCATGGTTACGTCTCCCAATACTTCTTTCTAGAAGCTAGTTGGAGGTTTTTTAAATCGTATTTTAAAAATAAAATTTATTTATTATGATATTTTATTAAATTGAAATTAAATTTTAATAATCTGACAATTTAATAATCCTTATAATAGTCCGACAATTTAATAGTTCTAATAGTCCTTTTTTAATCAGTACTTTTAATTTTCCACTTGTTTCCTTTCTTTTTATAGTAAAACTTTCATTCACAGTTATTACGTGCATTGACACATAAAAATGCATAACTAAAATAAAACGCTACAAATTACACTAGACAGGCTTTTTTTTTTATTCTCTTTATATTATACTATTAAAAAATAAATTAATATAATGTTTAAGAAAAAACTTGAATAATTTCCCTTTTTGGAATAAATGATTTTTAAGAAAATGAAAAACGCTGACAAAATACTTTTGAGTAAATAGAAAGATTAAGTTTAATGTATGGCTGATGCCGCTTATAAATAGTTTTGTATTTAGTTCTGTGCAAAAACATATTTATACCATAGTACCAAAAGGAAAATTAAAAGTTTAAATTTGATCTTTCTCCAGCATATTTTGTAGAAACTAGACCCAGAAAAAAGCCCGTTATTTTTGTAATCTTCTATACTTATATAAAATAGATTGTCCTGACTGACTGATAATCAACGCACAGCCCAAACTACTAAACCTAGAAGCATGAAAATTGGGCAAAATATACACTTCTTATGATGTAAGCATGCACTAAGACGGGATTTTTGAAAATCCGCCCCCCCCCCCCCCCTAAGAGGGCTAAAGGTAAAAAATTTTTGAACATCTCGCTATATCTCAGCAGTCGTTATAGGTAAGAACGTGGAATTTCAGATTATAAATGTACAAAAAAACCAATTAAACAGATATTTCAACAATTTAACAAATTCCTCCTAAGGGGGTTAAAAGGGGGTAAAAAAGTTTAGAACATTTAGCACATCTCAGGGGGCAGTTTTAACACGTTCGCTGCCGCTTACATGAAGATGTGATGATAGTTAATGCCGCACTGTAGAAGTGGGTTTTCCCCAGAAGCCGATTTACTTTTTATAACAAGGAATCAGTGAAAGATTTTCCCGCGTCAGCTCGTGACTGGCTATTCTACACCACTCCACATCACGCGCTGGCGCGTGATCGGCAGTGAATGTGTTAAGTAGGAATATGAAATTGCAGAAAGTAAATCTATTATAAAAATAATTAAGCATGTGTTTCAGCGATTTTAAACTTTTCGTCCCTATAGAAAGCTAAAGTGGGAGTCGAAAAATTTCAAACCTTTTTTGAACCTATCATGTGATATACCAGCTTAAAGCACTCGGGCCACTCTTTTAGATTATGAACCTTTCATTCCTCTTCCTCTATTTGGATCCCCGGGAAGGGGCAATTTTAGAACTTTATTGAAATTGCAGCATTATCATAATTTTAATTCGAATTTTTTTGCGGAACCCTCTGATAAATATAATTTATAATATACGAAAATTTTAAAAAGAGAGAAAGAGCGAGGAGGATGTTTTCCGGAGAGGGGGCGCGGTAGTTGGAATCTTGGTGTGGATTTTTTTAAATGAGATTATACGAATAAGACGACGATTATGTCTATTTGATTAGATATTAAGTTTTTAACCGTTACTAGATGCATTTTGCTTAATACAAGATTCTTTTAAGGGAACCAGGCTGCGTAGCTGGCGGAGGTTGCTAGTCATTTATAAAATCAAAAAAGACTAATAAATGTTGCAAAAATTATTTTATGTGTACATTTTGTTAACAGGAAATATAAGAGAATTTTTTAGAGACAGTGTTGGAATTTACCAATATATGTATCTGCCTGGAGAATAATTTGACATATGTTTAAAGTGGTCCAGACTAACTGAACTCCGGAACTTTGATGAAAGTTCAAAGTTCTTATCCAAATTCCGAACTTTTTTTTGATGATTCAAAGTAAGTTTTTTAGTACTGTATGATTGATATTCATGAAAAAAATCACATTTTCCCCCTTCTTTTTAATTAAAAAATTCTTTAGAATTCTTTTAATGAAATGGAACTAATTAGATATAAGTAAAGTATAATACTTATATCTGAATAATCTGAAAATACTACTTTCCTAAGTAGTAGATGATAAAAAGTTAACCTTCTTTCGAAACAAAACAAGATATTCTAATTAAACATTTAATAAATGAATACTAATTGATCAAATAATCATTTCAATATAAATGGTTTATAGTTCCAATTATTAAGTTCGAGAATATTTAAATCCTTAAAAGTTTTAACTGTTTTGCTTGATAATTAATCCATAGTTATAAAAAGCCAGTTATAAAATATATTTAATACTACTGAAAATTATAAGATTCTTTGAGAAAATAATAATGTAATTTCATTAAATTGTTTTAACAAAATTGCACTTAAAATCGAAGAAAAAAAAGAGAGAGAGGATGTAGGCTTATAATGCTTGTTTTTAAAACAACGTCACACTTTACTTGGACAATTTTTCCAGAAGGGTTTATACAGTGGCGGTCAAAAGTTTCCGGCCAGCAAAAATTTTTCAGTTAATTTGTAAATATACCCATATGAAGAGGAATCTCAAAGTAATATTTTTACATTTTATTGACATAATAGTTAGGAACTTACTTATAGAAGAACATGTAAATATCAATAAATTTAACTGACAAAATTAAGTATAAAGGAAAACGCATGTTCTCAAAAGTTTCCGGCCACCTTCACAAGTTTGTAAAAAAGTGGTATTATAATAGAAAGTTACAGCGATCAACAACATTTACAATTAGTATTTTATCGTATTACTATTTTATTAGCTTTAGAAATAAGTACTGCGGCGTAGGAACCTGACATTCATACAATCAACGGTTAAAGATTGTCTATGGTACGTTTTTCCCACATTTCTTGCAATTTTGGCGAAATTTCGGCTGAGTTGGAATGTTTATAGTTCCGCAGACTTTTGTCAACTTTTTTTCAAAGATTTTATATTGGATCATGTTAGGCGCTTGGGCTGATCATTTCAAAAGCGAATTTTTTTGCGCAGAAACCATTGCTTATCGAGGTTTGCAAACATTATTTATGTTGCTATCATGTTAAGAAAAATAGTTGCGACCAATTTTTTTCTCTAATAAGGCAGAAAATAGTCTTGCAAGATATCCTTATACATTGTATCATTCACTTGGCTGTGGATTTCAAATAACGGACCGACATTTTTTGAAGAAAATACTCCCCACAGCATAACGTGTCCTCCGCCATGCTTCGTTGTAGGAATAAGATAGGTCGAATCATATCTTTTGTTGTTAGGTCATCGGACGTTGTGTCTGCCATCACTTCCAAAATTGTTTCGAATTCGATTGATGGAAATTTTTTTTTCCAGTTTTCACTTGACCAGACTTTGTGTTTTTTGGAAAGCGCCAGTCAGGTACGTTTGTATTTTTTTTAACTCTGAAAAATTTTTAACACCGACTCTTCCATAAAGTTATGCATCACGTCAGCATGTTGATACGGTGTACGGACTTATTTCAGCAATATTTTCATTCCGTAATTCGCAGTATATTGCAGCGAAATTTTTATACGGATTATCAATTGTTTTTCTCCTGATAATTCTGTCCACAGGAATAGTAATTTTCCGGGATCTCCCGGACCTCTGAAAGTCCTGAAGGCCACGGCCATCTTTATATAATTTTTAAATATCGTTCACGGTCGATAATACCGATCGATAACTTTGCCGCAATATCTCAAGAAGATTGGCCTTTTAGCCACAAACTAATCACTCATTTATGAACAATAATTGTTGAACTTTTCAATTTTGAATTCAGACTATGCTATACACGTTGATTCATTCGTAAACACAACCAAAAAACAGTTTACCGATAGAAAAAACTAAAGAATGATAAGTGGCCGGAAACTTTTGCACACGCGAACTTCTAATTTTATCCCTTTTCATGAAGCATCTTCAGTATCCAATCAAAATGATCACGTGGTCAGAGGTCATTCACATATTCCTAGCTTTTGAAGCAATTGTGCTTCTTTGCTCAAACCTTTTGGTAAATAAATCGAAGAAACTAACTGGCCGGAAACTTTTGACCGCCACTGTATGTATCGAATTATTAAAAATTTATTTCAAAATGTAATAGTGGCATAAATGAAAATTTATAAATTCGAAAACCTCTTAATTTTTATTTTTCTATTTTAAAAACAGAAGGATATAGAAAAGTAACTACTCATAATCTGTCCTCTCTGTTTCTGAATTCATCTTTTTTGTTGATTTTTATGATTAGTTTTACTAGTATCTTTTAACAAGCCTATGAAACTTCTCTTGTATTTCTCCATCGAGCTTTGACTATGACGTGGAAAAGAAATGTTATGATTTTTTTTAGCTGAGTATTTTCAATAAAAATTTTCAAAGTTCATCAAAGTTCTTATCAAAATCCTGAGTTTTATTTTGATGATTCAAAGTAAGTTTTTTAATACTAATGATTGATATTTGCAGATTGAAACACATTTGTCACGGTAAAACTTTCCATGCTTGAAAGGATAATCGTTTAGAAAAGAACATGCAACGGATATTTAACGTCTCTCAACCATTCTGAATATTCATACCCATCAAACTATACAGTGTCAAATCGTCAATCAAAAATGGCTTTCCAAAAGATGTCGGGGTAATTTCTGAAATTTAAATTTCTGCTTTTGCTAGATCTGATGTATCATTTTAGGTAGATTTCGTATGAAATAATACCCATTGCGGTCACTCCTATGTTGGAATTTCTGAAAAAGTCTTGCAAATCTACGCCGATTATGACCTCTAGACCCCAAAACTACCATCAGTTAAAAAGTTTATATCTATCTATCTATCTATCTACCTACCTATCTATATATATATATATGTAACCATTATACAATACTACTATTCAACATCTACAATGAATATAGAATAACCCAATATATGACAAATTGAAACAAGACAAGAGGAGTTAACAATATTGGAACAATAACGAATATGATTGGAAATTGTGATACGTGATTAGTTCTCAAGGTTAATATCAAGTCGACAAAAAATTACGGTTAATTTCTGATTAGAAATCAGGAAAATTCTAAAATTTATTTTTATATTACCCGATTAATCGTAACTTCAAAATTTAAGTTAATAAAAAAACAAGACATATATTAGACCAATAATAATAGAATTAGAAAAGAGAAAAACTTACGTTATACAATCGCCAACATGTGGGAAAAAAATTCAAATGTACGAGCCCATTTCACTGATAGTTAAGAGATGAAATACAGGTAAGAGTATATTGTAAAGAGATTAATAATAGAAACCAAATATATATATATAATTATTAATTTTAATTAAAAATAACTATTAATAATATTAAATTATTAAAATAATATTAAACAAAATATGTTATGCAAATTGATGGAAATAATGTAATTTTATTAAAATGAGAAAATGTTTTAAATAGAATTAGGTCAGAAGTTATCAAGTAGAGGGATTTTTAAAAAAATGTTTGATGGCGCCATCTACCGAACGCTTGTATAAATTATTTTCATAAAAGAATGAACATTACTTTACAAGCAAATTATATTCATTATAAATATAAAATAACATACATATATATATATACATATATATATATATAATTTTTTTATGAACACGAAAACTTCTATAATTCTGCTCAAATCTCCTCCAAATTGATACATAAAATCAAGGGGTATGAAATCTCGGTCAAGTTTGTTAATGTATAAAATCGGACGGGGGTTGAAATATGGAGGGGTTTTGTAAAAACCGGAAAAACACCATGACTTCTTAAGTAAAATAGCTATCGAATCAGTTTAAAGCTTATACTACTTCTAAAAAATGCACCAAAAGCTAATGCATGACAGATTTTTCATAAAGTTAAAAATGGGCACAATGGGCGAAAAAAATAGGGTTTTTGGGCGAAAAAAAATTTATAACTTTGTCAATTCCCAAGATATTAAACACAACTAAACTTTTTATAAATTTTCAATTATTTAAAACTTTTGTATTTACAAGTTTTTGATAGGACCCACTCTTACTGCTATATATATATATATATATATATATATATATATATACACTGGTGTGCAAAATTTAATAACGGAGTCCCAAAATGCCAATTTTCAAGGGATTTTCACGCGAATATTCAAAAGGAAGTAATATAATTTGAATAACTAGTATCCTCGCATAACAGCTAGTCCATATAACCTCTCATTCAGGTCACACATGGTCACAAGAGTGACTGTTACTACGGTGAAACAAAAAATAGGAAATTTCATACGTCTCTTTTATGAGTCTCAAATGACTACTATATGTGACTCCACTGTCAGGTCACTGCGATTGCTGCTTTGTGACAAGTCACCAGGTAACTTTACAGTGTCGTTTTATTGAGACTCTCGTGTCACTGTCATTTGAAGGCTCAATTTCAAAGTCATTGTGAATGTCGCATTATGGTAAATCACCAAACAATGTCCCATTAAAGTCACATGGTGAGTTTTCTCCACTTTTCACAGTGGTTACTTCAAAGTAGGGTCTCTGTTACCATTTGACAAAGTCTTGTGACAGAAAGTCACCATGTGATTTTAACGTGTCATTACTTGGTTATTTATAATAATGCAACATTCACAATGACTTTGAAATTGAGCCTCTAAATGACAGTCACATGAGAGTCTCAATAAAACGACACTGTAAAGTTACCTGGTGACTCGTCACAAATCAGCAGTCGCAGTGTATAGTCACAGTCACATATAGTAGTCATTTGAGACTCATAAAAGAGACGCATGGAATTTCCTATTTTTTGTTTCGCCGTAGTGACTGTGACTCTTGTGACCATGTGCGACCGGGATGAGATGTTATATGGACTAGCTGTTATGCAGGGATAGTAATTATTCGAATTATATTACTTCCTGTTAAATATTCGGGTGAAAATTATCGCTTGAAAATCCCTTCGTCCCTAAATTTTGCACACCAGTGTATATATATATATATATAACGAAACCAAAAAGGATCGTGGAAAAAGAATAAAATCCATAACTTCACCAATTCTTAAACTATCAAATCCGATTAAATTTATTTTACATATTCTAAAATATATCTACAATTTTTATATTGACAGGTTTTTTATAGAACAATTCTTATAGCAAGCAAAAAAAAAGCCTCAAATCCAAACTGCTTACATTCTGACTCCTATTTAAATTCATGTTTGATTTTAAACGCATCCGAATGGCTTGGCTTTTTATTTAGGAACTATACAATGTGACTTATTGGCCAGTTTTTGATAAAGGCAGAATGTATTTCGGAAAAAAGCTGTCAAAGTGGGTATTTCGTACAAAATTTCCCGAAGCGATCGTGATTGAAGAATTCAGGATATATTCAAATAACAAACTGCTTATTTTATGACTCATCTTTAAATTGAATTTTGCTCTCAAACGCCTTCATTTGACAGTTTTTTTAAAATTTAGGAACTATATAATGTACCGTTGGTCTATTTTTTAATAAAGTCAGAATATGCTTCAAAATATGCTGTCAAATTGGGCATTTGAGCCGAATTTCACTTAAGATGATTCTGATAAAACTACCTCTTACAGGAAAATGAAATTACAAATTTTTCAAAAGCGGCCGAATAAAGTTTTTAAACTGGGTTTATCTCTAATTATATTTTATTTTTTGTTGTTAAAATAAGCACTCTTTGAAATCTATCTCCGTCTCTAGACCAAGCTGACAGGGATTTTTTTTTTCTCGGACAGGATCATACCAAAAGCAATGCGCAGTTCTAGGACTGGTCCTAAGGAACATTTGCCCCCGAAGATAAAAGTTCAACCCCCGCGAAGACTTGAGATTTTGTATTCGGTAGTAATTTAAAGAAATGATTTCGCCCACAGAACTATTTACTGCCCCACCCCCTCAGGGCAGCGAAATCCCATAAAACAATGTCTGAATACAAACCTTCCAAGAGGGAAAACATCAACTCGAAGAATGCATGCCTCTTTTACAAATGTCACCTACTTCAAGTTATGCATGATGTGTAATTTTTTAATATGATGATGGAAGTAAGAGCCAGCCCTTCTTCAAAATTCTAAAAATTTAGTTGATTTATTTCATGCTTACTAAGAGGACAATTAATTTTGGTTGGCAAAGGACAGAACTGCTTAAATTGACTTTTAGATCATTTTTGCCATTAATTTAATTTTCAAACTTACGAATTTTTATCATCAGAACAGTGCCTGGGCCTTTTTTCTTTGATTGGACTTAAGTTTTGTGATACAAAGTAACTGATAAGAGATCTCGTTTTCACGGAATGAGCTTTTATGAATAATAATATACTCCGAAATCGTTGTATTGCTTATTTCTTTATTATAACATCATCATTAATGTATTATTTAATATATGTATTAATCCATTTCATCTATGTTGTTCTTTTATTAAGTGTAATTTTTTTTCACAATAGCTAAAAGTGCTTATATTCATAACGACTTCCTAAATGTACTTTGCTGTTCTTACTGTTTGCATGTATTTTCTTTAAATAAAAAATGAATGTTTCAAATATATATAATAAATGTATTAAATAATAATACTTAATATTCTATTTAATTTATAAATTAAACAGAAATTAACCCATGTTACTAATTATGTATATACAATACATAAATAAATTATGTTTTCATTATTTTTGTTTCACGATTTAAATTCACAGCGTTTCAGAATTTCCCATAAAAGTTTGTTAAACTTTTTAAATGAACATGCCACAGTGTTATTATTTTTTAGCATTAATTATTGTATTGACTATCGTTTATAAGGAACTGAAAAAATAAGGATATCTTTATTAATATGACAGATTTTATTTACTACGTTTTATATGTATTTAAAACCTACACTCTAAGAGAGCATCAATACATATGTACTTTTTATGTTAATTGTCTCAGCTAATGATAGAAAATTTTCCTTCCGATTTGCATTTTTTTCTCCCAAAGGTCTGAAGTATTTACAATCCAAGTCTCAAAAGTTCCTGAAATCCTACTATCTAAACTGTATGTCCGTGAAATCACGGAACTGTTCAAGCAATTATGCCTTTAGCAATGCGTCATTTTTCCACGAAACGACTGTATACCATTTTTACATAAAGAGAACAGCACTCTATAGTTTAATACACTCAAAGATTTTAAATAATTTCCATTTGAATAATTTTGTCATTTCTAGATTTTTTTTTTTAATCACATGTAAAAAGCCACATAAAAATGATTATATACTTATATCAAATAAAATATTATTATTATTATTATTATTATTATTATTATTATTATTATTTTGTAAAATTCTGATTTAAAATATAAATGCCCACTATGCTGCTAATACTTTATATACATTTTTTGACAAAATATTTTTTAGACTGATTATAATTAAATGGTTATTCATGAAATGGAAGAAAATTTAAAAATTATACTTACAAATAGACGGCATTCATCGTATCCATAAGTATGACCAAATAAGTACTTTAATCCTGGAACATAACCAGCGTATCTGAAAGCAGGAAAGTGTTCTTGTGAAATTTAAGGGATTTACATAATTAAAATGCTTAAATTAAAATATGTATGCGGTTTCCAATATATTTTTAATACATATATATAAGTTAATTCCTTTTCTTGATGTTTAGGAAGCTTAGGATATATGAGAAATATAAATTCAATTTGTCTGTGCAGCATGTAAAAGATAATAATAAAATGAACGAACTATTTTCTTTTCAAATATTATAGCATTCTTAATTTAAAAAATACAGATAATTCCATATGTATTATTAGAATCTATGTACCATTTATATAATACAACAATATAATCAATAAAAGTGCTTTAAAAATTCTCTATATTAAAAAAATAAAAATAAAAAACCTGATTCCATTTACAGTACATTCTATCATTGAAGTATTAATATTTGAGATATCCGGAAGGGCTGTCATGATTGATGCATCTTTTTTTCTCTCTACATAATGTACTATGTGATAACTTATTATAGTTGAAAAAAATCGCTGTACTAAATTTATCAAAACTACATCGATAAAGAAAAAGTGGTACCTGCAGGAAAATAAGAGATGTCTCCAGATTTTCTACTTATAAATAAAATAGAGCTTTTCTAGTTTAGAATATATAACTATGCAAGCATGTGTAGCTGTTGTTACAGAAGTACCACTGAAGCATAAACTGATAGTTTCCCCAATTTAAGGTATGCTCTTCAATGTTACCCGGGAAACGTTTGGCAACATTCCTAAAACCTTGATCGCAGGGTGGAGTTTTCTACTCATTTAATTGCCTAGGGTCTGTCAAAATGTTACATGTATGATAGAATTTCATTTTTCTCCCAGTGATCCATATTCGAGGAATAAGATTTTTTTTTTTTTTTTTTTGCTCATTTGTCTCACCTATGCGATATATTGTGTTAAGATAAATAATAGGCAACAAGTTGAATATCGGGTCACCCGGAAATATTTTAACCCTTTTCTCATTCAATTAGAAATGATTACATGTAGCTTTTTTTTTTTTTTAAGAAAACTGTGTCTAATTCATTTCTAACTGTTAAATAATAAAAAAATAAAATATTAGTAGTGTATATTAGGTATATTATTATACATATGAGGATCACTAAAGCCAAGGGGTCTAACTGAAAAAATTGAACTAAGTGGACAGACGACCTGAAAATAATCTTCTTTTCTTTTCAGATAAAGAAATATTAGTCATTTTCTAATCATGTGCTGTTTTCTAGAGATCAACACTTTTGCCGAATAATAATGTATATTGATTTATTATAAATTTAAAGGAAATTGTATATCCTACTTTTTTCACAGTTATTGAAATAAGAGTTCAAAGGCCACAATGAAACAAGTGCCAGTTCCTTATTTCAATCCAATCAATTATTTATGTTTAAATTTAAGTCATTTATCTTTGAAATCAATTTATTCCAAATCGAATTTTTGTCATTTATACCCCTTGGCTTCTGAGGTCCTCATTTATATTAGATATAATATTATAAATATTACAAGGCATAAGGCGCCCTCTAGCACACACGATGGAGGACGATGGAAGTCGGTGGATGACAGAGAAGGGTGATGCGTTCCACACGCACATAAGACACGATGGAGGTGCGTGATGACTGATAAGATTTGGCAGTTGTGTGAGCTGATAAGGAATCGTCTTGTTGTACGAAGATAATTATTTCGGGAATGGAATGAATTTGCATAACTTTGAAAAGTTGTGGGAAGATTTTTTTTTTTTTCTTTTTCGAACTTTTATTTGAGGACTTCAGTTATTTTGAGAATTAATTTATTTTTCAAGAAATAAAAAAATATTTGCAAACTTACTTTTTAGTTTTAGGAATGAGAAAATTTATTTTGCGAACTTAATTTTTTTTTCAGAAGTTAGAAATGTTTTTAGAAGTTATTTTTTTTTTTTTCGCGTGATAGAAACGTTTTGCGAACTTACTTTATTTAAATTTTTATTATAGCAATGAGAAAATTTATTTTGCAAAACTTATCAGGCAAACACCAATAACATATCCATTTTTCAAGAGTTAAAAGAGATCAGATTTAATATAACTCAGTTTTCAAGAAGTATCCAAATGGTGTCATCGTTCTTCCTTTATAATTTTTTCACATAACAATGTTCTAACACATAGAGGTTTGAATTAATCTTTTTCGCTTTCAGAATAAAGTTATTTCTTTACTGTGTGTTTTTAATTAATTCAAATATAAATGAATCATTTTAATTAAATGATTATTAACAAAAATGATTTAATTCCTATTGTTAGTTGTTTCTTTTAATTGTCAAACCTAACGAAGTATATAAATATACATATCCTTTTGTGATTAAACTTAATGTTTGATGTAATTGAGGTGGTTGGGACGGGTGGGACATGAAATGCATCTACCTCCATGAGTTATGTCCAGGATAGTTTTGAAAGCAACTAGGTAAGAGCTGTATACAAAATAACAATTCGTTGCCTGCTTCAACAGAGAGCTAGCCCTGTTTTTTACGAAATGTTCTCAGTTCTGCTCCAATTAAACAGCGTCTGCTCCAATAGAAAGGTAAAGCTGCTTTTTCACCAAAAATTGTCACTTCTGCCCCTGTTATACAGTATAAAGATATTTTTTTACAGTTTGAATATCTTAAGTAGTTAACACTGAAGATTTAAATAACACTTTTAAATAATAACAAGATTTATAGGACTTTTTTTATTTTTTGAAAAATTGTCAAATTTTATTCAAAACTTCGATAGACAAAAGTTTTTCAGAGGTAAAATTTCTCGCACTTGACGTATTAGCATAAAGTAAACTTTTGGTACCTACCCGTTTTTGATAAAAAAAAAATATTTTTTTTTAAATATATATTAATCCTTTCGTGTGTGACATCCTAGTTTGTCATTACATTAGTAGCATTAATAAGTGGAATCATATCGCTTTAGTGTGATTTTTATTTTAGGATATTTCTGTCACTTATTCACCTAATTATTATATTTATTAAAAGTGAAAGCTGTTTGCCTGCTAGATAAAGCATTTTTTGATAGAACAGCGGAGTAATATGTGTAACTCAGAAAAAGTGAAATTTTTTTGAACATGTCTGCAAAATAGCAGTCAATTTCTCACTCTCAAAACATTAATAGCACATGTGATAATTTTAGATCGATTCATAAGCACTCAATTAAATTTCATTTTTTTTTTTTTTTACTATAAAGCATCTTCTTTAAACTATTTAATAAAAAAAAAACTTCAGTATCATACAATTTTTTCATAGTCTATAACTTTTCTATACAGGTACTGATTCTAATTCCTTTGAAATAATAAAGCAGAAATATTTTCATAAACTGGTTAGATGAATAATTTAAAGGCCCATGTCACTGAGGAAGTTCCCTATTTGCCAGTTCGAGATTTTGGCGAGAGGGGTGTCTTTGGAAAGTTCTTAACATAAAGATAAAAAAAAAAAAAATGCATACAACTATCGGTCGGAATGCAACTGGTGAAGAGTCATAAGCCGATGTATTTTTTTCATACATTGATTTTTCCAGGTTGCTTGCTACGCAGAAAAGACACTCTGGGTGGTAAAAAAGACAGCTTACAGTACAATTATGTACTTGTTGTTGCCAATATGAAGATAGTAGTGCTTCCATGTTCCCTCTTTTAATAAGCAACAGGAGATTGTGACCACACTTTCACAATTATATATAACTAATTGAACTGACTTGTAGTATGATTTAAAAAACATTAGGAACTAATTCCTCGGCAGATCCTACAAGATTTAAAGACGGCATGCGTAGTTCTTAGGGGGACAATTCCAGAGACAATCTACAATGGAGAATATTAGCAGTACCCGTGGCTCGCATTCCAGGCACGCTGGTACAGGGAAGCTGACACGCACTCCTGTGACATGCGAAGCCAGGCTCACTTCTGAAAATGCCGTCAGCAAGTCTTCAGGCTGTAGTGCTAATGCCTACACAGCGAAGATTGCAAAACTCGTTAGTTTTAAATTGCTAATATCAGAAGAAAAGATTTTATCAGAGGAAAAGGAACCAACAACTGAAGAGAAGATCATTATTCGGCGACTATTCAAGACAGTGAAGGGATTGATCGAAAACAATTTTATCTGGTCACTCGATATTCTGTATGAGAGCAGCATTGACAAAAATGGATTGAAAAGTAATTTGAAAGTAAATACGGACCCTACTTTCCAATGTAAAGAACCTACGAAAAAGAAGGAAAGAAAGTAAAGGAGTAATAGGAAATAATGGTGAAAGTAGTAGAAACATATAAGAAAAAAAAACTAAAGACTGTGGAACGCATATGTAGGCAGGTAAAAGACCACAAGATAATTCAACGTGGGAACAATTTATAGGAAAATGTGGGAACATGCAGAGCAAAATAAAATTGATTTGCGAACACGTGCGTGTGGTCACTTTTAAAATCGTTGCAGACAGAAAAAGCCACCGTTCATGACATTGATTTCAAAATATAAACCATTGATAAATTAGTGGAGCTTGGAATTACTGGATTTACAGCAAGGTTATACTTTATTGAGAATTTCAAAGAGGCACATAAAATCGAGAGTGACACAAATCGTAACAAAAAGATATTTGTTTCCGGAAGTATATTTGCAACCTGAAATCGACGAATTTCGACAAAACGTGGAAAAAATGACTGAGCAGCGAAAGTGTTTACAGCTCAACATATTAATACTGATCAAAGTAGCTTCCAATACGAGATTGTATCTAACAGAACTATCAATATGAAGAGATGTAAAGATGATGGTGCATCGGTAATCAGTAAAAACAAAACAACTCATTTCTCTGCCGTGCAAATGGTTGTTCGCCTTTGATGACATGAGTTAATATGCCTTTCAAAGGGCTAGAAACGGATCCCGTCTTTCGATCACTTAAACAAATATGCTTTAACTAAATTAATAACACTTATGACAATTACAAGACACCCCTTTTCATTGTGTGTACCAAATGTTAGAAACACTCGTGTTCGGAACATTTCTATTCGGAAATGAACAACCATAAGTGAAGTAATTTTTTCTACCAAGCATAAACTGTCTTCTCTATAATCCATCAACTCTCTTTTCTATCACACAGAATGTCTTTCCTTTATAGCTAGCGACCTAATGAAATCAATAAACCACGAATTACATCAACCTATAACTCTACACCAGTTGCATTCGAACGGGTAGTTGTATACATTTCCTTGATCCCCTTAGTAAGAGCTTTCCAAAAACATAACTCTCTACAAAATCGAGGTCTGGCAGACTGGGACCTTTCCTAGTTAGAGCCGAAGCAACATTTACCTGTAAAAAATTCTAAATGTTGAGAATTCATTTAATTTTTCTTCCATTTGTATGATTTTGAATAAAAATGGAAATTATAAAGGAAAAAACTTTCTTTTTACTGAAGAATGTCCTTTTTTTTACTGATATGCTCGTAAATAAAGTACCTTGATCTTTCTTCAAGATCAACTAAAACAGTACACACACATATATATATAATAATAATAATATTGTTTTGGCTAAATTAATCTTTGGATGTGCAACATCATTTTAGCTGAAATTACTCAAAAAGTCATAAAATCTAAAACAACCATTATCGTCAGATTTTAGTGTATGTTCCCTTTAGTGATGTTAAGTGATGTTTGATTCTTCACAAAAAAAACTTCAGAATACAATTTAAGTAAAAGAAAATAGTATAAATTATTAAAAGTTTGAAGATTCCTGACATTTTATATAAAAATATTAAATTAAAAAAATTATAAATTAATGATAAAGCATAACTTCAGCAGGATAAATGAAATAATGTTTTTAAATACTGTGGATCTTCTTTCTGATATACATAATGCGGTTATAAATAATTGGAGTATTTTGGACTTAAGCCAAACCTTCTTTTAAAGTAAATCAAGGATAAATTAATAAATTTGAAATTTAGTAATTGATTGTGTGAAAGAATGTTATGTTTCGTTCAATCATTTAATTTTGGAATCAGAAGTAAGATTTTTTTAAGTTACACTTCTAAATTCACCAGATTGTTTTTATTGTATGACGCGAATTTATAGTGCAAATTTAACGTATAATAGTTTATTTTCAAACTAAAAAAAAGATTAATGAAATGAAACATAAGTATAAATTTCTGAAAAAGTCAAATTCCAGTAGACAGCAAATTTATTCAAATGTCGTAAACTGTATTCTACATCATGTTTTATGAAAAATATTGTAAATTGCAAAAACAAATTCTTATATTTCCTGTGTTTTAATATTAGTTACTTACTTTTTTTTTAGTTAAAATATAAATTTGTGTGCTTTACAGCATTTATTTACTGTAAAATACCTTTTAATATTATAAATTTACTTTCTGAAAATATAGTTTAGATGTTATCTTACATATAAAATATAAAATCTTAAACAAAATATCTGTTTTATGTTATCTTAAATATAAAACTCATCGTGCTATGCGTTTTCAGTGCTTTTATTACGTGTAACGTGAAAACTACAAAGTGTTCACTCTCAACGATAGCCAGTGGCTAATTCCTAAACCGTTAGTCATAGACATACAATTCTAATTGCAAAAAAGTTTTAAATGAGGTAAAAAAATGTTTTAAAAGGGATTTAGGTCAATAAAAAGTTTCCTTTAAACATTACAAAACATACATTTTTATACGGTCCCATGCTCCTATAAGTTATATTTAGTAATCAGGTAGATTTCGTAAGAAATCCTAGATATTACGGTCGCTCCAATTTCTGAAAAATTTTTGAAGATCTACACCAATCATGACCCCTAGACCGCAAAACTACCATCAGTAAAAAAGTTTATTTATCTATTTCTATCTATCTATCTGTATATATATATATATATATATATATATATATATATATATATATCACTTTTATGGACACGATTATATATATATTTACATGTATAGATTATATATTTACACATATGGATTACATATAAATTTACATAAAATCAAAGAGCATAAAATTTCGGTCAAATTCGTTAATGGACAAAATTGGACCAATTTGAAGGAAATGGGGAGGGCTTTTGTGAAAACAGAAAAACCCTCATAACGTCTTAAAAGAATAGATATTGAATCAGTTTAAAGTCAGTTTACTTCTAAAAAATGGGCAAAAAGTATATGCATGGCAGATATTTGATAAATTTAAAAAAGGGCACAAGGGGCGAAAAAAATCATGACTTCGTCAATTCTTATGATATCAATTCCAAATAAATTTTTTATAAATGTTCTTAATATTATCTAAAACATTTGAATTGACAAGTTTTTGATAGGACCAATTCTTACTGAAAAAAATTATATATATAAACGAAAACAAAAAGGGGGGGGGGTGGAAAAAGAAAAAAAAACCCATAACTTCGTCAATAACTAAGATATAATATCCGATTAAATTTATTTTACATCGTCTCAATAATATCTATAACTTTTACGATGACAAGTTTTTTACAGGACCAATCCTTATAGCTAAAATAAATTGAACAAAAATAGGAGTTGAAGAAAAAATCTCAAATCCAAACGGATTATATAATGACTCATTTTTAAATTCATTTTTGATTTTAAACGCATTCAAATGACAAGTTCTCTCATTTGAGAAATATATAATGTGACGTATTAGCTAGTTTTTTTGATAAAGACAGAACATATTTTAGAAAAATGCTGTCAAAATAGCCATTTTGAGCAGAATTTCCTAAAGCGATCTTGATTGAAAAATTGTGGAAGTATTCAAATAACAAACTGCTTACTTTCTTACTCATTTTTAATCATTATAAACTGATTTATTGGCCAGTTTTTTGATAAAGCCAGAATATATTTTTAAAAATGTTGTCAAAATGGGAATTTTGAACAGAATTTTCCGAAGTGATCGTGATTGAAAATTGAGGAAGTATTCAAATAACAAATTGCTTAATTTCAGACTCATTTGTTCTCATTGTTGCATCCAATTGACAAGTTCTTTTATAAAGGAACTGTATAATGTGCCGTATTGGTCAGTTTTTTGATAAAGGCAGAATGTATTTCAAAAATATACTATCAAAATGGGCATTTTGAACAGAATTTTACTAAACAAACATGATTGAAAAATTGAGGATTTATTCAAATAAAAAATTTCGTATTTTCTGACTCATTTTTAAATTCAATTTTGCTCTCAAACGCATTCAATTGACAGTTTCTGTTATTTAGTTACTGTATAATGTGCGATATTGGTCGATTTATTCATAAAGTCGGAATATATTTTTAAAAATACTATCAAAGTGGGCGTTTTGAGCTGAATTTCGCTGAAGATGATTCTGATAAAACCAGCTGTTACGGAAAAAGTGAAATTAAAAAATCTTCAAAAGCGACTAAATATAATTGTTAAACTGAGTTTATCTCTAATATTTTTTTTTTTTTTTTTTTTTGCAGAACACTTATCTTTGAAATCTAACTCCGCCGATAGACCAAGCCGACAGAATTTTTTTTTCCTCTTACACTGACAGGTAAGGCATACACAAAAAAAGTCCCTGAAAATATATGAATTCGACCGTGATTTGAAGTTTCATACATCAAGTGCCTACATTAATCGAATAATTTATTTCATGTTTCAAATAATATATTAAAATTTTTATAAATAATAAACTTTAGCCTCATGCATAGAAACTTAAATGTAGTGTCATTCCATGTCAATTCAAATATTTTTTTATAGTTTGTAACCTATTAACAGACATTTTGAATTTTAACGCACATAAGCTTAGGGGGTCGTCTTTATATTAAAGTTGTACGAAACTCTGAAATGTTTCTATACAAATAACATATTTGGCTTTTAAAACAATTTTTACATTAGGATATTAAAATGGAAATCATTAGGTCAAGTAGTGAAGGAATTAAGATTTAACTTTTGAAACCCTTAATGTTAAATTGATTTGTAATTGATGCGAAACAGATTGCATTGCGGATAGTTTTTTAAGCATAATTTAAAAACTACTTACTAATGAGATGGGATTTTGGATTCGCATATTGAAAGCTAGTATAAATCAATTTCTGTTAAAATGTTTACAGGTTATAATAGATATAGTTCTTAAATATAGTTAGGAATTTTATAAAATATGAAATAAATGTTCGAAAAAATACGTATTCTCTTAAATTACTTTACCGGATGATTTTTGGTTTGATATCCTTAGATAAAATTTGTGGAAAAGGCAAACTATTATGTTAAAGTTATGTATTAGTATTGAATCTTTTAGGGTCTGCTACAATTTCAATATAAGAATTAGCCCCTAGGCTTATTTTTAAAAAACATTCTTTGCAACAAGACATAATTTGCAGTTGAATGTCTAATTTCATTTTTTCTTAGAACAAATTTTGTGATTAAAATGTATTGACAAAACCTATTCTATGGACTCTTTTCCTAAAACAGGACAACATCCATGAGACAGACATTTTTATTTCAAACTAGAAAGTTATAGTCTCTTATCTTTTTTTGAAAAAGAAATTGGATGTTTCAATTGTATTTTTGAGGAAAAAATTTTTCGTAAAACTGCGAAAATTAAAAAAAAATAATAATAACAATATTTCTAAATTTTGGTTTAAATTTCTTTCCTTTAATTATTCTAAATTATTGTTTTAAATATTTTTTTTTATTAAAAGCAATATCATTTTGTTGATTTACAGTGACGCTCCCAACCCTGTTTGAATACAGAGAAAAAAGTTTGAGCTGAAGTTTTTTTTAAAAAAAGGCTAGGAATTGTATGATTTGTTCGAAAATTCCAAATTTTAGGTACCCCATATCTCAAAAGTAGAGATGTCTAAGAAAAAGAAATTCGATGGATTCATACATAGGTAAAAATTTTACGTACTACAGCAAGTTTTTCTAAAACCCCGGTTTGTGGGTTACAAGGTCTAGTTGAATTGATATGGACCCTAAACTCATAAAGTAAAAGAATTTAAAACTCTAAACAAGTAAATTGGTTGTAAACTCACCTCTAAAATTAAATTCACAATTCGTCTTTTTCTATTCAAGCGGATGCACTCATTGTTCATCATATGTAGTGGATCTGAGATTAATGTTTCATAAACACGATCTAGGTACTTGCGTGAGGAGAAAGATAGAAAACATTTCGATTTGTTTATTGGTTACTAACTCCTGAAAATGTTATTCGTAAAGCACTTTTCAAAACATACTTTTGCTTCTAAATACAAGACCTCCGGTCATTGACTGTCATCATCTACTAGTAAGATATAGTCACGCACACCTTGACAATTAATTTTCGGCATTGTAAATATTATTATCAGTGATATAATGACAAAAACTGATTTATTTCTTTTCCGAATTTTTTACGGAAATATCATGGAAAGGTCAGGGTTTGATGAGGAAAACGCGCTTTTATTATTTGTAAATAGTTATATTGTTGATTAATTTTTTACGTTCTTCGGACGTGTAAATTTACACATTTATTTCTTAGAGTGTAATGGTAATATGTATGTTGTACATGTTTGTGCATTTCTTATTATGACTTCATTTATCTTTTCGCATTTAGTAATAACAAGGTAGACCCCGTCGAATTTCGACGAAAGAAAATATTTAAGGAGAAATCGCTTCATTGATTTATGATAAGCCTACAAAATGAGTTACAATAAAAAATGCAAATTATGCTGGTCAGTCTCACTCTTAAAAAATTATATTTAAACTGAAGTTATCAAAACACTATTTCCATAAAACTCAGTTTTAGAAATTATTAAAATTAAACTTTAATAGTAATGTAAGCAGTTAATGTAAGTAGTTTGCTATATTTTAAACAAAATATTCCGACCACACCATGCACACTGTATGTCACAGGGCTATTCTATAGATACTCTAAATTTCTGTAAAGCATTGAGTTCTATCAGTGTTTGATTTCGATTACGTTATTTTCAAAAGTGGAGTATTTTCATCTGAGAAATATTACAAAGCAGCTGGGGTCAAAATGATGCACTTCTAAAAAATAGATTTTAGATTTAAGAATTAATATACACGCTTTTTTAATAAAGGAACGTCATTTCCATCCGCTAAAGCATTACTGTTTTACGATCGATTCTAAAATAGCATCTATGGAAAAGTATACATATGACGTCATTATCGCTGAATAATACACAAACACTGCAAAAGGACAATGTTATCATTCAAGAAACAAATTGGATATATATGATTCATATATTTTCATTTGTTTGTTTTTAATATCCCCATGTTTTATCGGAAATCATTCATTGATATTTCTTGAAATTTCTGAAAAAGATTTTACATAATGATTAATAAGTTTGCATTCTATCATCTGTTTGATACGAATTAAGTAAAAGTGGAGAAAATAACTCACACAACTCTTTTTTAAAGTACATTTTTGTAAAGAGAAAGAGTTTTATCGAATGTAAAGTAAGTTTGCAATAATCTAAAAATCATTTAATTGATAAATAAAAAATAAATAAAACAAAAATTCAGCGGGTTTTATAACAGATGAGAATTTTGACATACCATGCATTTTAATTTCAAATCTTTTCACTTTTTATAAGAAAATGTCAAAGAAAAGATACAGTAATCTGTTTTTTTCCTTTTCCTTTTCATAGAGTAAAAAGAAAGAATAGAGTGGAAATATAGTGGCTGTGCGTGACATCAAAAATGTAACCCTAAAATATGCTTCATTAAGCCCAAACATAATCACAGGCTTTCCTCAAAAAAGAAAAAAACTTTTAATACAGTTTTTAATTCATAATGCAACGAAATGTTACTTTACTATGCTTAAATATAAGCAGATCATTTTCATTTAGAGGAGAAATGCACGGCTGATGTCAAAAAGTTCGATCCCTATTCCGCCTGATTGTTTTGTTTGGTCTAATGAGAACATTTAAATTTGAGCGATAACGCGCATCATATTACAAGCCGATTTTAGGACATACTGCACTTCCATCTGTCTTTTTTTTCCTCTGTGTCTTTTTATTAGAAATAAAGTGCTTTTGTTGCCACAATAAAAAAGCGGTATTAAAAACCTACAACAATAAATTAATATCTCAAAAGTAAATTAAGGTACAGTTTCAAACAAATTCGCATTTAAAAGCACAGCTTTTTCCCTATACGATGGTGTAAAAATTGAAAATGTTGGATGTTTAGAAGTTTAAAAATTTGCAGTAGCAGAAATTACAAAACTGAAATTTCATTTTAAGTTTCAAAGTGTTGTTTGTCCCAAAAATTATTGCAATTGTTGCAAAATCACGTATGCGTTACGCACAGATACGTTTGGCCTTTATAATATAGATAATAGTAATAAAAAAAATCCTGAATTTCCTTTTCACCGTTAGAGATTCATTTATTTTACCCTCTTGCACTCTAGAGTTGTTAGCGGATGTATGTCACTAGCCATCAGTGTTATCGCATCTGGCATTTTTTAGAAATTTTGAATTCACTGCACAATAGTTTAATTGGCAATTTTCTTTTACATTATTTATGAAAAATCAATGATTATGTAAAGCACAAAATAAGAGTTAAAAATTCTCGTGAGAATTCGGAACTTTTAATTTAAAAAATCAGCCCGATATCAGGACGTATGCTGGTCATTGTTGGTAATGACTAATATAGCATGACGTATGCTTCGTATGTCATAGAGCTCAAGAGGTTAAACATATATTATACTCTTTTAATTTAAAATATCGAATGCTTTTCTGAATGAATCATGTTTAATAAGATGGAAAAAAACTTAGAAAGTTGTAATGTCTGTTAAATCATATTATAATACAATATTTTCCAACTGTCCTCAAAAATTTTCCTTATCCTATTGTCATACGAATACGAATTTAACAATACGCAAAATAACTACATTCGTTGGATTTCAGCTTATGACATTCATTTATTTAACTTCAGCAAATCTACTGGATAGTTTCTATTAACATTATTGCGTCAAAGTTTTTTTTTCTCTAAGCTGAAAGAAAATTGTAAACGAAAGTGTTAAGAAAGTTATTTTTATCGTTTAAAATAAGTACCAACATGTATCCTCATGTTTGTCCAGTTCATTATCATTGAAATATTTTTTTTCTAGAAACTTTCCCTTAAATGAGCTAAATAAACAAAGCAAAAAAGTAACTCCCCACCAGACATACACTTTTTAAAATTTTGTACTAGTTTGAAGGAAATTTTGGTGCTCAATAGCTGCCACAGTAAGATGGCGAAATCTTGAACCAATATATAGAGCTCCTGTTGTTTGTATTTCTAATAGTTGGAACGACGTTCAAATAGGGAGCTTCAAATGTTAGTTCAAGATTTCCCCATCTTATGGTGGCAACTACTGAGCACCAAAATTTGGTTCAATCTACAGGGAATTTTGTAAAAATGTAACTATTTTAAATTCCATAAACTAATTGTACCCCAGTCTAATTTAAAGTTACTTTGCTCCCCTTCTTTTTCTTTCATATTTATATTTGATGGGAATTTTTAAATAAAATGTGATCCAATTATATATAAATTATTTAACTTACTAGGTACAATAAAAAAAAATCTTACCCGGGTACTCGGAAGGGCCTTCCGTTTTGTTCCTCTAGTGCAACAGACATGTGATGGCAACTGAAATGTTGAAATCCAAATTGGATTTATCACTTCGTCTTCACATAAGTAAAGACTAAGATTAAACCAAATGTCAAGAATCTAGTTTCTCCTGTAAAATATTATTATCATGTTTAATATAAATATTAGAACAAATTAGAATCCATATTATTAATCTAAAACATTTCCCTGAGTAATACTGACGTTATATTGGTAGTGATAACACCTGATCAATAAATGCTTCTCTTACAAATTAGTAACTTCTAAATATAACTCATCTTCTTTTTTTTTTTACAATAAAACTAATTTGTTGCAAATTGTTTGGTAACTGTATCTTCATTTAAGGATTTTGTTTATAGTTTTTAAAATAATTTTCAAACATTATTTTTTGAAATCTTTCTCTATTGCTTGCCATCCGATTATGAAAGATTAATATGTTTGCAGTTAAAAAAATATTAATATTCTAGAATTAGTTTCCTACTAGTGTTCTATAACGAAATTAAAACTTTATCAATAAATAAAAATTAAAACGCAAATTTAACAGCCATATAATCAAATTGTGCTCTTCAACCACATAAATTATGAGAATAAAAAAATGTTGGGTATTTCTTAAACTATTAACCTCTAACATGCAGCTACTAAAAAAGTACTGTTTTTAATAAATTTCAAAACTTCATTTGATTGAATCATTTGAATTATTTTATTTCTCATATAAAACTGAATTTTGGTTCTGTTAGTGGATATAAAATCTAAAAAGATATTAGCATTTAAAATAATAAAATATGGTTTTCAACATTGTTCTGTAACACGGGATATCCCGGTTTGATCCTATAATATTTATAAATATACAAGGTGTCCACTCTAAACAGTGGCCAATGGCTAATTCCTAAATCGTTAGTCATAGTAATAAAGTTCAAATTACAAAAAAAGTCTTAAATGAGGTAAAGAAATGTATTAAAGGGATTTGGGTCAGTAAAATCATTTCTTAAAAATTACGAAATTTAAATTTTTATACAGATCCCCATTCCTATAAGTTATATTTAGTAAAATTTTCCAGTTACACTGGCAAGTAAGGGAAAATAAGTCCCGCTATTCTACGATTAAAATTGACCGATTAACATCTGTTTAAAGTATGCGAATATTTTTTGTTGCTAATTAGGGGTCATTCACAAATTTAGTAGAAATTTAATTTCGTCAGATATAAAAAATGGTTAAAAGTAAAATTAACATTACAATGCAAATTTGAAATCTTTAATCATTCTGACATATGAATGCAAATTATACAATTTTTAATAAACACATGCGAAAATAAAACAAAATCTTGTTAAATAAAATGATGAAAACTAATTGCCTACAAAATTATACATATTTAAAAATTATATTAAATAAGACTAACCTGAAAAAGTTGGATTATGTCATGTTTTTTTAGCTTTGACTAATTGAAACTTATGTATTCTGTACTGCTTAATCCGAAATTGATTAAAATTTTCTACCACCACGTAAGGATTTTTTGCAAATCATAAATTTTAAAGTTAAATAAAGAAAAAAAATGCGAAAATTCGATATTATAAAGTAGATTTTTTTTTTAACGTATGATAATTATTTATATTTATTTTTACCGCTGAAACCGAAAATGACCTTCATTTTTAACAATTGTGTCAGCATTTTTCGCAAATTGTAAATTTCAAATTTGAAAAGTTCAGAGTTAAAATTGAACCTCCTCCACCACTTTATCGAACCCCTCAGCTGTTAGGCTGCAAGAATCCCAATATAAGCCATTTTTGAATTAAATCAAATTTAATTTAATATAAAAAAGTTTTACATCTCTTTTACAACATTAAATTTTCGCTATATCTTAACTTTAACATCTACAATTTGTAAAAAAAAAATATATCTGACGTGATAACCTAAAAATTAACATCATATTCAGATTCAGTGCTAAAAAGCACACAAAAGTCAAATATCAAAAGTAAAAAAAAAATAATAATCATAGCCACCTCCTCTATTTAATTTTATCGATTTTTGTTATTTTTTAACTATGAAAATTTATGATTTACCAGAAATCCTGGAACGATGGTTAAAATTTAAGGTGATTTTCGGTTTTAGAAATGTAATAATATTTTCGGTTTCAGTAAAAAATACATAAAAGTTAAAATACACAGGCATCGTCGTCTTGTGTTATCTAATCAAAAAATATTTCTTTAACATCTTGGCGGTAATCTATGCGAAATGTTTGTGTTATCCTGTAAAATATGTATAAATGATAACCACCGAAAATCATAATATTATTAAGTGTCATCGTATTTACGTCAGTATGTAAAATTTAATCTCGATACCATATTTTAAAGTGAGTTAAAGTTCATATATCAATTTTGAACTGAAAAAAATACATACGATCGTTGAAATTAAATAAAAACTTGAAAAAATAACATGATTTTTGTTAAAAGAAATCATGAAAAGAAGCAGTCTGACGTCTTTACGTAATAAAACATATGCTAAAATACAATTATTTTGGATAATCTGAAACTTAATAAAAGTTAATTCAGTTGTAATATTTATACGAATATTATACAGTGTGTCCACTCTCAACGGTGGCCAATGGCTAATTTCTAAACCATTAGTCATAGGAATATAGTTCCAGTTGCAAAAATGTTTTTTAAAAGGTAAAGAATTTATTTTTTATCGATTTAGGTCAAAAAGATTTTTTTATTAAAAAATTACGAAAATAAAATTTTTATACGGTCCCTTGGTCCTATAAGTGTTATTTAGTAAATTTTTACCACGACTTTAAGAAGTAATACAAAAAAGTCCTATTCCTCTGCGATTAAAACTGATCGAGTAATAGCTGATTAATGTTGAAGCATCTTTTTTGCCGCAAATTAGGGGTCAGTCACAAATTTACTGGAAATAAAAATAAACGCAAGATATAAAATTTAACATTAAACATTGAGAGTAGAATAATTTTTACAATATTATTTTTAAATTTATATTGATGATTACATATTAAAGCAAAATTTGTATTAAAATTATAAGTAAAAAAATACAGAAAGTTTGTTAATTTAAATTATGAAATGCAACAGTCACAAATCGTTACAAAATGACATATATTTAAAATTCTATTAGATTACTTAACCTAACAGAATTTGGTGTAGTCCTATAAAATAAATATATGGTATGCACCTAAAATTGTATTAATATTACATTGTCATTGCTCATTGGATATAAATAAGTATGCAAATTTAACCTCGATCGGATATTTGAAAGTGAGTTAAAATTTGAATAGAAATTTTGAGCTAGGGAAACATACGTACGAACGTTTTAAGCAAATTAAAAGCTTATCAAAATAACACACCTTTTAAAATAAAATCGCGATTTCCCAAAATTTGATTTTCTCGATCAAGAGAATTTTAAAACTCACGTCTTCAACTGTTTTAACCAATCTAGAAGTTAATTAACAAAAATTAACGCTAACGTAAAACTTATACGGTGGTAGCACCTTCAGTTAAATTGCTTTAAAATATTTCTTTATCTCATATAAAACCTTTTTGTAATTGGAATTATATGTCTGTGGCAAATGGTTTTGGAATTAGCTATTGGACAGCGTTGGAAATATACGCCCTTTATAATACTTTAAGTACTTAGTGTACGTTCCCTTAAAGCTCAGTACAATTCATCCGCATTCAGCTACAGAAAAGTGGTTTAAGTCATGAAATTTAAAGCTTCATAACTCGGTCAATTTTAATGTTAGATAAATGGGATCTTTTTTCTCTTACATGTTAGAGTAGTGGTAAAAATCTACAAAATATCACTTATAGGACCGGGGGACCGTATAAAAAGTTAATTTTCGTAATTTTTAATAAAATTTTATTTTGATCTAAATCGCTTGAAGAACAATTCTTTACCTTTTTTAAAACATTTTTGCAATTGGAACTATATGTCTATGACTAAAGGTTTAGAAATTAGCCATTGGCCACCGTTGAGAGTGGAAACCCTGTATATTAAAAGCGCAGATACACATGGAATAAGTTTTTGGAAGACTTTAAGCTCTTGGTATGTAATCCATGTTTTCAATGCTGGAAAGTTGTGTAATTCATGAATTTTTAGTTTCATAACCAGGTCAATTTTAGTGCTATATGAACAGAACTTTTTACGTAGGTTGATCCAAAAAAAGTTTACAAGCAGAAACATTTGAAACGTAATAATTGTCGAGCGTATATTTCCACCCAGGTTGGTTGACAGATGGCTCTAGTTGTTCTACAGCGATTTTACGAGTAAGTAGCGTCAGTACGCAGACACTTAAGAGCGACAGTAATGCCACGACGTCTAGAAAACTGGTCTCGCATAGAGGTGCGAGCCGCAATTCGATTCTTATGGGCCAAGAATGTTGCCGCATTCGAAATTCACAGACAAATCATTGAGCAAAGCCGTCATTCTTCTGCATGACAATGCCAGGCCCCATACAGCTTGCCAGACTCAGGAATTGCTGCAAAGGTTCAAGTGGGAGGCTTGGAATCACCCCCTCCCCATACAGCCCCGATTTGGCTCCAAGTGATTATTTCCTTTTTCCGGCGTTCAAGCGAAACTTATCCGGAACACCGTTCACCTCAGACGATGCAGGGAAAACAGCTGCCGAGAAATGGCTGAATGAGCAGGGCCCTGATTACTACCAAGACGGGATAAATAAGTTATTCGAACGTTCTGACAAATGCCTTAACAGGTTTGGTGAGTATGTGGAAAAGTACAGGCCAGATGTGTCTCTTGATTGCCATTTGTATCTTGTTCCTATTGTTAATAAATATTTTTTCTTTTGCCTTGTAAACTTTTTTTGGATCACCCCTCGCATGTCTTAATTGCTAGTGTAACAGGTTAACATTACTAAATATAACTTTTAGAACCGGGAGGCCGTACAAAAATTTTAATTTCGTATATTTTAAAGAAATGATTTTATTGAGCCAAATTGCTTTTCAAAATTTTCTTTACCTCATTTAAAACATTTTTGCAATTAGAATGATATATATATGACTAACGGTTTAGAAATTAGCCATTGGCCACGGCACCGTTGAGAGTGGACACACTGTATGATACCCAATGGTCAATCATTTTTAGCGCATTTTTAAGACATAAAAGTTTCTTATGTACTGAAATCTTTAATATCATTTCATTAAATTTCATCAACTAGTAATCTTTAAATAAAAATAAACTTATTTTAAATACGATGAAAATTTGTGCATTGATCAATTTGTAATTTAATCATATTTTCTGTTTATAAAATTTACAGAATAATTATAGTAATGGTAATTTTTGTTTTACACAATATTCAATTATGCACAATTTTTATGATTATTTTAACTTTAGATCATGTTTAAAAAGTGCTATAACAGTACCGAATATTATTTTTTTTTTGTTCTGATGAAATACAGTGCTTTTCATACTAGGCAATTACATCATAAAATTCATTTTTCGTTCTATATTTAATGTATTATAATGCCAGTGGAAACCCATATAATAGTACACAAACGAAATTTTAATATATTGTCTTAAATATAACATATATACAGTGGTGGCCAAAACTGTGGACACTTTTAGGTAGCTTTCATTGCAAAAAGTGATAAAACATCTTTTGCAACCGTCCTGGGAAAGAATATCGGTAAATTTTGCTATATTTTCGTCGATCATGACCTCTAGATCCCAAAACCACCCTCTCTTGAAGTGTTGACTTACATATACATACTATATGTATATTGATACATCCATATATATATCTGATTTTTGTCATGCTGTAACTTTCGAATTTATGAACCAATTGGGATGAAATTTTTTTATGTGCATAATAGGAGTACTAATGTCTCGGAACGAGTTTGTTCGCCAGCTTTTCAAAATGGCGGCCATTTGATTTTTTTGAAACTTTTATGTTTTTTAACTTTGTATAATTATAGAAGAAGTTCCGTTTCTACAAAATGCAAACTCTTATACATCATTTTAAACAGAATGTTAGAAACATCAAAAGAAAAGATATTTTAAACAATCACACAATGTAAATTAACAACATAGGTCATTTTAAAGAAAAAGTTAGAAAATGTAAAAAATTCCATAAGTGTCCACAAATTCAAATGGCCTCCATTTTGAAACAAGATGGTGGTTGAAGATGGCCAACGAACTCGGTCGAGACATTAGTACTTCAACTATTCTCATAAAGAATTTTATCTAAATCAGTTCATAAATTCGAGAGTTATAGCACAGTATATATATATATATATGTAAGTCAACATTTCAACGGAGGGTGGTTTTGGTATTTAGGGGTCACGATCGACGAAAATATAGCAAAATTTCCCGAAGTGCTTTCCTCTGGACGGCTGCAAAAGGTAGTTTTTTACTTTTTGGAATGAAAGCTACCTAAAAGTGTCCACAATTTTGGCCACAACTGTAGATAGTATATAAATTGTTGAAAGAATATTTTCTCAGCTGTAAAATCACACATTCGTGCCCTAAACAAGAATCAGTTTTTAGGCAATTATTTTATAATTTTATATTATAATGGTTAAAAAAATACGAACGAAGAAAATTTACAAATTATTTTTTTTTTATAAATTATATTTGGAATCTGTGTCTCGCACGTAAGACAGTGGTCAAAAAAGAATTTATATATAATACTCGCTGTTTGAACTGCAATGTAATTAGGATGAGCTAAACGAATATTAGGCTACACATATTACATTTTGTCCTATATTTAAATAATAATAATAATAGTAAGCTATTTAGTATTTTGAATTGAGGTTAAATATAAAAAAAAATTATGATTTATAGATTTGCACTGTATTTTTTTACGGAATAACGTTAAAAATTTTATTATTTTAATTAATTTATTTTTCATGTTTTTCTATTAGTGATGCGTTTCTGCAAATAAAAATTAAACACATATTTTCAGAAGAAAAATAAATCACAGAATTAGTTATTGTAGATATATTCAATGATTAATTAAATAAATAAAATATATCTTCATCATTTCACCAAAATATCACAAAATTGATTTTTTTAAATTTTATTAAGGGAAAAAATATTTTTGGACTTGAGGGAAATAAAATATGATCTGTAGATTCTGACAATATTATTTTCTTATCAAATGACTTAAAAATATATTATTTTGTTGAATATATTTTTCCATTTTACGGATTCATTTTTGTACACGATAATGAAAATTCCGTGCATCTTGCAGCAACCAAAAATCATTGAGTAAGTAAAAATGAATAAAGTCATGAATGTTTAAGTATATGACATATTATCGTTGCATCAAATTTTCTCATTTCTAAAATAATAAGGAATGGAACCTATATATCTCCATTTTGCAAAGACGAAATATTTTAAATATTGAAAATAACAGCAGAATTTAAACTTCAAACCGTAAAAAAACATTAACGCTCGTATTCACCAACAACTTCGACCCCGAGTTATATCGAAAACCTCGTTCGAACGCTTAAATGGTATTCCTCTTTAATCCTGATTGGACGTCTTTTTGAAAATGTTCAATCAAATGTTATCAGGAATTGCATTTGAGCGTTCGACCGGGGTTTTGTAGGTTGAGGTTGATGGTGAATACGAGCTTTAAAGTTATTTTATTAAAAATGTATGTTATTTGAGAGGAAAATATACATTTTAATAGAATACTTTATTAAGATTTGTTGGAAGTGGCGCATATTTTGGTACTCATTCCTTTTAATCATATAATAGTTTCACGATTTCTTTTATGGGATTTTTAAAATAACTTTTTTATGAAATTTAGAGCATATTCTTAATGAATTGAAAATTCAATTATTTACATTCAATTACAAAATTCAGTGTTGAGAATTCAAATACACAATTTATTCTTATTATGTCAAATCATTTACGCAGACGATACTTACGCATTTAAAAAATGTACTATTTTTTTTTCTTTTCTATGAAGTGACATCAAAAAAATTTAAAATTAAAATTAACTGTTTATCATAAATAATAAATTCCGGGGAAATTCTGAGTTATTTTCCCGAATTTCTATTCTAAAATTAAAATGCTCTAAAACATAAAACAACATTTTGCTTAAAAACATGCAAAAATAATTATGAAATAATGCTTCGCAAATCCAAACAAAAAATGGCTTTTGCTAATTTATATTGGGTTAGAAATTGCAAGCTTTCCGTTTTCTAGCGTGTCTAACATGAAATATAAGATAAATGCGATAGCGTGACTGGATAAGAAATATTTAGCCATATCCTTAAACTTTAAAAATATAAAGCAAAATTAGGATACGTCAAAAGATTAAACATATCTGGCCTTCATTCACAAATTCTTTACTCTTGAAAGTATGATAAATTAATGCTTATTCTCATCAGGGGAACAAAAGTTGAAGTTCTGAGAGTTTTGTTGTTATAAATATCATAAAATTATATGGTGTAGAAGAATTTCATGAAACCAACATTCCAGTTTAAATCTTCTTCTTTTTGCATTTAATTTTGATAATATCAGGAAATATTCATAACTTTTTAAATATATTAAAAAATACGTACATAGACGTCTAGAAAACCATTAATTTTACAAAAAATATGACTTCTGACATTTATTGATAAAAGAACTAAAACAATTAAAAGTAGATCTGTCGACAACATATCATAGTCCTCATCAGTACTCGTACATAATAACAAGACACACTAGATCTACAGCAATTAAAAACTGTTATAACTATGGTTTAACAAGTACAGCATATTCCGATGGAATCTGGGTGTAACTAAATATGCAATTTTTGGTAAACGGCAGTTTTAACTGTTTTTAACTGTTTTTAACTGTTGTGATCCTACTGTGTTTAGTGATTTTGTACGATATGTATAGTAATACATTTTTTGTATGTTTAAGTAGACTTACTCTAGATTGTTGCCAAGCATGAAATGCGGAATCTTGAAATTTAATTTCGTAAATGTGAAAAAAAGAAAAAAAAAGAAAGAAAAAAACAGAAAAGAAAAGAAAAAAGTAACATGTACTTAACATTTATCTTGTTGACATAATTATTTTCTCTCTAACTATTTATCTTTGAATCTTTTTTATTTTATTTATTAGAATGATATGTACTTTTTAATTTCTTTCTCAGACATTTAATCTTTTTTAAAGATTGATAAAGCGTATGTGTAAAAAATAAAGAAGCGCATGAATCAAAAATAACAATACTTTATCGTGTCATTTTTAATTTTTAGATAAAAGTTAGTTATTTATAATAATAATTATTTATTTATTTTAATAATATTAATTTATAATAGTAATCCTTTTGTGTGGCTGCACAGTTATCTTAAACGGTAATCATTTTCCCTGTAGGTCAAGGATCTAGGTTCGATTCCCAACCTAGGCATTTTCCCGCTCAGTTGGAAATATTCAATTGGTATGATAACTTTATCAATTAGTTTGATTGTGTTAAATATAACAATTTATCTATGCATCCATAGTTTATATGAAGTTCTTTACATTATTCTTTTGAGCTGTCAAAATTACAAAACTGATGTTATTAACAATAAGGTTATTGGAGCGAAAAATGGTTACTTGTTGTCAGCCCATTTCGCTTTACAACTGTAAAACACTGGCCATGTAAGCCAAGCATCTGGGTTAGATTCCCGGCCTGAGCACTTTTTTGCTCACTTGGAAATATTAAATTCCTACAAGTAATTATTTTAAAAAGATTCAATACTTCTGAAAAAATCCAACTTACTAACATTATTTATATATATTACTAAACAACACAAAGCAGATTCTTTAATATAAAAGAACATTTAAACATTATATTACATTTTACAAATATTTTAAAAGTCAATTTTTTATACAATATTAAAAAGTTATCTCTTTTTTTTTACTTTATTTTTTAAAGTGCTATTAATAGTAATACAGCCAAGAAATTTAAAGATCAGATTATTTATTCATTTTAGTTTTCAAAAATCGGTTTAAGTACAACCATATAAAACCAATTCAGAGAAAAGTAAGTATATTTTTTCTCTATTTGAACATGTAAAAGCTGAATTTGCAGTATTCTAAGATTAAAAATTGCAATAAAAATTTAATTTAATCGTCTGCTGTGGCCACTATAAAATGAAGTCAGCGTTACTCATGGGCACGTTTTTCATTTGTAATATATTAGTATAGCAAAAATTTCAATTTCCTGAACTTTTGCATTTAAAAAGTAATTAAAAATACAAACTGAGATAAATACATTTAAAGACGCTTTTTAGCTCACAGGCTATCAAAGCCTGAGAGTGCCCGCCCGTTCTGTATGTATGTAAGTACGTGCGTGTATACGTACGTACCTAACGTGATAACTCATTATAAAAATATCCGATTTACTTGAAATTTCGGATATCGGCTTATTATGACAGGACGCTTCCCTGATTAGTTTTGAGAGTTCATTCGATAAGTATAAGAAGGGGAACGGGGGCTAATGCCCCTCCTCCTTAATTTATATAAGTAGGTTTTTCATGCAGAATTGTCAGATTTCGTTCAAATCTTAGGTATAGGATCATTCTGATGAAGCATTTTTGTGATTAGTATTGGATGTTCATTGGATAAGTTTAAAGAGGGGGAATGGGAGGGGGTAATCCCTTTTAATTTAGTTTAATGGGTTTTTCACGCAGAATTTACCGATTTGCTTCAAATTTCAGATATAGGTTCATTCTGAAAAAGGCGCTTCCCTGATTTGTTTTTGGGATTCATTGGATAAGTATAAAGGGAGGGTAGAGGGAACTACCCCTGATAATTTAGGTAAATGCTTTTTCATAAAGAATTAAGCGATTTGTTTCAATTTTTGGATAGAGGTTCATAGCGGTAAGAAGCTTCCCTCATTAGTTATAGTGTTCTTTTGTTAAGCATAAAGGGGGGGAGTGCGATCGATTACCTCCCCCTTAAGTTAGCTGGATAGAGTTTTACGCAGAGTTATCCGATTTGATTTAAATTTTAGATGTAGGTTCTTTCTGATAAGTTGAATTTCTGAACAGTTTTGGAGATTTAATGGTTAAGTATAAAAAAGGGAAAGGGGGACAACGCTTCTAAAATTACAGTAATGGGTTTTTATGCAGAATTATTCGACTTGCTTCGAATTTGGGATAGAGGTTATTATATTATAAGGCGTATCCCTCATTAGTTTTGGAGGTTCAATGATTGAGTATAAAGAAAGGAAATGTGGGGGGGGGGTACTTCATCCATTAAGTTGTCTTTCGAAGGGCATTTTTATATAAGGCTGTAATATAAAATTAATGTGCATAGCCTGTGAGCTTTATGACTTCAGTTTAATTGGGCAATATTTTTTTATCGATATAACTGACACTTTACAATTGCTTATAGAAATGGCTATAGTTGGCTTTCCCATAGTAGTATGACTATGAAATTTTGTTAAGGTGTACTTTAGGTATATGAATAATTCAAGAATAGAAATCGAATAATAGGTATGTAAAGGAAATTTCCAAATTTGGAATTTTTCTTAAAACTTGAGAATATCGCTTACATAAACTTATGTTTCTTTTTATAGTTCTGGGAATTGCATAAAAATGTCTATAAACGTAAATTCAACTCAAGCCAACAATTACTTAATTTAAATTTATCATTATTACCTTATCTTACTATGGAAAAAATAAATCGTTGTTATGTTATCAGTGCATAAGTACGTATATAAGGCAATCAGAATCAAGGTGCATCAATTTTATAAAACATTAAATATGTGAAAGTAAATTTAATGGTATTCCATATTTTCATTGAGAAGCATAAGAGAATGTTATTTATTGCTCACATTCTAGGAATTAATTTCTTATGACTCCAAACATATTTTTTATACAGAAAGCGTTTATTTTAAATTTTTCAGAATAAGGATAATACCCACTTCGGTTCTGAACAGCTTATTTAAGAAATAGAAATAAAATGTAATAGAGTTTTTCCCAACAATTTTTGATTAATATACAACAAAATGCATTAAATATCAATTTTGATGTAATTTATACCGTAAATAATTTACACATACAGTTTTAAATTTTAATTTATATAATAATTAATTGTAATTGAAGATTATTTTATTACTATGAAATTTTTTAATAATTGTTATTAAATATATTATAACTTCCTTGCGAATGCAATTTACTTAGAGATAAATAAATGACCGTAAATGATATCAATGACCGTATTTAAAGCAATGGCGAAATTCAAGTCATATAGTATCTCAGTTAGATAATATTTTCAAAAAATAAATGAATTTAAAAATTTTAAACTTGGCTGGCTAAGTGATGTCGTTATTCCTTTTTAAAAATCTTCATTTTGTATAAATACTAACAAAAATTAGAACTTAGAAGAATTGCAGAACTATAATACTGTAAAAATATCCTACCTATCCAGTCTCCATATTTAAAGGCTGTAAAACCTTGTTTATAGAACAAACTTAGTTAATGAATAAATCAAACCTTTCTAAGTATACGATAATTAAAATAAAAAAATAGGTCTCACCGCTACTGCTCTCGTAAAATTCGCATATTCTTTTAAGTTTTCAAACATTTTTCTTATAATTTATTTTTTCTTTACACGATATCTTATTTATTATTCTTTTGAGAAACTCTTGGAATTTTTCTTTTAAATTCCAAACCGAATATTTAAAGACTTGAGCTCAATAGGTACCAAATATCACCATAATTCCTGTCAGATACAATAGTAAATTTAAATCCTTTTTAAATGAATCTTTATTTATGAATTTTGGGGTAAAAGAACCTCAGAATTACGATTATTCAATGCGATAAAGATGAGTTAATTTTCATTGTTCTATATTTATTCGAGACTTAAGGCTTTCAAAAATGCGAGATGCGTTTGCTTTAAAAGTTCTTGCTACTTTTCTTCCAAACTGATTAATTACTCAAACAGTTGTAAGAATTTAGATAGTCTTTAAACATGCAACTCACTAGTACCTGTCGCTGTTTCAATTTTGAAATTCAAAATTAAAACAATTATTACTCTAAAGTTTTTGTGTTTGATTTTTTGTAAATTTTCATTGTTTAAAAGTATTACATATTTAATATTTTTACAGAAATTAAAATTCTTCGTAATTATTCCAGTAATACTGATTTCAAGATTTTTTTTTTGTAATGATACATTAATTCAAAGTTTTACTATATAATTTTTTTCTGATGCAAAATATTTTGTCAAGTTAATTTTACATGAAATAAAGATTTTTTTCCGAGTTTCAAATATTACTATTCAGAAACTTCTAACCACTACTTTCATTCGTTTCTGAGATTACTTAAACTTTAACATTTCTTAAATAAAAATTAAATTATTTTTAATAAATATTTAAATTAATATTTTTTGTTATAAAAATATTTAACATAATAACTTACTCATAATGCAATTAATCCTCCATTCGAAAATATATTGAAATTTTTCTTTTTGTTTAAATGCTACTTCAATATCCACAACTCATATTATAAATATACATTCTTTCCTTGCACACTTTTTTCCCACAAAGATCTGAATAATTTTAGCAGTACTCATGTTATAAAAAAAATAAATGCATTGCTCACAATATTCTCAGACTAAAATGTAGCTATCCAAACTAAAGTTCTTTCAACAAAATGAGAGGTTAGTGAATGGTTACGCGCTATGTTTGGCGCTTTATCGCTCCTTTGGGTGAAATTAATTTCTCATAACAACGCGTTCTTTTTAGGTTACGCTTTCGTCATTCGACCTACAAAAGAATTATTTATCTTTTTTTCATGACTAATCATTAATGATACAAATTTTAAAGATACATAAGCTTTATTCATTATTAAAAAAAAAGAAAAAAAAGAAAACTAGTTTTTTAGTATCATATAATAGAAGAGATTCAATTTAGGAATGATCTGTAATCTTTATATAAATACTCAATTCTCAAGAGATTAAGATTTCCCTATTTTAATTTTGTATGATTATAAATTCTGAACAGCATTCTACAATTAATCAAACGAGTTTGAAATTAATATGATTAATGTATCTATAAGGAAATATTAAATTAAACCATGAGTCTATTTCATATGTAGACAAGCAAATTTAGGTCAATAAATCTAATATTCTTAATAAAGTACGCTTAGAATTTTGTGAATAGTAATAATTTTTTTAATCAATCAAAATTTATTTAATGTGTATGAAAATGAAGTTACAATAAAATTAAATGGATGAAACATAAAATAAAAATGATGGTACCAGTCATACATTTTTCAAAGCAAGTTAGAGTGTTTAGGTGAAAGGGAAATTTACCCATTTAATGATTCAATTGTAAATGTAAATTAATACTCATTTCACTATAATGTAATACTATTTTGTTAAAATATAAATAAAAGCACCCATTTAATATTCAATGTGTGTTTTACTTTATTTTATATGGGTAAGAATTTATTAAACATATGTTTAATTTAACTGATACAATATGCCAAAGAGATTTTATTAAATACTTGTACTGAAAATTTCCTTTTCTGTTTTCGGGTATCCCGAAATTGAGACAGGATACATTGACAAACTCGTTTTAAATGGATTTTATATAATCCTTTGATTAATACATTTTTATAAACAAAATTGGAGATTGATTTTTCCTTTTCATTGTAAATTTTTACACCGTTTTTCTTTTTTTTTCTATTATCCATTTCTTAAATTAAGTAAACTGATATCAATTCATTTCAAATCCATTTTTTGCTTATCTTACACACTTAAAAAGTTATAAACAGACATGATGCATGAATATGCATCTGATAGTTAATGAAATATATTTTTCTTCTAGAATAATACAACAGGAGATGTTCATTAAATAAATTCAGAGAATAATTTTTAAAACAGATATTCGTTATTAGATGTAAATGGATTTTACTTCATATGATTGTTTCGTAATTTGCTTTTACATGAATTCCAAAATTCCAAAAAGAGCACATTGATAATAAGTAAAAAATATTAACCAAACTTTAAATGAAATACCTTATTGGTTTTGTCCCTGCTACATTTTCCCTCTGTATATGTGAAATAAATCATTAAGCATTCATGTGATTAATGATTTTTCTACTATGAAAAGCATGGAAAATTAATGTTAGATACTGTTTTATTATTTTATTGGTGTATTTCAGAATAAATTGGATTGCTATTTAATTAATTAAGTTTTTCAATGAAGAAAGGTTAAATATTCATTTTCTCAGATTCATTTCAGTAAGTTATTGCTAAATTACTTTTTATTTATAGGAAAGTATTTTCTAAATTTAAAAAATTTTCTTTTATGCAAATTTGATTTTAAAGAAATAATTGAAATACTAATAAATTTTCCAGTGACAGTAGTGAAAGAAAATTTTAAGATAATTAAAGAGAGATCAATTAAAAAATTATAGAAAAGGCTTTATTCTGTAACATATTTTCTAATTTATATTTACATTTACATAAGTTTTATTCAATCTAATTAATCTTATTATGCATCTTTTTAGTAAAACTATAAAGTCTTATCCATAAATATATAAAAACCATTTATAATCTAATTGTTTTTCATAGATTTTTAAAATATTGGTTGTAAAAATTGCACCATTTTAAAATAATACTAAAAAAAAATAAATACATAAACCATAAAAAATACAATGCTTTTTTTTTTTTTTTTTTGCATTAACCTCTGAGCGAGCGAGCTCTCACAAAAATTTCAACAAGTGTGATATTTTTTATATTTTTATCCCATATAGCACGAAAACTAAAATTTAATTTTTACTGCTCATGCATATAATTAATTTTGTTATAATATATACTTTTTGTAACTTTTCTGTTATTACTATTATGAAATATCTTGCGTAACTACATTGTCAAAAAAAAAAAAAAAAAAAAAAAAAAAAAAAAAAAAAAAAAAAAGTGAGATTCGTAGTTACTAGCTCCAACAATTAAAACACTGTGGTTTATAGGAGCAAATTGTTTACTGTAAAACAAGTTTCACCTGGATAATACAATCTACTATGTGAAGAAACAAAGCGGCAGAAGTCGAATTTTGGACTCTTCTTACTGTATAACTAGTTTTGCCTTTACAATCGTATACAGTATGGAAAGCAACAAATGATAGGGGTTAATCTAAATGCCGAATATTTTTTGAGTATTCAAATATTCATATTTTGCTGTCTTCTTTGCCACTTTCGTTCTTTATAATAAATCGTATACAAGAAATGTTGCATATCCAGTTACAAAAAACATTTTGATTGATAATTCAAATAAGATTTTTTTTTAAAGAAGTGTGATTGGTTAGTTTAAATTTAACTTGTTTATTGCTTCTTTGTAACTTTAATTTAAAAGTTTTTAATTTTTTCACACTATTTAATATTCGAGTTGAAACGCTGTTTTGTATATAGATGTTAAAACTAGCAATTTTTTCTGCGCTGCAATTAGTTTTTCCATTTATCTTTATCATTCTGATAAGATAATACAGATTAAAAAAAATATTTTCCATAAAATTTTCCAATTTATGCTTCTCTTTTACCGGCTTTCTACGTATTTCTTTTACTACTCAAATGTACAAAACTAGATGGCATATTTGGCGAATTTTTTAAAACAGGGTGAGCGAAGGTCTCAACAAAAATTACAAAAGCCTGCGTTATATTTATTCGCCCCACTTCTCGAGGGTGGAGTACTAAATTAGATTCTCCAAGTTGGCCTTGATGTTCAGACTTACGGTATTCTGATGCGTGATATGTTAAAGTAATTCTTTCAAACATGAAAAATTTCCCACAAGGTTCGTCCAAGGTAAATCTCGGATACTGAGAATTACGTCAAGTAGACTACTTAAAAATTAATGGATGTGCCATTTATATGATTCCTAACGCGTAAAGTGTATTTTGTAAAAAATCATATAACTACTGTCATAAAATTGAATGAACAAAGTATACAATGTCTAAGAATATCTTGATTTGTACATTTTGTGCAAACATAAGCATAAATATTACACATTAAACATATATATTAGAACTGAGGTCACGATTACACATCCTATGCACATACAAAATGCACAACTATGAATGCGCATCATACTAAATTTTTTATACAGGTTTTTGTGACAGTATACTCACAATTCTATAAAATATATTGTTTGATTAAAAATTGTAGTTAATTAAAAATTAATGAAAAGTATATTCGGCAAATAATCTCAATTACTCTAGGTCAATAGCCCCAAACAGGTACATTGGTTTATATGATATTTTTGCAATGATAAAATCGTGTGAATACCTTTCTATGCGATTGAGAAATTTTTTAAATCAGTTGATAGTTATATATACGAAACATAATGATTTTTTTTTCGGTCAAAAATACAATCTGCAAACTTTTAAGAGATATTATCATAATTGGTTTAATAAAAATTTTCATTATTTGTTTACTTTCCTACTTTTACAGTTCAAAAGTCTGACAACCGCATCCTCATGAAGAATTAACACACAGTCAAGAGACAGAAGCAAAAATAAAGTTACGCTGTTTTGCATGATTGATTTATATACAGAGATCTTTATTAAAGGTTTACGATAAGCGTTGATTTGCCAAAAGATGTTTTACTGTATAATCACTTTAAATTCTTTTAATTCATTTAGCTTTAGGGTCGTATAAAGAATATCAACTAGCACGTCAGTTTTTGTGGAGTATCTCTGAACATGTCGAAATTTAGAAATAAAAGTCTTTCGTGATTTTCAGATATAGGTCCTAATATTTTAGCTAAAAATGTGACACAATTCCTTTATTGATATTTTTAGGAGTTTATTTCTAATTATTTTAAATATGTGATTGTTATAACAGTAACTGTCACTTGAGCTAATTTAATTATGTTACTTATTAGTCATTTTAGAATATAGTTGAGTTAAACTTTGAACTTTTCTTTTAACTTATATTGAAAATTTATATAAAAAAACCATAAAAATTTTAATATTAAAAGTTTAACAATACTTAAAACCACTAATATATTAAAAGTAATAAAATTTAAATTTCGTTTGGTATTCATTACATGGGCTTTTAATACATTAGGTGAAAATAGTTTTTGCTTTCATATAAACCAATTAATATAAAAATGTGAATTTGAAACATAAATGCCTCACAAAATAAAAAAAATGAAAATAAAGTAAAATTTTTGTACTGTTATAAAAGTAAAATGTAATCAAAAATGGTCAAAACATGCCATCTAAAGCGCTCAAGCTATTTTAAAATGTGGCCATTTTACACACTTTTACAGGTCATAGAACAGGCTCTTATACTGTTAATCACATTTTAAGAAGCGGAATGTATACGAACTGTAGAGGCTGCTCAGAATCCTTTATTTAGTACTCGAAACATTTTCATTTTATTTAATCTCAACATTTCAGCCATTAAATAATAGTAATATTTCGTATTCCTTAAAATTAAATTCCGCAAAAGCGATGCCAATAGATTAAAATGTCTGTACGAAATGCGTGTTATGAAGGGGTTAACAAGGTTGTTGATCACTGCTTAGTGGCAATAAACAGTGACGGAACTAGACTAAATGTCACACAGAAAATGTAACGAATTGGCATCGTCCACCCTCCTCCAGAAATATTTTTAGGAGAAATTCTAACAAAATAATGATTGGGGGTAATTAAAGTGAAACACTATTTAAATATACACTTAATTAATGTGTAATTTTTCTATACCACATTGCATATATAACATTTAATATTGTTTTTTAATACCACATTATAAATAATTACACAATGTAAAGTTTACAAGAAATGCATCATAGTAACCGAGTAATTAAAATTTTGAAAATGTTCTGTACTGCAAAAATTATATCATCATAACGAAGCTGATGTGCAATAACTATAATAATTAAATTTTTTATTGTTGTTCTTGTGCTAAATTCCTCACATATGTTTTAATAATTTTCAATTTGCAAAACCTCTTTCGTTAAAAGCGAATGGTAAGATAGAGTAAGGAAGATTTTGGAATAAGCAGTTAGATTTGGATAGGCATCTTTAATACCGATATACATCATTGAGCGTGTATTAGTAGATCAAACGCCGAAATTCATTTTATTTTAGATCTAATTTCAATCTATATTTGAATTTTTTGAATTCGAGAAATATATTATCTTTAGCTATATTATTTGTGAAAATATTTGATAAATGTTCAATTGTGCATGCTACTTTTCTGCGCAAATACACTGTAAAAAAATATATTAATCTTACGGCGAAAACTGCTGGCAACAATGTTGCCAGAAGGCAAACCTACTATCAATGTTTTATAATTTCCATTTCTTTATTAAGACCGACTTTCTATATATAAAAAAAGATCGATCTATGTTTCAAAACATGCATCGCAAATAATATTCACAAAAAATAATATTGTAGTTCATATATAAAATAAAATGATGAAATAAACAATTACTTTGTTTGTCGAACGTTGGATACGTACGTCGGACGTAAGGATAGATCTTCATTGATTATAATATTTCATCACAGGTCATATAGTAAAGGTCAGTTTACTTTATGACGAAAAGTTTGAAAATAAATCAAATACAGATGTGGAAGCGTGAATATGTGCATGGCAACTTACATGAAGTATGATATTGTGTTCTTTATAAGCGATTTATCGATTGAATTATCGATAATAATCGTCATTTGGAAAAATATTTTTGTAAAAAAAATAGTAATAATAAAAATTATAGGGTTACGTGGGGCAACTGGGCCATGGTATTACAATGCGGCTATGGAGAGTCTGTCAGTTCAGCTTCTAAAGCTAATATTCATTCGAATTAAAGTTTGGACCGTTGTAAATGTGTTCACTCAATCAGACAAAAAATTTAAAAAATTTAATGTTTAAAAATAAAAAATACGTGTGTTTAACATTTCTTTCTTTGTGGGTCCAGTTGCTCCATAAAAATGGGAAAAATGGACCAAGATTGTCTGTGATCCATACACGTTTGCTTTTTAAGTCCTGTTTGAAACAATGTAAACAACTTAAAAAAAAATTTAATCAAGCAGATCATGGAAATTATACATCAACTAAAGAACGTCATAAGGAAAAGCTTTTCTATCAAGATGTCTAAAAAGATCTCTAAATGTGAAACTGTTAGATTTATTTATAACAAAAGCATAGTAATTAAGTGGGTACTTGTGTACTTTGTTAATAAGAACTGAAGTTACATGGACAAATGTAAATTTCCCATGTGAGTGATAAAAGCCCGGGCCAGGATTCGAACCAGGTATGTATTAGCTGAAGCCGCAAATTCTCTTCCAGGTGAGCCATCCCGGACATGAACATTGGAGGACTATTTCACCCAAATAACCCTAATGATCACATAATCTGGTCTGATACTATGGATTAGCGCAATAGAATAAATCGAAAGTCAAGATATGGAAACTGCAGAAAACGCTGCAGACGAAATTATATTAGATTAATTTATAACACGATTTTTCAGTCGGTAGTACCGATTGAAAAATCTTGTTATAAATTAATTTAACAAAAGTTACATGGATATTTTAGGAAAAAAATGATAGATAAATTTAAGAAAGAACGGTTATGTAAGTACGTAAATACCTCATTCTCTTTTTTATGTACCCCAATTAGAATGCGATATGTCCATAAAAACCAGTGGAGAATGTGAGCAAATTTTTATATCGAACAGAATCATTTTTACTGGTTTCGATAATTTTCTAATATTGTTACTTTGTCCTATGAGCAACTCTTCATTTGAATCGTAAAGTTCCAAAGTTTTTTTTATGTTAGTTAAGAAACTTGGTTTGACACCCACAATATGCTTTTTAAAAATATTATAATGTAATTTTGTGTATTATATAATTGTTTCTTTATTGGTAAGCAAAAAATAAAAAAAATAAAAAAAAATATTGCCCAGTTAAACTGATGGCATTGAGCTCACAGGCTACGCGTACTAATTGTACATTACAGCCTTGTATTTTCGTTAATTCCGTTCGAAAAAAAAAAAATTAAGAAGGGGAAACAGCTCTCCCCTTTCTCCTTTTTTATACTTAAACATTGAACTTCCTAAACTATCAAGTACATGCTTTATCATATTAAAAAACCTATATCCAAAATTCAGAGTAAATCGGATAATTCTTAATAAAAACCCATTTAGCAGCTATATAATTTAAGAGGAGTTATTTCCCTCTCTTATACTTAACCATTAAACTTCCAAAACTATTCAGAGATTTGAACGAAATCTGACAATTCTGTTTGAAAAATCCATTTATGCAAGTTAAGGGGAAGGGCATTAGAACCCCCGTTCCCCCTGTTTATACTTATTCAATGAACACCTAATAACAGCCACGGACTCGCCTCATCAGAATGATCCTATATCTAAATTTTGAACGAAAACTGTTAATTCTGCATTAAAATCCCGTTTATATCAATTAAGGAGGGGCATGAGCCCCCCGTTCCCTCTGTTTATACTTATTCAATGAACACATAATAACAGTCATGGAATCGCCTCATTAGAATGATCCTATATCTAAACTTTGGACAAAAACTATTAATTTTGCATGAAAAACCAGTTTATATCAATTAAGGGGAGGGGCATGAGCCCCCCGTTCCCCCCGTTTATACTTATTAAATGAACACCTAATAACAGCCACGGTATCGCCTCATCCGAATAAAACTATATCTAAATTTTGAACAAAAACTGTTAATTCTGCATGAAAATCCCGTTTATATCAATTACGTGGGGGGGGGGCATGAGCCCCCCGTTCCCCCTGTTTATACTTATTCAATGAACACATAATAACAGTCACGGAATCGCCTCATCAGAATGATCCTATATCTAAATTTTGGACAAAAACTGTTAATTCTGCATGAAAAACCCATTTATGTCCATTAAGGGGAGGGGCATGAGCCCCCCGTTCCCCCTGTTTATACTTATTCAATGAACACATAATAACAGCCACGATATCGCCTCATCCGAATGATCCTATATCTAAATTTTGAACGAAAACTGTTAATTCTGCATGAAAATCCCGTTTATATCAATTAAGGGGGGGGGCATGAGCCCCCCGTTCCCCCTGTTTATACTTATTCAATGAACACATAATAACGGTCACGGAATCACCTCATCAGAATGATCCTATATCTAAATTTTGGACAAAAACTTAATTCTGCATGAAAAACCCATTTATATCCATTAAGGGGAGGGGCATGAGCCCCCCGTTTCCCCTCTTATACATATCGAATGAACTTCAAAAACTAATCAGGGAAGCGCCTTATCAGGATATACCTATATACAAAATTTCAAGTGGATTCGATATTTTTATCATGAGTTATCGCGTTACGCACGAACATACGAACGTACATACAGAACGGACGGGCACATAAGCTCTCAGGCTATGATAGCCTGTGAGCTAATAAACTAAAAGATGGAGAAATTAATTTTCTGTAGTGAGAGAAACTAAAAAACTTTATTTATATCGATTGGGATAACTGCACCCAATACGGTCCCGTTACCCCTGATACACTATATGGCCAAAGATGACCTGCCACTCGCGATTTTAGACATTTTGTTAAATATCTAGAATACATGAGGAATTCAATACCTCAAACTCTAAGCGTGTAAATATATTAGTACAGGTCATAAATTTCCGAGAGGTTTTTTCCCCGAAACCGATTGGGGGATCGTCAAAAAATTGAAAAAGTACGAATATCTTTTGGATAACGCTGTCAAAACTAATTTAGCAAAAGCGTTGAAACTAAATATTATGATTTAGTAGCTTGTAATAAACAGTGTTCATTTTTATGTAGATAGCATCTATAGAATAGTAGAGAAATTAAGGTTTTTATAAAAACAGTCCCAAATTTTTCCATGTTTTTTCTTATAATTTGCAGAGTTCTTAATATAAAATAATGTTCTTATCTGAAAGTATGACAAATAACATTATACACAAAATCCTCTCATAAAAATTAAAATATAATAAAAATTGTATGAAAAATGGGCAGGTTTACTAAAAATTTTTTCACTGAACATGTGTCAAAGATATCAAAATTTCATTTGCATATTGTATTAGCGAAATGTATAGAGCAACTTTTGTAAAAGTTTCAAAAACATAGCTCTAAAATTCTGAAAGTGATCAACTATAGAATCAGTTCAAAATCCGTTATTCCCAATGTGAGGCAAAAAGATGAGTGGTTGTATCCATATAACCATTAATTAGTCCTAATATAGAATACACAATATGGCATGTACTACTATATTTGGATAAAACCCCTCATTTTTTTGCTTCATTTTGGGAATAACGGATTTTGAACTCATTCTATGTGCGATCACTTTCAGAATTTTCAAGCTATATTTTTGAAACTTTTACAGAAGTTGCTCTGTATATTTATCTAACACAATTTGCAAATGAAAATTTTTATATCGTTGACGCATGCACAGTGAAAAATTATTTAGTAAACCTGCTGATTTTCCCTTCAATTTTTATTATTTTTTAATTCTGATGACAGGGTATTGTGTATAACGTTATTTATCATATTTTCAGAAAAGAACATTATTTTATATTAAGAACGCTGCAAATTATAAGCAAATAAAGAATACTACCCAGTTAAACTGATGGCATTGAGCTCACAGGCTACAAATACTAATTGTACATTAAAGCCTTATATTTTCAAGGGTTAATTCCGTTCGAAAAAAAATTAAGAAGGGGAAACAGCTCTCCCCTTTCCTCTTTTTTTATACTTAATCATTGAAACTCCTATACTATCAAAGACATGCTTTATCATATAAAAAATCTATATCCAAAATTCAGAGCAAATGAGATAATTCTTAATAAAAACCCATTTAGCATTTATATAATTTAAAAGGAGTTATCCCCCTCTTTTATACTTAACCATTAAACTTCCAAAACTATTCAGAGATTTGAACGAAATCTGACAATTCTGCTTGAAAAACCCATTTATATAAATTAAGGGGGGGGGGGCATTAGAACCCCTGTTCCCCTTATTTATACTTATTCAATGAACACCTAATAACAGTCACGGAATCGCCTCATCAGAATGATCCTAATCTAAATTTTGAACGAAAATTAATTCTGCATGAAAATCCCATTTATATCAACTAACGGGGGGGGGGCATTAGAGCCCCTGTTCCCCCTATTTATACTTATTCAATGAACACCTAATAACAGTCACGGAATCGCCTCATCAGAATGATCCTAATCTAAATTTTGAACGAAAACTTAATTCTGCATGAAAATCCCATTTATATCAACTAACGGGGGGGGGGCATTAGAACCCCTGTTCCCCCTATTTATACTTATTCAATGAACACCTAATAACAGTCACGGAATCGCCTCATCAGAATGATCCTAATCTAAATTTTGAACGAAAACTTAATTCTGCATTAAAATCCCATTTATATCAACTAACGGGGGGGGGCATTAGAACCCCTGTTCCCCCTATTTATACTTATTCAATGAACAACTAATAACAGTCACTGAATCGCCTCATCAGAATGATCCTAATCTAAATTTTGAACAAAAACTTAATTCTGCATGAAAATCCCATTTATATCAACTAACGGGGGGGGGGCATTAGAACCCCTGTTCCCCCTATTTATACTTAATCAATGAACACCTAATAACAGTCACGGAATCGCCTCATCAGAATGATTCTAATCTAAATTTTGAAAACTTAATTCTGCATGAAAATCCCATCTATATCAACTAACGGGGGGCATGAGCCCCCCGTTCCCCCTCTTATACATATCGAATGAACTCCAAAAACTAATCAGGGAAGCGCCTTGTCAGGATATACCTACATACAAAATTTCAAGTGGATCGGATATTTTTATCATGAGTTATCGCGTTACGTACATACGAACATACATACAGAACGGACGGGCACATAAGCTCTCAGGCTATGATAGCCTGTGAGCTAAAAACGTGGGAAAATTTTGGATTTTTTTATAAAAATCTTAATTTTTCAACTAGTATGCATGCTATCCACATATAAATGGACACAGTGTATTACAACAAACCATTTAATCATTATCTACAGTTTGATTTCTTTTGCTACATTAGTTTTGACAGGGTTATCCAAAAGATATTCGTTCTTTTTCAATTTGTTGACGGTCCCCTATGGAGTTTCGGTTAAAAATCTTCACGGAAATGTATGATTATTATATTTACACGCTTAGAGTATTAAGATAATTCCTCATTTATTTTTCTAGATATTTAACAAAATATCTTAAATCGCAAGGGGACATCTTTGGCCATATAATATGCATGTCTCAGTTACTACATTCTTGAAAAATTGATGGGGTAACTGGAACTCCGGACATTCATTTGAGACATGAAATAAATATGTTTAGATATCTAATAATATTAATGCATTTACATGTCTAATGTTTAAAGAAATGATTGCTTAATAAAAGTACATACAGTATCTCTCTATTAAAAAAAAGTAACTTATCCTGTCACCGCCGCTGACATTTAAGTTTTTGTGCCTGGGAGTCTTTCTTCGTTAATATTAAGAATACAACGGTACACAAAAATATGAAAATTAGATGGACTATAGAGAAATGTTTGATAAACACGCTGATGTATACAGTTTTTATATCGAATAATAATTTAAACTGATATTTAATGCTAAATTTGGTTAAAATTGTTCCATTAAAAAGTTTTATAGGAGAAAAAACTGTATATAGGAATTGAATCACTTTTAGATAATTTTATACATTAGAAGTTTCCGGTGTGCAGATTTATGTTTTTATTTTTTTATTTTTTCAATTTGTCTAATTCTTTAATACTTTATTTCCGTTTTAATTTCAAATTTTCAGCATTTCGAGATATATTTTTCACATATTTTAGAAAAATTATTACTTTAAGTTGTTGCCAATTTGTAAAAACAGCGCAAAGAATAATATTCCTTTCAAATAAAAAGATTATATACACGTGACTGTCAAAAACAGAGAAACCTTACAAATTAGAATTAAATGATTAGATATTAAAATCAAGAAAATACGGAAATTAATTCTTAAAAACTACACGTGAGTTTTAAAAGAGAAAGAAAATATTAAAATAATAAATACATTAATCTCTGTTAAAAGCCGTAAATGGAGACAGGTACGTCATATGCCATATAATAATTTAATCAAACAGTTTAAAAACATATTATCGCGATACATTTATTCGCATTTCTGGATAACCTTTTAAACTATTGCTGCCATCTTTAAAGCAATGCAAATAAAAATATTTCGTTTCTAGCATCAAAATTATTTTCACATGAATTTTAAAAGAGAAATAAAATTTTAAAATAATAAAATGAATATTAAAAGCAAGAAATATTGTAATTATGTCATAAAAACTATATTAACATGAGTTTTACAAGAGAAAGAAAACATTAAAATAACAATTGCATTAATATGCGTTAAAAGCCGTAAATGGAGGAATCCATTATCCCATATAACAATCTTGCCAAACAGTTTAAATTTTAAAATATACTCACACAACACAATTGTTTCAAATTTCTGGATAGTATTTTAAACTATTATTGACAACTTTTAGGCAGTGCAAATAAAAATATTTTCTTTCTAGCATCAAAATTATTTTCATGAATTTTAAAAGAGAAATGAAATTTTAAAATAATAAAATGAATATGTTTTAAGAGCAGTAAATAGGAGAAATTATGTTATATTTAAAATGACCAAGCAATAATATTGAAAAATAAATTAAAAAATATATCTACATAAGACATTCATTTCATATTTTCAGATTTTTTTTAAAAATAATAGTTAGAGTTCTAAGACCGCACAAATAATATTTCCTTTCTAACAAGAAAAACACTTTTACTTGAATATTAAAAAAATAAAGAAAACTTTAAGGATTTACAGCAGATTTAAAACGATACATTTAAAATGTCTTATTTAAAACAGGTTTTTTATAGCTTTGTTCAAAAACACCTGGACACGAAGGCTCTTTTTACTAAATTTATGCTATATTATATTATTTCCAAATGCTTAATTGATTTTATTTAATCAAAACGAAAATAGACATTGAATTTCTTTAACAGAAACTGATTCGACCTTAAAATTCCCCAATCAAAGGGAAATGAATAGAAACCCGATTACAAGGAGATCGCCACAGGTTTTTAAATTATAATTCCATATTACGTAAATCTTTTTAAAGTCTATCAAATTACCAGGATTTTAGAGTCTGCTGTGTCTAAACAAGGGTTAACGAGCGTAGCTCGTAGAGGACAGAACACCCTAGTATTAATAAAAAAAACCCGATAAAGCTCAACAATGCTGATGTTATTTTATAAAAAAGAACCGAAATTTTCTATAACTTATCACAGAAAAGACAGAGTTATGATTGATTTTATACACGTTGTTTTAAGAAGTAGAGATTAGGTTGCCTTATTCATAAAAGCTAAAATTTAAAAGGCATGAACGGTTTTTTATAAAACAGGCTATGGCCAACTACCTCGTGTGTCCAGTTGCCCCTGCTACCTTGCTAGAAGAATGATAATCTGGCATACATGTTCTGTACACCTTTACAGCTAATGTTGCAAAACTTTGTTAGAATATCGATTTATCATTATATGAAAGAGATAATCTATTTATATCATTTGATAGATATTCTATTCTTTGATTGTTCGTAGCAAAACTGGTGCTTTAACGAAACAAGTTCTTTGTCATTTCTGCAAATATATTCTGAACCTTAATTAATATCTTCAAAGGTTTTTTGACCCATGTTTTGTTACCCAGGAATCTTAAAGAAGAAAAAACTGTGCAGCTGTTTTTTTCTTTTTTGCATTGAAAATTCTACTTGTATTTAAATGCATAAAAGTTTAATCTCGCCTAAACTGCATTACAAATGTAATACATTACTAATTTACAACATATGAAACTTTTTATTGCATACTTATAATTTTTAATTACATTGAGTGACTTGCACATCTTAAAGAGAGATATTAATTTTATAGTCTAAGAGCCAGTGAAGAGCTACCTATATGTATTTGACCAGACCAGAGTTATTGTACATTGAGGCCCCACCTACTATACATGAGATGGGGAGTCACTAAGCCGAAAGTGGTGGACGCGGCTACTGCGCAAGTAACACAAGTATCAATTTTTGGCAAATTTTAAATCCATTCGATTACGTCTGCCGTTTTGAAATTTTAAAATATATTATTAATATTATCGGAAAACAACAATGGCAGACCATTATCGCACGGTTAACATTGTGGCAGACAGTCTTGAAAGTGCTGAAGAAGATAAAATTTTGGAAAGTAATTGACCAGATCTGCCATTAATATATTTTGTTTATTAGGGTCTTAAAAACTTATATTGATCACGGCAGACGTCTTCGTTCGAGTACACACTTCAGCAGACAACCAAATCTTAGGTACTACCCGGTCAGATGTATATGCATTAAGTTCCCTGTTTTACATCAATATGATTTATTTTATTATTGCATTTTTAAAAATTAATATTTAATTTTGTAAATTATGTACTAAAATTTATAAGTTTGATGATAAAAAGTAAATATACTTCAAAACAATCTCAAATATTAAGCTATATTGTAGATAACAAATAATCATTCAAATATTGATTTTACTTTATTCTTTTTATTCATTTAAGACAAAATTAAAAAAAAATAATCAAAAGAATGAACCATACATGCATTACCAAATATTCATTTTTTTTTTCATTCATTTAATCTCGCCTATCATTCTGGGACGATTCTATTCTAAAAAGGGGTGCAAGGCTAACAAGGAAGGTCTCCATACTGGGCATACTCAGAATTTTATGAAAAAAATACTAATTAAAGTATTTATGTATGTAATAAAGGGTCAGTCAAAATTAGCGGCGGAATCACAGTAGAAAGTATGTAAAAAATAAAGTATTTTCTAATATTTGGCGTGAAAAGACGAAAGAGTCACGCGATTGGGCGATCAGCCCTTTTCCTCGCCAAAAGCAAACGATTATAATACAACTCAAAACTGCTGGATATTTAGAATGCGTGTAAATGGTATTTAATGAATTTAAACATAAATAATGATAGACTTTAATTTATTGTATACATATATATATACATATTGTATTACATATATATATATATTACTTGTTGAAGTAGTTATTTTAATTAATCACTGGAAAAAATGTTTTCATAGATTAAAAAAAATGATATTGAGAAAAATTATCTTCATACGTTTAAGCGTATTCAAAAATAAATGCCAGATGTTTCCATAGTAACAAAATCTAATCGACAACTCTCAATTAGACATTGAGCTTGAAACAAAGTTAATTGATTTAAAATATAAATTTCGTTTTAAATCAAAAATTTTGTTGATTAAATTTGAATATAAACGCGTATAAATATCGATATAACAAAATTATACTTAAAACAAACTAAAACATACAAAACTAAAGTTACCTAAATTAAATTTATCAAAACAAGTTCAGCATGAAACTTTTTTTTTCTTGAAGGTTATTTGGCTTAAAGTATTTTTTGAAATCAACCGGCGATAAATCGCCAAATAACGAAATTTTCATTATTTTTTAAGGATCTTGAATGAAAATTCCGCCGATTTTTTTTTTTTTAATATAAACGTATATATCCACACGAGAAGAACATTCTGTATTTTTTTTTCAGATTTTTCGGGGTATGCTTGCATAGAAATCTTCCTTGTAAGCTGGGCAATTACTCGTCTGCGCTGTCATTAAAATTGGCTCTTACTTCTGCTATTTTATACTTCCGATCAAAGTTTAAAATTATATTACCGTAATATTCGGCGTATAATCCGCGGATCAAACAATCATTTTTCGACCCAGAATTTTTTTTAATAAAGTGAAACTTAATAGATCGCCGAAAGTATTTATCTTATCTCATTAAATAAGATTTCTGGGTCAGAAAAGAATTGCTCTATCCGCGGATATTACGCCGGAAATTACGGTAACATCACGTTTTAATTCAAATTAAAACTTCTATATTTAGTGTTCACACGGCTAATTCGAGTAGAAATAAATCTTTCATGAGTAGCAGTGCGACAATTTTATATGTCATCCCATTCTGTGATCAAGAGACAGAAAAAGAAAAATTAATTGTTCCGATGCTAATTCTATAAAACGAGCCAGTCAAATTGCCGATGATTCTAGTAGTACTATTAAAAAAATCACGGAGAAACAAGAAATGCGCGTAATACTGTTTTTTGTTCATCCCTGAAAAAAAAAAAAAAAAAAAAAAAAAAAAAGAGAGAGAGAGAGATAAAACGAATGTCATTGAAAAAAACATCTATTGATGATTTCGATTGTAGCGTTATTAGACAAACTGTACACGATTTTTTTGTCATATAGAAAACAATTCCGCCTTTGAATAAATTGCTTCCTGTTTTGAAATAAAGAAACTTTGCGTAAATTATTCCAGAAAATTTGTTTTAAAGTTAAAGATGCCAAAAGAAAAAACTTAAAAGGAAAAAAAAATATATTTTAAAAAAATTTAGTTTTTTATAAATATTAACTACGAAAACGTTTTTATATAAATCGATAATATTCCCCAAACAAGGTTTCTTGAAAAAAAACTGTCGCTAAACAAACAGTTCACCTCTATTTCGATAAAATAAACGAGACTTGACGCATGCACAATAGCGCTGAGAGTTTTACGATACGATAACAAACAGTATGTATTTTATAAAATTCACAAAATATGAGGCATCTGTATGAAGATTCATAAATATACTGAAAATATCTGGCAAAAATCATTAGTGTTGGGACACAACATGCCCTCTCAGATATAAAACCTCAGTTATTTGAATGCTACTAACTATAAAAGAGAATACTATAGGCTAGAATGAGTACAATAGTAATCCATAGGGGAAAAAAGAAAGATAACTATAGACAATGTATGCATACATCTGACCGGGTAGTAGCTAAGATTTGATTGTCTGCTGAAGTGTGAACTCAACGAAGACGTCTGCCGTGATCAATATAAGTTTTTAAGACCCTAATAAACAAATTATATTAATGGCAGATCTGGTCAATTACTTTCAAAATTTTATCTTTTTCAGCACTTTCAAGACTGTCTGTCACAATGTTAACCACGCGATAATGGTCTGCCATTGTTGTTTTCCGATCATACTAATAATATATTTTAAAATTTAAAAACGGCAGACGTGGTCAAATGGATTTAAAATTTGCCAAAAATTGATACTTGTGTTACCTGCGCAGTCACCAGGCTCCACCACTTTCGGCTTAGTGACTCCCCATCTCATGTATAGTAGGTATAGGGGTCTCAATGTTCAAAAACTCTGGTCTGGTCAAATGCATATAGGTAGCTTTTCACTGGCTCTTAGACTATTAGACTATTTACATTGTAATCAAAAACCTTCAATTTTTTTTCCTTATAAAAGTGTTTTTTTCTTTTTGAAACATTAGATTAATATAACTTTATTTAATAAAACATAATATAAACAACAATTAATTGAGATGTGTGCAGGAAATTTATGTAGTTCTTTCATGTATTCATCCAGAAAAACCTTAAAAGTCATTAAACACAGTGTATGGATAAATAATTATATTTTAAACTGATATGATATGGATTCTTGACTAGGTCATTCACTTTTTTTAGAGTACCTTTAATAAATAGACAAAAGTAACAGAATATAGAAGTAAAAAAATGCAATAGTACGAAAAAGATATAAACAGTAGGTTATTATTTTTTCGGAATAATTAGTAAATTATTAGTTTGTTTAATAAAACAATAGCTAATACTAAATTTGAACAATTGCTAATTAATAAGCAATATGTAAAGTAACAACGATACATCGGCATATCATTTTCAGAAACTTATTTACATATTGAAAATTTTTCCCAAAATCAAATTTTACAATATTAAAGAATTTTGATTTTATCATCACTGTCCTGGGCTCGAAAATATTTATAAAATTTGGTTAGTATCATAACATGCAATGTTCAATTTTTTCTAAATTTTCTAAAAATATTAACAGAGGATTACACAGCGTGTCCACTCTCAACGGTGGCCAATGTCTAACTTCTAAACCATTAGACAGAAATATATAGTTTGAATTACAAAAATGTTTTAAATGAGACAAACAAATATTTAAAAAGTGATTTGGGTCAATAAAATGTTTTATTATTATTATTATTATTATTATTATTATTATTATTATTATTATTACGATAGTTAAATTTTTATACGGTTCCTCGGTCCTATAAGTTATATCTAGCAAAATTTACCTATTATGCTAACAAGTAAGACAAAAAAAGTTCTGTTCATATAGCACTAAAATTTTCCGAGTTATGATACTTGAAAACAAATGAGTTCTACCATTATTTGAGGGATTACATACCAAGTGCTTAAAGTATTTAAACAACTTATTTCATGGGTATCTGCGCTTCGAGAAAAAGGTGCAATTATTACATCTGAATTAATTTTTATTAAGTTTCATATTGTCCAAAATAATTGTACTTTAACATATATATTTTATTTTGTAAGGATTTGGGACTGATTCTTGTTATGATTTCTTTAACAAAAATAGTGTTATTTTTTATTTAACTTCTACGATTGAATGAATGTATTTTCAGTTTAAAATTTGTACTCGAATTTATTCCCTTTACAAATATATGATCGAGATTAAATTTCACATACTGACGTAAATCCGATGACAATCTAATAGTATTATGATTTTTGGTGGTTATCCTTTATACTTATTTTACAGGATAACACAAAAAATTTCGGATAGATTACCGCCAAGAAATTTAAGAAAAAGATTTAGATTAGGTACCACAAGGGTATTTTAACTTTTATGTATTTTTTAATGTAACCGAATATTACTATATTAGTAAAACCGAAAATTACCTTACATTTTAAAAATCATGGCAAGATTTTTCGTAAGTCATAAATTGTCATAATTAAAAATAACAAAAATCGATAATATAAAATAGAGAAGATGGCTGTGTTTTTTAGCTTTTGATATTCGACTTTTGAGTACATTTTAACCACTTAACCGGCGACGGGTATGGGGAAACAGTGCTTTAAATCCCGACTTATCTCGGGGCAGCCGTTGAAGTGGTTTTAACACTGAATCTAAAAATTACGTGCATTTTTAGGTCATCACGTCAGATTTTTTTTGTAAATCGTAAATGTCAATGATAAGATATAGTGAAAAATTACTATAGAAAAGATGTAAAACTTATTTTGGGAAATTTATTTTAATTTTACTCAAAACTTTATTCATTTTTTTTTTTTTTTTGGCTTATACTAGGATTTTTACAGCCTAATAGCTGAGGAGTCCGATGAAGTGGGGGATGAGTTTCAGTTTACAGTTTGCGAAAAATCCTGACGCATTGGTTAAAAATGAAGGTCATTTTCAATTTCAGCGGTAAAAAATACATAAAAATAATTATCATATATTAAAAAACTTTTACTTTATAATATCAAAATTTTGCAATTTTTTCTTTTTTTAACTTTAAATTTAGAATTTGCGAAAAATCTTGAAGAGTTGATAAATAAGGAAAATCAATTTCAGATTCAGCTGTACAATATACATAAGATTCAATTATTTAAAGCTAAAAACAACATGACGAATTCAACTTTTGCAGGCTAGTATTATCTAATATAATTTTAAAATATGTATCATTTTGTAGGCAGATAATTTTCATCTTTTTATTTTAAAAAATTCTGTTTTTTTCATATATGTTTAATAAAAATTGTATATATTTTATATTGATAAGTCAGAATGCTAAATATTTCAATATTAATTTTACTCTTAACCGTTTTTTAAATAATCTGTCAAAATTATATTTCTACTAAATTTGTGAATGACCCCTAATTAGCAGCAAAATATATGCTCATACTTTAAACAGCTATTACTCGGTCAATTTAAATTGTAGAATAGCGGACTAATTTTGTCTTACTTGTCTATCTAACAGAAATATTTTACTAAATATAAATTACAGTACCGGGGAACCGTATAAAAATTTAAATTTCGTAACTTTTTAAGAAATATTTTTACTAACCCAAATCGCTTTTAAAATATTACTTTACCTCATTTAAAGCATTTTAGTATCTGGAACTGTATGTCTATGACTGACGGTTTAAATATTGGCCATTGGCCACCGTTGAGAGTGGACACCCTGTACAACAACGTGAAATAACACTTAAGGCAAATCAATGTCGTACGACCTGATAAATATTGATTACCATGAAACTGCATTATGTATACCTTTTAAGCAAGTATAATTTTCTTGCGAAAAGAGGATGGCAAGAGCAGAAATGGAAAATAGCATTCCTTTTAAAAAGGCATTTGTCTTTAATGCAAAATGTGAAAATTTATTTCAGACGTTATTTCAGCTTTTAAATAACATTCTGCTAAAACCCGCACCTCTTTACTCTTTTCTCAATTTATATTCGTACTTTTACATTTAAAACTAGCTGACCCGCCCGGCGTTGCCCGGGTCCGTATTAACAATATTAAACGAACTTGAAATTTGTATGATTTTATCGTTAACTCGAAACATGCAGAAATGCATTGTCTGAAATACGTGGCCACTGACTGTGTGAAAAATCGGTTTAAAAAATAAGCTCTAAAAATACTCAAAATGAGTGATGAGAAACGCGGGAGGGAATATGTATCCATCGACTGCGTGATTTTCCTGTTAGAGTGTTGATAATTATCAAAAATCACTGTTAAGTCACGTAACTAATTATTTTTTTTTCACATAGAAATCCCAAGTGAAATATTTTGAATTTCAAACTAATTATATCACTCTTAAATCCGACTATACCATGAATGAAATCGATACTTGCTGGTAGCTAAAATGTTGGTATGTAGTATTATAATTTCAGAGCCATTTAACAAAAGTAAATATTATTTTTAATCAAATCATGCGTAATGTCCACTCTATGGATAAATTCTCTATGGTACAGGTCAGTTCGACGCCAACGTTTCGACGCCAACTGTTCGACGCCAACGTTTCGACGCGTGGTCAGTTCGACGCCGTACTTTTCGACGCCGGGGCAGTTCGACGCCATATATTTTTTATGAAACTTAGGAACTTCCGATTTTATTTACGTTTGCACAGCTTATTTAGACTTTCTAACAGCATATATATATATATATATATATATATATATATATATATATATATATATATATATATATATATTTTTTTTTTTTTTTTTTTTTTTTTTTTTACTTTTCTGTGTTAAAAAAAGAAAAGAAAAAATGTTTACAATGTAAAATATCTTTATTTTTATGTTCTTACTAAAAAACACCCATTCTTATTTAAATTAATTGCTAATGAGCTATTTTCTTCAAAACTTTTAAATTCCTTTACAATGTATTTTATTCTATTTTTTGCTATAGGAATATAATTCACAAATATCCACATTTTAAAAGTACTAATTAAATGAAACTCTTTAATAAAGACCTGTTTTGTAATTTTTAATCCTTGAATAGTTGTGTAAATTTTAAAGACTAAAACGCAGTAAAACTGTTAACGTTATTTGTTCAGAATTTGGAAATACCTTTAGTGTAAGTAAAGCAGCTTCCATAACGTATTAACTAGAATTCACATGCAATTCCTTTGTCCTCACCTTGACAAAGGGATAGGGAGCGTCCATAATGGGGACAATGAGGGCGCACGTAAATGTACAAAGGAACCGTGACATTCCCACTCAGGGGGGAAGAAATGTTGCACAGAAAAGCTAACACCGCTTCCCCTAGAAACCCTTGCCGATATAAGAAGAAACGGGTTGAAACTTCGCATTGACGCCTGTGACTAGCTTATCCTTATCTATTCTTCTTTCTTTGAAACATATTACAGGCTTGTAAATAACTCTAACTCTTTTTTGACAAGTGCAACCCCCCCCCCTCCTCCAGTTGGGGGTTATGAAATCGCCTCAGATTTGTCGTTAAGTATTGCCGATTGTCAACGCATGCGCATTTCTTATCTTCTCTAAAGCGCCCGTAATCTATTTGGAAGCCTGTCGATATTTTTAAATTCAATGTTAGCACTTTCAACCGTAGAAATGTCTGAAAGCCGAAAATATATGACTAAGAGAGGTAAAGAAAAGTATGAGCACGATGGATATTTATATTGTTTCGATAAATATATAGAAAATGGAGCAAAAAAATCGTGGCGTTGTGAAGTTGAATTTTCCAAAAACAATAAATGTAAAGGAAGAATTTACACTGATGCAGTTACGAGTGAATTTTTAAAACTTGTTCGCAATCATGCTCATGAAGGAAATGCAGCACGTGTTGAAGTTGTCCGCACTTTAACATCAATAAAGCGAAGGGCAGGTGAAACACAAGAAACTCCCGCAGTAATTCGCATTGAAGAAACGCAAGAGCTGTCTGTTGGAGCATTAGGACAGTTTCCAAGCAGAGAAGCTGTAAGATTAGTTATTAAAAGACGTAGAAAAGACATAAATGCACTCCCGTCGCAACCAATTGACAGAGCTTCCATTGAATTGCCAGAAAATTATAAATATTACGGAGAAAATAAGGAAAATTTTGTTATCGCCGATTCGGGAGTGGGGGATAAAGACCGAATTTTAATTTTCGGAAAAGCCAGTGTCAGCGATTGGATTCACCTCGTAACAAAAATTTACGTTGATGGAACTTTTAGTCTAGCACCACATCATTTTTACCAGGTTTTTGTTATTATGGCCGAACGTGGAGGTTTTGTATTGCCAATCATTTATGCCCTCTTACCCGACAAGGCGGAAGAAACATATACACGAATGCTTGAAATGATTCAAGACAGTTGGCCATTTTTTAAGGCGAAAAAAATTTCTTTAGATTTTGAAATTGCCTTAATTAACACTTTTTCAAGCAAGTTTCCAGACGCCGAAATTCAAGGGTGCTTGTTCCACCTTGTGAAAAATATGAAGCGCAAATTAGCAGAATTCAATTTAATGCAACGATATAATACCGATGCTGATTTTGCTCTCTATGCACGTATGATTCCTGCGTTAAGTTTTGTGCCTATCGAAGAACTTGAAAATGCTTTAGAAGTTTTGAGTGAGAATTTACCTAATCAGTTAACCCCAATTTTAGATTACTTTGAAGATTATTATGTTGGAAGGATTCAGAGAAATAATCGTCGCCGTCGTCCTATTTTTAAACCAGAAATGTGGTCATGTTATGCTAGAACCTTAAATAACGAAGGACGCACCAATAATTTCGCGGAAGCAGCACACAGACGTTTACAGTCCGAATTTGGTGTTTCACACCCCACATTATGGAAATTCATAGATGGTCTCAGACGTGTTCAAAAAACAATTGACCAATGTTATGAGCAATTTGTACGTGGAGATGAACCGCCGCACAAGCGGAATAAGTATCTGCGAGCTGATATGAGAATTAAAGTAATAGTTGAAGATTTTGAAAATCGAGAAATAATGGAATACCTGAAAGGTGTGGCGCATAATTTTGCAATGGATTAGTATAATAACAGTTTTGTGATGTAATCTTATTTATGTGTAATCTTGTTACTCTGTAATTAAATTTGTCTGCAATATAACTTTTTTGTAACCATATGTTTATTTACCATTTCTGTATTTTGCCTTTTTGATGCTGTTTTGTGAAATAAATAAATAAAAAAAAACAACCTCCCTCATGTCCCAGGGCCTTGACGTTGGCGAGGGGGCTTCTCACTAATCTGGGACAAAAAAAAAAAAAATCTAGAACACTTTCACACATATATTTATTTCAAATATGCATGCAAACAATCGATAATTCAATAAATAAAAATCAGTCATATTGCTTATTTATTTGAATCACGCTTCATATACATAACAAAAATATATATATATTATATCAGGCATATTGCATATTTATTCTAAAAATAAATAAAAATACGGAAAAAAATATATGGCGTCGAACTGCCCCGGCGTCGAAAAGTACGGCGTCGAACTGACCACGCGTCGAAACGTTGGCGTCGAATCGTTGGCGTCGAACCGTCGGCGTCGAAACAACCTGCTTCGAAATTCCTAACCGTAAACTTTTGTACCGTAACCATAAACTGCATGTAACCTAACTTTGACTTAAGAATACCTTACCGTATATTAAATAATACATAAATGTAACCTAGCCTTCACTTTATTGTAAGATATCCTTATTCTAACCATAACATAAATGAAATTTAACTTTAACCTAACTTTAACTTAACCGTGACCTAACTGTAACCTAACGGGGAATTAAATGTAATCAAAGACTTACCATAATGTAATTGCAACCTAAATGTTACCGAACCATATATTGGTTTCATGTCCATGGAAATTATTTTGTTTTGTTCGGATCTGGTTATGATTCATTAGAACATTTTTGTCAGGTTCAGATTTTGTTCGGTTCAGATTTTAGGTATTTTTTCATATTGAGTTTTAATGTTCGGGTCGTATTCATGTCCATGGAAATTATTTTGCCTTGCTCGGATACAGTTATGGTTCTTTGGAATATTTTTGTCGGGAACAGATTTGTTTCAATTCAGATTTCGGCTTTTTCTTCAAATAAAATATTTGGGTTCGGATTTTCTTGCGTGTTCACGGAAATTATGCTGCCTTGTTCGAATAAGAACATGCTTCACTGGAATATTTTTTTTCAAGTCCAGATTTGGTTCAGTTCAGATTTCGTGATTTTTTTCAAAGAACTTTTTTAGGTTCAGATTCGGTTCATGTGAATGGAAAATTTTTGTCTTATTCAGATCCGGTTACAATTCTTTGGAATAATTTTTATCAGGTTCCGATTTGGTTCGATTCAAATATCAGGTATTTTTTCAAATAGAATTTTTAGGTTCTGATCTCTTTCATGTCCACGGAAATTATTTTGTCATACTCGAATCCAGTTACGATTTTTTCGAATATTTTGGTGATTTGCGTGATTCAGATTTGGTTCGGGTCAGTTATCAAATCCATAGTTTTTTCCAAACAGAAATTTTATGTCAGGGTCGGGTTTATACTGACGGAAATTTTGTGTATCACGGATCGGAGTGTGGTCTGTTTTTTCTCTGGAATATTTTTATCGGTTTCAGATTTCGTTCGAGTCATATTTCAGGTTCTTTTAAAGAAAATATTTAGGTTCGGGTCAGGTTTCATGCCCACGAAAATTATTTTTCCTTGTTTGAATCGGGTTATGCTTCACCTGAACATTTTTGCGTGATTCATATTTGGTTCGGGTCAGTTATCAAATCCATAGTTTTTTCCAAACAGAATTTTTAGGTCAGGGTCGGGTTTATACTGACGGAAATTTTGTGTATCACGGATCGGAGTGTGGTCTGTTTTTTTTTCTGGTTGGGATCGGGTTATGTTTAAATTAGTCTAAACATTAAGGTTATAATCAGTTTTGCTACTATTCTTTTTATGGCTATTTCTGATAGATAATTTACTTTGCTATTTGATAATTTATTATGGTGAATGAATCGTTTGCGGATACAAACAATTGTACAAACAGCTATTTTATTTTTGTTTTAAAAACAAATTAAAGCCATATTACAATTTCAAATTGAATAGAACACATTTAAATTTAATCAATGATTAAAAAAATAAACTCATAGAAAAGTGTTGTGTAATGTTTTTTTACTGCAACTCACCTATGACTCATGCCAAAAATATGCGTACAACCATATAATAAAAATAAATTAATAGAGTGGCAGTATAATGTCTTGGGGTGACGCAAAAAATGTAACTCTAAAATCCGCTACAATAAGTCCAAATAAGCACCAACAAAACCATGTCCTTTGAAACTCTGATCAATTCAAAGTGGTTTAAACCAGTATTTCTTTGTTTTTGTTTTTACCTTTTAAACGGTTATTGAATAGATGACTAAAATTTCGTTTAAAAAATTACGTTTTGTGCCATTATTGCCTGTAATACACGATCTGAATGCATGAAAGATACAATTAGATCAATCATAGGCAAGAATTATTTGATTATTTTTATCATATGACTTTGAAATATCAATATAGAAGCATCATTTAAGACTTTGCTTAAAAAATCAACATTCTTTCGTTAATGTCTTAAAATCGTCTGCACTCTGAAATCTAGGTTTTAGATTAATATTATTATTTAAGTGTTCATGCATGATTGTAAAAGAATCTTTTCATCACTATACTTTACATATTGACATGGAATTATTAATATATTGTTAAATCATAAATATTTTTCATCTACGTTATAAAGTATTAAAAAGATTTTTTTTTAAAAAGAGAAAACTTTTAGTAATAAAATTTTTTACTTCAAATCATATGTTTTCAATAGTTTATTTAATTTTGTTTTGCCATTTAATTATTTTTAATTTTCCAATTTCAATTATTTTAAATGCAAACATTTATTTTAATAAATAATATAATAGAAAAAAAACATTTAAAAAAAAATTACTATTTCTTCGTAAAATATGCTTCAGCTGTAATTCATTTCTTCCAATCCGTCTTATTAATACAAAATTCCTTCCTTGTGCTTTATTTTGAGACATTAAAATTTCAGCGATAAATGGTTTCATATTGCAACCCTTTTTTTTCGGTTTACTTCACCACCACCTATCTTTTTCCTCCATGGCGTACAGCAGATGTGATTGAAAAAAAAAATCTTCATTTAAACTGACAGTTTGCCAGTCTATGAATTTTAAAGGTCAGTCCCAGTTTTTTAAATTATTTCTGCGAAAATTTTATGCAACCAATCAACCATAAGAGAATGAAAGAGGAAAAAGCTAAAAAAAAGCGATTTTTTATGAGAGTGGGGTTTGAAATTTAATTAATTACTCAGTTAATAATTAGAATTTTGAAATTCTGAGCATCAGGTGCATCAGGAGAGATATGGGGCTACTCTCAGAAAAATTTTGAGCTTTGTACGTACCGTAGTTTTCGTTAACTATCGCAGACACACACACACACACACACACACACACAGACAGAGCGATTTGTTATTTTATTAATATAGATAAAGTTTCAAATTAAAAAAACTTTTTAATTTGACTTTTTGAAGAATTTAAATTTGAAAAACTTTTTAATTTCTTTTATCTAAATGCGTGCTTTATAATACTTTAAAAAGTTTTGCTTTTCGTATTTTAATTTTTTTTGAGTTATTATTTTGCTATTGTTTCAAATATACTTTCTTTTATAGCGCTTTTTAAAGTGCAATAATAGCTTTGGCTTATACAGTTAAATTTCTTTATTATGCAGAATTTTCGAAAAAAGAAGTTGAATCCATATATTAAGAATCATCAGAATAAGTTAACATCAAAGAGTGTATCTGAATCGTGTCACTACATGTTCCTTTATAAATAGGATAAGAATCTTATTAAGGCATATAGCCTGCTTTGTATTTCTCTAATAATGATAACTGTGGTCTATTTTGCATACAATTTCTATTCTTAATAAGGTCATTTCTATAATCCTTTAAATTTCAATATACATAATACAACTACTATCATAAACCTGTCAGAAGTGAATTTGTTAATCACTCAGTTTCTCAAAGCTCTGGATGGCACATATAAGAATTTAGTTTTAGTAATGCAGAAAAAAATAATTCCACTTCTTAAACGTTTACAAAAGTACTGTGTTATATTCAGACTAGAAACGTATAAATACATCAAAAGACAAATAATAAGTAATAAATATTTTTGAAATCTTCTAATATTTAGTCTTTGTTAAAAAAAATCGCACTTCTAGAAATTTAAAATACCCCAGAATGGCACTTTTCATTATTTGGTGTTTTTATATTTAAAAACACCAAATAATGAAATAAAAAAGTAAAACCTGAGAGTGAAAAATTAAAAACTGTTAAAATTAAAAACAGAGAGTGAATACCAGCGATATTTTCAAAATTCATATTAATATATATTTAAGGTGACGTTACCGGAATAAGTGCCCCTTTTTCCATCCTGGTTATTTTCGTTATATTAATATGCTCACTTAATCTGAAATTTCTATTAAAAATGGCACATTATCTGACATCAATCATTTAATTCTAGTTATGGTAAGTGCTGACAGATTGCAAGGCAATGTTACGCTTCTATAAGAGAATTAAGCTCAAACAGTTGTTATAAAACTGTTATTCTATATAAAACTAAAATATGTTGTTTCTTCTAAATTTACCGTTATATACATCTTCGTTTTAGAGACATTTTGCTGGAAAGTAGATAGTCTTACAAAAGCTGGAAGCTATTAAAAACTTTATGTGGTAAGAAAATACAGACTACTTGAAAACCCTGTGACTTTTCTCGTGTAATAGTTGAAATTTGCCAAGGTATATTTGTATGTCTAATTTTTATTTGAAGAAATTATACTTTTAGGATTAATTCAAAAATTATCATTTAAGCCACAGTTTGACTGAACGTCATTTTAACACTGCATTAGGCAGAAATGAGACTTAAATTAATAAGAACTAAAGTTGATTCTAAATAAATGATAATTTAGAAGACATTTTGAAACTTTTATGCCCATTTCATACGCTGATTTCAGTATTTATTTGAAGTTTTGAAATTTTTAGAAACCAATTTCTCAATACGCATTTACATACAAAAATTAACCCTTTAATTCTAAGCTTCTTGCCTGACGGTCTAGTGGCACCGTCAGGTAAGTAGTAGTGGCACTAACATAAAATGCAATATGTTACAGGGACTGTCAACCATTAATTTGCCAACATTAATTATGAAATCAGTTTAGATTTTCCTAATATGCCATAGAAACATAATCTAGAAAGTTTTAAAGGCTTTTTAGAACTGCCAGCCCCAGGTGGTAGAGACAACGGCATGAAATATAAATTGTATAGAATAAAAGATTATCGAAATTGATTCGTAACCATTACTTTTCCATCGATTTATTACTTCCAAAGATTGTATAGAAATCGTATTTTAGGAATTTTTTAGATTGCTTTTAGCTCCTTCCTTTCGCTTCAAAACTTTTAAATTTCAAATTTACTTTCGTCTGTTCTTAGAAGACATTTATATCTTATAATTAACTACAACGCCATATTTAAAGTTTATAGCCTTTTTAGTATTCCAGAAATCCCTCTATAAGATATAGAGTATGTTTCAACAGGTACTATCACCACAAATTAACAACCACTATTTTTTAAAATCGTTTTAGTATTACATAAGATTGCATAAAAATCGTAATTTAGAACATTTTTAGGGCGTTTTTCGCTGACTTCGCTACATTACATTTGAAATTTCCTTGTTACTCTACTTAGAAAGCATTTGCATATTTTAACCCGCGAGTAGTCGCGACTTTTTTCACAACGTCATTAGTCGCGCTCGGTCTTTTCGCCGCTGGCCCCCCGCATACCAAATATGTAAAAAAAGAAATATTTTTCACCTAATATACGAAGATAACCTTTCAATTAATATATAAATTCGCAGTTTTCTTAATTTATGCATTTTATTCAAGAGATCTGGAGTAATTAGAAAAGTAAAAATGAACTGACGTTAGAAATTGTTGCGTAGACTTTTTAGCCAATTTGAATTTTCTTTCTAAAAATGTACCTGAAAGAAAAACAGAGGTTTCCTGTTACTTCACTAAGGTGGTCGAGAAACATTCAAAGACAGGTACATGGTAGATCTCCGCTGTATTTGTAATGTGATACAAGTTAGCAGAAGATAAGTTATACGGGCGGCGAAAAGACCGACACGCGACTACTGACGGGTTAAGTAATTTACATGCCGAATTTCAAAATGTTAGACCTCTCAGTTGTACAACGAAGCAATTTAGACATTGTTTGCTCTTCCAACTTGGTCAGGACAACAACATAAATTATAGATTATATTAGAACAGTACTGTCACCATCAATTTTCAGCCATTACTTTTGAATACGGTTTAATATAAATTGAAATTGCATAGAAATTGAAATTTAGAACGGCTTTAAAACCTTTCGAGCATTTTCATCTCTTTTAAATTTTTAATTTTTTCGAAACTGTTCTTGGATAACATTTACATCTTCTAACTAATTACCACACCAAATTTCAATTTGTTAACCCCTGTAGTATCACAAAAATTATACTTTAGAACAATTTTTGTTCGTGCTGTCCTCAGGTGGTAGTGACACCAACATGAAATAGAACCTATGCTGGAGCAAGCACTGTCGCTATGAAATTCCAACCATTACTTTTAAAATCGGTTTTATAGATCATGAGATTGCGTGGAAATCGCAATTTACGTTTACAGAACGCTCTTCTCTGATTTTCACCTGTTTTAAATTTTGTTTATTTTAGGATGGGTTGTGTCCTTAGAGATCATTTATATCTAAGAATCTAATATTAATCTTATAAATAACTACCATGCCTAATTTAAATTTGCTATCCACTGCAAATTACAAAAATCGCAATTTAGTACGTTTTCCGCTCCTTTAACCTCCAGGTGGTAGTGACACTGACATGAAATAGAGCCTATGTTAAAGCAAAGGCTGTCTGCATCAATTTCCAACAATTACTTTTGAAATTAATCTGATACTTCCTGAGATAGCTCACAAATCGTCATTTAGAACGCTTTTTTCGCACATTTTCATCCTTTTTAAATTTCGAATTTTTAAAGAAATGTCCTCAGAGATAATTTATATCTAATAAGTATTTACCCTGCCAAATTTCATGAATCTAGGCGCTTCAATAACCAAAAAATCACATTTTTAGAACGTTTTTTGCTCTTGCACCACCTTTGAAGTTGTGGCAACCGACATAAAATATAGTCTGACTTGGAGCAAGGGTTTTCAGTTTATTAATACGCCATTATTTTTTAAATCGGTTCGGCACTTCCTGAGATTGCCTAGAAATCGAATTTAGAATACTTTTTAGAACGATTCTTGCGAATATCCCCCCTTTTAAATTTCGATTTTTTTAAAGAAATGTTCTTAGAGATCATTTATGTCTTATAAGTAACTACGATGCTAAATTTCAAGCTTCTAGGCCCTTTCGTAAAAAAAGTCACAAGCATACAGTAGAACTTATGTTAGAGCAAGGGCTTTCAACATCATTTTGACTCCATTATTTTTAAAGAATCTATTCAGTACTTTCCGAGACTTTAAATTTCGAATTCTTAAACAACTGTTCTAAGCGATCATTCATATCTTATAAGATAATAACATTCCAAATTTCATATTTCCCAGTCCTTCATTAACACACAAATCATATATTTAGAACGTTTTCTACCCCTGCACCATTTTAGGGTTATGGCGTGGAAAGAAGATATAGCCTTAACCTTCCGTCTACCAGACAAAACACCCATTTATCTACGGCAACACCTAATTTTAATTCCAAACTTGCAAACGGCACCAGTAATATTTTAATATAATTTTGCTTTTACAATGAAAGCTTAAATTAAGGAATTCGTAATATCTAGACAAGTCCTTTATAAATTCCGGTGTCAATCGACAATTTCTCATTTTACCATTGACACCAGAAATATTGCTGTCGGGTCCAATGGACCCGTCTGGTAGACGGAAGGTTAAGTTTGAACAGGGACGAACACTATCCTTTTGATACCATACTTTTGAAATCGGTTCGGTACTTCTAGAGATTGCCTCCTGCAAACAAACAAACTTTACCTCTTTATAATATCAGTATAGATTAATATACAAAATTTTATGTTTCCAGGCTTTTCAGTCACACAAGAGTCGCATTTTTAGAACGTTTTTTACTCTTGCACACACTTTGGTTTTGTGATACCGACAAAAGATATAGCCTGAGTTGGAGCAAGAACTGTCCCCATCATTTTGATATTATTATTTTCTAAATCGGTTCAATACTTCTCGAATTGCTTAAAAATCGCATTTTAGAATATTTTTAGAGCGCTTCTCGTGCATTTTCCATCTTTTTAAATTTCGTATTTTTCAGGATATGTTGTTAGAGATCATTTATATCTTATGAGTAATTAAGATGCAAATTTTCATATTTCTTAGTCCTTCAATAACACAAAAATCATTTTCAATACGTTTTTTGCTCTTGCATTTCCTTTGTGTTAGAGGCATCGATATAGGATATATCCTACGTTAGAACAAGGACTGTCAGAGACTTGAACAGAATTGAACACTCCCATTTTGCTACCATTACTTTGAAATTGGTTCGATATTTCCAGAGATTATCCCCTTCAAAGAAACGAAATTTAGCTCTTTATAAAACAGAGATTTACAATTTTAAAAATAACATAGATGTATGCTAAAACCACAAATTTTGACCAAGTTTAGACTTCAACTTATACATCGACCATCTTATACTGCAAAATATAAGTTATTTTGAATGATTTTTTTAATTACCAGCTAATAATTCGATGAATTTCCCTTTGTCTTATTATGAAGGTATTGACATGACTTATACCGCCTCAATTTCTAAATGAACCTCTAAATTTAAATTCAAGCCGTGTTTAAAAAAATTCTGTATCTGGTTTTAAAATTATATCCTTTTTTTTAGAATTTAAAATATTTATCAAAATTTCAGAAAAATGTGCATGAAAATAACATGTAGATCCTGTAAATTGACAATTAGCCGTTTTTATTTGCATTTAGGTGATAGAAAAAACTAGGGTAAATTGGATAAAGATGCATAGATTTTAATTGTTAAATTGCCTGTTGATTTTATCTGTTATTCATTAATTTCTAGTTAAAGTTTGCACATTCTGTGTATGATTTAAAAGCATATTTCATTTTACAGATATTACAGAAAGCATCGAAAGTTTTGTTTTTGTAAAGCATTGCATTTTGGAATCTTACACAAAGTTAAGGATAACATGGCCAATGTGAAGGCCCTGATCCCCGTATTGAAGTGAACAAGCTGGATCAGGCGGCCATTTTTACTTTGCAGAAAGGGCACTTACCAGTACTCTCTAAAAACATCAGAATTATTTCTCTGGTATTTGAACAAAGACTTTTATAGGGAAAAAGAGAAGTCACGTAAAAGATTTTGCACACTTACCAGAAGTGTTAAAACGAAATAGAAATAAAAAATCACCATTAAAAAAATTTAAAAAAAACTAAAATTTATGTGCACTATAAAAAAATATCCGTTAATATACACAAACTTTTCCGTAAAATTTTACGGAATAGTTTCATTTTCCCGAAAAAACAGAAGAATTTCCATATTTGACATTTTGGAATCACAAATCCCATTAAATAACGGAAGTGTTCCGCTATTTTTGTCAATTTTCCGAAAACAGTAGAGTGTAGTGGTGCCATCTATCAGGAAAATAAAAATATTATACCGAGACGATGTTTTTAAACAATTTGCTAGAACATTTCTCTATTTGATTCTGTTTTAATAATAAAAAGCTAGCGTATTTTTAAAATATTAAGAAAATAATAATAATAATAATAATAATAATAATAAAATTTTATTAATTCTTTTTAAGTTTGAAATAGCTGAAAGGGAAAGTTTATTATGATTTTAAAATAATGTTTAATTTATTTATATCACATATATATATATATATTTAAGTGCGTTGGATATTTTGAAAAAAGGGGAAAAATCTACTTTTAATTTTAATATATATATTTTTTAATTTATTCAAATTAAGAAGTTCGCACATAAAATTAAAAATATATCGAAATATATTACCGAAATTATTATAATTTCGACGATTACATATGTTATAAAAAATCAATAATTGAAATTTATTTTTATAACCCATTGTAATTATCTTTATTGAGTTTACCTTAGATCGTCATAAAATAATTTGTTAAAATGCACATTTTTTTCTTTCTTTCAGTATGTTAGTATTTTAAAATAAATAAATAAATATCAATAATATAATAGAATTTTAAAACTTTTCCGAAAAAGAAGGAAACAAAACTCTTAATAAATTCTTTCATTCATGTAATATTTTAAAGACTAATTTTTATGTACATATAAAGCTAAAATTAATAAGCTAAAAATTCGAAATTATGTAAAACATTTAGAATTTTCCATTTAATAGAAAAATATAATATCTACAAAAATAAACCTGGCTTCAAAATCTTATCTTTACTTTATGAAATGCATCCGAAATAACTAAGGATATTTGAAAGGGTGGTTTGAATAATCCTGGCGTAATGGTTTTACACTGCAAGCTAAAACCGAAGAGATCCCGAGTTCAAACCCCATGAAATGTAAGTGACATTTCTTCACTGTTTCTAAATGTATATAATGTGTCCCTGATGTTAACGTGTCTTTAAAAAGTAAAGAATAAAAGTCACAAAGATGCTAGTTTGTCCTTGAAAAATTCTTTTAACTTTTCAAACGAAAATTTTTACATAAAAAATATTAAAAAAAAAAAAAAAAAAAAAAAAAAAACGGAAATATTTTGTGAAAAAACTGAACTATTTCTGGAATTTACGGATTTTTTTTCCGTCAAAAAACTGAAGTAGTACCAGATTACCAGTACTATTTCCGTTTCTTAACGTAATTTCTTTTACAGTGTATAAGTGGGGAACTTTCTTGCTTACAACAGTTTGGTCTGGCGTTTCTCTACAGTGCCTGCGCATATCAAAACTACGTGATATGACATCTTGTACAACACGGCCGTAATTCAACAACCATGATAAAAAAGAACACTGCACCAATTCTTAAAATTATATGGAAATTCTTCTTATAAAAGTTCTTTCGAACACATAAGTAAATAAACTCGGAGGTAAATTAAATTCTGACACCGTTTTTAAACTTTTAAATGACTTATATTAAACGTTAATATTTACAAAAAAGATATTTACATATTAATATTTACAATTCGAACATTCAAAAGGAAACTTTAATTAAAACATCTTAATCGCGTCATCTTAATCAACATTCTTCTAAAGTCAACACCAACTCTCCCCACATTCCATCCAACGATCTCTTCCGTTCATTTCTTTTTTCTTCGGCTTTTCGTCTGAATGGAGTTTTTTCAGAAAATCGTCTGCTTTCTAAAGACCTTTTCTATCAGAGTTGCGATATGAAGAACCTTATAAGACATGATACTTGGCTGTTGGAGAAAAAATCGCTCCCACAACGGCCGTCCTGACTAGGCTTTCGTCCTCGAATGCTCGTCCCTTTGGAGGCAGCAGCAGTTGGATCATCTGGAAAGATAAAGAAAAAAAACACAGCAGCATCCAAAGTCTTAATTGAAAAAAAGAAGTCATTATTCAAATTGTTTATCAAAGCTTAGATTATTTCTTGAAAAAATTCATATATTTTTTTTCGCGTCTTTTCGTCTTCTCTTTCTTACGTCCTTTCATCTTCTTTTATCTTACGTCTTTTCGTCTTCTTCTTTCATACGTCTTTTCATCTTCTATTACCTTACGTCTTTTCGTCTTTTCGAGAATAAAGTTAAAATTCTATTAGTTGTCAGTCCAGAGGTTTGTCATAGTTGGTATAGTGTCACAATCGGTGAAATTCTTTTTTTTTTTCAAGCTTCGTCCGTCCACGGCTTCATGTACTCTGCACATGTACTGGTGACCATGGGTCTTTCGTTGAATCCAAGTTTCTTTACATCGTAGGTGTCATTATTTTTTACTTTTATGACTTTGTACGGACCTAAATATTTTGGTTTTAACTTCAAACCTGGACCTTGTTGTGTGCGTTTTATAGCAACCACATCATTAATCTTAAATTTGTTAGCTTTCTTTCGTCTGAGGTTGTAAGTTTTACGGTTCTCTTCTTGGACTTTTAAAATCTGTTTTTTAGCATTTTTTCTCATATCTTCGCGATTATTTGTAAAATCAGATTGTATTTCAGCATTCAGAAGACTAGTAATTTCAATGTTATTTTTTAGTTTCATTTTAGTACCAAACATCAATTCAAAAGGAGTTGTGCTTATACTTCTCTGAAAAGTCGAATTTATCACCTGTTGGACGTTGCTTACATGTGTATACCATTTTTTAGGATTATCGACAGACAATTTAGACAGAACAGATATTATGACAGAATTTAGACGCTCAACTTGGCCGTTAGACCTGGGTAATCCAGTGGTAATCGGGATATGTTTAATATTTTCATTGATGCAATAATCTTCAAAAGCTTTAGAGGTAAATGCAGGACCTTTATCTGATATAATTCGAACTGGATTTCCAAAGATAGATTTTTGGATTTCTAATTTAGAAATTACTTCGGCAGCATCGGTAGATTTTGTGGGATACAACCAAACAAATTTTGTGAATGCGTCAATGACCGAAAGGATATGTTTGTAATTTTTATTAGTGCTTTCTAATGGACCTAAGTGATCAACATGGTACGTATGTAATGGAGTTTCTTCTTTTTCTATTGTGTGAAGTAAGCCTTCTTGTTTACCACATTTTCTATTAACTAAAATACAGGGAACACAATTTGCTATACATTTCTCAATTTTTTGTTTAACTTTAGGGATGTAAAAATCATTTTCTAAACTTTTCTCTGTTCTTGCAACTGCGCAATGACTTTTTTCGTGAGCGGCCTTGATTATATTCATTTGCATGTCTTCCGGTACAACTAATAAACCATTACCATTAACACATTTATAAAGAACATCATTTTTAACTAGATAATCATCATAATATTTCACCTTTAGGATTTCTTTTATTGTTTTAATATGGTCATCGGTTTCTTGAGCTTGGATAATTTTTAAAGTTAAGCTATCTTGGATTACCATACAAATAGGATACCTACTTAATGCATCGACATGTCTCATACTGCTACCCTGTCTATGTTCAATAACATAATCAAAATCGGATAACATTATTGCCCATCTAGCTATTTTTGTACTCATTTCTTTTTTATCCATAGTCATTTTAAATGCATTACAATCGGTTACAATTTTAAATGGGATACCTAGCACATATACTCTAAACTTTTTCAGGGCTTCAATTACAGCTAAAACTTCTAATTCGTAACTAGTGTACTTCCGTTCAGCTTCGGTGGTTTTTTTACTTGCGAAATAAACTGGATGAAATTGATTATCTACTGGAGATTGTTGCATTAAAACAGCTCCATAGCCATCAATACTGGCATCACAATGGATTTCGGTCGCACTTTTGGGATTGTAAATTAAAAGTACTGGTTCTGACGACAAAATACGTTTGAGTTCATTAAAGGCTCTTTGTTCTTCTATATCGAATTTAAATTTTGAATCTTTTCTTAGCAGGTCACTTAACGGTTTAGCTATAACCGAATAATTTCTTATAAATTTTCGAAAGTATCCCGTCAATCCTAAATAACTTTGAACATCTTTGGTACACTTTGGTTCGGGAAAATTTATTACTGCTTTAGTCTTCAGTGGAGAGGGATACAATTTACTATTTATGATTCTATACCCCAAGAAATCAATTTCACGCTTCAAAAAATTGCATTTTTTAAGATTTAATTCTAATCCATATTCCGATGCAGTTTCGAGTACAAGTTTTAATTTTTCTAGACCTTCAGCTTCGTTTTTAGCAGGTATTATTAAATCATCCATATAAATGACAACAATGTGATCTTTTAATAGGTTTCGAAATACATTATAAATATACTTTTGAAAAACACTAGGGCTATTGGTCAACCCGAATGGACATTTCAAAAATTCATATTGTCCTTCATGAGTAACAAACGAGGTGTATTTCCGCGAGTCTTCTTCAACATCTACATGAAAGAAACCGTTTTTCAAATCTATGGTGGTAAATACTTCGGCAGAATGTAATTGGTCTATTACATCATCAATAACTGGCAAGGGGAAATGCTCACGTACTGTCTTTTTGTTAAGACATCTGTAATCAACACAAAGTCTCATTGTGTTATCTTTTTCTTGACTAACACAACCGGCGAAGAAAAATTAGAAGAACTTTCTCGAATTATTCCCTGAGCTAGCCACTCCTCAATTTGGTTTTCGACTATTTTTTTCTCGCATGGCGGTAATCTTCGAGGAGAAGAACAAACTGGGATTTCGTCAGTTAAATTAATTTTCATTTTAACATCTACTGTTTTAGTTTTAATTGGTACATAATTTTCAATTAAAGAGTATAACTCTGAACGTAATTTTTTGTCAGCAATGTGAGTTAAATCAATTTTAGGCTCATCCAAAACATTTACAATATTAACTAAAAAGTCATTAGACTGAACTTCAGCTTTAAACAGTTTCACTTTATTCTCAGAAATAGTTAATGTACCTTGATGAATAACATCAGTGCCAATAATTAAATCGAAATTAATGCAACTGTCCTTAACGGCAAAAATAGTAACTTTAAATTTTGAACCATCTACTTCGATTTCTGAATTGAAACAACCTTCTGGTTTAATTGAGGCTTTTCCTAGACCGGTCAAAGAGATACTCGTAGGTTTTAATTCTACAAAGTTCTTCAAATTATCATAAATACTTTTCTTTAACAAAGTCTTTTGGCTACCAGTATCTATTAAAGAGATTAAACGCAAAGAATAAAGCTTTATCTCTTTCAGAATTAAATCTTGGGATGTAATAATGTTTACTTGTGACTGAGCATTTTTAACACTTGTATCTTTAGATTTATTACATTGAAATGATTTATGACCATAAGCGTTACAAGCAAAACAAAGCGGCCCTTTATCTTTATTTACACAGTTAATACTCTTATGATTATTCCCGCCACAATTAAAACAACGCATATTTGGCTTTACAGGCTTAAATTTGTTCTTAACTTCAACTTCGGATTTAATTTTAGGCTTAGCTCCTTCATATTTATGAAATTTTGCATTTTCATACTCCGATCTTATTTTTTCATAAATCTTTAATTTTTGTTTAAATTCAGCAATATTGGGACAACCATACAAAAAAGATTTTTTAGAAATGGGGTCATTAATTCCATTTATTACATACTGAATAAGGGCAGAATCTTCAATATTGCCTTTTGAGCATAATTGTTTCATATTTAAAAAATATTCATCTAACGATTCATGTGGTCTAATTTTTCTTTTGGACAGCAATTCGTGTAATTCAGCTGAATTGCACGTTTGACCAAATTCAGATATGAGTAGGGCTTTTAATTTAGACCACGAATTAATATTTGTTTCACTTTCAAGAAATAATTTTGCTTTGCCTGTCATACGGCGTTTAGCCAAAATCAATTTGTGCAAATCACTAACGCTAAATAATGAAACAATATCTTAAAAATCGGCAATCCATTTATTAATATTTTGTACTTGAGTACCTTCAAACATTGTAATCATACTTTCAATATCATTAATAGAAATGCTTGGTTTAATAACATAATCAGGAATTAGAATTTTCTGATTTTCATTACTTTCACAATTAGAACTACCAGAATCATTTCTCATATTATTCTCAAAAACAGTTGAAATATTTTTAGTTTTATCTTGTAAATCATCATTAAATTCATCAACACTTTCGTCATCACTAAGAGTACCTACATCGGCTATCATATTAATTTTTAAAATATTAAAATTACATAAACTAGAAATTATTCTGGCAGCAATTTCATCAAAAGTTCCCGAATTATTTATACACAAAACATTGCAAATGGTAATTAAGTCGTTAACAGAAAAATTATCTTTAATTTCTTTGAATTTAGTTTGATATTCATCGGAATCTACTTCAAACGTAAACCCAGTAAAATTCCGAACTCTACGTCGATTATTTCTGTCACCGATTTCTCCAAAAATTAATTTGTGCAATATCTTAATACTAGCTGATTTTTCAGTTTTCAAAGAAAACTCTAATTCCTTTAAATCAACTAATTTTTCCATTATTGAAAAGAAAAATGAAATAATAAACTCAGTTCATAATCAGATGCTCAGCTTCACACATTTAAACAGCATTGTTGTCGCAGTATCCAACAGCTTCATATCATTAAACATATATTCAAAAAAGATTTCCTCATAATAATTTCCAGCAAGGATTCCATCACAATTCTAAATAATAACGGCTTCCAGATTATTTAAAGTATATATATATTTCTTCTCTGTGGGCGTTCGTTTGTCTCGGTTCTGACACCAAAATTTATGGAGATTCTTCTTATAAAGGTTCTTTCGAACACATAAGTAAATAAACTCGGAGGTAAATTAAATTCTGACACCGTTTTTAAACTTTTAAATGACTTATATTAAACGTTAATATTTACAAAAAAGATATTTACATATTAATATTTACAATTCGAACATTCAAAAGGAAACTTTAATAAAAACATCTTAATCGCGTCATCTTAATCAACATTCTTCTAAAGTCAACAGCAACTCTCCCCACATTCCATCCAACGATCTCTTCCGTTCATTTCTTTTTTCTTCGGCTTTTCGTCTGAATGGAGTTTTTACAGAAAATCGTCTGCTTTCTAAAGACCTTTTCTATCAGAGTTGCGATATGAAGAACCTTATAAGACATGATACTTGGCTGTTGGAGAAAGAATCGTTCCCACAACTATACAGGGTGAGTCATAAATATCGAAACAATAGGCTATCTCCTTAAATATTGCCCTTAGACCCATACAAAATTCAAAATCATTGCAAAAATTCAAAAAAAAAAAGTGAAATTTTTGATAAGATAAATTGCGACTCCATGGGGGGTCTAGTTGAAAAGTTACGAAAATTAAATTTTTATACGGCCCCCGTAGGACAAAAATTCCAATTAGGAAAACTTTCCTTATTCAGTCCTGAATAAGACACAAAAAGTTGCATCTTCATACCTCCAAAATTCGCAAAGTTATAGCCGTTTAAAAAATTCATCAGGTTTTAAGGGATTACACACAAATTGAAAAGCGCGCAATTCAAAAAACAATGTTACTTTAACAGTTCTAGAAAACGCGTAAAAAATATATTTCTTGAGTTAGAATTTTGATTTTTTTCTTTTTTTGTGATGGTTAGCATTATAATTTGCTAAGAAAATCACATTCTAGAATTTCTCATATGTGAAAATTAATGTCTAAAATTTCTTTTATGTGGTTAGTACTGGTTTAAATGGAACAATCAAAAATCATTATAACTCGTAACATTATTTATTGGATTTCATTTTCTTTCCATTTAATTAAAGATGAAAATCTGATTTTAGTTTTGTTCCAAGGTTTTTTTTATATTAATTTTAAAACTATTAAAAATATTTATTGAAAAAATAATATAACTTTAAAAAAACCATATTTTCAAAAACAAACATTTTTTCAAAGGTAAACATTTTTTCAAATTTGCCGAAACAAAACTAATCTAAAAAAAATCAAAAAATGACGTGTTTCAAGTTCTTTTTTCTTTTAAAAATTCTTAACATTTAATAATTTAAAGACAAGAAATAGAGGATAAAAAATTCATTATGCAGAAAAACGAAGTGTATTGTTTAAATGTCCGTCAGTTATTTTAAAAAATGCTTTCTCTAAGATGCAGATTAAGTCTTTTTTCTTTTTAAATTTACCTCTGACAACTTCAGGCTTTTTATCGTCCTCCAGAGGATGTTAAAAAATCTGTATTCTGGGCCCAGGTAGGGCCAGGACCGAGATGTTACTTTTTTCGGAAGACCCGCCAGGCCGGGGTTAGCGTACTTTTCATAAAGGAGGGGACTACTTCCTTCAACTTAGGTGCACTCTGGATGAAATTTTCAAACCCGGTCTCGAAAAAACCCGTATTAAAATCGCTGTCTCTGACTGACTTAATACGTACATAAAATAAATAATATTCGGCTCAATCGAATTTTTTTACGAAAAACATATAGATTTTAAAACTTTTATTTTACAAAAAAAAAAAAAAAAAAAAAAAAAAAAAAAAACCTTTAAAATTTATTTTTTAAATAGATTATTCAAAGGCTAAAAAAATTAAATACAATAAAACCAGTGAAAAAAAAATCTGCCTATGACGGAATTCTGTCTTAAACGGAAAATATGTTGATCCATGCAAAATAAATGCAATAGTATCTGAAAAGAAAATAAGCTCCAATTACATCTTCTAGGAAGAGCATCTGTCTATAACGTATTTTTTCTTTCCTATGTGATTCCGACTTAAAAAATTTTAGTGTATAACATTTTTCAGAGTCTCCAACGCATGGGATATGGATTAACGATATTAAAATATAAGTAAAACATTTACATATAAATAGAGATTCATTGATAAAATAAATATATTACAGCCTTTGGTGCTTCTTTAATAATAAAAAGTATAAATATAAAAAACGAAAAGCTATAACAGAATTTTTTGGTCAGAACTCCTCCATATGAAACATTTTTTTCCCACGCCGAATTAAAAAACTGTAGAAATTTGCGACTGAACCGGGCTATGATTTAAACTATTTTCCAGACCGGTCCGGGTTATGATGTTGACATTTTTTCAGGCCACGCCGAACTTTTCCCCCTATGGGTCGGTTTGAGACGACCTAGATGTTTTGACCCGGGCAGACGTCTGGTATACCAATTTAGCGTAAAAACTATACGCTGCTATTTTATGTCCAAAGAAAAAGCGCTACCTTAAACCGATTTTTATCAATTTGCAATTTGTGAATGTTCCCTAACAAGCGTTGAATCACAGAGAAGAAAGCACAGTTTAGAGGCAGGGAAAAGTGGTGTAAGTCAGGAATTTTTGAGGATTTTGGGATTTAATATCTCTGTGGGGTTTTTAGATACGGGGATGAAATTTGTTTTGTTCAATTTAGGAATGGATAAGGAATAATTTCCTAATTGGGAATTTTGACCTACGGGGGCCGTATAAAAATTTAATTTTCGTATTTTTTCAAATAGACCCTAATGGAGTTGCAACTTATCGTATCAGAAATTTCACCTTTTTTATGAATTTTTGCAATTGGAAGTATGGGTCTAGGGGCAATATTTGAGGAGATAGCCTATTGTTTCGATATTTATGACTCACCCTGTATATTAAAACAAAATAATGCAACATAAATAGAAAACTAACGTATTTGTTATCTTTTACTCTTTATTAGGGCCAAATTGTTTATTATTGTCTTAAAGAGCACTATAAAAATTAAGAAAATACATTTAGGTGAAGGTTGCATCCATTTAAAATTCAAGAAACGCTTCAAAATTTACCACACTATAATTGTTTAATCTTCTCGAAGTAATAAAATTTTTGATACTTCACTTTCTTAACGGGGTCATCAGGAAAGAAAAAAATATGAATGACTGAAGCTAGAAAATCGCGTCTCCGTAATTTTTTTCAATCGCGTGACTCATTATTCAACGTTACATGTGACTTTGGTGGCAAGAGACGAAGGTTTGCGTGATAAACATACAAAAAACTGAGATTTTAACTAAAGTTTATGCAACTGTCTACATACAGAATTGGGAACATTGACTTTTATTAAATATATTATAATAGAATGTAAAATGTGTATACGAAAAGCAATAAATAGAAAAAAAATCTTAGCACATGTTGATGATCTATCTTGATTTAATTTTTTAATATTCAGTCTTTACGAGATTTTTCTCGTTTCATTATGGGAATTACATATTAAAACAAACTTATACGTTATAAAAAGTAAACGAAAGTGTTTGTGATCTTTCAGTCTTTGTAAGAGCGAAATTATTTAGAACATGAGCTTAAGATGGTTATGTTTTTAATTTTTGCTAATTGGTTTGTATGTATATTTTAGTGCTGAAAACGAAAATGATCTTAATTTATAACCATCACATTAGAATTTTCCATAAATCATATATTACAAATATAAAAAGACAAAAATCTGATACTATGAAATAGGTGTGATGATGTGTTTTTTTAACGTTTGATAACTGTTTTTCAAATATTTTTTACACATGAATCTGAAAATGATCTTCATTTTTAAAAATCATGTTAGCATCTTTTGCAGAACACATATTTCAAAATTAAATATCGTATTTATTACTTTATACGGCGCAAGCGTGTATAACGCGCACCCTCTACTTTACATGATAAAATGGCAAATTTTTAAAATCTCGTATATAAAGCGCACCATAAATTTCATATGCAAATTAATGAATGACTAAATAAATTTCAGTAAAGAAAGTCGAAACAAACATTATATCAGGCCAAAAACAAGGCGAAAATACATTTTTAGACGTCTGATAGAGGAGTGAATGACAGGGATAGGAATGAGTGACAGCACTGAGAATTGCTAATCAGCGTTTATATAATGTTAATGTATAAAAAAATGTAAGGAATGAAATAAAGATGCGGTAATGCTTCAACTAAATAAGATTCTCCGAGTAATTATGTCTTCTTTAAATACATTTTCTGATTCGCATGTACATCGTGTGATTACATCCAGCAGTAAAAGGAATTATTCCGTGTATAACGCGCACCTAAGAGTTTTGCCTTTTTTTTAAGTGCGCGTTATACATGATTAAATACGGTAGTCAAAAAATAGCGAAAATCTGTCAAAACCTTATGAAAAGAAAGCAAATGTTTTAAATCTGCTACGCATTTTAAGCGTTATCGACTGTTAAAGTAAAGCAAGACCCCGAGATGAACCCTACGGAGAATATAAAGGAAAAGCCCTAAGCAAACAAGAGACTAGAAATGCTAGGTCATTTCTTCTTTTCAGCTTAGTTTTTTAACCCGTTAACTTAGCTCGGATAGTTCTAGTTTAGGTATTCAGAAAGTGACTAACTATTCATTCTAGGTGAAGGCGGTATATTTTTTCTCATTGTATATTGCTATCAAATAAAACAGTTTGCAGTTTTCAGCCACAATTTTTTACACGCATTAATCATAGTACTTCACCACTGATTTTTATAAACGTATATTAACAGATCAAAAGAAATGAACATCAGCGTCTTAAAACTGATTCCACTATCTCTATATGCTAAGTCATAATTATCTTGAGAATTTCATCTATAAAAATTTAAATTTCGTAATATATTTCCAATTTTTTTTCTTCGTTTTAATCATATATGCTAAATCTTTGGACATGAGGGTTGTATATATATATATATATATATATATATAAACACTATTTGGCGAAAGGTGACCGCCACCTGCGATTTTAGATGATTTATTAAATATCTAGTAAAATCCATGAAGATTTATCTTGAAACTCTAAGTGTGTAAACATAATAATACAGATCATACATTTTTGCGACGATTTTTCCCCCCAAACCCTCATATGGAACTGTTAACAGTTTGAAAAAGAATAAATATCTTTTGGATAACCCTGTCAAAACTAATGTAGCAAAAGTATTCAAATTGCAGATTATGATTAAGTGGCTTATTTTAATTAAACTGTATTCAATTTTATGTAGATAGCATGCATACTCGTCGAGAAATTAAGGTTTTTGTAGAAACAGTCACAAATTTTGCCAAGTTTTTTTTCTTGTAATTTACAGAATTCTTAATAAAAAACAGTGCTCTTTTCAGAGAATGTTGAAACAACATTGTACATAATACTCTGTAATCAATATTAATTGTATGAAAACTGAGCAAGTTTACAAAATAATTCTTCACTGAACATGCCTAAACGCAATCAAAATAAAATTTGCATAATGTGTTAGCTGAATGTATAGAGCAAATTTTCTGAAAGTCTCAAAAATATTGCTTGAAAATTCTGAAAATTATCGTCGATAGAATAAGATTAAAATCCGTTATTTTCAAAATGAAGCAAAAAGGTAAGGGGGATCCATATATCTACTGTTTAGAGTCACTATAAGGAACACAACACTGTACGTATATTTGGTTACAGCCCCTCATTTTTTTTTTTTTTTTCGAAACAAAACGGATTTTGAGCTTATTCTATCAACGTTAATTTTCAGAATTTTAAAGCTATAATTTTCAGAGTTACACAAAAGTTGCTCCATATATTTAGCAAACACATTATACAAATTATATTTTGATTGCATTCACGCATGCGCAGTGCAACATTATTTAGAAAACCTGCTCATTTTTTATACAATTTTTATTATTTTTAAATTTCTATCGCAAGGTATTGTGTACAATACCTTTGTGACATTTTATGAAAAGAAAATTGTTTTTATATTTAGAGCTCTGCAATTTATAAACAAAAAACTTGGCAAACTTTGGGACTGTTTCTACAAAAACCTCAGTTTCTCTACAAGTGTACATGCTATCGGCATAAAAATGAATGCAGTTTTTTACAATAAGCCACTTAATCATAATCTACAGTTTGAACGCTTTTGCTACGTTATTTTTGACAGGGTTAGCCAAAAAATATATTCGTTTTTTCTTCAATTTATTGACGATTCTATATGGGGTTTCTGAAAAAAAAAATTCCCAGTAATATATGACCTATACTGTTCTGTTTACACCCCTGGAGTTTCAAGATAATTCCTTTATGTATTTTTCTAGATGTTTAACAAAATGTCAAAAAGTCTCAAGTGGCCTGTTACCTTTGGCCATATAGTGTATAAAAAATTATTAAAAATACATTAAAATACACACACACATACACATAGAACAAATTAAAAATTAAAAATGAAACAAAAAAAACAAACAAACAAACAAACACACACACACACACACATATATATATATATATATATAACCATTTGAAGTTTGAAATGAAATAGAAGGCAGATTACCAAAATTATGAAAGGTAAATGAATAAATGGACAGTAGAAGGCTTTTTTATTAAACTAATCATCAGGGGTGCATGGTTTAATAAAAAAGCAAAAGCATCCAACCAGTTTCTGTTATGGGTCGTGCTAAAAGCTAAGAAGTTCGACCCACAATGCACCCGACACTGGTCGGACTTTATTTACTGTTACAAATTAGGGAAAAAAGGAATTATTTGAGGAAAACAAAAACAATAATATATAATAACAATAATAAAATATTTATTAAAAATGTATATATATACTAAAATAGTTACCAAAGCTATATCTAGAATGATCTATAGTTTAAGTGAACTATTTCAGTTAAGAGCTAAGGTAGATTTAAATTACATGTGACTCTGTAACAGGTTAAAGATTACAGTTATAATAAGTTATGTAGATAATAAAATTAAAATTATAACAATAATTATATTAAAATTTAGTAGATCATATGTTATATTATAATATTCATTCTACATTTAGAAAAAAAATTGCTACTGTTAAAGGTATTATATTTTTGAACAATTAGTAATATTACTGTATTAATTTTTTAAATAAAAAAATAAAATGTCACTTCTACTTCAAATACACAAATTTTTTTTAGTGCTGCCATCTATTAGAATAAAATATTAACTATTTTATACTGTTGGTGCTGCCATCTATTATTGAATAAGAGAAATATTATTTGAATAAAATAAATATTATTTAAAAGCTAAGAGCTTTCCAAGAATAATTTCTATTCCAATATTTTAAAAATAAATTCATTAAAACAAATGAATTGACAACCACATCTTATCGCAATATTTTGATCATTTTTAAGTTATGCATTTTAATTTTAGGTTAACATATAAATTTTAATTCTATGTGTAAAGTTAAGTAAATTATTTATATATAATAATTAATCATTGCGTATTATCCAGACAACACCGCCCTCCTCCGTAATCTAATATCTACCAACCCATCCACCCTATTATACATACTTTTTAATTTTTTTACATTTTTTATTTTATTTTTTTTGTATTATTTTTATTTTAAAAAAATAAACTTTATTTACGCAATGTGTTAATTATTTTTAAGATCATGTAATAAATTGTTGTATATTAAAGAATACAGGAGTTCTTAACAATAATATCATTTGGTGCTGCATAAATTAGCATTTTAATGTTTGCAATATTTGGTTGAGGAGAACATAAACATTTGATTCTATATAAATGATTAATTATACGGTTAATATTTTTTTTACCAAATGCAAAGGGTAACCATATCTTATAGCAGTTTCTTGAACATTTTTTAAATTATGCACTTTAAAATTAGGTAAACAAATATTTTTAATTCACGTTTATCATAAATATCAAATAGAATTTTATTAACAGAAAGAATAATATTAAGGTCGAGAAAGTTAATGTTATTATTAAGCATGTCATTATAACCGCATTTTAAATTCTTATGGTATTTGATTGGTAGAGAATAGTTAGATGACTTTTTAGAGCATAAGATGATTATATCATCAAGATATCTACAGGGTGTCCCCTCTCAACGGTGGCCAATGGCTAATTTCTAAACCGTTGGTCATAGACATATAGTTCCAATTGCAAAAATGCTTTAAAAAAGGTAAATAATTATTTTTTAAGCGATTTAGGTCAAAAAAAATTTTTACTAAAAAATTACGAAAATTAAATTTTTATACGGTCCCCCGGTCCTATAAGTGATAGTTAGAAAATTTTTACCACTACTCTAACAAGTAAGACAAAAAAAGTCCCATTCCTCTGTGATCAAAATTGACCGAGTTATAGCTGTTCAAAGTTGAAGCATATTTTTTGCTGCAAAATAGGGGTCAGTCACAAATTTACTGGAAATAATAATAAACATCAGATAGAAAATTTAACTTTAAACATTGAGAGTAAAAAAAAAATTTACAATATTGTTTCTGAATTTATGTTGACATTTACATGTTAAAGTAAAATATGCAATTTGTGCCAAAAATATAAGTAAAAAAATAACAGTAATTTTAAACAATAATTTAAACTATCAAAAGCAACAGTCACAAATCGTTACAAAATGATACATAAAAGCTCTATTAGATTACTCAACCTAATAGAATTTAATGTAGTCCTATAAAATAAATAAATGGAACGTACCTAAAATCGAATTAATATTACATTGTCATCGGGTTTAAATAAGTATGGGAATTAAACCTCAATCAGATATTTGGAAGTGAGTTAAAATTTGAATATAAGTTTTGAACTGGGAAAATTTACATACGAAAACTATAAATAAAATAAAAGCTTATCAAAATAACATACCTTTTTAAAATAAAATCACGAAAAGAATCAGTTTCATTTGCTTACAAAATAAAACATACGTAAAAATACAATTGAGGATATGAATTTCAAAACTCGACTTATCGCTTTTTGAATTCTCTATCAGTCTATAGAAACCGCCACTATTGTAACAATGCAATCTCAAAATTTATAATGAAAACCAATAGATGCATTTAAAGTTTTTTCGCTATTTCCCAAAATTTGATTTTTTCGATAAAGAGAATTTTGAAATTCATGTCTTCAGTTATTTTAATAACCAATCTAGAAGTTAATTAATTGTAATTAACACTACCGTAAAACTTATACGGTGAAAGCGCCTTCAGTTAAATCGCTCATTTAAAACATTTTGTAATTGGAACTATATGTCTGTGACAAATAGTTTAGGAAGTAGCCTTTGAACAGCGTTCGAAATCAACTCCCTTTATAACACTTTAGACACTTAGTGTACGTTCCCTTAAAGCTCAGTGGAACTCATCCGTTTTCAGCTATAGAAAAGTGGTTTAAGTCTTGAAATTTTAAGTTTCATAACTCGGTCAATTTTAATGTTACATGAATGGGACCTTTACTGTATTACTTGCTAGAGTGTTGAAAAAATTTTACTAAATATCACTTATAGGACCGGGGGACCGTATAAAAATTTAATTTTCGTAATTTTTTAGTAAAACATTTTTTTTGACCAAAATCGCTTAAAAAACAATTCTTTGCCTTTTTTAAAGCATTTTTGCAACTGGAACTATATGTCTATGACCAACGGTTTAGAAATTAGCCATTGGCCACCATTGAGAGGGGACACCCTGTATATGCACACACATTTGTAAACATTCATATTTTACATATGTTTATACAGTCGACATTTTGTTTTTCATAACACTCGGAAATTTTTTTCGACACGCTCCTATGCGACTAGTGTGGTTTACGCCCCTGGAAACAAACTACCATTTTTTTTTTCATTTAGAACCTTGCATAACCGAAATTTCGTAAAAATCAAAGTATCGTAGCTGAGTGAGTTTTTGTTGTATAAGAATGGGACTTCTAATGTTTTACTTGTCAGAGCACGGAGAATTTTTTTCTAAATATAACTTATATGATCCAGGGACAGTATAAATATTAAAAAGTATGACTATTTGAAACAGAATGGCAGGATTATTTCATCATCATAATGTCAATTTCTTCCTTATTTTAAACACATATACAATTCACATTGCCTTTATAACTCCAACATGTAAAAAATAAAGCGATATTTAATATTGTTTTGAGGCACTCCGTAAAAACATGATTAATGTTAAGATATTAGATATTAATACAAGATTTTATGATACTGATGGAGTATTTTTTTAGATATGGCCACAATTATTGTAATCAATCCAAATCACCTCAAACGAAACTTTTCACGTGTTTAAGAAAATACTCCAGTACAGAAACTTTAAAAGAAACTTTTTTCTCCTTGATAGGCGCGAAATTGCAAAAATGAAGTTATTTTCTTTTCTGAAAAAAAAAAAATATGATCGCATTTAAGAAAAAAACTTTTTTATATAAATTTATAAATAAGCTGATACGAGAAACTTTTTCGTAATGTTACAGATGGCGCCCTTAGAGAATTTGATTTATGTCATTGTCTTGGATACCACTTCCCAATCGAACACAAACTTATTTCCTGGATTAAGAAATTTCATATCATCGGAAGAAAATTAGACAAAGTTGGAAAAAATATTACTGCACATAATTGTTACGTATTATATTAGGTGAGTAAAAGCAATTTTCCAATATTTTATATTTGTTTGTTAAACCAATATAATGTAAAATCATTTTTTCAAAAATGATTTCAAATTTCCTTAATTCTCGATTTCTTAAAATTGTATGTGGGAAAAGAAGAAAGCAATACTGACAAAATGTTTAGAAAATATTAATCCTTCATTAAGGATTAACTATCATTTTGTTTGGTTAAATAATTAAAAAGTAAATAAAAATTTGGTGAAAAACCATTAATCAAAAACAAGCATTTTAGAATTCCCCTTTATACAGTAAAATCTCATTAAATAGTAATATTTTAAATTTCGCAGGAAAATATGTTCCGTAGAGTTTGTTTACAAGTATACTTAATTTAAATTAGCCGCTTCTAAAAATTTATTTATTTTAAGATTTTTAAATACATTATATGGTAGACTGCATGAATGTCAAATAAAATTGGTTTCAAAAGAGAAAATTAATAAATTATTATTTAATGTTCAGAAATTGCAAATCACTAAGTAAGATAAACAGTCTATCTACAATCTAAAAAAATTAGTCAACATAGCTATCAAAAAATTAAAATATTTTTGTTAGAATTGAAAAATGAATGCTATCACATTGATTTTTGAATGGATGTTTTAATATAAATATTAAATATATTTTGAAAGTGAAATAAAAAAATGTATTCCAATATTGCATACCATGATTATTAAAACTGACATAATAAACCGAAAATAAATGAAAAATTGGTAAGAGTCGTCTATATTGAAACAGGTATTTAAAAAATTAATTAAAGGCTAAGTATAATTGACTGAAGACAGTTGCAGAAACTTTGCATATTTAAACAAGAAAGAAAAAATCTTGCATCAATAGTAAATTATGAAACATTCTCCAACACGTTCAGAATAATGTAACAAAACTGCACTGTTTTACAAATTAAAATATTACCTTTAAGTCAAAAATATGGAAAAGCATAACACATTTGAAAACCCAATTCAGGTGTTCTTATGTACAATCAGAAAACCATTTGAAGTTTTTCAGCAGCCTCGTATAAGTTAAATAATTTGTATCTATTAACTTACATGCATTCCAAAGTTTAGTTCCCATAAGAAATACATATACCTCAGTTGAAAAATCCTCTTCAGCAATTTCTTCTAATAAGAATATATACGCGCATACTCAATAAAAGCGCATACTGAATATTAAAATGCACACTTAAGCAATTATTCTCAAAGACAGTACTGTAACCGATTTCTTTTGTGTGTCTCTGTAAATGAATAAAAATGCTATGAATGCCCTTTTCTAACGCAATCGTAGGGAAATTCACTGAGTTATACTAGTTTCAATGAATCTGAACTAGCGTGATCTCATTAAAATACTCAGCAAAAGATTTTTCTCCATATGCCATAATTTATTGGAATTATTTTGAGTATCCTTGTAAATAAGCTATTAATCCTACATATTTCATCTACAATACAAAGCATGCATTGCTGACCCTAAATAATCTTTATCAATTGTATGAAATTCTGAGTATATTTACTGCAGATAGCGCAGATAGACAGACAGACAAACCGAATGTATAAACATTTTTCAACTTTCTTGGAAATTGTTAAAAACGTGGCATACATAAACGTAATAACCGTGTCATCTTGTATACCAAATTTACTAATACTCATGAATAACAATAGGGCAAAAGTACTTTATAATAATAGCAGATTTGTTCTCATTCGGTACTACACCTCTGATTCCCAGTGTGGGCATCCTTGTCATCTCTGCGTACCACACCTAAAATACAATTACACAGTGCTTAATTTTTATGTTTCATTGACATATTCAGTAATCTGTTACATAATGTGATTGTGCATGGTTTTTTGTTGTTGTTGTTTTTTGTATCCATGTATCAACGACTATATAGTTGATAGGTTTAAATAGTCTAAATATTGATAAATCATGAGAGTGAAACGTGTAGCTATGTGGTGGAAAGATCAGAAAAGAACTATTTGCACCCAACTCTCAAAATTATTAAACCATATTCAAGTAACAGATAATGCATACACTATGCGGCAAAAAGTGACACTCCAATTTCGATTTTAGGCATTTTGTTCAATATCTAGAAATATACATGGGGAATTATCCTGTAAACATAATTGTACAGGTCATGTATTACCGTGAAGCTTTTTCTTCCGAAACTCCATAGGGAACCGTCAGTAAATTGAAAAAAGCGAATATCTTTTAGATAACTAATGTAGTAAACTTGTTCAAACTAGAGATTATTATTAAGTGGATTATTGTAATAAAATGCGTTCATTTTAAGGCAACATGTATGCTCGTAGAGAATTTAAATTTTTTATAAAAACAGTCCCAAATTTGGCCAAGTTTTTGCTTATAAATTGCAGAGTTCTTAAAAAAGAGTTCTTTCTGAAAAACTGTTCTTTTCAGAAAATAGGAAAAACAATATTGTACTTAATTTGTCATTGTACTTAATTGGTGTCAGAATAAAAAAAATTGTAAAAATTTTATGAAAAAGTACACATGCGTTAATGTTAACAAAATTTTATTTACATATTATATTAGCTAAGTCTATCGAGCAACTTTTGTGAAAGTCTCAAAAACATAGCTTGAAAATTCTGAAAGTAATCGTCGATAGAATAAGCTCAATATCTGTTGTTCCCAAAATGAAGCAAAAAAATGAGTGACTGTATCCGAATATAGTTTTACATGGAAAATTGTGTATTCTGTATCGACACTAATCAATGGATATATGGATACAGCTTCTCATCTTTTTTCTCCATTTTGGAAACAACAGATTTTGGGCTTATTCTATCTGAATATAGTTGTACGTGGAAAATTGTGTATTCTATCGACACTAATCAAAGGATATATGGATACAGCCTGTCATCTTAATTATAAGCAAAAAACTTCGAAAAATTGGTTGTTTTTATAAAAACGTTAATTTCTCTACGAGTATACATTCTGTCCACATACAAATTGCATTCTAACTGTAACTTATAGGTTCCCGGATCCATATAAAAATTTATAAAGTGGCATCATTTGGAAATTAATAGCAGGTGTATATCAAGATAATCTTAATTACTATCTTGCTTTGAACATTTCTTCAATTAAAATTCATTACATATCTTCAACTAGTAAAAATAATGAAAGCGCGTTTCAATCTTTTCGAGACATTCTGTTTGCATGTTTATGCACATATACTACCTCTGACAATAAAGTTCGGTGAATAAATTCAGAACGACCGATCTGCCAACACTGGGGAAACAAAACGATGCATCTGCATGGAGGCAAGTGTTGACCATCTTCCCCCACCATTTTTTAGTTGAGCGTCGTTTATGTTCTGTGTAAGACGTGCTTTACTAAGTGCTTGTTTAGCGTGTTGGTTCTTAACAGAGAACAGGAAGATGAACGAACAAAATATCAGTTTAAAGTTTGGTTTTAAGCTTTGAAAGACACAGAAAGAAATTCCTGAGGGGTTGCGCAAATTGAACATCCAACCATACTCGTCAGATCTCAATCTTCCAGACTTCTTCCTATTTTCACGACTAAAACTCTGTTTGAAAGAGATTTGTCCATATTGCTATCATCCAACAAAATGTAACAAAGCTTTTGAAATCCATCCCAAAAGAAGACGTCTTGCAAATTTCCCAGGACATGTATAGCAGATCTCAGCGGTGCATAGTTATGGGAGATGAGTATTTCGAAGGATGGTACGCTAACTTTCGTTAATATTTCATCTTCATTAATGTTACAGGACTATTCACCGAACTTTATTGTCAGAGGTAGTATATACATATATATATATATATATATATATATAATTTAACGATTTATTCCATATTTTGATGTTGATATGTAGTATTATTTAAAGGTTCTATATATATACTCATGTCCAAAATTAACCTTTTCGCAAGGGCTCGCTCAGTGTTTACCTGAGAATACATGTAAGTCCGGACAGATGCTGTCACAGCCCCTCCGTAAAGGTTAAGGTCACAAAGATAAAATAAGTGAAATCTGGTGAATTATTCATTGTGTTAACACAAAATTTGTCTCAGAAGTATATTACAACAGGAGAAAGAATTTTTCAACATGACAATATGGGAAAGATTTTAACTTTGAATTAAGATACAGGGGATGTCAAAAAGTGTTAAATCATGAATCAGATATAAAGCATTTATCTCAGAAAAGAATATATGGAGTGTGACTACCGTGCACTGCTGTACTCGTATAAGCCTAAGAGAGAGCTTCCATACTATTTATGAAAGCGTCAATAAATATTTGTGGCAAATAACCCATCCTTCCTAAAGCGTGGTTATTAACTCCTGATGGGTCCTGGAGAGGGTAACGCTGTGAAACAAATCTTCCTATAACGATCGCAAACATATTCAATAGGATTGAGGTCCGGAGATTTGGCGGGCTATTTCATATGGCGAATATCTTCTTCTTTAGGGAAATCATCAACAACGTGAGCTCTGTGTGGCTTCGTATTATCGTTTGATGTGTTTAAAAACAAAAGGAATTTAAAAATGAGTCTGAATATAAGCAATTTCAATTTGAGTACTCCTTTAATACGATTTTTCCTTCAACTCTCACTTTTTTAAATTGTTTTTGCTATAAAGTTTGGTCCTATCAAAAACTTGTCAGTATAAAAATTGTAGACATTATTGAGAAGATGTATAGTAAATTTCATTGGTTTTGATATCTTAAGAATTGACGAAGTTATGGATTTTTTCCTTCTTCCACCCCCCTTCCCCCTTTTTATTTTTATTTTTATTTTTATTTTTATTTTTATTTATTGTTTTGCGATGAGAATTAATAACTTGTAAATGCAAAAGTTTTAGGTAATATTAAAAAATATACATAATAAACTTAATTGATTTACTATCTTGAGAATTGACGAAGTTGTGAACTTTTTTCTGTCAAAACCCTACCTTTATCACAACCGCGAAAATGTAAATAAATAATGATAATAATAATTAATGCAATTCAAGCTATAATTAAACAAGTATAAAAATGTATATAAAGCTTATATACTTATGATAGTAATTAAAAATAATTATGAAATTAAATTAAAATTAAATGTTAATATTGTTTCTAATGTAAAATAACATATTTCATTCAAAAGCAATGGGGAATGCGGAAAGCAATGTGACATCGGGAATAAAGAAGCAGACCGATGCAGGGTCTGTGGCGATGTATTCCCTTATGGATCTAAAAGGAGGCGGTGAACTAGTAGTGATGATGAAGGAAGCTCAAAAAACAAGAGATTTCAGTCATGTAAGAACTGCTGGAATTATTTATCTTCATATTGAGAAGTTGAATATTTTCTTATTTTAAATTTTTTTTCATTTTCTAGATAGACGACCGGATTGTAGAACTTGTTTCTCCATTTTTGTATAATGGTGGTGAGGGCAAAATGGTACCCATTCAGGAACTGGTACTTACACGAAACAAAGAGCGACCAAAAAGTAAACTTTTACCTCAAAATCGAGAAAATAATGACTCTAATTCGCCTTTTAAAGCTTCCACAACAAATGTAGTACAAGCTTCCGGATGTGAAGGTACTTCTTTCTCTGTGTTTTATATTTGTAAAGAACAAAATTTTGACAACTTATTGTTCTTTTCAATAATAAATATTATTGTTACGTTGCCATAGATATTGAAATAATAATGTTTTAACTTATTCGGTTAATCTTTGGACAAATACGAAATAAAAGTTTTATTTTTCGGCAGGCAACACTAAGCTGCCATGCGTATTATTATATTTATGTACATTAACTTGATTTTTTGGAGTCGGTGCCAGCCAAGCCTTTATTCTTTTAGGAAATGAATTGGATATTTAATTTTAATTTTGAAATTGGCTTGGCTGGTACCGACTCCAAAAAATCAAATTAATGTACATAAATATAATAATACGCATGGTAAATACTATGCTCATAATTTAATTTCTTATTACTGTTATGTAAAAAAATTATTTTTCACTTTGCAGTAGTTTTTGAAGTCGGTTCAATTTTTGGTAGAAAAGTTTATTTTTCTCTTTTTAGTTAAAAGTTAACGATTGTTTGAAGCCAGTTAATAAAAATTATAATAAGTAAAAAAATATTGTGAATTATACATGGATGTAAATTTTGTCAGAAATAGGGTTCGAATGCACGCTCTCTCTCCAGCATCAGAGCTTAAATCTGGCTCCTTAAACCGCTGGGCTCCAATCGGCGTCAAATCCTGACTGCGCTCCAATCGGCGCGTTTATTCAAAGTCCATGTTATTTTTAATTTGCGAAAAATCACCAATTTTATTAAATTTTGCCTAATTACTAAAAAAGTACTGAACCATGAAATGGAAGTGATACCAATTTGAGAGTAGCCTCTTTTATTTATCACAAAACAAAATTAATCGGTTGGATAGTTTCGGAGTAATCGGTGAACATACATAGAAAAAAATACGTTTCGAATTGATAACTTCCTCTTCCTTTTCTGAAGTCAGTTAATAATAAATATTATAATACAGAAAAATATTATAAATTATACATGGATGTAAGTTATGTCAGGAGTGGGGTTTGAACCCTTGCTTTCTTCCGAGAACAAGTGCTTAAGACTGGCGCCTTAGACCGCTCGGCCAACCTGATAACGCTACACCCGGCGAGCTTATTCAAAGTCTAGTTACTTTTAATTTGCGAGAAATCACAAATTTTGTTAAATTTTGCCTAATTACTAAAAAAGTACAGAACCAATTTCAATGAAATGGAAGTGGTACCAATTGGAGAGTAGCCTCTTTTATTAAATGCAAAAACCAAATTAATCGGTTGGATAGTTTCAGAGTAATTGGTGAGCATACATAGAAAAAAAATACATACGCGTCGAATTGATAACTTCCTCTTCCTTTTCTGAAGCCGGTTAAAAGTAAAAATTGTAATACGGAAAAAAAATTGTAAATTTTACATAGATGTAAATAATGTCAGGAGAGGGGTTCGAACCCATGCTCTCTTTCGCAAAACAGAGCTTCAATCTAGCGCCTTAGACCGCTCGGCCATGCTGTATATAGTCCATTCAGCGAACGTATTCAACACTTTTAATTAGCGAAAAATCAGTAATTTTATTAATTTTTGCCTAATTACTAAAAAAGTACTGAACCAATTTCGATGTAACTGAAGTGGTACCAATTCGAGAGTATCGTCTTTCATTTAACACCAAAACCAAGTTAATCGGTTGCATGGTTTCGGAGTAATCAATGAACATACATTAAAAAAAATACATACGCGTCGAATTGATAACCTCCTCTCCTTTTTGGAAGTAGGTTAGAAAAAAATACCAAATTCAAGTATATTTTCTCTTATTGTTAATAAGATGAAGTGAACCAGGACAAGAACTCATATTTGCAGTACTTTACTTTTCTTACTTTTAAATATTAAAAATTGAACATTTTGCTGAAATATGGATCTATACAAATATGACTAAGACAAAATTTTCAGTTGAAAATGTTTTTTGTAATTATATTCAAGAATTAAAATCAATACATTTCTGATATAAATATTTAAATAGTTTTTTGATTTATACCATTTTTCATTGCTAAAAAAACAGTTCGTGGTAAAAAATTCTTTTTTATTTCATTTAAACAAAACAAATCACTATTAAACTTCCAAAAGAAAGCATTTTCTTTCGTATCCTGTAGATAACATTGTTTTGTCGATATTTTTGTGCCCTTCTTTAATAGTTTTATGATGTCAAACTTGTATATGATTTGTCTTAAAATTATTTTTATTAAGCTAAGGTAAAAATTACAGCACAAAAATACCTACAAAGTTGAAAAGTGTGATTGCGACTATCTGAAATAAATACAAGTTTTTATTAAAATTATTTCATACTCAAAATGAAAAATAATTTATTTTCTTAGCTTACACAAAAACTAACAAGGTAGTATTAATTTTAGACGCTCCCCAGTTTCGTGAAGTATGTTGGGATCTAGATCAACGTGGTTCTGTTGGAGAGACAGTACTTCATTTGTGTTTGTTGATATCGTCACCAATTCACGTAGAACTTGCAAAACGTTTGGTGAGACTTTTTCCAAAACTCATCAACGACATTTACATGTGTGATGAATACTATGGTAAGTATTTTTTTATTATTATTTATTTATTTTTTGTTTTGTTTACAAGTTAAATACATATTCGCAAACATTTACTATTGTCGTAATTTATCTTCAAAGAGTTCATCTAGGAGCTCAGATCAGTGAGTCAGTGGTACCAAAAATGCTTTTCAATATGTTGTGCAGTCAGGTTAATTCCCGGGCACTGAGATTCTGGGGTAATTATTGGTCATTTTCATTTGATTTACCAAAATAACAATTTATAAAACTATAAAAAATCTGTAAGATACTTTGAACTCTTTGTTTTGAAATATATAGTAAAGCTAGACGAGTCTGCAAACATTTAAAATAATAATAATAATAATAATAATTTTTTGCTAAATTATCCACGGATAATTTTGACTTCATTTGTTTATCATGTATCTTCATTGTTGTTTTGTTTTTATGCTGTAATTTAATAGAACAGCAGTAATAAAATTATGAAAACTATTTTACTAAATCATTCCTTACAGGGTAGGAGAGATCGCGCACATGGGTAGAAGAGATTGCGCACCTGGGTAAAAGAGATTGTCCTTAGGAATAACCGCAAATAAACTGCTAACAATAACAATTATACTTAAATGTCTTTGTTGTAAGGTTTTTGTAAATAAATATTATTGTGTTAGAAGGGAATATTTCAACCTAATGTTTAAAAAATAAAAAAATAACAACAGTTAACGAATTTTATTTTAAGAATAATATTATATTTTCAGAAAAAACAAACCTTGTTAAAATTACAAAATAACACTGATCTACTTGCTAACATGTTTAACTTGAAAATTACTTCATTTTTATTTCCACGGTTTAAATGTTTTTTGTTTGCTAACCGAAGTTGTCTTCTCCGCAATCGATAGTCTTGTTGTTTAAATTGTGCAGCTTTCGCATGATCAGCTGCCCCAAGAAATGCATTGAATCTGATCATTGATTGAAGTTTATGTATATAAACACTTGATTTCTTCCGTACTTAGTTATGATTCTGAGCCCATCGGTTGCTTCTCAAAGTCTTTTTGCAACCTAACCCTCAAGGTGGATTTCTGAATACTGAATTTCCTAGCCGGCTGCACGAATTTATTTCGAGTCTCTTTCATTGAAATTTATTTTGTGTCACTTGGGCTCATTGCAAAAATAATTTATTTGCAGAAAGAACATATATTTTGCACAAGTGTGTATAAATTGTTTATAGCTAATTCTCTACCTACTATTTTGTCAGTTAAACGAAAGAAATTTTATTTGTTGTAAGTAGAATGTATTTTTGAATACCATGTTTATTATCATTTAAACCTATAAACTTCCGGTGCTAAAATACTTTTATAAAAGCTAATAAAATTATGTGTATGCTTAAATTAAATGTATTTACTTTAATGGAAACCAAAAAACAACCTTATAAACTAAAAAATTGTTTATAAGGTTGTAAGACACCGAGCATTAGTTTTATTAAAATTTTATTTATTGAAAATATGTTACACATTTTCAGTATTTGTAACAAAGATTTTATTCATTGATATTTTGTTTAAAAATAGAACATATTCGTCATCCTGTAAAGAACAAATTCTGAAAAGTTGTTCTTAACCACTTAACTCATTCTTTTTTTTTACGCACAATAAATTGAAAATATAGGTTAAACACTACTTTTTTAATTTAAAATGTTCTTAAAATTTAGTCTAATCATTTCTGCTATTGAGTAGTATAAAATTGTGTTTAAAATATTTAGTGGTGTGAAAAAGCTTTAAGTGAATGGATGAAGCAAACTCTTCGCCCGTACGACGTATGGACAAATCAGTTAAGTGGTTTATTGAATAATTGTGACACATGCAATATACAATAAAATTCTGGAAATTTTAGTAACGTAAAACTGACGACTCTCGTTAAAGTCAGACCAATAAAATACCAAAAGATTGAATCCAAACAAATGGATCAAGCATTTTTTTCCTTACTTGTAAGTTATGTACATCATTTTCCGAGAAATAAAAAAGTATACGGGAAAAAAGCTAAAAAAAACTGAAGTATATTAGATGAAAAATTCGTCTGGTGATAACCCCATAGTAATAAAATCTGAAAATCATTTAAGAATTAAACAAAAACGAAGAATCATTCATCAGGTATGTGTTATAAAACATTTTTCAATGTAACAGAATATTGTTAAGAAATTAGATTTTTTATTCGCTGAAATGAGATATGTAAATAAAAAAATTTTAAAAACTTATGCAGTAAAAATCTACTTTCAGCAATTGTTGTCTATAGCCGCACAGTGTGATATTTAGGCCCAAAACATGACCAAAAATAATTTTTTAAAAAATCGGTTTATCACTTTGTTTTATTATCCTTCAAATTGTTAAGTAGTTACTGCATCCAAAGGAGAAACGTACGAAGTTGCTTGCATGATACAGTGTGCGATGCAATATGTCGGAAATTGCCGTTTACTTACAGTTGTCGTGTGATTTTCCGATGCGCTGAGATTTTATTTTTTTAAAATCTCTTGCAGTTTTGTGTCTAAACAATTAAGTGGTTATTGTTGAGATGGATTATTCTGAACCAGGTATGTACTTTATACATATTGCATTTACATATTAAATATCCATCCGTTTTTTGTTTATGTGGTCGATAAAGTGGGTATAATTAACATTGGCATAAATATGATTATCTATAATATTTAGAAAGAGTTTCGTTATATTTCTAAACATATCTAAGTAGTGAAAATATTGTGTAACATGCAGTATTTAGTATAAAAGATAGTTATGAAACAATCAGCCACTTGAAACCACTATCTTATTTTTTATGGAATTTTTTGTTAGTTTTTACAATTTCTGGTATAAAATATTTCTGTTTAGTTTTTTATTTATTTTGTTAACAAGGCCTTCTATTTTGAGGTCTGTGACTTGAAATGAGTTGTATACAATCATGCAACACTCAAATGATTTGATGGAAAACTTTAATTTATGGAGAAAAAATCATTAAAAAATATTCTGAAGGTATTCTAAGAGTAGCTGAGATGAAGCAAAAGCTTTCAGTTATTAAAAAACACAATTCAAACAAAAAAATATTTGCCCTCATAAAGTGAATTCAAGGTTCGCAGAAAACAATATCGAATGGTTAAACGACAGTATATTGGTGCTTAGATACGTAAAAAATAACAGAGGCAAATATTTTATTTTTTATTATTTTTTACTTTGTTTTTTGCGTTTATTTCGTCTTCTGTCTAGTGAAATGAAAATTACTTTTATTATTAGATTTATATAAAGTAAGTACTTATTACTTTTACAAGAGCCAGTCCAAATCGTCTTAAAAAATATTTTGTAAATTCAAGTGAAACAAGCAAAGCCGGAAAACCTAAGATCTTCAATCAAAAGACGAAAAAATATTGACCTATGCTTCCCAAGTGAAATTGTGAAGTCAGGCAAAATAGATGCTTTCAATATCATAAAAGTTCTTACGAAATATCACCGAAGACCAACAAAATAAGTAAAAACCTTGAAAAAAATTTCTTGAAGAACAAGATCTATCTCGCCAGTTATCCCCTTTACAGATTTTGTCCATATATACAGAAGTAGGACTTACTAAAGCCCAATATGAAAGAATACGAGAAACGAGTAAATGATTTCTTCCGTGCTATCCTGTTCTTAAAAGGGTAAATAAATAATGCTATCCAAAAATTCACAGTGCGACTGAAACATTTAGCGAAGTAAAAATGCAAAAGTTGATAGATCATACAGCGACACGAGTGATTTTGCATCTTAAATTGTAGAATCTTTGAGTGGTGACGAAAAACGATCTTTCATTTTAATAAGTAAGTGGGTTTGCAACAAGACATAGAAGATACAATACAAAATGTTTGAAAATGAAGATGATTCTGACTCAATATTTTTCAAAGTTCTGTGGTCTCTCTTCAATTAGTTTAAGCGCCCAAAAAGAAAATTTTCTGGCCAAAACCACACCATCACCACATTGCTACAGTCAACCGATAAGAATTAGATTTATCAAAGAAACATTTGGCGTAACAATAGAAGAAATAAAATGTATCAAATCACAAATCACAACAGTTACACTCTAAAAAATAAAAGTGTAAATTAAACAAATTTACATATATATGTGTGTAAATTCCTAAAATTACACACGTGACATGAAAATTACCCATTTTTTGCAAAGTTTTACCTGTTTTTATGTGCATTTTAGCTTAACAAACTAAGTGTGTATTTTGTTATTACTTGAAAAACATAAATAAATGTGTAAATGCTGAAAAATGTCTGAATTTACACAAATTGGTAAGTTATTGTAATTTACACATAATGATAAACACATAGGTAAGAGTGTAAATTTCTAAAGTCACCTACTTGTCACAAAAAATACCTATTTTAATGTGTGTTTAGTTTATGGCATTAAGTTTGTAAGTTTGTTATCAGTGCATAAACTCATAAAAATGTGTAAATGTAGATTACTCCTGAAATTACACTAATTATTGTGTTGAAAAAATTATAAATGCGTGAATTTTAAAGTAGACGTTACGAAAGGGATAGGAGCTTGTAAACTTTTATCCATTTCAAAGTTTAACTTGTAATTTTAGTTTAACTTCAGTTCGCAGTGCAATTGATGGTTGTATTCAGGAACTACTTCAGCCCCGAGTTAGACGCGAATCTAACATATAAAACTGTAAAATCGTAATCTTCGTTGACTTGGCTTCATCATGTTTAAGTTGAAAATTAATGGTGGGTCCAGCTGATTGCAAGCGCTCTCGTTCAGAAAAATATAGTATATAATAAGTTATTCTCTTATAAAATATAAGATATGTAATGTCATACGTCCGTATTACCTCCAATTCTTTTTATCTGATTTGTTTATATTTATGTATAAATGTATATGATACATGTTGGATTGTTTTTTACGTATAAGAATTTTTTATACGTATAATTTACTTGCCTTAAAAAATGTCAACATTGCATAACTCCTGATAAATGTCTATTAAAATAACAACTGTTGTATCTAAAGTCATTTATTTCTTGAAAATTTTTCATCTTAAAAAGAATTTATGAATGTATGTAACAGTAGCAAAATAAACATTAACATCTTTTTTTTCGGGGGGGGGGGAGGTGTTAAATTTTGGTTCGGTTGTGTGGAAGATATTATAGTTTATTTATAAACTATTATACAAATGTATACCATATCTATAAATTATATATTCTGATTTATAAGTTAAACAATTCATCTGAGTTTTATTTATTTATTGAATTTTTTTTTAATTATGAAACTTATAATGTTAACTAAGTTTATCATCGATTAAAACTGTAGCGTTGCTTTTGAGTTTCTACGTTACATTTCCTAATTTTGAGAAATTAATTTTTTATCGTAATTACATTAAATTTTCAGCTGTGTTTTAATTTGAAAATATTACATCGGAAGAACTATGTTCCACTAAAATAGTCATAGTAAAGAACACATAATTTTTTCTTGTTAATTATAGATTTAATAAAAATACACAGAAGTAAATTGCAAAAGGGCGCAAATACGTTGATTTAAAATAACTCCAGATCAAAAATTCTGAAGAAAATTTAGATTAAAGTAATGGCTTTTTCTTCAAATATGCTTTTTTCCATTCCAATTTTGCCTATTATTACAGAACTTATATGACATAAAACATATGATTGTATGTATATAAAAAAATATAACAGTTGTGTCATAATGAATATTCAAAATCAAACTTATCATTCTCTCCCTCCCCCTCTACATAAATATCTCCCGTTGGGTGAGTTTTATACACTTAAGACACAAATGTAATTATCAAATAAATTCTACGAGCTTTAATTTCGAAAATTTACAAGAGTCAATTGATATTTGGATATAGACACAGTATTTCTCGTTTTATTTTTTACTATAGCTGATAAATAAAAATACACATTAGTTTGATAGCTAAAATTTTAATTAGAATATCTGAAAATTTCATTTATGAAGATAGGATTAATTTCATTAATGTTAAAATATATTTGTATTTTTTTTTCCTTTTTTAAGACACAAATTTCTAAATATAAATGTAATGCAAAAGATGTTACTTTAATGATTCAACAGCTTTTTTGATAGTCCTGATAATATTTTATATGGCAAATTCTTTGTAATGATGGATATTTATGAAAAGAAAGCAATTCAACATGTAATATAGGTGATTTATGTATATATAAACAAATCAGCTAAAATATTTGCAGGTAATATTTGTGTGTGTATGTGAGATGAAGTCTACATACCTTTTTTCTATTTTTTTTATTGTATTTTAAATTTTACTTTTATAACTGTATGTAATACAGTACCTTCAATATAATGGACTTTGTATCTTGAGTCTGAAAAATAAAAAATGAAAAATTGAGTCTGAACTCTGAAAATAAAAAGTGTGGAGATTGCAAGATTACCAACTATGATTATTCCATCTAATTAGTCTAAAATCTATCATTAATTAATTAATTAATTTTCTTTATCTTAATTTTTAATTGCATGTTCTGAATAATATATAAATGAGGGGAATATATAAAATTAAAAAGCAAGGAAGAATATAGAAAATAAAATAGCAGTTTTTATGTGTACATTTAGAGGAGTGTGGGGAGGAATGGGACACTTTTTACAAAAATAATAAAATCAACTTTACTTGACACAAATACAAAAACTTTGATTTATAGAATACAAAATGAAACATTTTCTAATGTCCTTGAGCAATATAGAAACATAATTTGAAGAATCAATTTTATAATTAAAGAAATTGAAAATTTCACAATGTGTCTCATACTTCCCCACTAACAGAGAAGTAATATTTGTACTATGATGGTTGATGAGGAATATCAAAAACTAATGTCTTAAATGGCTATATGCTGAATTTTAGATCCGTAGCTACTATAGTAGCATAGTTTTAAAGGGAGGGGTAAAGTTCTAAAAACCTATTTATAGGGAGTTTTTAAGAGGAGGGGAGTGAGTGTGATAGGCTGATTTGGAGCTTATGATGCTACACTTGTGATAGTGGATGAGAAGTGTGTACATCACTATGATCCCGAGTCCAAACAACAGTACTTTTATCGAATCCACTGTCACAAATATAGCCCCATAAGCTAAAAATCAAATTTTCAACTACACCTCCCCCCCCATTTTACTCCTCCTTGCAAAACAGTATGAATATTGCAGCTACGGTTCTAAAACTAAGCATAAATATATTGATATTCTACATCAACCCATTGCAGTACAGATATTTCATGTACACTAGACACAATTAGTTATTGAACCTCCATCGAATATACGTATTTTGCATATTACGCAAAGAACTGTGTAAATTACAGTAACACAATAATGTGTGTTTTTTGCACAATACACATTTAACAGTGTAATCACAGAAGATTACACAAATAAATGAGTGAGAATATTACACAGATATATGTGTATTCTTGCGCAATTTACACGTTAATGTGGGTATTTCATGAGTGATTATTATAACTTTTACCCACTTAGTGTTATTATCAAATTACACACTGAAATGTGTATTTTGAAATTTACACATTAGGTGTGTATTTTGGCAATTTACACATATAAACAAATCTTTTTTGTATCATTGATTTACACATTTTTGTGTGCAAATTTACACTTTTATTTTTTAGAGTGTACTAGCACCCAAAACTGACGATGTGTCCGTAAAACATAAATGCTATTCACCATTGTGTATTGAAAAGTATGCATTACCACAACATACAACAAATGTTCGATGAGGTTCTACATGTGTGATGCTACTTCATCTGAGTTTAATGACTTAACAAAAAAAAGGGAGTGTAAGAAAGAAAATTAAAATTTCGGAATTTTCTTGCTACTTGCTCGTATACGATTTTTGAGGGTGTATTACACATAAAATAGAATACCTGTAAAAAAATATAATGTGCATCTTTCTACTGAGGAGAAACAAGTAATAGAAAAAAAAAGAAATTCAGGATAATTTCAAACAACAACTCGGGGTTTTACTGGACAACCTCATAGCAAATTTTAAAAATAATAACGATGGAAATACCAGAAGTTGATTTCTTGAATAATATGAAATACCGGCAAAAATAACGGGAGTCGATAAAATTTTTATATATCGGCTAAAAATGATGCATTGTGTTACGGAAACAAAATTAATACAAAAGTATTTGAAAATTATTGTGAAGAAACAATTGAATTGCAGATGACCATGTATGGTTTTTAACCTATGTACCCTAAAATGCACGAGACACCATTGTTTTGGAGCAGATGTCCTAAAAGAAGCTATTCTGCCAATGGAACAACGAAGTGAAGAGGCTACAGAAGTTCCGAATAAACATTAATAAACATCAGTATTAAGTCATTTAGATTATAACACAAGAAAGTTTTCTCGCTTGGCCTGAAACATGAATAGCTTGAATGGACTTCTTTTAACGTCTGACTTCCTAATAACGATCATGAGATGCAACACAAACAAGAAAAGAAAGTCCGTAACTTCTAAGATCTAACATTGCTATCAGAAAGTGAGAGCACAAATGTTAATTAATATTCTTGAGGGCTATAATTGTGATGAAGCTGATGAAAAAAAAAAAAAAGATTTGATTTATAAATAGGACTCTGTTTTACCATTTTTGTACTAAAAATCAAATAAAAACGCACATTTGTAGCTGTTAGAGGAATAAAATAATTTTGGCCAGGTTTTGAGACTACAGTCCAGCTAAAAAAAAATCGTCACACATGCGATTTTAGACATTTCGTTAAATATCTAGGACTATACATCAGGAATTATTCTGAAACTCCAGGTGTGTAAACAAAATAGTACAGGTCATACATTTACATGAAGATTTCTTCCCGAAATCCCATAGGGGACCGTCAACAAATTGAAGAAAAACAAAAATTGTTAGGATAACCCTGTCAAATCTAAAGTAGCAAAAGCGTTCAAACTGCAGATTATGATTAAATGGTTTATTGTAATAAACTGTGTTTATATTTATGAATATTGCATGCATATTCGAAAAAAAAATAAGGTTTTTATAAAAACGGTCCCAAATTTTTCCAAGTCTGATTCTTATAACTTGCAGAGTTTTTAATAAAAAGTAATATTCTTTTTAGAAAATATCACAAACAACATTAAACATAACACCTTATAATCAAAATTTAAAAATATTAATAATTGTATGACAAATGAACAGTTTCACTAAATAAGGTTTCAGTGCGCATGCTTGTGTGTGGTTGCAAAGTTAATGCCAGACCGCTTTAAATCTGGCAGTCATAGTGCCGGTTTAAAGAGTGGTTTATCGATTTAAAAAAATGTGTTCCCATCACGTCATTTTAGCAAGCTTGAAAATTACAACATATTACTCTTTGAATATCCCAGATAACTTATCATTAAATTGCCAGAAACAAAACCGTGCATTTCAAAGTTAGGCTAGTCGGATTTAAATCTCATAACGAAAGCGCCTGTTATAAGAATGTTTCATAGGATTTAAAAAAAATATGTCCTCTTCATGTCATTTTAGTAAGCTTCAAAACAGAAATATATTACACTTTTGTTATCAAACAACCTATAATTAATTAGAACTTAATAAAATAAATGTTACAAGTTAAAAAAAATCTCTTTATTTAAAACTTTTTAGCACTTTTGGCCTACATTGCCCGTGTCATCACCAGAGAATATTTTTATAATTAATTGCTACTCCATGTATACAAAGGTATCAGTTCCTTTGAAATGAGAGTCAATAATGTTTAGGATAGTCAAAAGTAAAAGTTGAAAGTGCCTTGGTTTGAACTTGGATTGAAAAATATTTAACTGAAATTCCATTTATTTTATTACATCATTTTGTTCTTATGCGTATCTTTCATTTTTAAATGCGTTGCTGGACAGTAGAAGTACCAGTGTAGAGAAAAATAATTTTACCCTAGTAAATTTGCGTAGAGAAAAATGGTTATCCAATGCTAATCTTAAAAGCCGTACTATTAATATAAATTTTAATGCATTACTTTGCTTAATTTTTCAGGATTTATTTTCAGGATATTTAACCCTCTAATTGCCATGGCATATTGTGTTCTAGGAATTCTGTAATTCAGAGATACTGAATTCATATGAAAAAATTTCAGTACTAAATTTCATTTTATTTACTAAAGGAATATCTGTTATTAAATAAAGGAAATATTGATATTTAAAATTTCTGGTATGAATTTGGATTTTAAAAATTAAAAAATACAAAAATCTGGAAACACTGGCGTAGCAAATTTGCTACCATGGACATTAGAGTGTTAATCATATATTGGGGGTGTTGTATGATAGGTCGTCGTTTCATACTTGATTGCTTTTATACAGGATTTCTATGTATTCGCTAATATTGGATGCGTAGTAATTACATGTTGGGTATACAATTTTTGCTTAATCAAAATCAGCTGTGATATTGTGATTTAAACTTATATGTTACGCATCTACAGATTAACCAAATGAATGTAGTATTTCTCTATGTAGAAGAATTTGTTATTTCCATGGCAACAATGCATTCCATTGAAATCATATTGAATGCGTTCAGAATCGAGGCCTAAGAGTAAGATATTACTGGCGAATGAGACCCACTCTATAACTTTAATCTGGTTTCGTCGTATCAATACTAACTACAGTTTTGGTCTCGACTACGCACCAATCGCTGTGGGCGCCGTCTATTGTTTGAAATTCGAACTAAAATCACGAATCACAGTGTAAATATTCTTGCCATCATACATAACCCTCCTGCAAGGTTTTTTCTAATATCTCTCACCGCCTGCATGTTATTGAACTTTAAAACCTATCAGTCATTTTTGGGACAGCTGGTATAATTCGCATATCTTCTTAAAATAATATTAGTATTTTTATATGATTCTTGTTTAAAATATAAGTTTTTTTGTCATTTATTTAATTTGTAATAACCTATATAATTTAGCAAATATACACATCCGTGATAATAATTGCATAAAAATATACCAGACATATTTTATGATATGCTTTTCTAATTTCCGTGTACATTTTGTTGTGTTTTTTCAATTGAACAACCAGTCAATATAATTCTTAATATAGTTCCTTTTTCAAATTTTCACTAATTGAATTTAAGGAATTGACTTACTGATCACGGAGTATTTTGAATGTAATAGGTGCATCTTCAGAGATTCTTAGAAACAAATTTGAAGAGAAGGGCATAGGAGATGTTATTTATATTGAAATAAAATATTAAATAAATCATATATAAATATTGATTTCTTAAATAAGTTTATTTAGATGGCACACTGTTGTAAGTGTCTTAAATATGAAAACATATATATATATATATATATATATATATAAATGCACACAAAAGTTTTTCATTTTAAAAAATATGATTATTGCAGGTGAGAACGTGCTGCATATGGCTATTGTCAATGAAGACCCAGTGATGGTAAAGTTTTTGTTAGATCATGGAGCAAACTTTAATGAGAGAGCTATTGGAAACTTTTTTATACCTGAAGATCAAAAGCCTACGAGAACAGACAATTTGGCATATGAATGGGTTGATTTAAGCATTAAAACCGATTATAAAGGGTAGGTAATTTTATTTGAGGCAAGTTTATGGTTGTCCAATTCAAGGAATAAGAAATGGTAAATCATTACCTATTAGGCATATTTTTTGTTATTTTCAAGCTATACAATGGTATCCCAACATAAGAAATAGTTTTTAAACGAAGTAATAGTATTAATTTAAGAGCGGAATTATGCATAAAAATATTAGTAAAACAGAGAAGTTCGATTTGTAATTTACAAAACATATTGAGATATAACGATGTTATATATGAAAAAATATATATGAAACTTTTATTATCCAAAACAGTTACAGAAAAAGTAACAACTGAATATGAAAAATCTACCAGGCATATTTATTTCCATGACAAATTATTTTTTAAAACTAAAATTTCAGGTATTTAATTCTTTTTCCTTATTTCAATATTTTAAGATAGAAAACCGCATATTAAGTATTATGTATTATTTTAGAACGAAATCAAAATCTGTTCAATCTATGCGCACTAGTTATAATTTTTTAATGAGACTAAATATCACTTTACCAATAAAGTATTATTCTCTCGTATTTCAGACGTGTTTCATTTGAAAAGAAATATAATTATTTACCTAACGTCTTGAAATATAAAGGGAAGTTTTCACTCAAATATTAGTTTTAATGAGCTTTCTCTACTGTCTAAATTAACGAATGCCAAAAAGGCTACTTTGATGTTATTTCTCATCTTAGAATATGGATATGGATATATAACTGCGCATAAAATTAAGAAAAGTTTGTTATATATTTTGTGTACTATTACTTTATTAGTAGTAAAACCATGTTCTCAATATAAAACTATGAATTTTTATACTTACGATAAGCAAAATTGAAAAAATTTATGAAAATTTGGAGAATAATTTTATGTTACTCGCATTATTGAAGATAGAAAAACTAAAAGCGTGAGTAGAAGCGTTTTCCCTTGTTTAATATACGTTATATTATATCCCTTTCTAAAAATAAGTGTACAGTTTTGTCCTACCTTTGAAGAAACAGCTTAGATAATAACTATGATACGAACCGAATGGTAATCCAGATCTATTGGAAGATGGCACTTCTTTTTAATCCTGGGTAAAGTGAAAGAATAATTTAATTCGTGAACACAAGTAAGTTGAAACCAGAAGTAAGATTCGAAGATTCACAAAACAAGAGAAGATTCTACTCTTTTATTACGGAACATGAGAAGATAAATTTGTTGTAGATCTTGGATACAAAACTTTCACAAAAACTAGTTTAAAATAATTAACATAAAAAGGGTTATAATAAGTTTTCTTTATAGTTTTAAAGTAATGTTTTTATTCCGGAGCTGCTACCTACCTTCCGAACATCATCTTATGCAAAACACTGATCAGTAGAAAATTTTTGTTCTAGAAAAAAGGTCCGCACAAAATGTATGACGTAATTCATGACAAAATTTCAACAGTATTTTACATCGCAGTAATAGTCTCTAAGTTATATTTGTTGCGGAGTAGTTTTTTGTGTCGCCATCTAGTATCACACTTTGGAATCAAGCTGTTTAACGCTGACATCTGTCGATAGTACTTGGAAGTAGTTTCTTTGTGCTGTATTCCATTAAAAACCTCTTCGTAAAAGAGAAACAAATATATATTAGAATATTCATGTGAAGTTTCTACCATTGTTAAGACACATTTGTAATGTAAATCCCGAAACGTCATAATTCAAATAAATTAAACATCCCCCTTCCTAATGAGCACCGGATGAAACTTAATTTTATTTGATCAAATTCTCCCCTCAGTAATAAATGCTAAAAATTAAAATTGTCTCTGTACTATATCTGGAAGAACAATATCTTCTCAATGTATGGTAAATCGGTAAAACATTGCTCTAAACAGTAAATATAACTTGAAAATTGCACAAAAATAGTTCACTGTAAGCAATCAAAATATGAAAGAAGTAATGAAAATTATTGGGTGCTTTATAAATTCGTTAAAATTTAAAAGCTAAAGCTTATTCGTTAAATTCATTAAAAAAAGAACAAATGACACTTAAATCTGCGTTTTGCGCAGATGGGAGTAGAAGGAGATCGTATTGTTTTTTAATAACTGAACTTTCGGTTAAAAAAAATATCGATGGCGCTTATATTATTGTTGTTTTGCGCTACTTCTGTAATATTTTTTTATATATATCTTAAACTAAAGCCTTTTTACTTCAATTACAGGTATGTTTATTGGGGAGAATACCCCCTATGTTTTGCGGCGTGTTTAAATCAGGAAGAATGCTATCGATTGCTTTTGGCAAAAGGTGCCGATCCTGACCGTCAAGATACCAATTTAAATACAGTTTTGCATATTTTAGTAATACAGGATAAGCTGGTAAGATAATCGCAAACTACTTTTTTTAAAACTATCTATCCATTGGCATCCTTAATATAATTTAATTATTTATATCACATACAGTTTTACATAAGTATATAAAAGATATTTTTGTAGTGTCATTGAATAAATCATTTTAACTGTAGTATCAATCTATATCAAATCTGTTTTATTACTGGTAATATGATATTTTCTTAGTGTTTTAGATATAATTTTTGATTGTATATTGTAACTTGATAATGTTTCCGTTACATACTTCAAATTTACATGATGTCGCACGATCACTCTCAAAATCTTACCAACCCTTTTCATCTAAAACATTAGTTTGATTTCGTATTTCTTCTTACCTTTTCGAAAACCGAAATATCTGAAACAGGAAAACACTAAACTTCTCGTTATTACTTAAATTTCAACCTATTTAAGTGCGAGAAAAATTTAGGCGAGTTAGATATCCATTTCAGGTTATTAAATATTGAAGATCAGTTGATTAGAATTTCTGTAAGTGATAGTATGAATTTTTAGTGCTAATGGTTTGTTTAGATAATGATTAAAACGATAATTGTATATTTTACTTTTCGGTATTGTTTTATCATTCGCAAAACAAGGAGTTTAATTTTATGAACATATTAGCGCAAAAATTTTTTTATAATTATTTAGTATTTATATTTAATATTTATATTCATTATTTAAAAAAATAATATTTAATATTTATATTTAATATTTATATTCAATATTTTAAAAAATATTATTTAATAATTATATTTAATATTTAAAAAATAATGTTTAATATTTATATTTAATACTTAATAATTTATATTTATATTTAATGTGGAATACTTTTTATTTATTATTTGTAATTAATATTTAATAACTTATATTTAGTGCTTCTATAGAATATTTTAGAAACATTTAATTCACCTTATTTTGAATAATTTTTATTTATTTTAACTTTAATTTTTTTATTTATTAATTTTTTTATTTATTTATAACATTTTCAAGTCAAAGAGTAAATACTTAATTATCGATTGTTCTTGAGCCTTATAGCTTTCATTCAATGATGTTTTAATGCTAGTGCGTTTTAGATGTTCAGCCTTTTAAAATTTTCAGATACTTTAAACGGAAATGCAGTGATATTTGCCGCTAAAATATTTCTTTATAATCATCCTATGCTTATGTAACAAGTATCTGAGTTATAATTTTTATTTCTGTGAAACCCGTTAGAAAACAGATCTTGAAACAATATTACTCCAATAAATGCATTTATTAAATTTACAATGGCATTTGTGTAACGGTTTACCAATGTAGAGGCAATATTTGCTTCATATTGCAAACTTTTACAATTTGACAATAATGTTCGATAAATATTTTAATTTTATTGAAACAGTTTTACAATAACTGAAAAACTTCACAAACAATACAGTTAGTTGGAAATATAGTTTTGCATCGACGTTTTAAAATTTTGAATAAATATCTGCTATTTATATTTCTAAATAGGATTATTTAATATTAGCTCAATATTATAAAAAGCTTGTCAAAGATATTTCTTCAAAATTTAGTAAATGGATTCAATAATGGCTAATTTCCAATATTGGCAAAACGGTATGCTTTTTACATAACTTCCGTCAGCAAAATTTTATTAAAAAAGTTCGTAAATCTACATTTTAGCACTTCTCATATTGCCTTATTATCTCCTATTTAACACTTTTTAATAATCAGTTGTATTTTGCAACACCAAATGAATATATTACTAACCATAAAATTGTAGGATTAAGAATACATTCAAACGAAGTATAGCTTTCCCTATTAATTATATTTAAAAATTCATATACAGGGTAACATCCCCAGTAATTGGCACATTAAGGATTTGTCTTTAAACTTACTTCTATTTTCATTACCAAGAAATAAAACATTTACTTGCAAATATTTTTAAATCAAAGAGTGCATATCTGTGCATCTATTTTGCTCACTAAGAGCAAAAATATTTGAAAAATTTTTTTTTATAAAAATATATTTATAAAAAATTGCTGTATTCACCAGTAATTGGCACTTAGACTTTTACACAAGTAAAGTAACTCTTTTCAACTAAACAAAACTTTTGTCAATTAAAATTTAAAATCTATACTAATAAAAGAACAAAACGCTCTGTCTGTGTGTGTATCTGTGTGTGTGTCTGTGTGTGTGTCTGCGATGGCTAGCAAAATCTACAGCACGTACGAAGCTCAAAATTTTTTTTAGAGTAGCCCAATGTCTCTCCTGATGCACCTAAAGCTCAGAATTTCAAAATTCTATTTATTAACTGAGTAATTAATTAAATTCCAAAGCTCACTCTCATAAAAAATCGCCTTTTTTCGCTTTTTTTCCCTTTCATTTTCTTATGGTTGATTGGTTGCATAAAATTTTCGCAGAAATAATTAAAAGAGCTGGGACAGACCTATAAAATTCATTGACTGGCAAACTGTCAGTTTAAATGAGGATTTTTTTTAATCACAGCTGTTGTACACCATGGAGAAAAAGATAGGTGGAGGCGAAGTAAATCGAAAAACAGGTTTGCAATATTAAACCATTTATCGCTGAAATTTTAATGTGTCAAACAAAAGCACGAGGAAGGAATTTTGTATTAATAAAACGAATTGAAAGAAACGAATTACAGCTGAAGCATATTTTACGAAGAAATAATAATTTTTTAAAATGTTTTTTTTTTCTATTATATTATTTAGGTTAAAGTTAGATTAAAGTTAAATTGCATTTATGTTATGGTTAGAATAAGGATATGTTACAATAAAGTGAAGGCTAGGTTACATTTCTGTTATATTTAATTTACGGTAGGGTACTGTTAAGTCGCTGTTAGGTTACACACAGGTTCTGGTTACGGTACAAAAGTTTAAGGTTAGGAATTTATACACGGAGTGAACATTACGCAAGATTTGATTAAAAATAACACTTACTTTTGTTAAATAGCTCTGAAATTATAATACTATATACCAATCTTTTAGCTACGTACCATCGTGTATCGATTTCATTCATGGTATAGTCGGATTTAAGAGTGATATAATTAGTTTGAAATTCAAAGTATTTCACTTGGGATTTGTATGTAAAAATAATAATTAGTTATGTGACATAACAGTGATTTTTACGGGTAAATATCAACTTTTTAACACGAAAATCATGCAATCGTTGGATACATATTCCCTCCCGCGTTTTTTATTGCTCATTTTGAGTATTTTTAGAGCTTAATATTAGTTGTTGTTTTTAAAACCGATTTTTCACACAGTCAGTGGCTACGTATTTCAGACAATGCATTTCTGCATGTAACCAGTTAATGATAAAATCATACAAATTTCAAGTTCGTTTAATATTGTTAATACGGACCCGGGCAACGCCGGGCGGGTCAGCTAGTATACTATAAATCAGATAATAATAAATTGAAATGCATGCCTTTCTCAAGCCAGAGAAAAAGCATTTGCTACAAAAGTGGCTAATTTGATACAAGCCATAATTGTTTCTCTTTCCTTGGCACTATTGTCATTTAGTAGCATAAATCAAAGTTATAATCTGTAAAGTAAATCAGCATATAACTGGTATATGGTCTTGCATTTTTAAAAGACTGGATATAAATCTTATTTTAGGGCTTTTTTGTAGGATATGCCAATCACTGGTGCATGCCAATTACTGGGGATGTTACCCTATTTAACTATACACAAAACATTAGCATATTTTAAATTACGTTTTGATTTCAATTTGATTACATTAGTTCCAAAACATTTAGAATATTAAGGTGAAACTTTCACTCTTCTTATAGTTTTGAAAATAAGAAATGATTAAAAGGCTTTAACTTTAAGGAAGTATTATAATATGCACTGTAAAGAATTTAATAATTGATAAGCAATATTAACATGCGTGGGATAATGTTTTCCATAATCTTAATAATTTCTAAACTTTCCAGGCATGCAAAATCAATACATATCTATACTAATAAAAGAACAAAACGCTCTGTCTGTCTGTGTGTGTGTCTGTGTGTGTATCTGTGTGTGTCTGTGTGTCTGCGATGGCTAGCAAAATCTATGGGACGTACGAAGTTCAAAATTTTTATGAGAGTAGCCCAATATCTCTCCTGATGCACCTGAAGCTCAGAATTTCAAAATTCTATTTATTAATGGAGTTATTAATTAAATTCCAAAGCTCACTCTCATAAAAAATCGCCTTTTTTTTACTTTTTTCCTTTCATTTTCTTATGGTTGGTTGGTTGCATAAAATTTTAGCAGAAATATTTAAAAAAGCTGGGATAGACCTTTAAAATTCATAGACTGGCAAACTGTCAGTTTAAATGAGGATTTTTTTTTATCACAGCTGCTGTACGCCATGGAGGAAAAAAGATAGGTGGAGGTGAAGCAATACGAAAAAAAAAAAGGTTTGCAATATGAAACCATTTATCGCTGAAATTTTAATGTCTCAAACAAAAGCATGAGGAAGGAATTTTGTATTAATAAGACGAATTGAAAGAAATGAATTACAGCTAAAGCATATTTAACGAAGAAATAGTAATTTATTAAAACGTTTTTTTCTATTATATTATTTATTAAAATAAATGTTTGCTTTTAAAATATTTGAAATTGGGAAATTAAAAATAATTAAATGTCAAAATAAAATTAAATAAAATATTGAAAACCTTTGATTTGAACTAAAAACTGTATTACTAAAAGTTTTCTTTTTTTTCAGAACTTTTTAATTCTTCACAACTTAGATGAAAAATGTTTATGATTTAACAATATATTAATAATTCCATGTCAATATATAAAATATATTGATGAAAACCTTCTTTTAAAATCATGCATGAAATTTCCGTGAACATGAACGAGATCCCAACCTAAAAATTCTGTTTGAAAAAATATCTGAAATTTGAATCGAACCAAATCTGAATTTGACAAAAATATTCCAAAGAACATTAACCGGATCCGAACAAGATAAAAAAATTTCATGCACATGAACCGAATCTGAACCTAAAAAAATTCTTTGAAAAAAATCTCGAAATCTGAAATGAACTAAATCTGAACTTGACAAAAATATTCCACTGAAGCATGTTTTTATGTTACACGCAAGTTACACGCAAGAGAACCCGAACCCAAAAATTACATTTGAAAAAAAAGCCGATATCTGAATTAAACCAAGTCTGAACTTGACAAAAATATTCCAGTGAAGCATGTCTTTATTCGAATCAGACAGATAAATTTCCGTAGACACGCAGGAAGACCAGAATCCAAACATTCCATTTGAAAAAAACGCCGAAATCTGAATTGAACCAAATCTGTTCCCGACAAAAATATTTCACAGAACCATAACTGAATCCGGGCAAGGCAAAATAATTTCCATGGACCTGAATCAGACACGAATATTTTAAATCGAATTTCAAAAAATACCTGAAACTTGAATCGAACCAAATCTGAACCCGACGAAAATATTCTAATGAATCATAACCAAGATCCGAACAAGACAAAATGATTTCCATGGACATGAACCCAATATATCGTTAGGTAACATTTGGGTTGCAATTAGGTTGCAATTACATTAAGGTAAGTCTTTGATTTTATTTAATTTCACGTTAGGTTACAGTTAGATCACAGTTAATTGAAAGTTAGGTTAAAGTTAAATCGCATTTATGTCATGGTTAGAATAAGGATAGGTTGCAATAAAGTGACGGCTAGGTTACATTCATGTTATATTTAAGTTACGGTAGGGTACTGTTAAATCGCAATTAGGTTACAGACAGGTTATGGTTACGGTACAAAAGTTTACAGTTAGAAATTTGTCCACAGAGTGAACATTACCCATGTTCTGATTAAAAATATGCACTTACTTTCGTTAAATGGCTCTGAAATTATAATACTATTTATCAACCTTTTATCATCGAGTATCGATTTCATTCACGTTATAGTCGGATTTAAGAGTGATATAATTAGTTTGAAGTTCAAAATATTTCATTTGGGACTTCTATGTAAAAAAATAATTAGTAACGTGACCTAACAGGGATTTTTACAGGTAAATATCAACACTCTAACACGAAAATAACGCAATCGTTGGATACATGTTCCCTCCCGCGTTTCTCATTGCTCATTTTTAGTATTTTTAGAGCTTAATATTAGTTCTTTTTAAACCGATTTTTCTCTCACTCAGCTGCTACGTATTTCAGACAAGGCATTTCTGCATGCTTCGAGTTAATGATAAAATCATACAAATTTCAAGTTCGTTTAATATTGTTAATACGGACCCGAGTAACGCCGGGCGGGTCAGCTAGTACATAATAAACGTATGCGTAGTTTGTAAGTGCGTGCCAGTATAACTCTGCAACTCACGCTCGCAGCCCCATGGGGAGGGGCAGCCTTAATGGGAGTTATGTAATTTTGAAACCCTCCATGTCGCATCCATGAAGAAGGTTTCGTTGTAGAACTGAAAAGGTTGAGTTTGGAAATACAAGAGACAAAAGAAGTCACTATAAGAATAAACATCTTATAAGAAGTCGCCGAAACAGATGGGAATCGAGTAAGGAATCTGTCCAGAATATTCCTGAATGCTCCAAACTGAATATTCTAGAATGTTCTAGAACGCCGGAGAATGTTCTAGAATCTTTCATAAGTTTCTAGAATGTTTCAGAAGTTTGGAAATGCTCTGTTCTAAAATGTTCTAGATGTTTCTGAATGTTTGGTAATGTTCCAGAACTTTGTCATTGAAGGTTCTGGGTTCTGGACGCAGAAAAAGAATGCGCCAGGTGGCACATCTATATTTTGGTTTCTATACGCCCGAATCCAACAGGGTTTTTTTAATTACACTTGGTTTTCGATTATCTTACAGCTTTTTGTTTCACCTATCGCCGTTAGAGTTGCATTCTTATATGAGTTTCTATAGGTCTAATTTCAACAGGGTTTGCTCATTCAACTTTATTTTTGATTGTCTTACTGTTTTTAGTCCATCTATCATTGCCACGGGGGGGGGGCATTCTTCTTGCAGATCCTATGGGTCCGATTTGAATGGGGTTTTCTCATTCAACTTGGGTTTCGAGTGTCTTACAGTTTCTAGTTCCATCTCCCGTCGCCAGGGGGATTCTTATATTGGGTTTTATGGAAACGATTTCAACGGAATTTGATTCTTTTATTTCGTCTTCCCATTTTCCTGCGCGCGAGCGGCATGGCTACTCTACAGTGCAAAAAGGCAGGCAGGAGGTTCATTCGAATGCAGTTTACTTGAAACACACTTCCTAGAGCGACCACTGTATGTTGCTGAAGGCAGTGGAAACCAACCACAAAGGTCCATTTTGAAAGATTCTTTAATTAGGAAAATTTTAGTATGAATCAAAGTTTTAATAATTTGCAGTTCGTTTGGAAAAATTAATATAACCGGGTAACGCCGGGGCAAATACTTCTATCTAAACATAGTTTAAGCATCGTACACCACAACACTAATTTAGAGGCATCCTACTTCCCACTGTTATATATTTATTAGTTATTTTATTTAACAACATACATTTGACTTGTGTGCTTGACATGAAAGCCTGCTTACAAGTCATCGACAATATACAGGGACGAGATAACACAAGAAAATTTTACAACGCGAGACAAATACAACTGGAGCTCCACATAAAGAGTGCATGCAATGGAGCCAGTATGAATTGAACCCACAACCAAAAATGTAATATTTTTTCAGCAGATTAGTTTCTTAATCAATATCGTTTGGAGTTGTTTAGCACCGAAATTCAAAAAGTAATTGGTTATTCTTTTTTAAATGGATATATCGATAAATTAAATGAGAAGTCTGAAAATTCATCTCCTGTAAAAATTATTCTCTCGAAAATCCAAGTTTGGTGTGTATTAGATTCTACATAATAAATTTATCATTTTTTTAACGACACATGATTTCGAATTGTTAATTATTCGATAATATTTTGTCATTAAATAATTTTAAAGAACTGTTTAACTCTTTTTAGTATTTTTTTAAAATCGATTAATATTTTCTTTTGAAAAGTATATTTTATTATTCATTTTCTTCTCTTTTTAATAAATTATTAAATCCTCATTTCCGATTTTTAAAGGAAGTTTTTGATATGGTATATGAATGTGGAGCATCTTTAGACATCAAAAACCGTCAAGGACTAACGCCATTGACATTGGCAGCTAAATTAGCGATCCAAGAAGTAAGTATAAATTTTAGTATATGCTACTACAGTAAAGTGACATTTATAATTTTTTTCTGATCAATTTACAGAGATTGTAAACAGCTTCCTTCGTGACTTTTTTTCATTATTTTCTTAGTATATACATACATATATGTTTTTAACTCTGTAAAACATATTTAGTTTTTTAAGAAACACATGGGATTTAAATTTTAGGGGAAAAATCAATACTTTGGTGAAAAGATGTCTGATATTTTTATTTGTTTTATTCTTTTTTAAAACTGATCTATAAAATTACATATATGTATGGGTTTAGGGATTTACAACTGTTACCGTTTCGCTTCACACTGACACATAGTGTAAGATTTCGCTAATCTAGCCATAAATTAATATGTCTCGAGCACCAGTGCTTAATATTTTGTGTGCTTTTTGAAAATATAGCAAATTTATGCTCCTTTTAATATCGCAATTCTATTGTATGACCACTAAGTTACATTTAGCGAAATACAGCCATGTCAAAATTTTAGATCACAATAAGAGAGTTAGATTTTAAATGTTGTTGCATGTAATACTTTTACAATAAAACAATTAAGCAGCAAGATACGCAGTTTTGATAAAGCAATTACGAAGTGAGAGGGTTAAATTTTATATTATTAACCTTCTGGCTGGGTAATTGTTTTATCAAAATATGTTTAAAAATAGCCCTTCGCGACGATCGTCTTTTACAGAATTTTTAATCTTTTCTCACAGGTTCTTCAAAACAGACACTTTTGTCTAATTTAATCGGGAAAATATCCTGATTAAATATTACAATGTTTACAATAAAAAAATAACTGGTGGGAATAATCAAGGAAGTTTAATTAGACGGAAAAATGCATCTCCATGGAAATCTTGTGTTGCGCAAATTTTGCTATATTTGCTTTGCCCGTGGAAACCTCGGGATGCATAGCGAGCGGATTAAAACATGCATACTCTTATCACTGTTTAACTGTGGCCAGAGGAGTTTAAAGTATGACTATTTAAAGTGGTTTTATCAGGAATATGCGTTTTAAATAAGCCATAATTTTCTAAACACATGATTTAATTTTAACGAACATTTTGCCGGCAGTGAATTAAAATAAGAAAAATACAGAGTTTTCTTAATACAATATTTTATTTACGGGCATGTCTTTCAAACAGATAAAACTGTTAATTCCATTTGTACTTTATTTTATTGATTTCTCTTTATAACCGTTTTCACAGATTCCATAGTTTTCTACAAATATTGATAAAGAAAATATTTAATTGATGCTTACAATATACGATGAAAATTATATGACCCATAATTAAACAAGGACTTATACTATGTCAGGCGAATTCTGTTTTTCGCATATTTTATTTTCAAACAAAAACACAATTAAACATCAACAATTTTTAAAAAAAGTTTTTTTGTGTGTTTGATATCTTCTGAAGAGCAAGAGAGTAATATCTTCCGCTTCACATGTGAGCTACAAGCTTTGTCAAGAAAGTATCTTTGTATGTGTACCTGTAAAAAAGGAAAAAAATTGCAATTCTACAGATGTAAATTTATACACAGAAATCTGTATGCTTATTAAAATTTTATTTGTACACCTTAGAAAGAAGGCGTAAATCTGCAAAACTAGTTTTTGTTAAGCTACAGAAATTTGTATCTTTACAAATGAATCTACTAAAATTACAGAAATCCTACCAAATCTATATTTGTAATCCGAGATACAATTACATAAAAAGTTCTGGGCATCCCAGTTTCCTGAAAAATTGTTCTTAATCTTTCAGATTTTTTGATTTACAGTACAAGCCTGTATCTGTTAAATGATTTTTTTTATTATAGTTACATAAAAAACTCTAGGCGGCTCAGTTTCCTACGAAATTCTTAATAATTTTATAGACATTCTTTACAGTGTAATTATGTACCTCTAAACCGGATTTGGAATTTTTTTATTAAACTTTTTTAGGTTCAGTTTTATGTGATTTTTAGCATTTCACCACTTTTTCCCAAATTCACAAGAGGAATCCAGTTTCAAACTTTTAGCACAATATAGCAAATTTTGTCTTTATTTCAACAAAGTTTATTCGAAATTTGTGCAGGGATTTTTTAATTTTACTCGAATTTTTGCGATCTTTAGAGTTTTTACATATTACACGTTGATTGTTTGGCATTAGTAAAAGGAGTTAAGCTTCAATTTTTCAGCATATATATAGTAAATTTGTCTTCCTCGATTTTTTAATTTTTAGCAATTTCCAGTGCAATTTATAGCGTTTTATCGCATTCCGTGGCGATTTTTTTTAATAGGCGTGAAAGGAAATCTGTTTAAAATTTTTAAAATGACATAGTAAAAGTTTTCATCTGCTATTTTGAAATTTTAGCCATTTTTAATGCAATTTTTGATTCGATTCTTAGCGTTTTTTCGCGTCTTGTGGCAAATTTTTGAAATCGCTAAAGGTATAAACTTTTAAAAGTTTCAGCTGAATGAGTGAATTTTATCTTCCACGATGTTTAATTATATCCACTTTATTTGATAGAAGTACTCTATAAGTCAACTTTTGTAAATTTTCTATGAAATAATAAATGAATGGCATTAAACGTATAATTTTTTTTTAATCTTTCAAAAAATTTAATATATAATTTCATTGAGTGAGCTTCACTACTTACTGATAGAGAATTTCAACTTATTATAATATTCACATAAAAAATTTAAACGGCGAAAGCCTTATATTTATATAATTTAAACCAAATAAAATTAATTTTGATTATTTTTTCCAGATTAACTTATCACATGATTGCAACATAAACGTAAATAAGAATTGTATTGGTTTAAATATCGTTTTTTTTTTTTTTTTTTTTTTTTTTTTTAATCTATGCTTTTATTTATTTTTATTTTTTCAAATTAAATGTCAGTTGCTATGAATATTTATATTGACTGCAATCAGTATGTAGTTAAAATTTTTGCTACATTTCTTTTGCAGAAGCATATTTTAAATATTTTCTTCTTTTGTTTCTAGATTTACTTCCATATTTTAACTCTGAAGCGAGAAATTTATTGGGAATTGGGGAATATAACTTGCGCTGCTTACCCACTAGATGACGTTGACACCATTGATAGTAACACAGGAAATATAAATAAACTATCTGTACTCAATCTTGTTGCATATGGTGTGAGTAACAACATAATTTTTACTTATGTGTTTAGATAAAATATAATAGTAATGCTATTTGTGAAATGGAAATTGCAATAATTAAGCAAGACATTATCTCATTTTTTAATCCTAGGAAAGACTACCTCATTTAGATATGTTGAGTGGGCTTCTCGTTGACTTGCTGAATGCAAAATGGAATACATTTGTCAAATTTAGGTGAGAAATTTGAGTTATCAAATCACATTATCTTTTAAATGTGACAAAATATGTTTTGTATTCTCTGTTGTAGTTTTTTTATAAGTTACTGATTTTAATTATTAGAAAAAATATTTAATTAAAAAATCTATGAAACTCCTTATTACGTCCTCATGGTTAAAATTAAGCAGAAATCCTGAATAGCGTTATTTCCGTATAGTAAAATGTGGCTTATGTGAGATATGCCGCATTTAACAGAGTTCTTAAGGATTGCTGGAAGGTGGTAAGGATGTTAGTTTCAACGGCTGCTTATTCAAGAGATTATATAAAAAACATACACAATCAATTAAAAAATACAATTACATAAAAATTACAAAAGTTTAAAATATAATTAAATAATAATTTAAAGCATTGCCAATGTCTTTACAAATTAAGTTAAAATCCTTTTATTAAGCAACTTAATTTATAATAAAATTTTGTTTTGGCATAAAGATAAAAAATATTATAATTGTTGTATTATTTACTTTTTGATTATATATTTATTAAGTACAGGTCTGACACAATTCTAAGTGGCACCATTTTCTATAAACAGAAATCCTTAACAGACTCTTTGACAATATTTGCAAGAAAAATACTCTTCAAAATTTATATTAGAAAAATTCTGGTTCAAACAGAATATAAAAATAGTTGCCTGTGGCAGCCCTGTAAGTATGACAAGTAATATGAGCCTTCTACATACATATATATTTCAAATTTTCCACTTGAGATTTGTTATTTTCTAAATCTACAAGTGCTGTTCCGATATCACTTTCATATGTGGAAAAGAAACCACATCAAAACTTTTCTGTGATGTTTATTTTCTTTAAAATTTATGGAGATTTGAATTTTTATTTATTGAATTAAGCATTATTGTAAATTTAGTCTTTTGGGAAGTATAACTATGATTTCGTTTATTTTTTTATGTTGTATTATTATGCATTAAACCTTCAGTTTCCTTTTTTTTTTACTACATTTTTGCTTTTGAAAAATGTTAAATCATATAAGAAGCAAAATGTACAAAAATGATAATTTTCATTTAACCATGAAAGCAGATTAAAAGTACAAGATGTGAAAAGAAAAAGAGAGATATTTTTAAAAAAGTAATGCTTATTTCAGTTCAACAAATATAAAAAGGTGTACACAGCAACTGAAAATATAGTACTTTTCATATTGTGCGTATCAAAATATTGTTAATGATTTGTTTTTTCTCACTTTCGAAATGGTATATCACTAAAATATTATATTTTATTATTTCAACCTCTTACATTACCTCTATATTGTTAAAAAATCACTACAACAAGCTTGTATAATTTTCAGTATTTCCAAATTAAAATCGTTGAATTAATATTATTAGTATTTGATTATTAGTATATTAGTATTTGATTTATGAATACTTTTCCTTTGTGCCAAATTATTATTAATTATGATTTAATGAATTATTTGTTCCTTTATTTTTTCTGTTACATTTTTTGGAAGATTTTTGAAGATTTTTAATAATTTTATTTTTATATCACATTTAAAATTTTCATTTCTGAAATAAGCCGTATGAACGTATTTTTCATTGTCATATCATATTGAACATAATTTTCTCTGAAATAAAAAAAGATAGTTTACAACTAGCTCCATCCTAATTATTATCAATTATTATCCAGCGTCGTTATTTATTTGATTAATGAACATTCAGTTTAGGAGAAATTTTTATTCTAGACTGTATAATTTGATTTGAAATTATTTAAAAAGCTGAACTTTAATGATTTAATGGATAGTAAACATAATTTTAAAATATTTTATGACAATAAACGTTTATTACAAAATGAATTGATAAGTACCTGTTATTCCAAAGTAATGTCCATCATTAGCTATACCATTTTTTCATCTTTTCAAAGAAAAAAAGGAAAAAGAAGAAGAAAAGAATTCTTCTTCTACAGAACCTCTTGTCTTTTTGGTCTAGCCATTAATCTAGCTATTTAAAACTATCTCCAAATATTCTGATCGGCTATTTAGATTAAGCGCTTTGTTGGTAATCTTTGTGGTTTATTGCACATTGGGTTAACTGTATGATTTATTGCCGCACACCTAGTACACATCTTGCCATACAGAATGGGGCTGGAATATTTTGAGCCTAAACGATGGTACTGAACTTAGTTGAGAGTGGGGGCAATTTTGAGGGAATTAATAAAAACAGAGAATGGCCGGAAAGCTAAGTCGTACCGCAGAAGGGAAAATGTTGTGCAAAAGGCAAGGCAAACGAGAGCATTGCAGATTGAGACAAGATCACGACCTTCTGCCGCACCTCACCGAGAAAAACTAGCTTTGTGGGCTTTCCCATTAGAGCGGATCCGGTATCTCGTGCGGACAGAGTCCTATTGAGTCAAATAGAGGTGAAGAGAAAAAATAAATAAATAAATAAAAATAATTTATACATAAATTAATTAAAATAAAATAAATAAAAATTAATAAATAAATAAACAATAAAATAAAATAAATAAGAAAAAATTCCTCCACTTTCCCATCACCGCCTCCCTCAGTCGACTGTAAAAAGGGGGAGGGAAGCCTGAAAGGGAACAGCATTAATTACATGGTTATACAATCTGCAGGAACAGACATATGGTGCCGGAGGTGGCTGAAGCTTTTTACTGTGTCATATTGCACAACTTGCTGAACCGTTGTTGACATGCGTCGTGTTGCAATTCATTTGTTGCGGGGCTCTTGTTGCAGGCCGAGGTTACAGCTGATCGTGAAACTTCACATCCTGCTAAGTTGGTTATTAAATGCTGATTAGAAAGTTGTATCTACATGAGCAAAGTCTCGACTTTGCTGTTGATGTGAATAGTTGAAATGGAATGCATCACGATTAGCTGCATTTGGTATTTTAACGTTGTGTGTCTATTTTTAATTCCTAGTGATAATACGATGCAAAAAAGTTTCCTTCTTTGTCATTGAAGCAGTAATTCCCACGAAAACACGTCATCAGAGACGCTTTTCAATATCTCTTGGATTCAACTCGTATGAAACCCAATTTCCTTGCTTTTGAACTATTCCCATATACTTCAAGCGTTAGTCCCTAAGCAGATTTTATATACATCATTTAAAAATAGACTTTATTTCCAATCGTTTGATACCACTAGCTTGATTCTGTAATAATTTTTCGCTGAGTTAGTAGAGGGTGTTTACCTTTTTTCCCACGACTGTGCATCGGCAGCTCTTTCTAACGAATGACCAGGCCCCGACCTACCGAGTTACCTCAGCTTAACGTGTTAGATACTTGTTATCAGAACGGGTGACCGACCCGATTGATAAACCCGATTTCCTCGCTTCGCACGTCATCATATCTGTAGTACTTGCTTCTCGTTTATGCATACTTTGTTTTGCCAGTTGCTTAACGTTACATCACGTTGTATGTACTGCAAATGGCTACTCACGTTGGTCTTGTAATTTAGAATTTTGATCAGATGATAAGACCTTCACCTGGCAAGGCACAATTCACTAGAGGTATAATTCACAGGTAACTTGGAGTATTTTGCATCCACGACGGATTTTACATGCACCATGTGCCATTAGCGTACATATCGGGATTTTTTGTGACGATCCACTAAGACAAGCACCCTGGTCGGCTATTTAGATTAAGCGCTTTGTTGGTAATCTTTGTGGTTTATTGCACATTGGGTTAACTGTATGATTTGTTGCCGCACACCTAGTACACATCTTGCCATACAGAATGGGGCTGGAATATTTTGAGCCTAAACGATGGTACTGAACTTAGTTGAGAGTGGGGGCAATTTTGAGGGAATTAATAAGAACAGAGAATGGCCGGAAAGCTAAGTCGTACCGCAGAAGGGAAAATTTTGTGCAAAAGGCAAGGCAAACGAGAGCATTGCAGATTGAGACAAGATCACGACTTTCTGCCGCACCTCACCGAGAAAAACTAGCTTTGTGGGCTTTCCCATTAGAGCGGATCCGGTATCTCGTGCGGACAGAGACCTATTGAGCCAAATAGAGGTGAAGAGTAAAAATAAATAAATAAATAAAAATAATTTATATATAAATTAATTAAAATAAAATAAAAATAAAATAAATAAAAATTAATAAATAAATAAACAATAAAATAAAATAAATAAATAAATAAGAAAAAATCCCTCCACTTTCCCATCACCGCCTCCCTCAGTCGACTGTAAAAAGGGGGAGGGAAGCCTGAAAGGGAACAGCATTAATTACATGGTTATACAATCTGCAGGAACAGACATATGGTGCCGGAGGTGGCTGAAGCTTTTCACTTTGTCATATTGCACAACTTGCTGAACCGTTGTTGACATGCGTCGTGTTGCAATTCATTTGTTGCGGGGCTCCTGTTGCAGGCCGAGGTTACAGCTGATCGTGAAACTTCACATCCTGCTAAGTTGATTATTCGCAAATAGCTGATGTACAGCAGAATAGTGAAATACTATAGGTTTTAATAAATATCATAATCGAGATTAATTCGTTTTTACTTCCATTAATTGACCTAAGCAGAAATTTAAAATTGAAATCAAAGTTGCTAAATAACTAAAATAATATTGAAGTACTAACATTTGTAACTAACTTTTAAAATGTTAATACGAATGAGAAGAAAATTTGGGATTGGCACATTCAACTAGTTTCATTTTTGTTGTGTTTAATATCATAGAAAGCAAACAATTTATTTGTCAATAAAATAAATATTTTGACTTTTCTTTCTTTTTCAGATTCTACAAGCAATTTGCTGTATTTTTTTTCTATTTTATGATCTCTATAACCTGTTTTGTAATGAGACCTGGGCCAATGGGACCACCAAAAGCATCTAAGTCTCATTCGAGCCAAAGCGTTGCAACAGTTACTACTACAAAAACTCCAATAATTATAAACAATTTAACTGATTTTAATTTTACTTATATTTCGCCAAAGCAGAATCACACTCGTAATGAAATATATATCAACCACTGCTATCTTCTCGAACGCAATACTACCTCTCAAAAGGTATTATTAACCTTTCTATAAGTTATTCATAATTATTTGCTCTTAACAAAATGCTTAATAAAACAAATTTTATGAAATGTTGGAGAAGCTTAATACATGCATTTTCAATAAACAATATGTATCTGTAAAATGCATATTTATATGAGGACTATCTAAGTCAATCAACAGTATAGTTTCTCCTATGTAACGCATTACTAGTACACTATATAGCCATTGATTACTATACATTTGCGATTTTAGACATTTTGTTAAATATCTAGAAAAATACATGAGGAATCATCTCGAAACTCTTAGTGTATAAATATAATAGTATAAGTCATACATCTCCGTGAAGATTTTTTCCCGAAACTCCATAGGGGACCGTCAACAAATTAAAAAAGAATGAATATCTTTTGAATAACCCTGTCAAAACTAATGTAGCAAAAGCGCTCAAACTCTAGATTATGATTGAATGTTTGCAATACGACTTGTTCATTTTTATGCAAATAGCATGCATATTCGCAGAGTAATTAAGGTTTTTATAAAAATGGTCCCAAATTTTTCCAAGTTTTTTCCTTATAATTTTCAGAGTTCTTAATATAAAATAATATTTTTTTCAGAAAATATGACAAACAACATTGCACACAGTAGCCTGTAATCAGAATTAAAAAATAATGAAAATTGTGTACAAAATGAGTTGGTTTACTAAGTAATTTTTTACTGCGCATGCGTCAACGATATCAAAATTTCATTTGCATATTATGTTAGCTAAATGTATAGAGCAACTTTTGCGAAAGTCACAAAATCATAACTTGAAAATTCTGAAAATAATCGTCAATTGAATAAGTTGAAAATCTGTTATTCTCAAAATGAAGCAAAAACAAGAGGGGTTGTATCCATATATTCATTAATTAGTGTCAATATTGTACTACTACATTTGGATAAAATCCCTCATTTTTTTGCTTCATTTTGGAAATAACGGATTTTGTCCTTTTTCTATAGACGATTACTTTCAGAATTTTCAAGCTATGATTTTGAGACTTTTACAAAAGTTGCTCTATACATTTAGCTAACATAATATGCAAATGAAATTTTGATATGTTTGACGCATGCGCAGTAAAAAATTATTTAGTAAACCTACTCATTTTTCATACAATTTTTATTATTTTTTAATTCTGATTACAGGGTACTGTGTGCAATGCTGTTTTTCATATTTTCTGAAAAAAAATATTATTTTATATTAAGAACTCTGAAAATTATAAAGGAAAAACTTGGAAAAATTTGGGACCACTTTTATAAAAACCTTAATTACTCTGCGAGTATGCATGCTATTTGCATAAAAATGAACACAGTGTATTACAATAAGGCATTCAGTCATAATCTAGAGTTTGGGCGCTTTTGCTACATTAGTTTTGACAAGGTTATTCAATAGATATTCATTCATTTTTAATTTGTTTACGGTCCCCTATAGAGTTTCGGTAAAAAATCTTCACAGAGATGTATGACGTATACTATTATATTTATACACTAAGAGTTTCGAGATGATTCCTCATGTATTTTTCTAGATATTTAGCAAAATGTCTAAAATCGCAAGTGTCCAATAATCAATGGCCATATAGTGTATATGGCTGTAATCTACAAATACAAATTCAGAGGTTTTCATATTACAAGTCAAAATCACAATCGTTTTTTTTTTTTTTTTTTTTTTTTTTTTTTTTGCTAATAATTCTAAACGGGCTTAATGCCTACGTTTACCTCGTATCTAAGCAGAAGCAATATAAGCAGGATTAACCTTTAACTGATGTGACATAAATTATCAAAAAACTGCTGTGAAGAGGTCTGTGAGACCGCTCCATGGAAAGATGAACGTGGGTTATTCTTAAATTAGTGTAACATTTCTGTCACACGCATTTTACACTAAAAATTTTAAACAGTAATTCTTTTTATTATATTTTTAATTGCAATAAAATTGTGTCCATTTAACTCAATGCCCAATTTTTTCATAATAGTTTTTAATTTATTAGTGAATGTGAATTCGTGTCCTACAGATGCTGGCTGTTGCCGATCAAGTTGTGTTATCAGAAGTAGATGAAGTCTGGACGTAAGTGTACCAACGAAAAATATTAAGTTTCTTCATTGCAGCAGAAACCTGATATTTTTTACCAGTTACATTAAACTTTTAAGCAGGGATCCCTAGTCTTCGGTCAGTCCTATCTTGAACAATTTCTCTTTCTTTTCAAATCCCTGATATGCGCAGGTAATCGATATGCATCCACTTTTATAATAGGATTTGCACTTTCTTGAATACATCATGGAATAAATCACCAAGGACATGAATAAAAGTTAAGGTGCGAACACACGCAAATACTTTTTGCGGTTAGCAGTCGGCGCGTTTTATATTCGCAAGCGGCATGTTTTATGACTATTCCAGTTAAAATTCAATGCATCTGTAGGACAGAGACCTGTCCCTTCAGTAGGGTTGAGATAGTTATCTCCTGAACCATTGTAATCTTCCCCTTTTGCTATTATCAGTAAACCGCAGACGGGCGATGAAAAAAGGTGTTTCTGGAATTCAGTTGAATTTCAGCAAAATACACGTGTGCTCGGAGCCTTTACGCCTTCGGCAGACTGATTCTCAGTGAGTAGGTTGTCTGTATTTTTAAAAGCATATCCGAAATCCTCCCAGCTGACCGAAAAGGCCTGGTGGTTGTCTAATTTAAAATTGCCCATTTCGAACTTGAACACAACTGGGAGATTTTCTGATCGAGGGATTACTCAGAATTTCAACGGTATGTGTGTAGGGGAAATTACAAATGATGGCAAAGTCGATGATGAAGTGACAATTCTGGTGAGTGGTTTCGATTTGCGTGTCATTTTGATCTTCCTCCAGAACATTTTGTAACCTGAACTACTGGAGCTGTCATCACCCCAGTAGAAACGACGTTGTTTTCTGGAATGTAAATTGTAAATAGCTGCAATAAAAAGCTTGGGGTGGAGTTTAAAAATAATAGGGATGGTTTTAGTGCATTTAAATTGGGAGACTTTAATGAGGATTAAATTGAGTCCATTTCTAATATACACAGAAGTACCATCATTAGGATGGCTGCCAACACTTGGTGCTCTGTCTATATTATAAAACGCATATGTGGCTACCCGAAGAAAACTACCCTGGAACTTTGCCTCTGAGATCATTATGATATTTTAATTTTTACTAGGCATAAATTTCCTAAACTCAGATGCTTGAAGTATAAGCCTAATGGCATTATATATGCAAAAGGGCATAGAATTCAATTTCTTTGAGTTTGGAAATTTGTCAATTAGAGAGGAGGAGAAGTTGATCGAAAAGCAAACAATTTAGAGAAAAGCCAAATGCTGGTAAAATTTTTGGTAGAGAATGAAAATAAAATTAACTTTCGTAGGCGCAGTAGCGTATTTGCAAGAGTCATTTTTGGAAGGTCTATAATACGACCTGTTTTTCAAACTGTTTCTCATATTTGAAAAGATCGCTTAGAAAATCAGCGCACAAAATACCACCCTCTTTTGTGACAGAAGGTTTCAGAAACATAGCTTTCATGTGTCAGATTTTGCTGTTTATGTCAGATGGGAATTTAGAGCTCCGTTCAGTTCGAAATTGTTTATAAATGAATATGTTAAAAATTTAGATCACAACATGAAACTTTACACAATAAAAACGATTATATCGACTGATTTCGTGCTCTATCGTAAAAACACAGAATTGTCAGGCTCATCTATTTTGATTAAAAGAAAAAATTCCTTCTTTGAAATTATATTATAAACAATCCTTTGAAAATCCTCAAATATATGGAACATTCCCTGCATGTACATGTGAAATTAATCTTTAACTAATGTTACTGGTCTCACAGAACGCTCTGTTTTTAAATTTTTGTAATTTAACTTGTAACTTTCAGTTTAACTACGAACACTACAGAAATTTTGTTTCATTTGCAATTTTAGTACTATGACCAGAGACATCTGAATAGGTGAATTTCAATTATAATGGCTCTGTACAAAAAGTTTAGTACAGAAAAATCATCCTATGAATTACTAGCGCGTTTAATTCATCTTTCGATTGAACGGTCTCACAGATCGCTTCACAGATGCTTATCACTTAACGTGATAATTTCTGTTATATCAGTTGGAGGTTGATGAAATATGAAAAAGTAGATAATAATATAGTTTCGTCTTTAAACTAAAAAAATAAGTTGTTTTAGAGAGACGAATTTATAATTTCTGATAGAAATAATATATCATATTGAGAATTATTATCACTTTTGTTTACTCTTTTCATGTATTCATACTGTTACGTTAAATTTTATCTCATCTTTTTTATATATATTTAGGATTTTAAAAATGTGATAAAATGAGTATTTTGCCATACTATACAATTTTAAATATTAATTACTTTTAAGTATTGTAAAAATAATATCCTGCTTATCATAAAACTTAGACATTCAAAATATATTTACAGTGTGTTAAGAAATTATAAGACCACTAACGAATTGATGCACGTCTGAAGCAAAAGACATAATATGCAAATTTTTATAGAATTTCTTTAAAATTGATCATAAATCGTTTTCTGTTACACTATATTTCTGAATCTGTACTTAATAACCTGGTCACGTCTATGAAAAACAGAGTGTTTAAGGTTATAAAGAAAAATAAAGGCCAGATATCATATTAATTTACATGTTATTTTTGGTTTTAGACAAGTGGTCTTGTAATTTGTTAACAATGAATTTTTAAACATTGTTTACATTTTTGTTAACACACACATTTATTGCATTATTCAAAATTATTGCATACTAATTTTAATAAATATGTTGTGTTTTCATATGTCATGTGTTTAAACTATAATTAAAATCTTTATTTGCTTCAAAATTTTCAAAATCAAATGATCTTCTAATTTCTTAACGCATTGTATACAGTACTTTTAATCTTTAGAATGCTTAATATTTCATAATTTTACTTTATTTTGATACTTAATTTAGGTTTTTTGCGTAACACAAATTATATTAGCTCCTTTAAGAAATGTTAATGACTTGCACGAAGTTGTGTGGTAAAATATTAATTATCTATCTTTTATTACGAAAGCAGGTTTTTTGTTATTTTATTAAATGATCTTGCTTCAAAAATCAAGTTTGAAATAGGCTATGATATTTTGTTTGTTTGCTTGGTAAAAATTATGAAATAATCCTTCAAAAGATTTTTTATCTTAAAGAATTTTAATAGATATTGTAAGGATTAAAAAAAAATTACATAATAAAAATTACGGAAAATTAAAAGTTGAAAAATTACGAAGTTTCAATATGTGACAGAGTTTTTTAAAAATACTGTTATGAAAACTGGAGTTAAAGGTGCAACTTTTTCCCTCTACATTCAGAAAAAAGGTTTAATTTTAATCATTTGGTGTTGAATAGTTTCAAATGATTGAAATGATTTGAATAATTTTATAAATTTGTTGCTTTTTTTTCAAGCATAATTTTTTTTTATTAAATGCAAAAATATTATGGAAAAAGTGTAAATAAACAGGCATTTTAATAAAATTTATTCTGGCGAGTATTGCATTTTTGTTCTATGTGTATTTGATTCTAACCATCTTGTATTTCATGTTTTAATTTCTTGTAGTTGTAATAAGCATTTTATTTACAATATATTTTAAAATTCAAGGTCCGTTGGACTTTTGAGATATTGACAGTCGCTGGAGGTTTTATCTACCTGGTTGATGCAGTTAGAGAATTTAGATTCCTTGGCTCCAAAACATTTATAGAAAACATGGTAAATAATTATTAATAATCTTCCAAAATAAAAATGCAACAAATCCACATAGCATGCATTTTATTAAAAGGGAAATAATGCACGCATATACAGTGGCGGTCAAAAGTTTCCGGCCAGCAAAAATTTTTCAGTTAATTTGTAAATATACCCATATGAAGAGGAATCTCAAAGTGATATTTATACATTTTATTGACATAATAGTTAGGAACTTACTTACAGAAGAAGATGTAAATATCAATAAATTTAACTGACAAAATTAAGTATAAAGAAAAACGCATGTTCTCAAAAATTTCTGGCCACCTTCACAAGTTTGTAAAAAAGTGATATTATAAAAGAAAATTACAGTGATCAACAACATTTACAATTAGTATTTTATCGTATTACTATTTTCTTAGCTTTAATATTAAGTACTGCGGCGCAGCAACGTGACATTCATACAATCAACGGTTAAAGATCTTCTATGGTACGTTTTTCCCACATTTCTTGCAATTTTGGAGAAATTTCGGCTGAGTTGGAATGTTTATAGTTCCGCAGACTTTTGTCAATTTCTTTTCAAAGATTTTCTATTGAATTCATGTTGGGCGCTTGAGCTGATCATTTCAAAAACGAAATTTTTTGTACGAAAACCATTGCTTATCGAGGTTTGCAAACATTATTTATGTCGTTATCATGTTAAGAAAACAGTTGCGACCAAATTTTTTTTTCTCTAATAAGGCAGAAAATAGTCTTGAAAGATATCTTTATACACTGTATCATTCACCTGGCTGTAGATTTCAAATAATGGACCGACACTTTTTGAAGAAAATACTCCCCACGGCTTAACGTGTGCTCCGCATGCTTCATTGTAGAAATAAGATAGGTCGAATCATATCTTTTGTTGTTAGGTCATCGGACGTTGTGTCTGCCATCACTTCCAAAACTCTTTCGAGTTCGATTGATGGAAAAATAGAACTTTTTTCCATTTTTCACTTGACCAGACTTTGTGTTTTTTGGAAAACGTCAGTCAGGTACGTTTTTATTTTTTTTTTTTTTTACTCTGAAAAAAATTTAACACTGACTCTTCCATAAAGTTATGCATCACGTCAGCATGTTGATACGGTATACGGACTTATTTCAGCAATATTTTCATTCCGTAAATCGCAGTATATGGCAGCGGAAGTTTTATGCGGATTATCAATTGCTTTTCTCCTGATAATTCTGTCCACAGGAATGGTAATTTTCCGGGATCTCCCGGACCTCTGAAAGTCCTGAAGGCCACGGCCATCTTTATATAATTTTTAAATATCGTTTACGGTCGATTTTACCGATCGATATCTTTGCCGCAATATTTCGACAAGATAGGCCTTTTAGTGACAAACTAATCACTCATTTATGAACAATAATTGTTGAACTTTTTAATTTTGAATTCAGACTATGCTATACACGTTGATTCATTCATAAACACAACCAAAAAACAGTTTACCGATAGAATTAAACTAAAGAATGATAAGTGGCCGGAAACTTTTGCACACGCGAACTTCGAATTTTATCCATTCGCATGAAGCATCTTCAGTATGCAATCAAAATGATCACGTGGTCAGAGGTCATTCACATATTCCTAACTTTTGAAGCAATTGTGCTTCTTTGCTGAAACCTTTTGGTAAATAAATCGAAAAAACTAACTGGCCGGAAATTTTTAACCGGCACTGTAAGTGTATTAGAGATAAAGATGCACGGTAAAGAAGCAACAACTGTTCACAGAGGAGTAATATTACGAATTCTTTGCTTGGATATTTAAACCAACTGCTGAAAATTTTTTATATTTACTATTTTTTCTTTAACTACCATAATTTTAGATGCAAATAATCATAGAAATATTTTCCTCCTTGATTCTATTATTCAAACTTAAATGAAATAAGCTTCGAAAAAATTTTACTTTGATTACGTGAATATTAAACTACAATATACAGTGTCTCACATAAGTGATGGGACACTTGTGCTTTACAAAATGAAACTAATCAAATAAATTAAAAAAAAACATGTACACATTTTTTTGTGGGTGTGTTTCATACTTAAATTTAGTAAAGATTATTACATAACACACATTTTGTCAAAATATTAAAATATTAATTTAATAAAAATACAAATGTTTAGAGCTTAGCAAAAAATAGCTCACATAAGTGATGGGACACCATTATATATGTAACAAAAATCGTCTGAAATAAGCAATAAAAATATTTTTTGGGGTTTTATTTTTACTTAAAAGCAATTGGCAATAATTCGTAAAATCGTCTGCAGTATTTCTCTCCTGTTTGTTTTGGAATTTTTGTGTTTTTTAGCTCTGTGTATCCATGAATGCTAAACGAAAAGAAACTTCGCCTGAAATTCGAAAATTAGTTATTAATTTGCATATTGAACGTGGAAAATCTATTAGAAAAACTGCTGAAACAGTTAACTTGAGTCGTTCAACAGTTTTCAATATCATTAAACGATATAAAAAGAATCATATGATTCAGTATAAAAGAAGAACTGGCAGACCATCAAAGCTATCCAATGGAATAAAGCGAATTATCGTTCGAAATATAAAAAAAAATCCAAAAAATAGTGCTTCAAAAGTTTCTGCTGATTTACAAGCATTATATGGAATAATTGTTAATCCTGAGACTATTAGAAGGGTAATTCGATCGGCTGGATATCACGGTAGAGTAGCCAGGAAAAAATTCTTCGTAAGTGAAAAGAATAGAAAACTCAGACTAGTTTTCGCAAAATCCAACATAAATAAGAATTCTGATTACTGGAATAAAGTTATATTTGCTGATGAGAGTAAATTTAATATATTTGGTTCTGACGGTAGAATCTTGGTGTGGAGAAAACCCAGGGAAGAATTTCGCAAACAGAACTTGGTACCAACAGTAAAACATGGTGGAGGAGGAGTTATGGTATGGGGGTGTATGTCGTCCGCTGGAGTTGGTAATCTTGTTTTTATTGACAGTATAATGGATCAGTACAAGTATATTGTTATTTTAAAGCAAAATTTGAAATCTTCAGCATGAAAATTGAACCTTCATAACGATTTTAAATTCTACCAGGACAATAACTCCAAGCACACTGCTCTGAACGTTAGACTCTGGCTGCTATATAACTGTCCTGAAATAATAAAAATACCACCACAATCTCCAGACTTAAATCCCATAGAGAATATTTGGCAAGAATTGGAATCAAGAATTCGCAAACACACCATTTTTTCAAAACAACAACTAAAATCGATGCTTCAAGAAGAATGGGATAAAATCACTCCAGAAATCACAAAAAAATATTAGTCGAATCCATCCCAAAAATATTAAATCATGTTTTAAAAGTAAAAGGAAATCCAACAAAATATTAAAACCTTTTAAAAAGTAAAATTTTTGGATAAATATTTGATGGAAAAGTAAGTGTCCCATCACTTATGTGAGCCATTTTTTGCTCCGTTCTGAACAATTGTATTTTTACTAAATTAATATTTTAGTATTTTGACAAAATGTATGTCATGTAATAATTGTTACGAACTTTAAATATGAAACACACCCAAAAAATTTTTGCACATGTTTGTTTATTTATTTTATTGCAGTTTCTTTTTATAAAGCACAAGTGTCCCATCACTTTTGTTAGACACTGTATAAAATATTTGAAATAAAAAACATTAGTTACTTCCAGAAATATCTAATTTTGAAATATTGTATTCCTATAGTGAGTGAAGAAGGACTTGCAATTTAATTCTATCTACTTTATAATTATATTATTGCATTAAAATTTCAAATTTTAATTTCTCAACTTTTTATTGATTAAGCGAAAACGCACCTGAAATTATTTATATGTATATATATATATATATATATATATATATATATATAAATGCAAAACAAAAATGTTCAGCCCTTTTTTTATTGTTTTATTAAACATCTGTATTCATGTAACATTATCATGTGAAGAGTTTTATAATGAAAAAAAAAATTTCGTAATATATATTAAAGCACCTTACTTAAAGCACCGAAGAAGGTAGCTAAAGAAAAAGTAAGCACATTACACATTATAAAAGCTTCAGGATTTCAATTCAAGGCCAAATTACTCTCCCCCTATAACATGCTAGACGTCTAGACAACTAAAGATTCTTACTATACTATTGATTATTCACTGGCCAGATTATATAAGTTACAAAATTTCTATTCAAAAATTTTATTTACTCCTGTGTTATTCAGCATATTTCTTTTTAAATATATTTTTAAATAAACATTCCATTACTTTATTTCTTTTTTGTCAGTTTCCGAAAAGAAGAATAAATAAATAAATTCTTATAATTTTAGAAGAGATAACTTAAGGGTCAATATCTGAAAATTGGACAAATTGCGTCCACTGTCAATAATATTTCATTAATTGTACTAAAACCAAAAGCTGAAATTATTCTGTAAATATAATTAACTTTTGCTATTGGATATTCATACCTATATATATCTATATACATATATATATAATGTATGGGAAAATATAATTATCTTTTATTAGTATATATTGTACAGTAAAATATTGTATTAAATCTATTTGTCTCTGAAGTTGACAACCAACTCAATCCTTCTAAACACGCATTGAGGTTAACAGATACTAGGTGGCACGGCAGAATTATTTCCATTGAAACAGCAACTAAAGTTCAATTAGCCACCATCAGTGAAGTTAAGTTGTTTTTCTTTTTGTTTCATATTTAGAAATATTTAGTTTTTGTTCTGAATAGGGATTTTTATATCATAATTCATGTCCCTATGTTTCACATTTTCTTTATTAAAAAAAAGCTGGTTTCTACTTTACAACCCTTGGCAAAAAGTTTCCGATCAGTATTATCAAGTTTATGAGTTTTGCATTTCGAAGCATATATTTCTTGATTTATGAGTATACAAACGTTTTTCAATATGCCAAATAAAAGAACGCGTATTAAAATATAAACGAAAAGTGAATTCACTAAAACAATCATATAATTTATGATTATACTACAAACGTAAAATTTTTCTGGTGAGAAAAAATTATCTGATCAAGACAGAAATTGGAAAATAGTAATCGATCACTGAGGAAACAAGTTTGAAATTTGCATATTGAAGACCGATAAGGGTGCCTGCGCATGTGTATAATATACGAATCGTATTTAAACGAAGAAATCTTCCAGCTACGAGATCAACAGCAGCTCTGAAGTGCTAGAAAATGGCTCGTGTGAAACACCTGTCTTGCGATTTAAAAATCCGCATGATTAAATTGTTGCAAGAAGAAAATTCACAAAGATAAATGGCTGATTTATTAAATTATGCTTAAAGTACGGTATGCGATATTTGGAAAAAATATCAGTTGAGTAAAAGCGTGGAAAATTTACTTCGAAGTGGACGTCCACGAATGACAACACCTAGGGAAGATAGAAAACGTGTAGAAATAGCGAAAAGAAAGCAGTGAGCATCTTCAAAACAACTCAATGCCGAACGGTCTAAGTATAATGTAAAGGTATTTGACAGCACTGTACGTAATCGTCTAAATGCAGTAGGATTTATATTCTGTAAAGCTAAAGTGAAACCTTACTTGAAAAAGAAGCATAGAAAAGAGCGCTTCCAATGGTATAAAAAACATGTACGCTAATCACTTGACAAATGTAATAAAGTTATTTTTAGCGATGAGTCTTGGATATATCTCGGAACAGGTGATGACTGTGGAATATTTGTTTTGAGGAGAGTTGTTGAAAAGTTCAATGATAAGTGTGTCAATACGAGGACTAAATTTTCACCTGCATTTATAGTTTGCACTTGTATGACATCACAAAGCGTCAGCAAGTTGTGTATTGTGTTATGTACAGTAAACTCTGAAGTTTACATTGACATTTTAGAGAGTTTTTTGATTCCCAGCATCGATCAATGGTTCGCGGATCAAAATGACTTCTTACTTCAAGATTACAACGCAGCTCCACATCGCACCAAATCAGTGAAAAAATTTCTACAAAATGCAACCAATAAATCAATTACGATCATGACTTGGCCGCCCAATAGTCCGGATTTTAATCCCATCGAAAATCTGTGGAATATATTAAAAAGAAAAATCGATTTTCGAAGGATCACAAATACCATAGAACTACGTAAAGCTACAAGAGAATGATGGAGTGAAATTGCTCCCAATGAGTGTAAAAAACTCATTGAGTCCATTCCATGAAGATTTTTGGTTGTCATCAGAGTAAAAGGTTGATTTACTAAATATTGATTAGAGTGATCAGTTATTTTTTTCCAAATCAAAGCGTGATTGAATAATTTTTTCTTTGATGTTAAAATTTCAATCACCATTTTTCTTTTTATAAATTGATGTATAATGATTTTTATTTATTGCTTATGTTTGTTCATTATGTGTAATACAAATGTATTATAGCTAATAATCGTTTATTTTTTATGCAGTGAAAATAAATAATCCTTTCTTACAAAAAGTGGTCGTGTTTCTCTAATGATCGGAAACATTGTGCTAAGGGTTGTATTTAAGTAACATATAAATGTCACATGGCATAGTTAATAATTTACATGTGGGCCAAATGATTCAACAAAATGACTGTGCAGCTGTTAAGACAAAAACATCACCTCTGTCCTAATCATCCCAGTCCCAATTATTAGACTCTGATTATGATGTTAACTGACACTTTCTCCTATAAAAGTTTATCCTATGCATTAAATATACACCCTTAATCTTAAAACACTACAAAACTTAAAGGACAAAACATATATCACAGTACATATTTTTATGTGGTAGTTCGCACATTAATTTTAAAAATAAAAATTTTGGATTGAAATTGTCCGGTTTTCAGATACTGACCCTTAAAAATAACTATTAGAAAAATGTATCTGATTTTTAAAATCCACATAAATGCTATTCAAATTAAAATGTTAATTTATTTTTGTGATATATACACTGCTCAAAACAATTAGGGAAGCACATGGTTCTAACGAAATTATGCTAATACTTACACCGATAGGTAACGCAAAATAGATCATCCATAATTTAAAGCCTAGCAGGAAACATAAAAAGAAAACTTCATATGCATATCAAAGTTTATGACGCCAAAAACCTGAAAAAGAACATAAGGGCAGAAGTCGGGATGTTGTAGAAACGTCTGTTTCACTGCCTTAACAGTGAAATTCGATTGCTCAGCTTTTTTTTTTCTTGAGAAAGGGTGACTTGAAAATATCTCAACAACGTGATTTACCAGAATCCATGGCATGGCGTATTATAGGCAGACTTGAATCCGAGCAAACACAACGAAGTGTCTCCGACGCTGTTGGAATCACCAGAAGTGTCATTCCAAGACTATGGAATCCATTCCAAGAAACAGGGAATGTTGAACGTCATCCAGGGGAATGTCGGCCACGTGCCACTACAGCAACTGATGACCGATATAAACAGCTCGTCGAAACAGAACAGACAACGCTACTCAGCTGCAAAGATAGTTGCTCTTGGCAGCAAGACGAAGGGTTTCCAGTCAAACAATACGTAATAGGCTTCATCGGGAAGGTCTTTGCACATAGGTTAATGGTCTGCACTCTATTGGCCTCAAAGCGCCGTGTGATCCGAAGAAGATGGGCTGTTGAACATCGTGATTGGAAGCAACATGATTGGAGCCAAGTACTGTTTACAGGGGAGTCCCGATTCAGTCTGAAGTGTGATACCCGACGTTTTTTTGTATGGAAGGAAAGGGGTACTTGAAATAACCCCTTATTCGTACGTGAAAGGTCTCAATACAGACGAGATGGTATGGTGTTTGGGGTGGAATTAGCATAAGTGGAAATACGGACCTGTTACCTATCAGAATGGTACATTCACGGCCCAAAAGTTTGTAGATGAGATACTGAGACCTCATGTCATACCTTACGCTCCAGCCATTAGAGATTCCTTTGTTTAACAACATGATAATGCCAGACCGAATACAGCTCGTCTTGTGCTTGAAGCTGAATCAATGCAGCGTATTTCCATACGTGCTCACCTGACCTGAATCCGATCGAGCATGTTTGATACATGCTTGGACGACGCATTGTTGCAAGACCAAGGTCTCCTTTTAGTGTCCGAGACTTGTAGATTGCACTTCTTTAGGAGTGGAACAGTATTCCCCAAAACTTTAATCGATAACATCATCGCATCCATGGAAAACAGGTGTGCAACAGTCTTAGATGTTCGAGGAGACCACATGCCATATTGAAACTCTTGCACAATTTCTAAATATTTTTTTTCATTAAATGTAACTAAACTGTTACCCTAAATCATCTTTTCGTGTTTTTTACGTCTTTTTAAAGAATTAACGCTTAATTTCTTTGCGCAGTGTATAAAGAAAAATTGTAGTAACGCATGATTGTCCTAATGTGAAATGGTTCTGAATGGTATATAAAATATGAAAAACACCTCATATTTGAGATAAATCCTAATTATTTAATTTTTAAGAAAAATGTGTTTAATATGACTTATACCTTGTAAGTAAGTACCTTTAATTAAGTTTTTTCAATAACTTTTTAGAACATTATTAAATGATTTTATGAAGGACATGTTTCACCAAAGAATAAACATTTCTGTTTGTAGAATTTGAAAAATTACAGATTTAGAAAAAAGACAAAATTTAAACCCTTCGTTTTCTATAGATATAAGTATATTCTAATAATTTAATGTTTATGTTGTTCTGGGAATTATTTGTTATAACGTAAAAGATAAGATTTCCAAAAGCTAAACTCTTTCAGGGAAAAATTGTCTTCATACATGATAAATGTATATATTAAAAATGACGATTATCCAAAAAATGCATATATTAATAACCTAATCGTTAAACACTCTAAAAATTAATGTGTAAATTAGTCAAATGTGCATACATATATACATTTCTAAAATTATACACTTGTCATTAAAGTTGGATCAAAATTTTACTTGTTATTATGTGTATTTTAATGTGTAATTTGTTATCACACAAAAAACGCAAATAAAATTGTAAATGTAGAAAAAATGTCTGAATTAACACGAATTGGTGTGTTAAAAGAATTTACTCATTATATATGCACAAAAAAAGCGTGTAATTTTTCTAAAATGATCCACTTGTCATAAAAATTACACATTTCGTAGAAAAATTATTTGTTTTTATGTGCATTTTTTTATGACATTAAATCTGTAAGTTGTTATCAATTGACAAACTCGGACAAGTGTTTAAAGGTAAGAAATACCTGGATTTATACTAAGAGAAATGTTACAGAAATTATAAATGTATAAAACAAGTATGTATTGACGTTAAAATGGGATGGAGGGCTTGACTATAATTCAGGGCTGCATTTTTTATAGTAATTTTACTTCAAAATATACTGCAAAAATATTTTCAAAATAAACAACTTAAACATTTGCCTTTTCTGAAAGATGCTCTAACTCTCCCCCACTCCGTTTTAGTTAAATTTAGCAATTCATGAACATTTAAAAGAAAACATAATTAAAAATGGATCTGAGAAATAAATTCAAGCTACGGAAGGTATCACGTCACAAAAAATTTTTAGTTCCTTTGCCATTTAAAATTTATTTTATATCCGTATAGCAAGTACGGTCCCAATGGCATCACTGCAAGTTACTTCCAGCACGTGACATGGATGATTAAATGACACTACTCAGTGACGCCATGTTATGACTTCAATATAAATTTCTTCCTAAACATTAAAAAAATGCAAAAGCCACTTTAAATCATGTTATTTATTGTAGACAAAAATCCCATAAACACTTTTACATTTTTAAATAGATTTCATAGGAAATACTTCCTGTTATATTATACCCTAATTTGCAATTTCTAAAAAAATTTCAGATATACGCCGATTATGATCAGAGACTTAAAATCCTCCACCAGTAAAAACTCTATCTATCTATTTATTTATATATAACTTTTTTATGGACACCATACCTTCCACAATTCATCACAATCACCATCCACACTGATATAGAAAATCAAGGGACGGAAAGGGTCAAGTTCAATATTGCGCAAAACGGGACAACGGGAATGGAAATAGGAAAGGGTTTTGTGAAAACCGATAAAACACTATAACTTCTTAACTACACTGCTCAAAACAATTAAAGGATATTGCAGTTTTAGGTGGATTTTGTATCTGGGAAACTTTTTAGCTGATTGATACATGGTCGACATACATAGTAGGTTATATGAGAATAAATTACACATGTTTGGCAGAAAAAAATGCATTTTATTGCGCATTTGTGTACAAAAGGAAAAAAATACAATTTGTGCATATGAGAAAAAAAGAATAAGAAAAGGTGTTTTCTTCAAAGAAAATCATTTTCAGTAGGGGGTATGGTTTCCACGGGGGGCCAGCAACGTTGAACACCTTGGAGGCATGGACTCAATGGGGCTATTAATGACGAGTTGGGGTATTCTGCCCCACTCTTCCAGAAGAGCTCTTTCCAGTTCTTGGAGAGTTTGTGGGGGTTTTTGGCGGCCAGAAACTCGTCTTTTTAGAGCGTCCCAAACGTGCTCGATTGGATTCATGTCTGCAGAACACGCTGGCCATTCCATTCGAATGATTCCTTCCTCGAAAAGAAATCCTCCACCAGGTTGTGGCCTGCAGTTATCGCCCATTAAAATGAAGTTATCTCCGATTGCTGCAGCGTAAGGGACTACAATAGGTCTGAAGATACAATATATATATATTGTATAGAATATATATGAATATATATATATTGTATTGTCTGTCTCCCTATAGAATATAGGGAGACAGACTACAATAAGTCTGTCTCCATATATCGGCGACCAGTCTGAGCTCCATCTCGAATGATGTAGAGGTCAGTGCGCCCGTCAATGGAGATGCCACCATACACCAACACTCCTCCACCGCCAAATCTGATACTTTCGTGCACGAAAGCAGGATTATTCCTACTGCCACGGTCCCTCCAGATGAAAATACGCCTATTATCCGGATGCACAGAAAAACGGGACTCGTCAGAAAACAGAATATTGCTCCATTCATTTCTCCTCCAGTTGACATGCTCGGTTGCCCACTCCCTGCGGTCGCGACGATGCCTTGATGTTAATCTAACACATACCATCGGTCAGCGAGCATACAGACCTACAGCATGGAGCTGGTTTCGGACAGTCTGAGTTGAAATCGTGGTGCCTGTAGCTGAGCGAAGGTGTTGTTGGAGAAGAGTAGCGTTCATGTATCGGTGTCTCCGAGCTGTTAACGCTAAATACCGATCTTCATTGGGCGTTGTTGCCCGTCTACGACCTTGCCCTCGTCTTTGGCCTGTACATCCACTCTCCAAAAAAACGGTTCCAGATCCTGGAAATGACACTTTGTGACACTCCAATGGCTTGCGATACTTCGGCTTAAGTTTGGCCCCCTTCTAACCTACCAACAATTCTCCAAGCTTCTGAATCTGTCAAATGACTTCGCTGAGACATCGTACTCATCGAAACAAAGCAATCACTGAATGCCGATCATCCTTGTCTTCATTCTCTTTTATCCAGTTGAAAGTCAAATTTCATTCGCTGCCGCTGAAGCGACGTTTTTGACGTCGAACTCAAAATTTGCATACTCCACAGTTTAAAAACCAGAAAAATTTGCATTTTTGATTCTCTTCTTCTTATTTCGGCAAAAAAAATTTCGTTTATATCTTTATTTTATATAAAATTTCAAATATCCTTTAATTTTTTTGAGCAGTGTATAATGCATATAAATCAGTTTAACCTTTAACTGATGTGGCAGACATTATCACATAACTACTGTGAAGCAGTTCATCGCTACGTCAAAAGATGAACAGGAGCAGTTAACTCATAAAATAGACTTTTCTACTAAACTTTTTTTTACCACACTTTTATTAGCTTCACATGTATGTTTGTGAGTTTGTAACTCTCCTTATTTTATGTATGTTCACCGATTACTCCGAAACCATGCAACCGATTAATTTGGGTTTGGTGTTAAATGAAAGACGATGCTCTCGAATTGGTACCACTTCAGTTTCATCGAAATTGGTTCAGTACTTTTTTAATAATTAGGCAAAAACTAATAAAATTAGTGATTTTTCGCTAATTAAAAGTGTTGAATACGTTCACTGAATGGAGTGTAGACAGCATGGCCGAGTGGTCTAAGGCGCCGGATTGAAGCTCTGTTTTTCGAAAGAGATTGTGGGTTCGAACCCCACTCCTGGCATTATTTACATCTATGTAAAATTAAATTCCGTATTACAATTTTTATTTTTAACCGGCTTCAGAAAAGGAAGAGGAAGTTATCAATTCGACGCGTATGTATTTTTTTTCTATGTATGTTCACCAATTACTCTGAAACTATCCAACCGATTAATTTGGTTTTTGTATTAAATATCAATATAGTTTTAAAAAAAAACTAAAAACCACGCTTTTAAAGTAATCAAACTAAAAAGTGAAAAATAAATATAGTTTAAAAAAACTAAAAACCACGCTTTTTAAGTATATCAAACTAAAAAAAGTGAAAAATAATTCGTACTATAAGCTGAAAACGAAAATAGATGAAAAATACTATATTACTATAAAATCATTGTTATTATAGAAATCAATTAATAAGCAATAAATAAAATTATCGTGGAAAAAAAGCGTGGGGTGCTTCTATAAGAACTGATAGATGGAGCATGGTAGATGGAGCACCCCACGCTTTTTTTCCACGATAATTTTATTTATTGCTTATTAATTGATTTCTATAATAACAATGATTTTATAGTAATATAGTATTTTTCATCTATTTTCGTTTTCAGCTTATAGTACGAATTATTTTTCACTTTTTTTAGTTTGATATACTTAAAAAGCGTGGTTTTTAGTTTTTTTAAACCATATTTCTTGTACAGAGGTATTATGATTAACATTCATCCATTCAAAAACATCTGGTGATAGTACGAATAAAGTTTCATAATGAAACAAAATTTCAGTAGTGTTAGTAGTTAAACTGAGAGTTACAGGCTAAACTATAAAAAGTGATAAATGTACCAGTCTGTGAGAGACTGGTAACATCAGTTAAAGGTTAAAGTTATAACTACTTCTAGGAAAATGGCCTAAAATTTATGTGTCAAAGAATTTGATAAAATTAAAATTGGCTCAAGGAGCGAAAAAGACTTTATGGAGAAACAAATTCACTATTTTTTCAGTTATCAAGGTATCAAATTCACTTAAACATATTATACAACTTCTTAATATTATCTAGCTTTTTATGCTGACAAATTTTGATAGAGCCAACTCTTAAATAAAAAAAATAACTAAACAAAATAAGAGTTGAAGAAAATTTTTTCGTATTAAGGTTTTATCAAATCTAAACTCCTTATTTTCTGACTCATTTTTAAATTCATTTTTGATCTCAAACGCATCAAATTGGGTGGTTCTGTGATTCTGAAACTAATGTATCATATTGTTCGATTTCTTTAATTTAATTCGTTTATTTCTTTAATTCGTTAATTTAAATTATAAAAATTTTTACCCTTTCATAGTACGTTTAAAAAATAGTTCAATTCATTCATTATGTAAAATAAAATCTAATTCATGTAATTTGAAAATTTTAGATTAATTTCCCAAATTACTGTCTAGAATTCGTACATCGAACATAAAGAAGGTTTTACCCTCCTAAATTTCGATTAACCCCTAATTTCTCTCTTCCGTCTCACAACCTCACTCTTCTTTTCCCCTTTATCCACAGTCTAACTTGTAATTTTAGTTTAACTACAGGCGCTGTGTAAATTGTGTAGCAGTGTAATTCCGTTTTGTTTGATCTCTAGTACTATCGGTGCAGACTTTTGCAACTTTTTTTTAAAGGTTCTATTTTTTTTTTTTTTTTTTTTTTTTTTTTTGAAGATGAAGGAAATAATAGACAATTTTCAAACTTGGTGAATTCGATTTTCATATGCAATACAACATCAGACATCAATTTTATAGATGTTTTTTAATTCCTTTGATTTTTACAACGTTTCTAATTTTCTCAAAATTCACAAATTTTCAATATTTACAACCAATTGAAGATTTATCATGGTATTACCAGGTTATTATTTACTATAAACGAATTTTTTATGAGTATAAAGTATTTTTTATAACTTTATACCAGATTTATGCTATGATATAAGCCGCAGTGGTATTGTGTATAAAGTCTCGTTAAGGCTTGATTTATAAATCTGATACTTGATATATGTATGTTGAGTTGTCGGTTTCTAAATGCTGATGTCGTATTTACTACTTTTTATAGCGAGGGAGAATGAGAGATGTAATTTTGTTGAGTGGCAATACGAATATATTAATTATTTAGTTCACATTAATTTCAGATTGGATATATGAATAGCATCGCACATCGTGTCAGACATGGAAGACTATGTAATGATGCATGATTAAAAAACTTAATTCTTCCCTAACTTATTCCACAGAAAACCAGCAAATTTCCGACCAACTTTTATTGTTGTTGCTTCTTGTTTTCAATCTCTCATCTCAAATAACTTTCTTAATTTAAATATGATGCACATTAAGCAGTTTCCAAAGTATTCAGAAACTCAGAACATTTTTAGAAAAAATATTAATCTCTTGGAACAAATTTAGTATCCTTTATTGAAATTCTAAGGTGTTCTGGTGTAATAACGCCAGGTGGGGTAATAGAACCAAGTGCTAATATTATGCATAATTATGAAAAAATCTGGTAAATGACACCCATGTGCTTTGCGCAGAAGTGTTTTGAGTCATATAAATCGCAAAAAACAGCTTAAAGTTAATTTGTTCCATTTGTAGGTCTTATTGCTTTTATAAGCAACTAAAATTAACGCTTGATCTAAAATTTGCGACGTAAGTTTTGTGATGTGAAGATTATATTTTTTATCTTGAAATACTTTGTTTATTACATAAATTTGTAGTGCATTTCATGTACTTTCAAAATGTTGTAGAAGATTTTGGATATCTTCTCGAGATAATTTGTAGTTTAAAATGTACTGCACAATAAGTATACCGGGGTAATAACGCCAATACTTGGCGTTATTTCCCCGGTTGATTCCCAAGATTGACCGAACTACATCCGAAGGGGGTTTATTTATTAATATGGGACCATATATATAATTGTATTATATAATGGATATTAAATGTAATTAAAGATATTAAGGGGAGGGGGGGGCAATATTCAAAACTAATCTTTTTTTTTAATACTAATGTTAAAAAAACTTTAAACTCTTATAAATAAAACTATATCAAAATGTTTTCTATATTCTAATTCGAAGAACTTCAAAATCAGGTTTCTGTTAAATTTCCACTGGATTGTTCAATTGAGTTCTAAATTTTAGCTGTCCGCTATCTCAGCGTTCGGTTTTTCAAAATTTTACAAATTTAACCTTTAACTGATGTGACAGAAACTGTAACGTAACTAATGTGAAGCGTTTTGTGAGACCACAAGATTGAAAGATGAATAAAAGTCGGGAATAACTCATGGGATTGTTTTTGTACTAAACTTTTTGTACGAGTGATTCTACGATAAGAGGTTCAAAAACATGGAGAATTCGGCCAAAAAGAAAAGTTTGAGTTTGATCAAAAACCTTTAAATTATGATTTTTGTCCCGTTTATTTACTTTTTCATATAAGGACAACTCACTTTATACATATTTTATAACTTTTTCTGGTCAGTGACTCGCTCCCCTGGCAGTTATCGTGCCAGGGGAAATACGGCAGGGGAGAGACGTTTTCGTGTAAATTCAAACTTTTTAACTGACTGAATTAGTTTTTCGGTTAATTGTGTATTTCACTTTAAGTATTACCGCATTGTTTAATTAGGGCAGTAAATGCAATTGAATTAAATGAATATTATAAGTTTTATGACTTACCAGGGGAGATACACGATCACCGTGCGTAAACCACTACAAAACACGATCGCGTCGCAACAACTAAAAATGGCGACGCTTAAATGGCTTGCGCGTTTAGTATTGCTAACTTCAAGGCAATAGATGTCCTTAAGCACTACTTCCAATATAGCCATCCTTGAATTTATATTTGTTTCAGCGGAAAGAAATTTGACAGGGGAGAGACACAAAAAAAGCGGGACAAAAGTTAATTTTAAAAATTATTTGAAATTAACAAAATTATTTTATTTTTTATTTTATAATACGTAAGTATAATTACTTAAATTCCAATTAAACATACTTTAGCTAAGCATGTAGCGGAAAAAATATATGTATTGTTTGAAAGTTAAATTGAAACCGGCAAGGGGACATGCCAGGGGAGGGGACTTTTTAGACTTTGTAAGAAATTTCAGAAAAATGTGTTTAAATTAGGCATTCAATCGTGATGTTATTTATTAAAGTATATTAAGATGATGCGATTCATTGCAAAAAATAGCAACATATAGAATAAAAAATCTGTTTTAAACGGATTGCCGTACAAATTACCTCTTATCGTAGAATCACCCGTACAAGACTATTATACTTAATATTCACCTATTTAAAAGTCTCTGGTGATAGTACTAAAGTTCCAAATGAAGCAAAATTTCAGTAGTGCTTGTTTGTTAAACTGAAAATTACAATTTAAACTATAAAAATTAAAAGAAAAACAGCGGTCTGTGAGACCGGTAACATTAGTTAAAGGTTAAAAGGCGATCAATGATTAAATATCATAAAATACTATTCCTGCACTAAACTTGTTGTACAGAATTAATTCTAATGAAATTTAATCTATTCAAATATTTTTAGCTATAGTACGAGGACTCCAAACGAAAGAGAATTTCAGTTGTAGCTATAGTTAAACTGGAAAATACAAGTTAAAATCTAAAATTTGGAAGGGGGGGGGGGTTGGAATAGCGTTCAGTGAGATTGCTAACAGCAGTTATAGGTTAATTTTGTTGCTAATATAGAGATAATGATATGTAACCACATGAATTATGTATAAAATTTAATAAGAGATCTCATTGGGTTATCAAAAATTTTATTTAATTAATTAAAATTTTTTTAAAGCATGTTTTATATAACGCCGACAATTTAACTTTAGGTTTGGATAATACGCATTAGTGTGGAGTTATGCGTTAAAAACTATTTACAAAACTACTATAATAGTATTAACAAAAATATTTGTTACATATAACTCTAGTTATTATAAAATTTCACATGATTAAAATATTACAGTACAAATGGTTAAAAACTTGCAATGTTTCTTATAATTATATTTATGCGGGATTTTTTAAGCAAAGAGTGGCACAGGGTGTTATACTCTGTTGAAGCTCCCCCTCCTTTTTTTTTCTTTCTTTTTCGCAAAACATTGAATATTTTCTATCGTATAGAATGCATACATACATACATAGATACATACATAAATACTGATTCAAATAAACACAGTTAAAACCATGCTTTGTTTCTAATAATTCTATTTAAACGATCCATTTTAAGCGAAAAGTATAGCTTAGAATGTGATATTCTTTTGCCTCCTCCCCCACCCCACCCCACCATATCTTTCTTTTTCTTACACTTTCACAAAAAAATTGAATATTTTCAATAGCTTAGAATGCAATTTATCAATTTCTAGAGCTGTAGAGTTTGTATTTTTAGAATTGGTCAATCTACATGCCATTATTCCATCTTATTTTAAAGTTTTGTTTGCATGGCGTTATTACCCATATACTAGATGGGTAATAACGCTAAATAGCATTGGTCAAGAAATCACGCCATTACATTTTATGAATACATATCTGTTAAATTACTTTTTTATATAGATAGTCAATGAGTTGCTGTATAAAATCCTATATTTGTTTTAAATATACAACCTAAAACTAAGCCGTGAAATTGGTAGAACCTTAACGTGGCGTTATTACCCCAGGATACCTTATTAAATATACAAGAATTTATCTTCTCTATTGCGTACAAAATAATACCACAGACTTTTTTCTTTAAATGAAGATTACTTATTAAACAATGATATTTATTGAATGTATTGATGCTATTGCTTTTTTAGTTAATGTGTTTATGTTACTTTCAGATGACTGTTCCTTCCCGAGTCCTTTTTATGATGTCATGTACCACTTTAATGATAATGATACCATTACGGCTTACTTGTTCACACATGGTAGAAGATTTTTGCGCCGTTTTTGTTATGCTTTCCACAGCACCTTATTTTCTATTTTTCTGCAGGCAAGGCGGTTATCATTACATTTTTATACGATTTCTATTATTGTATGATTGTATCATTTATATGCTACTATTTATTTTAACTCATTGCTAAAGTTATCATACGAATTCCAATTTTCCGACTCAGCGAAAAAATGATCAAATCGCGACTCGAACCCAGAGCCTCTGACTTACATGTTCAATATGCTCTACCGCTTGAGCTTGGTGGGCTGAAAAGCGGCAGAGACATTTCATTCAAATAACCTTATTGGCAATAACATCTGGCCCGTCATGCACACAGCTTGACAAAAAAAGCCGCAGGTAATGGTTTGGTTTATTGTGTGTCGGCCGATTATCTACTCTAGGGATATAGGCTCTGGGGGGGAGGGATTGCCCTTCGTGGGGCTCTTTCTAAGGGAATCTAATCCGTATTTACGCAAGGTTTGAAGAAAACCACGAAAACTCCGAACGGTTATGCCGATGGCCGCGATTGGGCTCGAACCCGCCACCTGCCGTCTACCCGTTGAGAGGTCAGGACCTCTCGTCCACTGCCGCAGGTAATGGAATACACAGTCTTTTGCTCATCTGAAGAAATTGAATTCCTTTGATGACAGTACTAATCACAATGATTGAGTTAAAAACAATAATGTATCGACGTACCCATTGTTTAAATGAAGTTTTGATATCTGCGGCATAATTTGTCGAGTTGTTGACCAGATATTATTGCAAATAAGGTTATCTGAGGGAAATATTGCCGCCGGTTGTCACCTCAGGTTGTTCAAACTCTAGATTAAGTACTCAAACTCTAGATTAAGACAATTAAGTCAAAGATTCAGCGTTCGAGTCCCGGATTAGGAATTATTTTTGCTCAGTTGGAAAAATTGAATTCATATCACTATAAGGTTGCTATCATATTATTTTTAAAGCTACAGGATGTCTCGAAGGATATCTGAACTTTAAAATTTAATAATTCATAGCTATAGCAAATGTAAAGGTTACATAAATTATATGTTTATGAGATTTGTATGCAGTAATTTTTTTTTAAAGATTCCCAATTTTCGCCAGTAGATAGCCTTGAAATGTTTCACAATTTATGAACGCTTACAAAAGAAAAATAAATAAAACTCGATCAAAGAATTTCAATTTATACTCTGCATTCTGTTAAAGTGTTAAAACGCGTGAAAAAAAAAAGAATGCTTGTTTGAGTTTGCAAGTTATTTTAAGCATTCATGTATGTTATATTTGTTTCGTCCTAGTGAATTCAAATCTGAACTACAGGGTGTTTCTAAATTCATGGTCCAAACTGTAAGGGGTGTGGAAAATTTCGAAAACCCTGCGCCGCTTAGCTAGACGCGCTGGCGCCTGGGTCACGTGATTCACTAGAGAACTGATATTAAAAACATTCTTTTTGTTTCTTTTAGTTTAGTTGGTTTTATGTTTTGTACTTGGATGCAGTAGAAAACTGCGTTGTTTCGTGGCCTTCCAAAAGTGGAAGGAAATAAAATATTGTTTCGGTATTAACATGAAAAGGTTGCTAGAATATTCCTTGTAATTTAGAATCCTGATTTCTAATCAAGCAACTAAATGTATTCACCTATGATATTACTATGTAAATATTGTATATACTGTATATTTCGATTTAAATATAATCTACAAAAGTTTGCATGAAGAATATTATTTCGAAATGGTATACACAAAGCTTCAGAATACATGAAACTAAATATTGAATAGTAAATTAAGAATTTGTTTCATCTTTGCTCTCCCACTTCTTGATTTGACATTTCGTGGAATACATGAAGATAATCATTATTTTTTGGTGCCGAAACCCGGGAAAAAAGGTAAGAAATACCTTTATTATTCTGCATGACTTTGAACATGATTTAGTGAAAATAACTTTTTTTCATGATAATATTTTTTGAACATTGAATTAAAATTTTAACATGGACAAGCCAGAAAAGATTAAAAGTAAGCGAGCTGCTGTACGCGCAGCAGTTACTAAATTAATCACAAAATGTGATACTTTGCTGTTAGCAGATATAGATAAAACTGATTCCGATTCTTTAATGGAATCATTAGAGCTTATAAATGAAAAGGAAGCTCAACTAAAGGAATTAGATAAGGAGATTGATGAGTTAATTCAGGATAAAACTGAATATGAAAAGGAATTAAAATCAACAGAAGAATATTCCGAAAAAATATCAAGTATGAAATTTAAAATTAAGATGAGACTTAAAAAATGTCAAATCGAAACTGAACCAAAAGTTTTACTCGAAACAAGTAGTGGTTCAAAAATCGGTAATAAACCAGTTTCGGCAGTGAAGCTGCCTAAGTTGAACATAGAAAAATTTTCTGGTGATGCAAGCCTGTTTTTAGAATTTTTCAATTTATTTACTAGTGCGATAGATTCAAATGAATCGTTATCAAAAGTTGAAAAATTCCAGTATCTTAAATCTTTGTTGTCTGGACCTGCATATAATATTGTAGCTGGTTTCGAATTGAATGATCAAAATTATTCTACATGTTTAAAGTTGTTAGAAGAAAGGTATGGGAAACGGGAAAACATAATAAATTGTTTTATGAATAAAATTTTAAATCTTGAACCAGTGAAATCTAGTAACAATGTCACTTCGCTCAGAAAGTTATATGATAATATTGAAACTTGTATAAGAATCCTAGACGCTTTAGGAGTAACATCAGGCTCTTACGGTCATTTATTACTACCCATTTTATTACGATTATTACCTGAAAATTTGATTCTAGAGTTCCATCGTAAACGTGATCCCGATAAGGATTGTGAAATCACGGAGTTAATAAATTTTATTAAAACGGAATTAAGATGCCGTGAAGCTACTAATTTAGTAAATAATTCCCAAAGCAAGATTTTTGAAAATTCTAAAACCAAATCTGAAAATTCTTCAAGTAAATATCAAAATTAACCCCAAAAGAAAAATATACCTTCAGCTGCTGCTTTAAATGCATCTACAAAACAGTTTTGCATATTTTGTAAGTCTTCTGATCATGTAGGACTAAACTGTTCAAAATTCACGGATGAGCAAAAACGATATAAATTAAAAAAGGAAGGTCGTTGTTACAAATGTTTTTATAAATCCCATTTATCTGATAAATGTAGAACAAAAATTAACCCTTGCTCCAAATGTGGTAACAGTTCCCATAGTTATTTATTTTGTTTTAAAGAAACAACAAAAGAGAATCCTGAAAAAGAAACGAAAGGTGCAATTGTATCTATGATGTCAGAACAAAAATATGAGCTAAATAAATCTACATTACTGCAGACTTGTACAGTTTCTGTGTCTGCTGGTAAACAATGTCTGTTGGCTCGCGTTTTATGTGATAGCGGTTCTGAAAAATGTTTCGTGAAGAAATCTTTAGTTCAAAAATTAAAGTTAAAGCCATTGCGAAAGGAAAATTTATTGATTTATCCATTTGGGCGGAGACGCCCTTATGAATCATGTTACGAAGTTGTTGCTCTTGAATTATCCAGTATTGTGCAACCTATCAACTCGTTAACGATCGAAGCTCTTGTAGTTGACAATATAACCGGAGCTTCCGTAAAAACCTTGGAACCGGAATTCTAGACATAATGAGAACAAGGGGCTATAAGCCTGCTGATACAGGTCTTGAACAAGAAATAAGTATTTTATTAGGGTCTGACTTTTTATGGAAAATATTAAAAGGAATCGAGGGAAAACTTACAAAAGAGTTATATGTTGCAGAAACTATTTTCGGTCATACAGTGCAAGGGCAGATAGAGTCGAATAAAAAAGAAATAGCTTGTTTTCGTGTTTCGGTTGAAAATATTAACACTCAGTTGAAAGCATTTTGGGATCTCGAAGCAATTGCCATTGCTGAAAGCAATGAGAAGAACATTGCCGATCTTGAGGTAATAAAAGAATTTAAGGAAAATCTAAAATTTGTAAATGGGGTTTATAAAACAAAATTATTGTGGAAAAATTCTCGTGAATTGCTTAGAAATAATCTTGAAGTTGCAAAGAAGCGGTTTTTCTGTTTAGGAAATAAATTTCTGAAAAATGACTCTTTACTTAAGGAATATAACTCCATTTTGCTAGAGCAATTTAATGAAGGTGTAATCGAATTGTGCACTGATAAAGATTCCAATAATTCCTATTATATGCCACACAGACCTGTTATCCGTGATGACAAAGCTACAACAAAAATGCGCATCGTTTATGATGCTTCTTCCAAATATGGTGATTCTCTATCATTAAACGAATGCTTGAATCATGGCCCTAATTTGAATCCTAATGTTTTAGATATCATTTTGAAATTCCGTTTACACAAAATTGCTTTTTCGGCTGATATTGAAAAAGCTTTTCTTCAAATATCAATAGACGAAGAAGATCGCAATTATCTTAGATTTTTATATTATGAAGATTTTGATAAGAATAAAAGCATAGTACCCTATAAAATGACCAGAGCTACTTTTGGTGTCACCTGCAGTCCCTTTATCCTCGCATGTACTATTAAGCACCATATTAGTAAATATAAAAACTCTCATAAAAACGCATTTGAAATTCATCATTTGTCTAACCCCAATTTATGGAGACATTGTGACGGCAAACTTAATCCGGCAGATTTGATAACAAAAGGTTGTTCTGTGAAACATTTAATAAATTCTCAAAAATGGTGGTTTGGGCCTGATTTTCTTTCCCTTCCTGAAAATCAGTGGCCTAGGGTTTAAATTGCTGCATCACAATTACCTGATGTTTCTGAAGAGAAGTCTCGAAAAGCAGCAACCATTTCTTGCATTGTTCAAACAAATAAAGCTGATGAAATTCCCATTTTCAATCTAGAAAAACATAGCTCACTAAAGAAATTGTATCGAGTAACTGCATGGGTATTTAGATTTATTTCTAATCTGAAATCAAAGCTAGAAAAGAGAGATTTTTCAGAATTATCAGCTGAGGAAATGTTACATGCTGAAAATTTTTGGTTAAAATTAGTGCAGGAAGAAAGTTTTCCGGAGGTTTTAAAATGCTTGAAAAATAAGAAGAGTATTCCCAAAGAGTCAAATCTTCTTCAGTTAAATCCTATTTTGTCAGATGATGGGTTGCTGTTGGTACGAGGACGATTACAAAAGTCTGATTCCTCTTTTTATCAAAAACATCCTGTTGTGATCCCGGCAAAACACAAATTTACTGAATTAATCGTGAAAGATGCACATGAAAAAGTTTTTCATGCAGGGGTGTCCAGTACATTAGTACAAATTCGTGAAAAGTTTTGGATTTTAAGATCCAGACAATGTATAAAATCAGTCCTGAACAAATGTACAATATGTAAAAAATTTAATGTACGTCCTGGTCAACAAGTTATAGCCCCTCTTCCAGGTGACCGTATTAACGAAGCTCCGCCGTTTTCTGTATCAGGTCTTGATTATGCGGGGCCTCTATATGTGAAAGGGGATGAAAATAAATTTTATATTTTACTATTTACATGTGCTATCACAAGAGCACTTCACTTGGAATTAGTAAAAGACATGTCAACAACAGAATTCCTGTTAGCATTTCGCAGGTTCATCTCACGAAGAGGACTGTGTGCTGTAATTTATTCAGACAATGCCAAATCGTTCAAAAGAGCGGATCTTGAACTAAAAGAAATGTGGAAAGTTATCAACCATCCTGATGTTAAAAAATTTTACGCTAATCACGGAATTTCCTGGAAGTATATTGTAGAACGTGCTGCCTGGTGGGGTGGCTTCTATGAGCGAATGGTTCGCTCAGTGAAAACTTGCTTACGTAAAATTATAGGAAAATCATCTTTAACATTAAGTGAATTAGAAACGCTTCTAATTGAAGTAGAAGCTATAATAAACTCTCGCCCTTTGACTTATACGTATTCAGAGTTAGAAGAACCAACTCCTCTTACACCTGCACATTTTCTAATCGGAAAACGTATCATGAGTTTACCTACCATAAAAATAAATTATTTGGTTTTACCATCAACCAAAGAATCTCTAGTGAAGCGCTTTCGTTTACGTGAGACTCTTCTCAACCACTTTTGGAAACGGTGGAAAAATGAGTATCTTCTCAACTTGAAATCTGCTCACTACACGGACCAGAATAAAATTTCCGACTTTAAAGTGGATGATGTGGTTCTTGTGCATGATGAACACTTACCCAGAAGTTTCTGGAAATTAGGCAAAGTCACTAAAACATTTGTGGGCAGAGACGGCAAGATAAGGTCTTGTGAAATTAAAACAAATAATTCATTTATTAAAAGACCTATAAATTTATTGTACAATTTAGAAATGACGAATTAAGAACTATGAACTATTATTTGCTATTGACTTTTAAAGGCCTTTTTATGCTTTTCACTTAAAAAAAAAAAAACTTTTGATTGCTAATATTAATCTTTAATTTGATTTTGTCTTGAATGTTATAGTAATTTGTATAGATTTAAATTGTTTCTATTTTTTTCTATTTTTAGTAGCAGACCTCTGTCTAGAAAAAATTAATAATTTAACTTTGTTATTTTGTTTGAAATCCTGTATGTAAGTATATATTTGATTTGTATTGCATTTATGTATAATTGTTTATTCTAGAATAGTTTTATTTTCTGCTTTAATTATTTTGAATCCCCTTTTTGATGAACCCTTGTTCATCGGGGGGGAGTTTGTGGAAAATTTCGAAAACCCTGCGCCGCTTAGCTAGACGCGCTGGCGCCTGGGTCACGTGATTCACTAGAGAACTGATATTAAAAACATTCTTTTTGTTTCTTTTAGTTTAGTTGGTTTTATGTTTTGTACTTGGATGCAGTAGAAAACTGCGTTGTTTCGTGGCCTTCCAAAAGTGGAAGGAAATAAAATATTGTTTCGGTATTAACATGAAAAGGTTGCTAGAATATTCCTTGTAATTTAGAATCCTGATTTCTAATCAAGCAACTAAATGTATTCACCTATGATATTACTATGTAAATATTGTATATACTGTATATTTCGATTTAAATATAATCTACAAAAGTTTGCATGAAGAATATTATTTCGAAATGGTATACACAAAGCTTCAGAATACATGAAACTAAATATTGAATAGTAAATTAAGAATTTGTTTCATCTTTGCTCTCCCACTTCTTGATTTGACATTTCGTGGAATACATGAAGATAATCATTAAGGGGTGATAGTACACATCAAGACAAACAATATTAAATAGGAAACCAAGGGTCCCAAACGTCTTCCGAAGGAGATAGGCGCCATTAAAGTTTAGGGTCCAAAAATTCAAATGATTATAAAAAACAGAAAAATTGGTCGATTCATTTGCGGTTTTCACTAAAATTATTCTTTATGTCAGTATTGTCTTGAAAATAAATTATAATGATAAATTTCAAAAAATGCCGATAGAGGGCGCTTTAGACTTTAGAGTAACGAACAACTATTTTTAACCGTTATTTTTTGCATCTCATTAAAGGTTTCGTAAGCTTAGACTTAAACTTAAATTTTGAGCTCAAAATCTGAATAGTTGGAAGCAGTTAAGTAGCACAAACTTAACTGTGTTCAGAGGGTTTTAAATTCAAATGATTACAAAAAACGGAAAAATTGGTCGATTGATTTGCGGTTTTCACTAAAACTATTCTTTATGTCGGTATTTTATTGAAAATGAATTATAAAGATAAATTTCAAAAAATGCCGATAGAGGGCTCTTTAGACTTTGGAGTAACGTACAACTATATTTTACCGTTATTTTTCGCATCTTATAAAATTTTTTTAGAAGCTTAGACATAAACTTAAATTTTGAGATGAAAATCTGAATCGTTGGGAGTGGTTAAGTAGAGCAAACTGAACTGTGTTCAATGGGGGTGGGGAGGTTCAAATTTCAAATTATTTTAAAAAACGGAAAAATTGGTCGATTCGACTGCCGTTTTCGCTAAAACTGTTCTTTATGCCAATATTTCCTTGAAAATAAATTTTAAAGATTAATTTCAAAAAATACCGTTAGAGGGCGTCTTAAACTTTAGAGCAACCAACAACTATTTTTAACCGTTATTTTTTGTATCTAATTAAATGCTTGAAAATGCTTAGATTTAAATTTTGAGCTCAAATTCTAAATCGATGGAGGGGTTAAGAAGCGGAAACTGAACAGTGTTCAGGAGTTAAAATGTTACCCTCCCCACCCCTTGAACACATTTCAAATTTACGCACTTAATTACTCACAACGATGCAGATTTTCAGCTCAAAATTTAAGTTTGAACTTTTACAAGCATTTAATTGCATACAAAAGATAACGGTTAAAAATAGTTGTTGGTTACTCTAAATTTTAAGGCGCCCTCTAACGGTATTTTTAAAATTAATCTTTAAAATTTATTTTCAAGGAAATATTGACATAAAGAATAGTTTTAGCGAAAACGGCAAACGAATCGAACAATTTTTCCGTTTTTTAGTATCATTTGAAATTTGAACCTCCCCACCCCCATTGAACACAGTTCAGTTTGCTCTACTTAACCACTCCCAACGATTCAGATTTTCATCTCAAAATTTAAGTTTGTGTCTAAGCTTCTAAAAAAATTTTATGAGATGCGAAAAATAACGGTAAAATATAGTTGTACGTTACTCCAAAGTCTAAAGCGCCCTCTATCGGCATTTTTTGAAATTTATCTTTATAATTCATTTTCAATAAAATACCGACATAAAGAATAGTTTTAGTGAAAACCGCAAATCAATCGACCAATTTATCCGTTTTTTATAATCATTTGAAATTAAAACCCTCTGAACACAGTTAAGTTTGTACTACTTAACTGCTTCCAACTATTCAGATTTTGAGCTCAAAATTTAAGTCTAAGCTTACGAAACCTTTAATGAGATGCAAAAAATAACGGTAAAAATAGTTGTTCGTTACTCTAAAGTCTAAAGCGCATCGTCATTTTTTGAAATTTATCTTTATAATTTATTTTCAAGACAATACTGACATAAAGAATAATTTTAGTGAAAACCGCAAACGAATCGACTAATTTTTCTGTTTTTCATAATCATTTGAATTTTTTTATCCTAAACTTTAATGGCGCCTATCTCCTTCGGAAGACTTTGGGACCCTTGGTTTCCTATTTAAATATTGTTTGTCTTGATGTGTACTATCACCCCTTAAAGTTTGGACCATGAATTTAGAAACACCCTGTATTTTTTAAATTACTTTTTGCCCATTTTATGATCGACCATACAAAAATGTCATTCACCAGAAGCGGATTAACTACCATCCGGGCCCCTAGGCTTGACTTTCTGAGGGCCCCCTTTCACTCCTTCAAAGAGGAAGGAAAGGGGAAACTGGAAAAATTAACTATATACTGGAAAAATTAAATCACATGCTTGCTTCTTTAACTCATAAATTATTGATAATAAGAATATAAATGATCACGACAAAGTATTTCGCACATCTTTTGTCTTTTGTATTAAATATTAATGTCCGATCAGTGTAAAAGAATATTTTCTTGTTCTTTATATTAGGAAAATTTTAGCACCGGACCCTCTTTTCTTCTGGGCCCCTAGGCTTCAGCCTACTCAGCCTAATGGGTAATCCGCCTCTGTCATTTACATAGTTTTTATATGCATTATAGTTAATAGATTATTAAACTGTAAAGTTCGGGCTTTGTTTTGGGAACATGTCATGAATGTTAAATGCATTTAGGATTTTAAATGAGAAACGAACAATTGATGTGTCAAAATTGTTGGAATTTAAATAAAGATTTTCTTTAAAGATTATTGTTATGTTAGCCTTTAACCGACTTCAAGTAGGGATATATACTCTTAGACACCAATGGATTATTTTTTCATTGTGAGTTTACACCACTTTTTTAAAATTACTCTCTACCATCTCCTACTAAAATATTTTCAAGCAAATTGACAAAAAAAAAATCTTAAATCGTGGTGCGACAAATAGTACATTATATAAATCATAGATGGCAGCACTAGCGAATACCATTCAGAGAAAAGAGATTTTTTTTTAATCTTCAGAAATACATGCAATTCACTAGATGTTATTTTTATTGTTATGCAGACGCTAAATTTGATACTAACTTTTATGTATTCTACAAAACTACCAAGGAAAAGTAATCTATTGTTCTTTCTTATTTTACCATCAAAGGCGCTGGCTAAGCAGGAATCTTCACCTATGGGGTTTTGAATGATTATTAATTAAAAATAAAACGATTTCATTGCTTCGCATGTTTATAAATTAATAGTAGTGTTTAAAAAATACGTAATGTCAAAAAACCGCCTCAATGAAAAGCAAAGACAAGCTATAGAAAATTAGTATCCAGATGATTCATAAAAGGGGTGTTTGTGTGTTATTTACGACGACCAATTATCTACATTAGGGATATGGGCCCGAGGGGGAGTGTCCTCCGTGGGGATCCTAACCCGTATTTACTCAAGGTTACCCAAAGTTCAAAGAAAACCACGGAAAATTCCGAACGGTTAGATCGACAGGCGCGATTGGGCTCGAACCCAGTACCTCGCTTCAAGCTATCAACTTTGACAGCATAGCCTCCCAACCACTGGTGGGGTGATTCATAAAAAGAGTCCCTTCTTCGATTTTCAGAGAAAAATAAGACAGAGCGAAACAGGAATAGCAGGACCGTAAACCAGAGAGTAATGTCAGGAGAGAGCTCTGGAATATTTTTGTGGGGCTAACATCTGAGGTTAACATCTTTTATCAACCCATATTGCTTGTGCAAACAAAATACAGTAAAACCTGCTAAAATGGAAGTGTCTATAAATTAATCGTTTATAACGCAATCTGTCTATAAAGGCATCGTTTATAACATTTTATTTATAATATTTTAAAGCAAAATTATCTTAAAGGGGGGAAAATATTGTAATCTGGGTAAACGAATAGAGAACAAATTAGGTACGGTGAGATAAAAACCTATCTAAAACAAATTTTTTTCTCATCCCGTGAAATGTTTTTACTATATAATGCAAAACGTAGATTTCATACGAGACCTCAATGGAATGCTTCTTTAATATTTTAATAAAGAAAAAATCAAACATTTCGTCATGGTTATGTAAATTTCCAAATTTTCAAAGTTTGTTACATTTATTTATTTATTTTACTTTATTGAGTTTGTTTTGCAAAATAAAGCATGCAAAAATATTTTCGATAACATTCGCAGAAATTATTAACGGGTTTTAAAATAAGATTTAAGCAACTGATTACTTAACAAAAGTACAATTTTAAAAAATCAAGTGCACCGATTTCGGTTGTACATTATAAACCTAACTTAATTTAATCTATTCAAAAGTAATCTATATTTATCAAAGAAATGTGTTCGCGTGCTCGGGATAGTTAGTAATATCTACTACACGTTTACCTCTGAAAATGTATGCGAGGATAGTCAAAGAAGGTCCTGATGCATCTGAGGCTCAGATTTTTCATTTTTTGTCAATTACTCGATTTGTTGTTTATATTGTATATAATATTAAAAAGTGTCCTAAAATAGTACGAAAAGTAACATCGCGGTGATGGAAATCCCACGCCGCTGTTTTAACCCTTTATCTACCGACGTTTCTTATAAGTACCATTAAAATAACTTATTGTAAAATTCTTATAATACATCAGTCAGTTGTAAGACTGTTTAGAATTAGTTACAGATACATTACTTTAACTTTTCCCAAAAGCATTATTGGTTACACACACACACAAAAGAAAAAAAAAATCTTAAAAGGATGATTTATTTTGCCTTTGCATCTTTTCAGCTTTCTTTATGCTGAGAGAGAATGATGGGGATTTTTCAATGCGGAAATATTTCTATATTTATATTGTAAGAACACCATATTTGTACATTTTATAATTCTACAAAATACTAAGAAAATAATTAAAAATAAAAGGTTTGGATGGGGTTATAAAAAGTGCACAAAATCCTTGTAAATTCAAATTTAATTAATCCTTCTAAATCCTTAAATCCTTCTAAAATTCTTCAAATATTTATTAAATGATTGCGTAAATCTTTTAATTTAGTTTAAACTATTTGCGTAAAATTCTTTAATATGTAAAATTTTCATGAAATCATAATGTGGTAGATAAACGGTTAAAAGTTGGAAAGAACGAATTAATCTCACATTTCTCCCGTATTTCGGAAAGAGGAATGGAGATACGAATATGGAAAAAATATATTCGTCGTATTAACGCATTTTTATTTTTCTAAAAATGCAATTCATTTAAAAAATATTGATATTACCTTAAAAATATTGACCTTTAAAAAAATCTTTGAAAAAATAATTGAGTAACTAATGATAGTAACCTTTCCAAAAAAATTCTTTTCTGAAAATTAATTCAGCGATTTTCCTTTTTCTGCATATTTTGAAATTCATCGTAGGCTTCAAAAAACAAAATATAGAAAGAAAACATTCTTCTCTTTTTAAGGAACATCTAGCTTAAAACAACATATCCGGTATTTTTTGTGAAATCTTAATACAATACTAGTCGCACTTTAGCTAATGTTTGATCACAAATTTGGATCAGAATTCATGAAATCTAGGGGGGAGGCGATCAAAATAAAATAATTCGTATAAGTCAACAGCCTATAGGATTTGATAGCTTATAGGTCCCTATAGGATTGCACGCTCTTATTAAGTAACATATTTATGCGCTAATCCTTCAGAATTTTGATACCGTAAACGAATTTTTTATCTGTTGCTCGAGAAAAGTTTTGCTTTTAGAAATATTGAAATTTAAGCAAAATAACTGAGTTAAAAGTAAAAAAAAAAAAATTTAAAAAAAATATAACGATTATTTTATTTTTGAAAATTAAAAAAAATTTGCAATTCATTTGCTTTTTGGGGAGATTTTTTGACATTCTTAAAAAGAATTTTATTTCAGACATTTAGCTTAATATACTGCATTTTGTCTTCCACGATTTCAATGAGATTTTTAGAGATTTTTCGCATTTCGTGCCGATTATTTGAGATTCGGAAAAGATTTCATGTAACAATGGTTTGCTACATTAGACTAAGTTTTATCACCTTCATATCCAGTATTTTTTGTGAAATCTTAATACAATACTAGTCGCACTTTAGCTAATGTTTGATCACAAATTTGAATCAGAATTCATGAAATCTAGGGGGGAGTAGATCAGTATGAAAATAAAATAATTCGTATAAGTACACAGCCTATAGGATTTGATAGCCTATAGGTCCCTACAGGATTGCACGCTCTTATTAAGTAACATATTTATGCGCCAATCCTTTAGAATTTTAATACCGTAAACGAATTTTTTAGCTGTTGCTCGAGAAAAGTTTTGCTTTTAGAAATATTGAGATTTAAGCAAAACAATTGAGTTGAAAGTAAAAAAAAATTACCCAAATATAACGATTATTTTACGATTTTTGAAAATTTAAAAATTTTTGCAATTCATTTGCTTTTGGGGGAGATTTTTTGACATTCTTAAAAAGAATTTTATTTCAGACATTTAGCTTAATATACTGCAGTTTGTCTTCCACGATTTCAATGAGATTTTTCGAGATTTTTCGCATTTCGTGCCGATTATTTGAGATTCGGAAAAGATTTCATGTAACAATGGTTTACTACATGAGACTAACTTTTATCACCTTGCTATTTTTGAAATTTTTTTAGGTTTTTTGATCTGCAGTGATTTTTCTACATTAGTAAAAGGCATCCCGTTTCAATATTTTACCCAAATATGGTAAATTATGTCCTCTTTTAAATACATTTTATTCGCAATTTGTACAACATTTCTGAAATTTTTCTCAATTTTTGAAAATTTTCATGTTTTGTGACGATTTTTTGACATTCGTAAAAAAGAAAAAAAAGTCCTGTTTTGAACTTAGATCAAATAAAGTAAAATTTGTCGTCTCTGATTGTTGGAATTTTACAGATTTTTTGATTCAGACTTTTTATTTATTTTTTTATTTTTTTTCATATTAATGAAAATAATCGATTTTAATACATGAACCCAATATTTCTAATTTTTTTCTTTTTTCAATGAAGGTTATTCGACATTTGTGCTGCGATTTTTATAATTTTCGCAATTCATGCTATTTTTTGAAGAAATTTATTTTTTCCAAGGCAAAGCCGGCTGGGTCGACTAATATATATATATATATATATATATGAATTACCTATATTCACAACATAGCTGAATTCAGTGATAGTAAAAAAAAAAAAAAAAAACTATTATTAATCTTGTGTTCATATTCTTAAATGCTGTTATCAGAGAAAACATTCTTTAATTTCTCCGAACTTTAATATTTTAGTTAGAGGATAACAAATACAAAAGAAAATTAAAATCCCTGTCGGCCTGGCCTAAAGGCGGAGGTAGATTTCGAAGAGTGCTCATTTCAACAACAAAAAATAAAGTATGATTAGAGATAAACCCAGTTTAATAACTTCATTTGGCCGCTTATGAAAAATTTCTAATTACATTTTTCTGCGAAAACTGGTTTTATCAGAATCATCTTACACGAAATTCAGCTCAAATGCCCATTTTGACAACATATTTTGAAATATATTCTGCATTTATTAAAAAAATCGACCAAGATAGTACATTATATAGTTCCTAAATAACAAAAAACTGCCAATTGAATGCGTTTGAGAGTAAAATTGAATTTAAAAATTAGTCTTAAAGTAATCGATTTGTTATTTGAATACATCCTTAATACTTTAATCATGATCGCTTAGGAAAATTTTGTGCGAAATAGCTACTTTGACAGCATTTTAAAATATATTCTATCATTATTAAAAAAAAAAAAAAAAAAAAAAAAAAAAAAAAACTGGCCAGTGCGTCACATTATATAGTTTCTAAATAAGAGGATCTGTAAGTTGGATGCGTTTGAGAGCGAAAACGAATTTCAAAACGAGTAAAAAAAAAAAAAAAAAAAAAAAAAAAAAACGCAGTTTGTTATTTGAATAATTTCTCAAATTTCAGTCACGATGGCTTCTAAATTCTGTTCAAAATACCCTTTTTGGCAACCTTTTTTGAAATATATTCTGTCTTTATAAAAAAAAAAAAAAAAAAAAATGCCCATTGCGTCACATTATATAGTTCTTAAATAAGAGGATCTGTAAATTGGATGCATTTGAGAGCAGAAATAAATTTTAAAACGAGTCGGAAAAACACGCAATTTTTTATTTGAATACTTCCTTAAATTTTCAGTCACGATGACATCGGGAAGTTCTGTTCCAAATACCCTTTTTGATAGCCTTTTTTGAAATATATTCTGTCTTTATCAAAAAACTGACCAATGCGTCACTCTATACAGTTTCTAAATAAGAGGATCTACAATTTGAATGCGTTTAAAATCAAAAATGAATTTAAAAATGACTCAGAATGTAAGCAGTTTGGATTTGAGGTTTTTTCTCCAACTCCTATTTTTGTTTAATTTATCTTTGCTTTACGAATTGGTCCCATGAAAAACTTTTCAGTATAAAAGTTGTAGATATCATTAAGATGTAAAATAAATTTAATTAGATTTGACAGCTTAAAAATTGACGGAGTTATGTGTTTTTTTCTTTTTTCACCCCCCTTTTTCTTTTCGTTTTTAATTTTTTTTAATCGGTAAAAGTTGGTCCAATCAAAAACTTCTAAATACAAAAAATTTAGATAATTTTAAGAAAATTTATACAAAATTTAGTTGTATTTAATATCTTGAGAAGTGACGAAGTTATGAATTTTTTTCTCCCAAAAACCCTGTTTTTTTCGCCCCCTGAGCCCATTTCTAAATTTATCAAAACTCTGTCACGCATAAACTTTTGGCCTGTTTTTGTGAAGTAATATAAACTTTAAACCGATTTGATATCTATTTTAATTAAGAAGGTATGACGTTTTTTCGTTTTTCACAAAAACCCTCCCTATTTCCACCCCCTTGGACCGATTTTGCTTATTAACGAACTTAGCCGAGATTTTATACACCTTGATTTTATGTATCAGTTTGGAAGAGATTGGAGCAAAACTATAGAAGTTATCGTGTCCATAAGAAAGTGATATATATATATATATATATATATACACTGGTGTCCAAAAGTTAAGCATAATTGGTAATTAAGTAATTATTTTTAAGTAATGAAAGAAATATGAATCGGAATGTGCTGAAACTCCAGGTGTGTAAACAAAATAGTACGCGTCACATATTTTCGCGAAGAGTTTTCCCCGAAATCGAACAGGGGACCGTCAACAAATTGAAAAAGAACGAAGATCTTTTGGATAACCCTGTCAAAACTAATGTAGCAAAAGTGTTCAAACTGCACATTATGATTAATTGGCTTATTGTAATGTACTGTGTTAATTTTTACAAGGATAGCATGTATACTCGTAGAGAAATTAAAGTTTTTATAAAAACAGTCCTAAATTTTTCCAAGTTTTTTGCTTATAATTTGCAGAGTTCTTATTATAAAATAATATTCTTTTCTGAAAATATGACAAACATCATTGTACACAATACCCTGTCATCAGAATTTAAAAATAATAAAAATTGTATGAAAAATGAGTATGTTTAGTAAATAATTTTTCATTGCGCATGCGTCAACGATATCAAAATGTCATTTGCATATTGAGTTAGCTAAATGTATAGAGCAACTTCTGTAAAAGTTTCAAAAACATAGCTTGAAAATTCTGAAAATGGGAGCCTGTAGAATCAACTCAAAATCCGTTATTCCTAAAGGAAGCAAAAAGATGAGGGGCTGTATCCATATTCCATTGTTTAGTGCCTACACAATATTGCACGTACAACTATATTTAGGTAAAACCCCTGATTTTTTTTCTTCCTTTAGGAATAACGGATTTTGAGTTGATTCTATAGGCTCCCATTTTCAGAATTTTCAAGCTACTTTTTTTAAACTTTTACAGAAGTTGCTCTATACATTTAGCTAACACAATATGCAAACGACATTTTGATATCGTTGACGCATGCGCAATGAAAAATTATTTACTAAACATACTTATTTTTCATACAATTTTTATTATTTTTAAATTCTGATGACAGGGTATTGTGTACAATGATGTTTGTCATATTTTCAGAAAAGAACATTATTTTATAATAAGAACTCTGCAAATTATAAGCAAAAAACTTGGAAAAATTTAGGACTGTTTTTATAAAAACCTTAATTTCTCTACGAGTATACATGCTATCCTTGTAAAAATTAACACAGTACATTACAATAAGCCAATTAATCATAATGTGCAGTTTGAACACTTTTGCTACATTAGTTTTGACAGGGTTATCCAAAAGATCTTCGTTCTTTTTCAATTTGTTGACGGTCCCCTGTTCGATTTCCGGGGAAAACTCTTCGCGAAAATATGTGACGCGTACTATTTTGTTTACACACCTGGAGTTTCAGCACATTCCGATTCATATTTCTTTCATTACTTAAAAATAATTACTTAATTAACAATTATGCTTAACTTTTGGACACCAGTGTATATATATATATATATATATATATATATATATATATATATATATATATAGATAGATAGATAGATAGATAGATAGATAGATAAACTTTTTTACTAATGGTAGCTTTGTGGTCTAAGGGTCATGATCGGCGTAGATCTGCAAAAACTTTTCAGAAATTCCAACATTGGTGCGAACGCAATACGTAGTATTTCATACGTAATCTACCTAAAAAACGAGAGAGAGAGTAAAAGAAGAGAAAAAAGTGAGAGAGAGAGGTAGAGAGAGCAAAAGAAAAGAAAAAAATATTTAAGAATGTTTACAGGTATTTCTTGAAATTCGATGATCCAATATTATTTCTAAAAAACAGCACCTTTGATAAAACGTCATCCTTTTTCGAAAGTAGTGATGTTAGTTTGTAAAACATCAATAAACTACTAGTTTATTAAATGTAGTTGAATATTATGCACCTTTTCTCTAGTTATAACGATTTCCAAAACTATTTTCTCTTATTGGGCAACGCGTTCTTGACGTATTCAAGAAATAATTTTCTTTCCTGTCTATCTAAAAAATTCCAGGTTCTCAGATGTATGCGAATAACAAGGAGAGGGTCCGAGATTTGTGTCACCGAACTGGATGAACATTTTTATATCGATACAGTATAGTTAGATAATAAGTATATGTCAGCCATAAGGCAAAACACCCAGAGGATCTCGAGAAAATAAGTCGCAAAGTTTACGCTATAGTTTATAATCGGGTAAATTTTCTTCTTTGGCAAGCGGCTCTGTCGTTAGCGTACCGGATTCGAGATTTTTTTCCCTTAGTTCGAACCCAGCTGAGAATTGTTGTTTTTTTTTTTCGAGAACCGAACAATTTTTATTAATTATTTTCGAACTGCAATTGAAAAGATATTTATAATAAATGAAAATACGAAAAATATAAATGAAATGTACGTTTTGTGGCTTATAAGTGCATTTTTAACTACGAAATTTTGCCTATTTAAGTAATGAAAAAGTGCAAGCATATCAATCTGTCTGTAGAATTTGGTGTGCATAGCATTTTGATTCATGGTAATAAAAGAATTTTGATTTTTATATTTTTGATTATTCATGGTAATAAAAGAAGCCTAAAAAATCTAAGTTCCGTCTCTGAACAATAATTTTTAAAAGTGTGTTTTTAGTTGTGGTACACTTTATAAATAAACTACACACTAAATAAAAAAATATCGATAATATTTAATGTGCATAAATTCTATAAAACACATACAGGGTTGTACAAAACATCTGAAGTACACTTCCTTTTATTGACGGAGAATTTTCATCTCTGCTGTGCATTTCCTTATTGAACTAAGTTTTAGGTTGCTATGCATTATATGATAAATCTATCATTCATATAAAGCAATCATGATTTTACTTTCTTGTTAAGAAATTTAAAGATACTATTTTAACGGTATGAAAGTTACAATGATAAAATTATTTTCCTATTATTTTAATAGCAATTTATTAAAAAAACTAAAATTATGTTAAAATTTCAATAACAAGACAAATATCCACAACTGTTATGAAAATTGCTTACAAATATAACGAAGCAATTCATCTGCTGAAAGTCTTTCATACTGCTCTCAGAAATGAAAGCTATTTTTTTTCTCTTTCTTGGAAGGCTATCAATTAAATTGCTTTCTTATTTTTTCTTATCTGACTTTTTTATTTTGACGTTTTACTAATGTGGAAAGCTTTTTTTTGTATCTATATTAATCTATTAAGAATTTCACTCGTTAACGATCTTCTCAAAAAATTCCTTCCATAATTAAGTCTATATGCATATTATTTTCCAACAGACAAAAAATCATTCAACATTTGTATGTAAATAATTCTGTGTTGTATATTCTATTGTATATTTATATTTATATCTACATAGGATAATCTTTTATAAAGGATGGAAGTCATAAGACATCGTGGGAAAAATTCTGCGTTATGTTTTGTATTGTACCCAATCTGAATTTGGAGAATTTGTCTGGGTCCATTTTCTAACCACTTAAAATATACAGCCTAGAAATATATCTTACTTCAATTTATCACGAGATATCTACACACAACAGGCATCTTTTGTCCAAATTCGGCCATAAATTTAAATGTTTCATTCATGCAAGACTGTTCACATGCTTGTTGCAAATTTTCCCTATAAACAAAATACTTTCAGCCAAATGCACATTTTTGTTTTTTAACGTTTGTTGCCATAGCAAGATGGTGCAAAAGTTTATTTATATAAATTCTGCAAAATCTGATATAAGAAAAATGGTGCTTGAACTTAAAAAATAATAATAATCTAGACTTTAAGGTAAAAGCAATTCTAAAAACTGACACACAGATAGACGCAGGCAAATTATAGTGGAATGAAAAGGTAATAATCTAAATTATTAAATGATATCAAAAATTGAGCTTTACCTTACTTTATCATGTAACTTTTTCTATTTTAAAAATAAAACATTGTAAAAAAATGGAGAGTTTTGTGACATTAAATACGAAAAAACAGCTGATATGGGCAAAATTAATGCGCATAAATCTGATAAAACAAAGTCATTATTTTGTTCAGAGGTTAATCCAACAGTATATTTTATTCTGCTTCAAATAACAGTTTTAATAATTATACTGCTCTAATTTATCAATTCATTTCCAACTAAGAAACACAAATTTTGCACTAGTCTATGGATCATACAAATTTTATTTATAACAATAGCAAGGGTACAACTCCCTAAATATTAGTTATATTAAGTAAAAAATAAATTATGCTTGGATAAACTTTTAAAAATACATTTTTGGCTACCTAGAATAGGTAAATATCCTACCGTGTGCTCTTTTTAAAACTTTGAGAGAAATACCTGATTTGTATATTATTAAAATGCATTTTATACGTGAAAGATAAATACCTGGAGTGATTTATTTCATAATTAAACTGACGAGTTCGTATCAAATCAAGTTGTCAAATCTCACTGGGGATACTAAGCTTATGTTCCGAGATAAAATCTCACATTTACTTTATTTACCTAGTTATTTTCGGGGCACTAGGAAATATACTAGATCAAAACATCGAAAATAAATAAATTTTGTAAATAAAACTATCATTTAATTTCATTATACAGAATTTCATTGTAATAAATTCGCTTCGAATTTGAATAAAAATTAGGTATTCACTAATTTTTACATTTTCATTAATGCATCCCTTTTGCGGTGATCCCCTTAACAAATCTTTAAGGATTTGTTTGATAAAAAAACTGGGCCTTTAAATAGTAAAGATTTTGTTCCAGTTTACTTTTTAAAAAATTGTTTTTATTCCGCATTTGATTTCCATTAAAACTAACTGTTTTCAGTCCTTTGAAGGCTTGGTTTCAAGTAAATCGCCATAAAATGTGCATTTAAATTAATAGAAAATATCCTAAAGCAAATTATCAAAATCCTATATATTTTCTTTCATGCTAGGTCTTTCCATAACTTTATAAAATTCTGGTTTTAGTATGAAATTCACACAATATGACTCATATCTATTCGCACAATACCCTATAAAAACTACTCGGAAACATTGTTGAAAATCAGTAGAACCAAAAAACATTTTTTTATGGATACTTCTTTAAATCTCAAAAATATATTGGTTTCTGAGTTATAAAAAGCAGCTGTTTCCAACCTATGGGTCGCGGCCCACTGGTTGATCGCGATGGATGTGTGGATCGGTCGCGAAACAATGGAGGTTTATAACAAAAATATATCTTTTATTTCATCTGTTTAAATATATATATAACAATTTCAACATAAATAATATTTCAAGATTAATTTCCTTCTTAATGAATATACGAACAGAATATTCAGAAATATCAAAATTAACTTTGAATTCTTTATTGGGGGTTCATCATGACATAATTGTGTAAACGTACTTTTTCTACTTTTCTGCAATTGAAAAATAACTACAGAAACAAATTGCTTGTAGAAAGGACTTAATGTTAAAAGTAACCAGTTTTGACTCTCATATAGTTGGTCCTCATCCTTATTCGCCAGTGCTAGATGTCTTACTGATTATAAAGTTGTTTTGATAATAATTAAACGTATTTTTATTATCTTTATAGTTTCTGTGTTGTTCTAATTATTCTCTCTTTATGCATACTTGGATTGCTGATTCTTGTTTTCGTTGATAGTTGTCCGAAAATTTGCCTTTTCGGTAGGATAGGATAGCGAATATATAAAACAATTTCAATACTAATAGAACACCCTTATATTTCGTGGATCTTGAATTTTTTTTTTTACTTAAATGTGGGTCGCGTACCAATAAAGTTTGGGAACCGTTGATCTAAAGATAGAGAAAGCTTTTCGTAATCGTGGTTACTGGAAAGAAGTTATTGTATATTTTCAGTCTTGGTTACATTATATTTTCCTAGTTTAAGAAACATCAGTCTTTTTCTGACAATGTGTAATTTTCTTAAAGAGCATGCTTAAAAATAAAATACGAGTTTCCATATTTGTAACACCAATGATGCTGATGTATAACTAGCATTTGTTTCATCAAATTATAAAAAATCTGTACTTTCACACAGCCAATGTCGTATTTTTCATTTTTTTAACTGCTCTATTTTTCAAAACTAAGTATTTTTAATAAATCCCTTTTATATTATTTCTATCCCATATTTTCCATTCCATTCTTTATTTGCTTCCAACTTTTATTTTATATCTTGAATTTGCCATTAAAAATGAGTTCTGGACGGATCGCAACTATCAGGTAAACTGAAACATTTCCTGTTTGTCAAAAAGTATTTTTGGCTTATGTAATATTCTGATTTGAATTATGGAACACAAATCTCTTCCGCTTTATTTTATAGAACTCCGAATATGCCCATCACAGAACAAAAGAAGTTAAAGAATTGTGAAAGCAAAACAACGAATTAAGTTTCTTTCATTTTTAAATGACGTTCTCTTACTAAATTTTAACTTTACCAATTTTTTAATTTTAATTGTATTTAAAGTTTTACAACTTATACTGTTACCAGATGGAACAACACGTCGAGAAAGAAAAGTATGACATTGTACATCGATTTTATTGCACTTTCCAATCATTGTTTTTAATTTTTTTTATTGTATTTAAATATAACAACACAAATTGACACGAAATAAAATAAAAAATTTAGAAAGAAAAAACATGACATTGCACGTCGGCTATGCTGCACTTTCTAACATTTTTTTTTTTAATTTTTGATTGTATTTAAAGTTTAACAACTTATACTGTTACCAAATGGAAAAAACAACATGTAAAAAACATGAAAGAAAAATCATGATATTGCACATCGATTATGTTGCACTTTCCAGCCATTTTTAATTTTTTTTAAATTTTCAATTGTATTTAAAGTTTGGCAACTGTATACTGTTCGATTACTATACAACTTTATTGAAAATTTCAGAAGACACGATCGTCTAGCAGCAGCATTAGCTATTTATAAATGGTTATCTGATGTAACGGGCATATTTTGCACAAATCATATGGATGTGCATGCGAGGTACACTAGTATATTTAGTACTAGTGTTTCTGATATCGGTAATATATGTATTTGTCGTTGCCACTCTGAAAATGGACAGCTAATTATAATGGTTGCCGTTCATATTTAACCGGATGAGCCTTTAAGTGCAACACGAGAATTTTTGTATGAAAATTTATTTATTTATTCTAAAGCTGCTTCTGCATTACTTAAAGTTAAAATTGGGAAGATATTTGATGATTTGCCAATGATTTTTGTGGGGATTTCAGCATCAACTTTGCGGATTATAAAAATCTACAATTAATTGAATTTTTAAACAGAACATTTGATTCAACGATGACCAATAATCGCAATCTTGGAATAGCGAGATATAAAATTACAATTGATGCAGTCTTTACAAGATATTTCAATAGATTCCAATCAAAAATGTTTATTTCCTATTTTAGTTACCATAAACCTATAGTATCAGTTCTGGAATATAATGATAATAATAATGATGATGATGATTATGATGGAAGAGTTGTTGAAATTTTGGATGAAAATTCATAAGTTTCATTGGTATTCATTTCAAAGAATTCCAATTAATTAAATTTCATATTCCATGTATTTGTAAATTTACGTTTTAAGCAATAGATTGCAACGTTTTTATGTAAAATATATGCTTTATTTTTCACGTACAGTAGCGCATTAAATGGAAAATTTAATATAATTTTGTAGTAATAGTTTACAATAACGAATAAATAAAACACTTTATTTAAAGTATTTTCTGCACAATAAAATATTTCCTGAAGATTCAAAAAATATATCTTGACGATTAAAAAAAATACACACGTAATTGTTCAAGTTTTCACTTCTGTCGGCACTCCTGGAGTACCACTATATATATTTTTAATACACCACTTAGAGATTTTAAAGTCATGTATACCTTTAATTGCTGTTTATTAATGTCTAAATTTTATAAAAATCGATCCGCAAGCTTTTGTTTTATATTAAAAAAAAAACATACGATTTTTAAAAAGGAAAAGAAATACATTGTAGAAACAAAAATTTTTTAGAATAATGAAAACTAATGAATTGATCAATTTGCAACTTTCAGATAATTTATAAGACATAATACAGATTTTTAAAAAAAGGGGGCATCAAATTATAAGAGGGCGAGGGCAGAAAAAAAATTTAGGGGAGCGATCAAATATTTAAAACACATAAATTTTACAGATTTAGAAGCGGACTTTTGATAAGAGCCCTGCGACAAATATTACTTAATCAAAAATCGATAAATATTACTTATTTAGTATAAAATTTTAAAAATGTACTTACAACTATTTCCATATAGTAATTTCATCAATTATCTTAAATTTTTTCGGAAGTCCGCCACGCTTTTGACTATAAAATACGGTGTATAATGATCTACGAATAGGTAATTTAATGGAGTTTCGTTCAGGAACCGTTTTGTTAAGAACGGATTTCACCCCCCTAATAATGGAATGTGGGTGTAAAAATTTCGAGTTTTTTCAAGAATCCTCCAGCTATACGGTACCGTGGGCAGAGGGGACCCAGTCCGAGGCTCGTTCAGTTCCAAATTGAATTCTTTTTATTTGATTTTGCAGTACAAATTTCAGGTTCATTTGAGAATAGTATATGCGCCCGGGCAACGCTGGGCGATTGAGCTAGTTTAAAAATAATGGAATCTTTAATTAACGAGAATATTTTATGTTCGCAAGACTTTAAAATAATTTACTTTATTTTTTAAAGACGAAAGAATTCTGTTTAGAAAATATTTAAAAAAATGGACAGAAAAATATTTATTCTGTTTTGTTTTTTCTGTCTATTTTTATTTATTCATGAAGATTCCAAAAAGCTAACATCTTATGCACACAAACAAAAGCTTTGATAACTATTTCTTTGTCAAAGACGACGGCTTAAGTTTCGATTATTACAGTAATTTCAATCTTAAGAGGAAACTCCCCAATACATCTTATGGAAAAAAGCGCATTTTTCCCCATAGATGTTTTCAGAATCTCTTGACCTCCATACAAATAGATTTCGGAAGAAAAATATGTCACCTAATCGATACATATGAAATCCTATAAAAATCAGCTTCTACGGTGCTTATTGAAATTATCTAATTAAAAAGTGTTTATCAAGTATTTTTACAAGTAATTTGAAACCATATTTTTAGAAGTAAAAATCGCAGTAATTAATTACATTTAAATACTGAATATAAACTAGTAATATGTGTGGTATATTATTCATATTTTTCTTTTTAGAATATACATATGTACACGCATCTTTTAATTGTTCATTTATCACTACTATTTGGAAGAATTTTCCTTTTCATTTGCCTTACTTATAGCATAATTCAATGTATTCACTATATTGTACACTATATGGCCAAAGGTGACTGACCACTTGCGATTTTAGATGCTTTGTTTTAAGTATCTATAAAAACACATGAGGAATTACCTTGACACTCTAATTGTGGAAACATAATAAGGTACCCTGGGGTAATAACGCCAGGCGGGGTAATAACGCCAAGTGCTTATATTTTGCATAATTATAAAATAATCAGGTAAATGACACCCATGTGCTCTGCGCAGAAGGGTTTTGAGTCATATAAACCGCAAAAAACAGCTTCAAGTTAATTTGTTTCATTTTTAGCTCTTATTGTTTTTACAAACAACTAAAATTAACGCTTGATCTAAAATTTGCGAGATACGTTTTGTGATGTGAAGACTATCTTTTTATCCGGAAATACTTTGTTAATTACATAAATTTGTAGTGTATTTCATGTACTTTTAAAATGTTGTTGAAGATTTTGGATATCTTCTCGAGATAATTTGTAATTTAAAATGTACTGCGCAATAACTATGCCGGGGTAATAACGCCAATCCTTGACTTTAGTACCCCGGTTGATTCCCTACAGTGGCCGAGCTACATCCTAAATACTGATTCAAATAAACACAGTTAAAACTGTGCAATGTTTCTAATAATTCTATTTAAGCGGTTATTTTTAAGCAAAAAGAAGCTCACGGTCTGATATTCTTTTGCCTCATCCCCTCCTCCCACACCACACCTTTATTTTTCTTACACTTTCACAAAAAATTGAACATTTTCAATAGCTTAGAATGCAATTTGTCAATTTCTAAGTTTGTAGAGTTTGTATTTTTAGAATTGGGCTATCTACATGCAATTATTCCATCTTATTTCATAGTTTTGTTTGCATGGCGTTATTACCCATATAGGTGGGTGATAACGCCAAATAGCATTGGTCAAGAAAAAACGCCATTACATTTTATGAATACATATCTGTTAAATTATTTTATTTTATATAGATAGTCAATGAGTTGCTGTATCAGATCCTATATTTGGTTGAAAAATACAATCTAAAACTAAGCCGTGAAAATTGGTAGAACCTTAACGTGGCGTTATTACCCCAGGGTACCTTAGTACAAGTCATACATTTCCGCGAAGGTTTTTTTCCCCCCCGAAACTCGATAGGAGACCGTCAACAAATTGAAAAAGAACGAATGTCTTTTGGATGACCCTGTCAAAACTAACGTAGCAAAAGCGTTCATTATGATTAGGTAGCTTATGATTATGATTAAGCAGCTTATTGTAATAAACTGTGTTCATTTTTATATGGATAACATACATACTCGTAAAGAAATTAAAGTTAAAAAAACAGCTCAAATTTGCCCAAGTTTTTTGCTTAAAATTTGCCGAGTTCTTAATATAAAATAACGTTCTTTCCAGAAAGTATGACAAACAATATTGTACACAAAAAATATTACCAGAAGTAAAAAAAAAATAAAAATTGTAGGGAAAGTGAGCAGGTTTACTAAATAGTTTTGCGTGAACGCTATAGAAATTTCATTTGAATATTGTGTTAGCTAAATATATAAAGCAAGTTTTGTAAAAGTTTCAAAAATGTATCTTGAAAATTCTGAAAGTGATCGTTAATAAAATAAGCTCAAAATCCGTTATTTATGAAATGAAGCAAAAAAGTGATAGGCTGTATACATACTATATGCATTAATTAGTGTCAATATAACATACATATTATGGCACATTCCACTATATTTGAATACAACCACTCATGTTTTTTTCCTTCTTTTTGGGAACAACGGATTTGGACCCTAATTGAAAAAGAACGAATATCTTTTGTATAACCCTGTCAAAATTAATGTAACAAAAGCGTCCAAACTGTAGATTACGATTAACTAGCATATTGTTATAAACTGTATTCATTTTTATGCAGATAACATTTATACTAGTAGATAAATTAATGTTTTTATAATAACAGTCCCAATTTTTTCAAGTTTTTTGCTTATAATTTGTAGAATTCTTAATGTAAAATAACGTTCTTTTCCGAAAATATGACAAACAACATTGTACACAATACCCTGTAATCAGAGTTAAAAAATAATAAAAATTATACGAAAATTCAACAGTTTTACTAAATAATTTTTCATTGCGCATGCGTTAACGCTATCAAAATTTCATTTGTATATTGTGTTAGTTATATGTATAGAGCAACCTTTGTGAACGTCTCAAAAATATAGCTTGAAAATTCTGAAATTCGTCGTCGAAAGAATAAGCTCAAAATTCGTTGTTCCCAAAATGAAGCAAAATAATGAGGGGTTGTATCCAAATATACGTGCCATATTGTGTATTCTATATCGGCACTAATCAATGGATAAATGCCCCTCCCTTTTTTTTTTTTTTTTGCTTCATTTTGGGAAAAACAAATTGTCGAAATGGGGGTAGAAGCCAAAAATTCTCATGATTCTTATTTATGATTTTAAATGCTCTTTAAGAAAGGTTTCTAAAATATATCAAAATTTAAAAATCTTAAATGACCGTAAAATAATCCAAACTACGAATTATTTAGAATTGTTTGGGAAAACTGAAATTTTAGTTTACATGTACATTAGTTTACCCTTTCATGTGCAAATGTGAATGTATCTAATAATTAATTCGTCACATGGTATAATACAGTTCCATTATTTTTCCTATTATTATGTATATTTTCCGATTATTATTATGTCTATTATTATGTCTATTATTATGTTTTCTGTTTTATCCAATCATTTAAAAAAACTCCTCTAATTATCTTATATGGTAAAACAAAAAATGTCAAGCTAACTTAAAAAGGAAAGGCATTCAGGCTATACTCTTATATTTATAAAATTTTTGTTTTGCGAACTTCAGCATTTTTCATTCTATTTTTGTTTTAAAAATTGTGAACAAGCTTTGATATTTTTTTATAAATTATTTTGTAAGAAAGTTTTATTAAATACTTATTTTGTAACAATATCATAGCATAGCAATATTTTCTTTCTATTCTCATTAAAAGAAAAAAAAAAACTTTTTTTGTTCCACTTGAAACATAATTTGAAAAGACATTCCATTTAAAGTAATAATGATCCCAGTTTTATCTTTTTTTGTACTTATCTTCAAAGTCAGAAGGAATTCAGAAGTTTTTTGTTGTTGTATTCTTTCGTTTTGTTTCTTTTCCATTCATCTTCTTACCCTTGAAATCTACGTGGCTGAATCATTTTCTTCTTGTTTGTAAACATGTTTTGAGGAAAAAAAAGAGAGAAAAGTTATGGCAGGATTTCACTTATACATTTATGCGTTCTTCTAATGACCTACTTATAATCAGAGTCATCTTTTGTTGAGAAAGTAGTACAGGTTAATGGAAATTATAAAATATAATGGACAGACAAAAATTTAAATAGATAGGGAAATTTTTTGTCCTGAGTGTGAAAGTGAAATTAGTCCTGTATCAGTTGAACTAATATATACACATTGGTGGGTTAGGGGCAGCATATAAAACGTGTGTTTCGTATTTACTTGTTTATTAGGTAGCTTTCATTACAAAAAGTGAAAAGCTACCTATTGCAGCGCCTTCCGGAGGAAAGCGCTTCCGAAATATTTTGGAATATTTACATCGATCATGACCCTCAGACCCCAAAACCATCCTCCGTTCAAATGTTGACAGCTCTCTCTATATATATTAATGTATATATATATTTATTTATTTATAATAATGCTAAAAAAATTAACTACTGATGTTATATAGGGGAGAGTGGTGTACCTTGGACATATGTGTACCTCAGACCTATGCTAAGTGATGTGCCTTGAACCTAATAAAAGTGGTGTACCTTGGGATCGGTCCGAGGTACACTAGGTATTGTATAATGGATCTAAAAGGCAGCTCAAGAAGATAACTTTTGGAATTGACTTATCTAATTACAATCTTGGCAAAAAATAAATATAATTAATAATATAAATATGTTTTAAAACTTATTTTTTTAATAATTTGTCATTATAGTAATCTATACCTTTTGTGATGATAGTAAGTGCAATTGTTCTGAAGTTTTATGTCTATTTAGACTTTCTTATTTTTAGAACCTAATAAACAATGAAATGTATCAAAAATTTATATATGTAGCTTCTTGAATAATAAATGTTGATTTTATTCTCCAAAAACAAGTTTTTTTTTCCATTCTTAGTAATAGGACCAAGGTACACTACTAGTGGTGTACCTCGGTCCTATTTTCATTTTATTTTAAAATCAAAAAATTTCATGAAAATTATTTATGCAAAAATTTCAGACAAATATATGTACTATATAACATCATAAAATTTTAAAAATATCTTTTCTTTTTTAGATTAGGCATTTTTTTAAATTAAAAATTAAAAAGTCAAAATAGGTCCGAGGTACACCACCTTTCCCTATTAATATATATATATATATATATATGATACCATAAATAGGAATAAAATAATAATGAATAATCAAAATGAAAAGATACCAAGTTGTCAAATAATAAAATTTACATACATTGATGTTTTTTCTTCATTTAATTTTGTTTTTATGTGTGTTGGTAACTCCAAATTCGTATTATTTTGCTTTTTCATGGCTACTACAAAGATGGAACCACACACTTCATTTGTAGTTTCAAGGTATTTTGGGCTTGACAATTCCGCTTTGGTTATGTAAATTTCATTTGTATTTATTTTTCCCCCCATGTTTTAATGCATTAATTTTCTATTAAATTCAATGGTTCATATATTGTAATACAATTAATGGTTTTATATACATAAATATATATATATAGAGAGAGAGAGAGAGCCATTAGCTAATACTACAAATCAACATCGATATGTGAAATAAAACGTTAATGACAATGTATCTGAAATTTGCCATGCTGTAACTATCGTATTTATGAACCGATTTGAATTAAACTTGGTGTGTACATAGTACTTTCTAATGTCTCGGCCAAGTTCGTTGGCCATCATCATCCGCCATGTTATTTCAAAAGGGCGGCCATTTAAATTAATAAAGAAATTTAATTTAAAATTAAGTGCAAAAAATTAGGAATCAAAAAATATTTTTCTTTTATGTGTTTGACCTTGATACAAAGATTCCAGAGCATTTTCTGTTTTGTCTATATCTTTAAAAAATGGCTGGGTTATAACACTTTGAATTTCTAATGTGGCTGACATTTTGAAACAGTCTGATTTTTGTCACGTAATAACGTATTCAGCAAACGATTTAGATTAACTTGGTGTGTACATAGTATGTAATGATATCTTAACCAAGTTCGTTGGGCAGTTTCGTCCGCCATCTTGTTTCAAAATGACTGACATTTAAATTTTTTAAGAAAAATTTAAAATTTTAATGTAGGTACAAAAAAAATTAGAAATTGAAAAATAGTTTTCTTGTGTGTAATTGAACTTCATACAAAGATTCCATGGCAATTTTTGTTTTGTGTATATCTTAAAACATGACTGAGTTATAGCATTTTGAATTTCTACACTCTAAAAAAAAATGTGTAAATTTACACACAAAAATGTGTAAATCGATGATACAAAAACGACATGTCTATATGTGTAAATTTGTGTGTTAATTGCGCCAAACGTGTAAATTTCAGAATACACATTTTAATGTGTAATTTGATGATAAGTCCAAATGTTTAAAAGTTATCTGATAACTCTTGAAATACACACTTTATTGTGTGAATTGCACTGAAATACACATATTTCTGAGCACTATTTTTACACATACATATGTGTAATACTCTTTTTTTACATATATTTTTGTGCAATAGGAAAATACCTACAATGTTGTGTAATATGCAAAATACACATGTTTTTGTGTTATGTACAGAATGCACAGATTTTTGTGTAATATTCTGTTTTTACACATATGTCTACGTAAAATGGAAAATACACATTTTTGTGTAATATTTAAAATATATAGGTTTTTGTGTACATAGATATTTACCTTATTCTTTGATGTGTAAACTGCGAAAAAAGGTTTTCAACATCGCAAAATAAAATTACATGAAGAACAAATTCGTATTTGCTTCACGTGTTTCTAAGTACGCGTTCGTAATTATGTACATTGGTAGCACCTATAGTTGTTATTCAATCCGTCCGTCTGTCTACCTGTCCCTTCACATATAAGAACGCAAAAACTACACAACCGAATCGTTTGAAATTTAAAATACATAACCGTTGCATAATTTTATCGAGTCATTTAAATTTTTATGAAAATGAGATGCATAATTCAATTATAGAGACAGTCAAAAGTGTTTCCTTGCATTATGACCAATGGGAAAAAATAGTTTCAAGTGCATCTTAATAATGTTACACACTTTTGAACATAATAAAATTGATATGCGTCTAGGAAGTACATACTACAATATAAATTCTGTATAATCTGTAGTGCAAAGAATAGTTTTTATTAATTTACAAGGCTATACTAAAAAATCCCATTACATTATAATAAAGAAGGAAATATTGTTTGGGACGCGTTTTAATTATATTAAAATATTTCACATTTTATGAAATTGATGCTTATGTTGCTGAGATTCGTTAAAGATTACTTATTTTATAATAGAAAGCAGATATATAGTGTTTACAAAGAGAAAGAAAAAATTTCGGATACTTAAACAGTATCCGAAGTACTGTCTACTATTACACCAAGATCTGAATTTTTTTTAACTTCTTTATAGTACGAAATGCACCTGATTTGCCTTGTTTAACGCGCATTTTCCAACTTGTTTCTTTCTAACAGATTTGTATTCTTAAAACAAGAATTATTTACGCTCAATCAAGAAACAGGGTCGTCTCAAATTGTAATCTATTATCTTTCTGTTATTATAATCTATTTTCTTTATTTTTATTAATCTGTTTTCTTTCTGAAATTATAAAAATATTATCTCCTTCTGTTTGCATATATACAACGTGATGACAGAAAGGATTAATTCATTTTAAATAAGGGTTTGCAAGCAGTAAAAGAAAACTTAAAAACAATTTTTTGATTATTAAAAAAATAACTTTAATAATAGAATGTAGATATTACATTCTTATTTATGAAATTATACATTTAAATCAATAATAACTCTTGATACATGATTTTTAAAAACGGTCATTAATTGTTTATATCTTACAGCAACTGAATGCTGTACTCTATTTTGCCTATAATGTGAAATTTTTATGTACTTTTTTTTTTTTTTTTTTTTTTTTTTTTCAAAAATGTAATTTCTGGCTGGATTCTGTTGCCAAAGTCACTATAACACTGATACTATCATAAATAGTACAAGGGATTAGAATTATTACTATGCAATTTTTAGAATAAAATGGGGTGAAAAAATTATTTTTATCAGTGTATTAAAAATACAGGTTATTTTTTATAAGACACAATAAAAAAAGAATAAGGAATGTGAATCCAGTAATGGAACCTCACAAAAGTAATAGATTTTATAACAATAATTAGAGCCAGAATTTAATGAAGGCATGCTAATAAAACAAAATATTTGCTTCAAATAAATTTAACAAATTAGCATAGCAATAATTAATGAAATATTTTGAGAATTGTTCACTGTTTAAATAAATCATTGTAACTGTCACAATATCAAAATTTTAATTATTTTAGATACATTGTTTAAAATTCTAAATGTCAGGGAATTACAGTTATCAAATTATTCATACATTGGAAGGTTTAGATGGATAAAAGAAAATATGAAAAAAAAGTTATTTTACCACAAATTCGTTTACTTCCCTCTATTTTTAACAATTAACAAGTTGAGCGCCACTCAGGCGACAGATGTGGCACAATAGATGCAGTTAATTTTTCAGAATACAATTGATTTTTAACAATTTCTGTAACTTAATTGTTTTTATTTAAATGGGAATTATTAGATTTAATTGAGCGCCCCCCGCCCTCAGTAACAGTAACACACGCTTCTTAAATTCTTAAAAATAAATGAAATTTTGCAAATAGTCATAAGTACATAAAATTCAAAATTTTCTAGCTAACGAAACATAAACACATGCAAATTTTGCAAGGAAAGAAAAATGACAGTATTAGTTTTTTAAATGAAGACAACCTTTAGCAAATTCATTCAAATTTTCCTGAAAATCGATGGAACTTTAAAATATTATTTTCTGTGTCTTGATTAGGAGCATAAAAAATAATTTAGACTTTAAATCATGTAGAGAGGAGTTAATGAAATATATATACAGAAATTAAATTGTTAATTATTTTTTATTAACCAAAAATATTGAAGCTTGTCCATTACCTTCCCATCTAGCCTATATATACCTCATATGCATGTTGTACATATCATATATTTCATATTCATAGATTTTATAATGCGATTATGATTCATATATGAGTTAAATCTCTGTTTAAAGTAGAAACTATTGGGATGTGATAATACATGTATAGTAATTATGTTAACTATTGGTTAAATTACTTTTAAAACCCAAAACTTTAAAAATTTAAAGAAACGTAATTTTAACCGCATAGTTTTAAAAAGGAAAAAAAAATCTGATTTAAATACCATTTAAATGAATAAATCATTGGCATGCGGCCTTTTATTTCAACAAAATAAAAATTAAATTTAGTAAAGTTTATTGAATTGATAAAAGTTAAATGAATGTTAGTCATTGCTTTTATAAAATGTTTATGTGAAATCAACTAAAACTAAAACTATTAACTAAAAGAGAAAGCTGAGAAAATACTTTTTCCTTACCTATTTCTTATGACCTTCCTCTGTGTTAAATTGGGATAATCCAAATAGAAATACGTAGATTCTTTCGTAGAATTATGTCCGAATACAGTACAATGACATTAATGAGCTCTTTTTTAACTACATTACTGACACTGTACCTTTTTCGGACTGTCATGTAAAATATCCTTTGGCCGCATTCTTGTAACATTTTCTTAAAAGTTTTAAAATTCATGCGAACTATATACGTTTATGAAAGAACAATATATATGAGCAAACAACGTTCTTTATTCCAAAGACCAACTGTTTTGATCGTCTGCAAGTGAATTTATTGCCGCGCAACGCAGATGTGAAACGCAGATGTTTTCCGTTTATTTATACAATGCTAGAGTTGGAAGTTAAACACACGTTATTTTCCTAAAAGTGGCTCTAATTAAAATTTTCGGTTTAAAATTTTTTTTATGCATTTCACTTTTGTTTTTATTCAATTTCAAAAAGTTTCCTGTTAAAATGAATTGTAGAGTTTCTTTTTTATAAATTATTATATTGTATTAGTCATAATTTGGGTTATGAATTAAAATATTGCCTTAATACATGTATCAATTACAGAGCAATCCAACTATTAACGCAAGTTAGAATACGGACAAACAAACCGTATTCTTAAGCATTTTCAACAATGTTGTAAAGTATTAAAACGACTAATAGGTTGAAATTTGACTTTTAGAATTTTATACCCAAAAGACGATAGCAAATTTTAATTCTCTTGTACAGCCCTGTATTTTGTCTACTATTTTTGCATAAGGTTATGCCACTATTTAGCTACGATTTAATTAAAACAAAAGCACGTTTAAATCTAGTGAACTTACATTTCCAGAGGTTATCTTACATAGGCAGCCATGTATCAAATTCTTTCGGTGGTCCTGTATATCATTTTTCTCCATATATATCTTAGCTTATTAAATGCAATTCTGTGTAAAAATGTAGAATTTATTTTAAAACCACCTTTAAGCTACTTCCGCTCATGTACTGTAATCTGTGCACTTTCTGCTGTGTTACCCTGTACATGATCTACAGCATTTGTACACAGAACGCAATATGCAAAAATCAATTTAAAAACTCATATCTCAATTAACAAGAAAGAAAAATTATGCGTTGAGGATAGATTACGAAACACTTTCCAACACTTCCTGAAATCTTTAACAAAACTTCATTATTTAGGAAAATAACGTGTTAATGTCCATAGCCAAATATGTAATTCAATACTTTTGAACAGCCCTGTATTTAATCTGTCTGTTGATATATATACTATATAATAAGAAAATTTAGTTAAGCAAGAAAACGCTAAACTTTCGTTAAATTTATTTATTAGTAATTCATACTAATGGATAAAAACGTACTTGAATACTTTTGATCAGCTCTGTAGTTTACCTAGTACCTGTATTACAGTCCAATATTTACCTAAAATCTATTTTAAACTAAAACACTCTTAAAACTTCTTAAATAACATTTCCAGAAGTTATCATCGAATTGTGACCACGTATCCAGTACTTTGCATGATCCTGTATATCATTTTATCTATATTCTACAAACATTTCTGAGTAAGCGGTTCAACATAAAAATGTATAACTTATTTAAAAACCACCTTTTAATAAATTACGCTCGTATTCAGTAACCTTTACGAGTTCTTTTGTGTAACCTTGTATATAAACTATAGAATTTATACACACTATGTTATATGCATATATTTAGGGAAACTTAAAAACGCATATCATAATTAAAAATGCATTTCATCCATCCATCAACCATCATCGATAATACACAGTACTTCAAATAGAATATACTATTTGAAATCTTTTGTATCTCCCTGTAAATGCTATGCACTTCATATTATGACTCAGCGTATCAGCATATCAATTTTATTGAACACGAAGTCGTTTAACATTATTAAAATATCTCGCAAATAATCCCCCGCCCTTTTGTTCTTGCATAATGGAATTCTTTCGTGTGGCCCTGTAAATGAATAATAACTATCATTTATACTGCATTTTTTAAATACATATTTTAACGTACTTTGCAAATGCATATAAATTTAAATATGTTTGGCAGGGTGTTACACCTTTAAAACTCATTCGAAACTATTTTTTCCCATAGGCTGTAATGTAATGATAAATTTTGACTATCCCTGTAAATAAATTAATCATGATAGAAACTTCATTTTCAGTAGGGTTTGTGCTAACGTGAACATCAATAACATCTAAAATTTTCATGAAAATTTGAGTATATTTAGGAGAGTTAGAGCGCGGACAGATGGACAGACAAAACGAATGCATAAACACATTTCAATTTTGCGGAAAGTCTTCTAATACATTTAGAAACTGTCTTTTAAAATTTACATATTTATAATTATGTAAAACACTCCAATTCGCGTAAATACACGTAATCTTTAACATTTACACACTTCTGTGTGTCTATTAACTGATAAAAACTTACGTACTCATTCTAATAAACAAAATACACATAAAAACAGGCAATTTTTTGTACGAAATGTGTAAATTTTAAAACAAGTGGGTGATTTCAGAAATTTACACACTTCTCTGAGTAAACATTATTATGCTTAAATTAGAATAACACTCCAATTCGTGTAAATTCAGGCATTTTTCGGAATTTACACACTTGTCTGAGTTTATCAAGTGATAACAAATTACACACTTACTTTCAGACGCTAAATACACACAAAAACAGGTAAATTTCCGAAAAGAATGTGTAATTTTTATTACAGATGTGTAATTTTACAAAATTACACATATATGTGTGTAAAATTAGCCAATTTACACATTTATTTTTTACAGTGTAGTGTAGCTGACATTTTGTAACGGTCTGGTTTTTCTCATGTGATAACGCGCGTATTTATGAACGGATTTGGATGCAACTTGGTGTGTACATAGTATACAGGGTGATTCATAAAAGATGGGCAGAACTTTAAGGGGTTATAGTACACTTAAAGACAAATAATATTAAATAGGAGACTAAGGGTCCCAGACGTATTCCCATAGAGATAGGGGGCATTAAAGTTTAGGGTCCGAAATTTCAAATGATTATAAAAAATGGAAAAATTGGTCGATTCGTTTGCGGTTTTTGCAAAAAATTTTCTTTATGCCAGTATTTTCTTGAAATAAAATTTTAAAGTTCAATTTCAAAAAATGCCGATAGGGGGCGCTTTAGACTTTGGAGTAACAAACAACTATTTTTTAACGTTATTTTTTGTATTTCTTTAAATGATTTCGAAAGCTTAGACTTAAACTTAAATTTTGATCTAAAAATCTGAGTCCTAACGAGTAGTTAAGTAGCGTAAACTGAAATTTGAAATTTGAAACCCTTCTCCCCCCAGAACAAAAATCAGTTATTCCCGATCTTTGTGTCGTAGATTAGGCTCTAACTACTGCCGCGTTTTGCTAAAATTATTCTTTATGTCAGTATTTTCTTGAAAATAAATTTTAAAGAAAAGTTTCAAAAAATTCCGATAGAGGGCGCTTTAGACTTTGGACACTATTTTATACAATAGAACAACTATTTTATACCGTTATTTTTTGTGTCTCATTAAATGCTTTCTAAAGCTTAGACTTAAATTTTCAGCCCAAGATCTGAATCGTTAGACGTGGTTAAGTTTCTGGGGAGAGGGGTTTGAAATTTCTACTCCTGAGCACAGTTCAGTTTACCATGTCCACACATTGTGTGCTGTGATACGAGGTAAAAAGACACAAATTAGGATTATGTTACCAAAGCATATTTATTAACATGTAATTACAATAAATGTTCAAAATTGTGACCACCAGAGGCTATGCACGCAGAACAACGGCGAAGAATGGAACGGCGAACATTCGCGAAAACATCAGGCTTTTCGAGCACTTCCCCTACAGCGGCGGAAAGTCTGGCGACCAGTTCCTCGGGGGATTCAATGGGTGTCTCATACATAAGAGCCTTCAATTGTCCCCAAAAAAAGAAATCGAGGGGTGAAAGATCTGGCGAGCGAGCAGGCCAAGCAACAGGACCACCTCGACCAATCCATCTGTTCGGAAATGTGATGTCCAGATAGTTGCGGACGTCTCGTACGTAATGGGCTGGCGCTCCATCGTGCTGGAACCACATGACCCGCCGGATGCGTGGAGGAACAACGTTTAACAGGTCTGGCAGCACATGTTGCAGAAATGTGAGTTATGTTTTACCGTTGAGGCGTTCAGGAAGAAGGTACGGTCCGATTAGGTGGTCTCCGAGGATTCCTGCCCAAACATTGATGGAAAAGCGTCTCTGATGAGCATGTGGATACGTAGCATGTGGATTGACATCCGCCCATACATGTGCATTGTGTGTGTTAAATGTACCTTCACGTGGGAAGGTACATTCATCGGTGAAAAGCACAGTTCGTCCAAAATGTGGATTTAGCGCGTTCTGCTGCAGAAACCAGCGGGCGAATTCAATACGATTTGGATTATCCCCTGGAGACAGTTTCTGGACTCGTTGCACATGAAACGGGAGCAAATGTTCATCCTTCAGTACCCTCCAAGTCATGGACTGTGAGGTATCCACCTGCCTAGCCACTGTTCGTGTACTTGTACTTGGCTGCGCCGCTACTACATCCAGAATGGCTTCTGCAACAACTACTGATTCGTCCTTTTTTGCACGACCTGCATTCGACCGGGAAGCGAGAAATGATCCCGTCTCACACAATTGTCTGTGCAAGCGCTCGAAAGTTTTGCGGTTAGGCAACCGCCTGTTGGGAAATCGCTCTCCGTACATTCGTTGTGCCTCTGCACCATTTCCATCTGCCGCTCCGTAAATTAAATGCATCTCAGCCTTTTCCTTATTCGTGAAGGGCACCATCTTCCGATTCATTACTACAGCGACTTACACTTGACTCACCGTTCAGTGGTTTTTATGCCTGAATCGTGTCGAAATTTTGCATACGTGTTCTTCTTCTTCCCCATTTGACATTTGCATACTTTCTGTCTCCTTCTTCACCCGGTGACTAGCGTCAGGAATGGAGCTTTAACGTTTGCATGAGCGACGTTTCCAACTGTGCCAGTGCCTTTATGAGTGAATTCCGACTATGCAGTCCTTGACGAAAGTTGTATTTTTGCCTCGTATCACAGCACAGAATCGTTGGGCATGGTTAAGTAGTGCAAACTGAACTATGTTCAGAAGTTGAAATTTGAACCCCCTCCCCTCGTTACTGAACCACGCTCAGCGATTCAGATTTTGAGCTGAAAATTTAAGTTTAAGTCTAAGCTTTAGAAAGCATTTAATGAGACACAAAAAATAACAGTATAAAATAGTTGTTCGTTACTCCAAAGTCTAAAGCGCCCTCTATCGGAATTTTTTGAAACTTTTCTTTAAAATTTATTTTCAAGAAAATACTGACATAAAGAATAATTTTAGCAAAACGCGGCAGTAATTAGAGCCTAATCTACGACACAAAGATCGGGAATAACTGATTTTTGTTCTGGGGGGAGAAGGGTTTCAAATTTCAAATTTCAGTTTACGCTACTTAACTACTCGTTAGGACTCAGATTTTTAGATCAAAATTTAAGTTTAAGTCTAAGCTTTCGAAATCATTTAAAGAAATACAAAAAATAACGTTAAAAAATAGTTGTTTGTTACTCCAAAGTCTAAAGCGCCCCCTATCGGCATTTTTTGAAATTGAACTTTAAAATTTTATTTCAAGAAAATACTGGCATAAAGAAAATTTTTTGCAAAAACCGCAAACGAATCGACCATTTTTTCCATTTTTTATAATCATTTGAAATTTCGGACCCTAAACTTTAATGCCCCCTATCTCCTTGGGAATACGTCTGGGACCCTTAGTCTCCTATTTAAAATTATTTGTCTTTAAGTGTACTATAACCCCTTAAAGTTCTGCCCATCTTTTATGAATCACCCTGTATACTGATGTCTGAACCGAGTTCATTGGCCAGTTTTATCCGCCGTCTTGTTTCAAAATGGCGACCATTTAGTTTTTTTCATAATTAAAATTTAAAATTAGGTACACAAAAATTAGAAATTATAAAATATTTTTCTTCTAAGTGTTTGACCTTGAGACAAAGATTCTAGAGCATTTTTTGTTTTGTCTATATCTTAAACAATGGCTGAATTGTAGGACTTTGAATTTGTAGTGTGGCTGACATTTTGAAATGATCTCATATTTGTCATGCGATATTATGCACATTTATGAACCTATTTGGAAATAGCTTGGTGAACATAGAACAAACCAATATCTTGACCGAGTTCGTTGGTCAACTTCATCCGCCACTTTGTTTCAAAACGGCGGCCATTTAAAATTGTCAAAAACTTTTAAAATTACAAATAATAAACAATATATATGTGTGTGTGTGTGTATACATATAGTTAAAAGGTTTTTTTTCTGAAGTGTTTGATCTTAATACAAGGATTACGGACCATTTTTTATTTTGTCTTTATCTTAAAAAATGGCTTATACATAACAGTATGAATTTCTAAAGTGAGTGACATTTTGAAAAGCTATTTGCCTGTGACAACAGTCGCATATATCAACTGATTTCGATGTGAGTGAGCATGTGCACAGGACTTAATAAGATCGCGATGAAGCTCATTGGTTAATTTCACACATCATGTTGTTTTAAAATTACAGCACTTCATTACATCGCCGAATTTGGCGATCAAATATAAATCGCTTTAACTTAATCACTTTAACTAATAAACCGCTTTAATCGCTTATCATTTTTCCAACACAGAAAATGCGAGTGATCGAACAAGAATAACAACACATCGCTATGGAAGTTTTCCATTAGCGCACGCTCTAATTAAAAAGTAATTATACTGAAGATTTTCTTCGTGTATATATATACATAGTTTAAATAAAAAGAAGTAGGGGCGGTAGGTCATTATATCTTTAGTTTAAAAATCTGTAAGATGTTTGAATAATTCAGGTAAAGTCTGGCGACAAACAGGTTAAAATTTCAAAAATGTAGCGGGACAAAAAAAAAAAAAAAAAAAAAAAAAAAAAAAAAAAAAAAAAAAACGGTCAAGTGCGAATACTACTCGCGTTCAAAAGGTTCCGTACAGTAAACATATGAATGATTAACGCCTTGGGGATGAGGGACTTGTATATGTGCGACTTAAAATTCTCAGAATCCTTCATTGTTCCCACCAGTTTTTGTTTATTCTAAAGTTTACCTTATTTAATTGAAGCATTTTCGTGATTCAACTACAGAAACTTTTTGTGTTTTGAAAAACCGGTGTTTAAAAATTAAAAATTAAACAAAGTGCTCTCGCCGCAAAAGACTTAACTGTATTATTAAAAGAAAATCTTTTCTGAAAGAATAATAAAACTTTGTAAAAAACTATGCAATGTAGGGTTGGTTATAATAGAACTAAGATTTCATCAAAATGACGTAGTCGTACAAAACCGGGATGCAGATGATCGGACATAACTGGGAAGATTCTGGGATCGGACAACTCATTTATTTACGTTATTGAAACTGAATTAACTTATTTATGTATTGTTTGACGATCTATAAATATTTAAAAACTATACAAAAATATCATTTAAATTAAGTTGTTATATAGAATATTGTTTTTAGTCATTTCTATTGCAACTTCTTGTTCGAGTTCTAATTTTTAGGTTCTAAAAATTAATTCTAAAAATTAGAACTCGAACAAGAAGAAAAAGAAAAAATGGAAAAAGAAGACAAGAAGAACTTAACCCTGAAGCGAAGTTTTCCATAATGACAGAAAAAAGAAGTAGAAAAACTGATGGGAAAAAGAAAAGTCCTAAGAAAAAAAACCTTTGACATCGAACGAGGAGGAAGATGAAAGTGAAAAGAATGCATTTTTTGCAACGACTTACATGAACAATCTAAACATAAGGGAAGTTGGATGTAGTGCCTTCATTTCAGAGGGTGGGATCATGAAGCATGCAGCAATGCAAATGAACAAGATCGAACTTACATTTGTGATTTTTTTGCCTAGCAATTTTAACTCTTAAAGCATAACTTAACTCATTTTTATTTTATGTAGATTTTATATAGATTCACATTCTATAAGTATAATGTGTCGATTTGTTTTAAATAAATTGTATTATTGCAAAATTACAATGTGTTTTTAATTATTTTTTCCAGTTCCCGGTTTTATCCGACTTGGTCAGACAAAACCGGGACATTGCATACTTTTAAAAAAAGTGTTGTTATGATTTAATTTCTGTTGTTCGTGACTAAATAAATACTCTTTTCCTTCCTGAGGAATCAATTTATCATTTTAATACAAGTTTTGACTATTTTGTTCACATAGTGCACAATAATAAAAAGAAAAATATTAGGGTCCCGGTTTTATCCAACTTTCCCCTACTAATAATCTTTTCTTTTTACAGTGTACCGAACACAAAACCTTTGTTCAAAATTTACACCTCGGATTGTGCTAAAAGAACTCGTGTCAAAAGGAGATAGTAAATTTTGCAAAGCTGTTATGGTCCGTGACGCATTTTTCCAGATACGGTTTTTAATTACATTTTAAAGATACAAGCAGCGACGCTAATTTATATGGGCCCATGGGGCATGATTTCAACATTTTAATTTTTTTGCTTTGGATAGATGAGGTCCCGTTTTACACCACTCTTCTTTTACTTCTTTGCAAGTATTTTTTAGAATGGCACTTTAATTTTCGGATCCAGTTTTGAAAGTGAAAGTGTCATATTAAAAATATCTGTAACAGAAATTGAAAAAGTGAAAAAGAGCGATATTGAGATGGACCTCGGCTATCCAATGCAAAAAAGCATTTAAAAATGCTAAAATGCAAATGAGTTATTAGAAAATAACCTCTTCATAGGAATAGCATTTGCTCGCGAGTGTCTACGATTACAGGGACAGAACTCCTATATGCTATTTTTTTCGGGAAACAATTAAAATGTCGTCACTAAAAAATAATGTTATGTTACATGCTAGCCGTAAAACGAAGTACCTGTATCATTGTACGATTAAAAATTTATAATGTGCACTGCAATTGTTTTAAACTTCTAAGCATCGCACATTTTTATCTTTACACCTTCATATAGAAAACCTCGGAACCTTGAAAGTACCTTTAACTGCAATTTATTTGAAAATTAAATATATATTTTTGAGATATAATTTTATTTTTTATTTATATATTTATTTATAATTTTTCCTTTCTTATAAATGGTGGCAAATGAAACACTCTATTTCTGTAAAAAGTAAAAGTAAAATAGTTGGGAAGTAGAAGATTACAGTACTTTTTTATTGCCATTTTCTCATAGCAACTAAGAAAAATTGTAATTAACCCTTTGTAGCTCAACAATTCCGATTTCAAAAATACTGACGCAGAGATTAGAATGCAACATTTTAAGCATGTAAAAAATAATTTAAAAATTTAGAACGTAAAACTAAAATAATTATTGACTAAAAGGTAATTTTTTCATACATACAATAAACAGAAATTGATATACTTCTCATAAATTTCCTAAAACAAAATTTTAAATTACACAGAATTCCCTTGAAAAATAAAACTTTCGGACTTCTCAAACTTTTTGACAAAAATTACTAAGTTAATTTTAGCAATATCTACCTGAAGCTTCTCAAATTATAAATTAAACTTTGGTAAAAGAAATTAACTCAATATCATCGTCTGTTGAGAATTCCAATGATCAATTTGCATTAATTGATGTGTTGGGAAATAAAAACAACAGATAAAATCGTGTTTTAAAACTTACTATATAAGTAGTGTTGTCTTTTGGGTATGTTGTGGATCTGCAACATGGTGATACGAAGGGTGAAAGTATGAGCTATTTTGTAAAAAATATAAATGATAAATCATGGAATTATTATAAACTATATTTAATTTTAAGCATAAATATTAATGTTACAAACAAATGAAGGTGTTGCATTCCTTCTTAGGCAACATAACTTCGAAGAATGTTTCTTTATTTTGGTATGCTGCCACCATCAATATAACTACGTGGTATCAGGCACGTAATGTAATGTGAGAAGAATTATCATAAAGAATTTTAAAACTTATTCAGTTAAATTTAACGAACAATTTGTTTACACGTTATTTACATACAACAAAACAATATTTACAATTAAGATCTCGGATATAAAATATCCGGTCCCACATTATGTTAAATTCAGCAAATACTTTCTGCGCACTTGGTATATTTATTAAAATACTCAATATAATTCTCACACTGCGTAAGTTAAAATACATTTATCGGCGATCACTCTTGATCTTCCCTCTACGCTGACTATATACACCAAGAGTCACAAATTCTTGTCCGCACCTTAATACACTCCTCGTCCGAAAACTCTGCTCAAGAAAAATCGACCACGCACCTTGGCGTCCACACAAGAACTGATGACTTCTCCAAACCACTCGTTTCTCTAAAAAGCAGCCTATCGGAGTCCGTCTTTATAATAATGACACTTTCCCATGACGTTCATTATCCCGCTAGATAGCCGGTGAAATCCTTTTGTTTGTCTTAGCTCAGGTATTCATTTTTATTGACAAGAAGAACTCCAATTTATTGATACAATACATTTTTCATATAATATTATCTAACTAAAAATAGCTCCGATTACCTTCCAGATAAGAAAAAAAATGTTACTTTAAAACATCAAGTACACAGAAAGTTATATGAGTACAAGATATAAGTAAAAAAATAATATAAGATAAAAGTAATCCTAAATAGTATCTGCTCTTCAGAAACCTGACAGAAGGAATATGAATCAATAGATAGCGAAATATTTTTTTTTAAGTTTCTTAAATCACGGCATCACTTTTTGCTGGATTTGTATATTATTCCACTATAATGATGTCATATGAATAATTTTTAATAGATGTTGTTTCAAACTGAATTTTAAATGTTGAATTCTTCAGCGGGTGCAAATGACGTCATTTTATATGAAAAAAGCGGGTAATTTATGTCTTAAAATTTAAATATATTTTATACTCTCTCTCTTTATATACATATATATACACTGGTGTCCAAAAGTTAAGCATAATTGGTAATTAAGTAAGTAATGAAAGAAATATAAATCGAAATGTGGTGAAACTCCAGGTGTGTAAACAAAATAGTACGCGTCATATATTTTCGCGAAGAGTTTTCCCCGAAATCGAACAGGGGACCGTCAACAAATTGAAAAAGAACGAAGATCTTTTGGATAACCCTGTCAAAACTAATGTAGCAAAAGCATTCAAACTGCACATTATGATTAAGTGGCTTATTGTGGTGTACGGTGTTTATTTTTATAAGGATAGCATGTATATTCGTAGAGAAATTAAGGTTTTTATAAAAACAGTCCTAAGTTTTTTGCTTATAATTTGCAGAGTTCTTAATATAAAATAATGTTCTTTTCTCAAAATATGAAAAACATCATGGTACACAATACCCTGTCATCAGAATTTAAAAATAATAAAAATTGTATGACAAATCAGCAGGTTTACTAAATAATTTTTTACTGTGCATGCGTGAACGCTATTAAATTTCATTTGCATATTATGTTAGTTAAATGTGTAGAGCATCTTTTGTGAAAGTCTCAAAAACATAGATTAAAAATTCTGAAAATTATCGTTGATAGAATGAGATCAAAATATTTTATTCCCTAATGAAGCAAAAAGATGAGGGGCTGTATCCATATTCCATTGTTTCGTGCATAGACAATATTGCACGTACAACTGTATTTGGATAAAACCCCTGATATTTTGCTTCCTTTTAGGAATAACGGATTTTGAGTTGATTCTATAGACTATAATTTTCAGGATTTTCAAGCTATGTTTTTGAAACTTTTACAGAAGTTGCTCTATACATTTAGCTTACACAATATGCAAATGAAATTTTGATATCGTTGACGCATACGCAATGAAAAATTATTTACGAAACCTACTCATTTTTCATATATTTTTTATTATTTTTAAATTCTGATGACAGGGTGTTGTGTACAATGATGTTTGTCATATTTTCAGAAAAGAACATTATTTTATATTAAGAACTATGCAAATTATAAGCAAAAAACTTAGGACTGTTGTAAGGTTATAAAAACCTAAATTTCTCTACGAGTATGAATGCTATCCTTATAAAAGAAAACACAGTACATTAAAATAAGCCACTTAATCATAATGTGCAGTTTGAACGCTTTTGCTACATTAGTTTTGACAGGGTTATCCAAAAGATCTTCGTTCTTTTTCAATTTGTTGACTGTCCCCTGTTCGATTTCTGGGAAAACTCTTCGCGAAAATATATGACACGTACTATTTTGTTTACACACCTGGAGTTTCACTACATTTCGATTTATATTTCTTTCATTACTTACTTAATTACAATTATGCTTAATTTCTGGACACCAGTGTAAATATATATATATATATATATACATTGGGAGTGGCACTAAATTTTGAAAAATCTGAATTCCTGCTTGGTTTAAAATTCATTTCATTTTTATTATTTACAGTTTTACATCAATATGCATACTGTTTATATGACTGATTGAATTTAAAGCAATATAAAATTTATAGAGCAAAATCTTTAATATTGAAGTTTACTAGTTATTTCATGATTCATATTTTAATGAATCTCTTTTGTCTCTAAGGGGTACATATTTTCCTTTGAGAAGTCTTGTAGAACACAAACATATCCACGTGGCTTTAGGTTTATAACCCCGAATAAATGAGTTCCAGTATCTAAATATAACTTATTGATCACTGCTGATAGTAAAGACCATCAACCTAATAATGCTGATAAAAGTTTATTCACTGCCTCGTGTATCTGTCCTAAAGGGAGTTGATTTTTAATATTCTTGAGCCACTTTTAATTGCCTATTTTATGCTTTTCGCGCCAGCTTTATAATCCAAGAAATATTAAGATATTTTTAGTAACAATGAAAATATAAAAGTGTTCATTTATTTAATGACTTATAGGCTTTAAAGTGCATCACTTAACTTTCATTTAATAATCCCATTAAATGTACAAAAAGCAAATGAATGCGTATTAATAAAGTTTTTGCAAAGTAAGTATTTTCAAAGCCAGTTAAATAAAAAAAATTTTTGATAGCATATTAGACCATATTTTTTATAAAATAAACCGTAATTTATAATGAGAAAGGGTAGTATAATCGTGCATTTATGGAATTGCCATATTTGACCATAAAACAATTGGCAGGATGCCTTGAGTGAAGACTTTTGAAGTGAATCTTGTAAAAATTCTTTAAAACACAGCATCCCAGAAATTATTCTAAATCAATAATAATGCATTGTCGATTTTGGGAACAGTGAAAATCCTTTTTGAGATCAGTATATTCTAAATTTGGGCACTACGACATTTGGGCATTTCTGGGCAATTTCGACTAGTAAACTTCGCATTAAACGGATTTAAAGATTTGTAAGCCATTTTTAAACCAATTAACCTTTTTTTCGAGATTTTTTTTTCTTAATTTTTGCGTTTTAAACATTTTTTTTTTCATCGATTAATAATGCCTGAGGTAATTTTGATACTTTGTTATACATTGTTAAAAATTTTGTTCTAGTTTGAATCAAATTTTGGTGCTCAGTAGCTGTCACCATGAGATGGTGAAATCTCGTACCAACATTTGGAGCTTCCTTTTTCAACCTCGCTCCAACTATTAGAACTATGCCTCAACAGGAGCTCCAAATATTGGTTCAAGATTTCACCATCTTACAGCGACAGCAATTGAGCACCAAAATTTGGTTCAAATTAGGACAACATTTTCAACAGTACATTATTGGTTGTTTTTTGCATGGTAGGAAAACTTGCCAGTGAGAAACAACACAGTTAGATGACGTGAAATTTTAAGGGACAACACTTATAGTAATTGACTTTTACGGCGAAAAAATGACTAAATGTAATAGTGCGGAATTATAAAAAACTGGCAATATAAGTAGTTGAAGTTGTTTCTACATTCTATGTATTTGACGCGGGTGCAAAAGAAAAAGATTCATAGTACTTTAATTTTTGAATACGACTGTTTTAAAACTGAAATACCCTCTTTCTTTAATCATACATTTATGTCGTTAAATAAGACAAATACAACTTTTCGAAATTATTGGTACTAATCCTGAAAATATAAAAATAGGCAGTAAATCCTACAAAGTGAATCAAATGATTAGGTAGACATTTTTTTCCTCATCGCCCAGCCTAAAATATAGGCTGATTCAATATATATTTAGAATGCATAGTCATTTCTTAGTAGTTACCTGTCCAATTAACATTTAATGAATATAACACCACCTATTTAAATCAAATTTTGCTAGATTCAATTTATGGAAAACAATGACAGCAAAGAAAACATACGAATTTATAAATAAAACTCACTAAGATATTATAAGAGGTGTCTGCCATAATGGGTAACAATTCTTACATCTGAGCAAAATTGTGGCTAGGATGAGAAACGAACACAGAACACATGGTTTTAATTGTCAAATGCTCTTTTAAATGAACTGTCTGTACGACATCCCGTCCACCCATTAAAAACAATATTACCTCAGAACAATCATTTGGTAATGACATCTCGTCTGTTATTTAAAACTGCTCGATAAAATAAACCGCAAATAAAGGAACTCCAATAAATCATGGATAAATAATTACTATTTAATTTATGCTCAAATAAAAAAAACTACTACTTAAATGATATACTAGCATATAACCCCCGTCACAAATGACGGAATTTTGATCTGTGTTTTATTTTCATAAGATTTCATGCAAACAGAATGAAGATTTTATTGAAAAGTTTATATAGTAGAAAAAACACATTTTAGGAATAAACATAGATTTCTAGAAATACAAATTATGAGTTTTTTTTTTTTTTTTTTTTTTTTACAAATTTTTTTATCAGTTCATATATTTTCATTGCACCTTGAAAAATAAACTTGCTTTATTTATAATAAAAAACAAAATTGGAAAAAAAATAAAATAAGCTGATAAATATCAACCTATTAAAAATTAATAAAACTAAATATAAATTTTATCAAAGAAATTATAATAAAAATATTCATTTTATTTATACCTATTGAATGATATTTTAAATTATATAACGGAAATGTTCAAAAAATGAACTGGCATTACATTATTACATTTTGCATTCTTTTTTTAACCCTTTATCTATCGAATTATGAATTCATGAAAAATATATATTCTAAAGCATTTTGAGTAAATTGTTCAAATTAAATTAAGATATTTACATAATCATTTAATAAATTTTTGAAGGATTCTAGAAGGATTGAAGGATTTAGATGGATTAATTAAATTTGAATTTACATTGATTTTGTGCAATATTTATAACCCCACTCAAATCTTTTATTTTAAATTGTTTTCTTAGTATTTTGTAGAATTATAAAATGTACAAATATGATGTTCTTACAATATAAATATAGAAATATTTCCGAATTGAAAAATCCTTATCCCCCTCCCTCAGCGCCAAGGAAGCTGGAAAAGATACAAAGGCAAAAGAAATCATCCTTTTAAAAATATTTTTGCTTTGTGTAACCAATAATGCTTTTGGAACAAAATAATGTAATGTGTCTGTAATTCATTCTAAACAGTATTATAACCAATCGACGTAATGAAAGAATTTTATAATAAGTAATTTTAATTGAACTTATAAGAACCGTCAGTAGATAAAGGGTTAATTTCAAATCAAAATTCCTTCATTTATATTGATGCCAATAGATGGCGTCAAAACAAAAGTTGAAGACCCTGAAATAAAGACAAATTTTACTGCGTCAAGCGAAGTCGATGCGTGGAACCGTTGCAACAAAAAACAATTTTCAGTCTCAGTAATGCGATGCCGTCATGATAACATCTTACATTTACAGGGCACCTTGAAAAATAAACTTGTTTTATTTATAATTAAAAAAAATAAGCTGATAAATATTAACCTTTTAAAAAAGTAATAAAACTAAATTTAAAATTCATCAAAGAAATCATTAAAAAACTATTCCTTTTATTTATATCTATTGAATGATATTTTTAAATTACACAACGGAAATGTTAAAAAAAAAAATAATCTGGAATTACATTATTGCATCCAGCATTTTTTTTAAATATTTCAATTTCAAACCAAAATTCTTTCATTTATATTCATGCTAATAGATGCGCCAAAACAACAGTTGAAGTCCTTGAAATAAAGACAAATTTTACTGTGCCAAGCGAGGTCGAAGCGTTTTGTAAACTTACTGCATATAAATGTAAACGAAAGCGAAAAATGTATTTGAAAATATATTTAAAGGTTTTTACAAATATTTTAAAAGCATAATCGGATATCAGTTTTTTTTTTCTATAAAGAATCTCGAAGAATCATTCGTTTGCTTTTAAATTTGGAATTTTTGTTTTTAAATTGCAACTGTTTTGTTTTGTGTTTGTTTATAATAACGTATTTTTAATTTAGAACATAACGTATTATAATTTGATATGATGTACATATTTTATATGAAAATATGCTGTACAAACATTATTTTAAGCAGAAGAATTCATTTAGCTGTCCAGCATTTTTTCCCCATTAAGTTTAACGTGGCGTTTAGCTACGGTCGATTCGACAGACCAGAATGGTTCGTACCGGATTCGTTCCCTACATTTTTCTCCACTCAGATTTTATTAGATTTAAGTAGATATTTACCAATCAGTTGATTGTGTCAAAAATAATTAAATATTTGTCTTAATGACCGATGATATTTCTATCGTGAAAGTGTGTCCTTTAAATAAATCTACTTTTTTTTTTCAACTAAAGACTTTAATAAGAAATAGTAATGTTATGTTCATAAGAGTACAGGGGAAAACAAGTTGAGCAATAATAGTGAATAATTGTTTCATTTTTGCGTATCGAATTGCTTCGACAAAATTTCTAGCCTCATAAATCCAACGAATATCTTCAAAGATTTATAATTATTTATATTTTAAAGTATTATTTTTTTCAGGGGTTTTAAAATTGTTGGCCCGTTTGTAGTCATGATCTACAAAATGCTTATGACGGATTTGCTTTGTTTCGTAACAATATATCTTGTCTTCGTCCTTGGATTTGCTCAAGGTGAGTGATAATAATCTTAAGCATTCTCATCATTTATGAATTACATAATTAATTAATTTGTTTATATATTTTTGAAAATTATCAGTTTGATATCTACTTCACTATAAAATTATGAATATAGCAAGATAGTAAACGTAGGTAAAAAAATATTTTTCTGTTACTTTTCTTTCTTCTTTTATACAGAAAATACATAAAAAATATTCATAGTTACATTTTACACACTTCGAAAACCTCTAAAAAGGTCATATTAAACACCCTGCAAAAAAAGAGAAGAAAAACCTTAAAATTACAGAAAATGGATGGTGTAATCGATTTCTCAGCTCAACTTCCGCATTTTTCTGACATTAATAATAATAATAATAATAATAATAATAATAATAATAATAATAATAATAATAATAATAAATAAATAAATAAATAAATAAATAAATAAATAAAAGAAAAATCCCGTTAAAGATTATAATGTGTCAGAAAATAAAAAATGCAGAGTTAAAAATATGCTTAAGAGGTAAGAATGCTAAAAGTTTAGTCATTTTCACGAGTAAAAATTATCTAAAAAATACAAAAATTGCAAAAGAAACCTTATTATTAGAGTAATTTTAGCATATTGCTAGGGTTTTATCTTTTCTGTGCACAGCAGGATAGACAACAATACCTTATTCACATAAAATAGTAAATCTTTGCTCATTGAGAAAGCTGATATTATTGATTTTGTTAGCCGTTGTATCCTAGTAAAATCACAGTGTAAAATAAAATATAAGACAGCATTTATCATGTTGCGCAATCAAAAGGAAATTGGTATCTCCCGTAAATAACGCATTTTTCATTCAGAGAAATGAAAAAAGAAGCAGTTCACAGAATATCATTAAATAAAATCTCATTTAACGTGAAACTTTTAAAATTTCTGGAAGTTTCCAAGAATCAATGCTTTATGTATATACCGGGTGTCCCAAAAATGACTGATGGATTTTAAAATTTAATAACTTGCAAACGGTAACAGCTATTAAAAAAATTTTGCAGGAGGGTTATGTATAATGTCAGGAGTTTTTTTACCGTAATTTTTTATTTTAGTTCGCATCTCAAACAATAGGCGGCGCTGACGGCGATTGAAGGCCAAGTCGACGCTTCACTCAGCACTGATCACCTGGCCTTCAATCGCCGTCAGCGCCATCTATTTTTTGAGATGCGAACTAAAATAAAAAATTACTGTAAACAAAACTTCTGACACTATACATAAACCTCCTGCAAAAAATTTTTAAGTAACTGTCACCGTTTGCAAGTTATTAAATTTTAAAATCCATCAGTCATTTTTGGGACACCCGGTATAATATACAGGGTGTCCGAAAAGTCTGGAAACGGTCAAATAATTCGAGAAATAACTAAGAGATTGAAAAACGAAAATATACATGTTAAATATTTTTAAATAAGCTACTCAGTGATACCAAATTTGACCTTCGCAACCGACCCCCTGGGGGTCAGAGGGGGTTCAACTTTGCAATCTTAAATTATAACCCCCAATTTTTATTGCAGATTCGGATTCTACGGACAAAAATACGTAACTTTTGTATTTGATGTATATTTCGAATCCTCGTTTATCACCGTGTAATTGAGCATATTAAATCGATACATATTTCGCTTTTCCCAACCAGGTTTTGCCTGATTGGCAAGAATTTTGACGTCAAATTCCTCGTCTTTTGCAGTAATAGTGGTTTCTTGAAAATCACCCGCGGCGATTATTTCGATAATGCCACACTGTTAAAAATTTGACCCATTTGCTGTAGCGTCACTCCACAGCTTTTATAGAGTATCTCATTTATGACCAATGAGAACGTTCCATAACACAGTAAAGTAACCGCTTTCTATAAAAGCGGTGGAGTGACGCTGTAGCAAATGAGTTAAATTTTTTACAGTATTTATTTTTTATATTTTTATGTTTTTCTCTACAAAAATTCATTGAAATATATTAATTTAGTTTTCCATTTGAATTTTTATTTTATCCAGTAAACGGTTTCTAAATACGGCTGATGTGGGTGTACGTTTTTTTAATTATTTTCTGTAGCGTCACTCCACCACTTTTATAGAAAGCGGTTACTTTACTGTGTTATGGAGCATTCTCATTGGTCATAAAAGAGATATTCTATAAAAGCTGTGGAATGACGCTACAGCAAATGGATAAAATTTTTAATAGCGTAGCATTATCGAAATAATCACCATGGGTGATTTTCAAGAAACGCTATTCCTGCAAAAGACGAGGAATTTGACGTCAAAAATTCTAGCCAATCAGGCAAAACCTAGTTGGGAAAACCGAAATATGTATCGATTTAATATGCTCAATTACACCGTGATAAACGAGGATTCGAAATAAACATCAAATACAAAAGTTACGTATTTTTGTCCGTAGAATCCGAATCTGCAATAAAAAATGGGAGTTATAATTTAAGATTTTAAAATTGGACCCCCTCTGACCCCCAGGGGGTCGGTTGCGAGGGTCAAATTTGGTATCACTGAGTAGCTTATTTAAAAATATTTAACACGTACATTTTCGTTTTTGAATCTCATATGTATTTCTCGAGTTATTCGACCGTTTCCAGACTTTTCGGACACCCTGTATATATCATATATATTAAAACGATAAGTATTTTTTTCCGCTCAGCTAAAACTGGTCTCTACGCATACGCGCTTGCGCAGAAGTCTGAGAACCAATCGGAGAAGACTGTAATTTCAGTATGTATACGTATTTGCAAACCGCGTATTTGGTAAATATGGGATATAAAGACTGCATTTTTGCTATCATTGTTGGATGCAATGCTATGATAATTTTATTTTTCTTCTTTACTTATCTTATAATGATCGAAATACATTGTTTTTTTCACTTTACGTAAGTTATTTTGTTTCCATTTGTATTCTTTTTTTGTGTTAAACGCTATTCTCTCCTCCTAGCCGGCAATCTTAGGCTTAATGTAGAGATGTTTTTGCAAAGTGCGTATTTGGTAAATATGGGATATATAGGGATGAGAATTTTCCGCGGTTTTCCCCACCAGTATAATCTTAGAGAAAATGTTGTTTTACTCAAACGAAAAATGCTGCGATTTAACAGAACAATATTTTCTCTAACATTATACTGGTATGTAAAAACGCGGATCCCTCTCATCCCTACAAGGAAGGTCTCCATACGGGCATACTCAGAAAAATCTGAAAAAATTACAGAATGTTCTTCTCATATAGTTATATATGTTTATAAAAAAATTTAGGCGGAACTTCATTGCAGTGTCCGTAAAAAATTAATGAAAATTTCGTTTATTTGGCGATTTATCTCCGGTTGGCGAAAAAACGAAATTTTGAAAAATACGCTTTTACGCTTCGAACACTGTTAAAAATCTGCTGCATTTTGTTGCAACGCACTCCACCGCTTGTGTATAATATCTCTATCCCAACCAATGAGAAAGCTTCATTTCACGGCCAAGTAACCGTTTTCTATACAAGCAAGGGAATGCGTTGCAGCAAAATGCAACAGATTTTTATCAGTGAATACCTTTTAAAGAAAAAACTTTCTATGTTCAATTTATTTAAATAAGTTTAGTTTAAATAATTTTAGTTTTGCATTTTTACTTTACTTTAAGTGTAATTTTGTCATATACGTTTATATGTACTTATAACAAAATGAAATTAATATATTTTATCATTTAAAACACAATTTAAATTGATTAAAGTTGTTCCAAATTGAAAAATACACAGATAAAAATCTGTTGCATTTTGCCGCAACGCACTCCCTTGCTTGTATAGAAAACGGTTACTTGGCCGTGAAATGGAGCTTTCTCATTGGTTGGGATAGAGATATTATATACAAGCGGTGGAGTGACGTTGCAGTAATTCTCATTCAGCATTCTCATTGGTCAGAAGAGAGATATTCTATAAAAGTAGTGGAGTGACGTTGCAGTAATTCTCATTTAGCATTCTCATTGGTCAGAAGAGAGATATTCTATAAAAGTAGTGGATTGACGTTGGAGTAAATGCTGCAGATTTTTAACAGTGAAGTCAATTAAAATCAATTTTCAGATTCGTTAAAATCGTCTGCTTTTGGCGAGGAAATGCACTGCTTGCCAAATCCCGCGTCGCTTTCAGCTTTTCACGCCAATTATTCCAAACTATTTTATTTTTTTACATATCTAATAACGTAATTCCGCCGCTAATTTTCACTGATCCTTTATTATCTACATGAGTAGTTTAATTCGTATTTTTTTCAAAAAATTCTGAGTATGCCCCCAATGGAGACCTTCCTTGCTAGATATAAAGACAGCATTTTTGCTATCACTGTTGAATGCAATGCTTTGATAATCAGTCATTTTTGGGACACCCGGTATATATATATATCATATATATTAAAACGATAAGGATTTTTTCAGCGCAGCTAAAACTGGTCTCTTAGGCATACGCGCTTGCGCAGAAATCTGATAACCAATCGGAGAAGACTGTAATTTCAGTCTGTATGAGTATTTGCAAAGCGCGTATTTGGTAAATATGGGATATAAAGTACTATTATATTAACACAAACTAACCGATTGGTAAAGTTATCATACGAATTGAAAATTTCCTACTGAGCGAAAAATTGCCCAGGCCGGGAATCGAACCCGGATACTTGGCTTACAAGGCCAATCCCAGCCGGTTATCGCCCGGTTAGCTTAACAGGTAAAGCATTGGCCTTGTAAGCCAAGTATCCGGGTTCGATTCCCGGCCTGGGCAATTTTTCGCTCAGTAGGAAATTTTCAATTCGTATGGGATATAAAGACTGCATTTTTTGCTATCATTGTTGAATGCAATGCTATGATAATTTTATTTTTCTTCTTTACCTATCTTATAGATCAAAATACATTGTTTTTTTTCACTTTACGTAAGTTATTTTATTTCCATTTGTATTCTTTTTTCGTGTTAAACGCTATTCCCTCCTCTTAGCCGGCAATCTTAGGCTTAATGTAGAGATGTTTCATATGAAATTGAAACATTCAATAGTAATGATTAAACAGAGGCGTGCCAGCAGTGTTCGGCGCCTGTGTGCAGAACTGCATTTGGCGCCCTACACCTCCCCCCCAATCCAATTGGCTGTAAAAATAAACACCCCCCCGCCCCCCTCCAAAAAAAACCTATGAATATATTTCTAAATGTATAGTTGCCATTCTTTTGGAGTTTTTTGAACCATAAAATTTATTCAATAAAATATATCTTGTTTCTTTACAGTTCGTACTTTATTTCTTTAAATAAATCGATTTCTGTTTCTAAACATGCTTAAATTACTTGAAAAATAAAGAAGGATGGCAGCTATGTAAATAAAATTAGTAACACAGTAAAACCTGTGTAAATGGAAGTACTCTCTATCAGAATCCTGCGTTACGGTACAATTTAATCTTTAATGCAATAACAATAGATTGCATCTAAAAGAAAGAAGTTTGTTTTTACTCTGCATGTATTCGCGATGGCTAAGAAAATCTACCGCACATAGAGATTTGAAAATTTGGATAAGGATCGATGATGGTAGATGCACCATGCACCCGACACTCAATTTTCTACTTACCCATCTTACGTAGTATAGAGTAAATCTTGCAATCGTTTTTAAAATCGAAAAAAAAGTTTTCGATTTTAAAAACGATTGCAACGATGAAAAAAATTTTTTGGCACATTTACCGTAATTTCGGGTGTATAAGCCGCGGATAAAACAATTCTTTTTGGACCCAGAAATCTTATTTAGTGATTGAAGACAAATATTTACGGCGATCTAACAAGTTATATTTGTTTATTAAAAAATTCTGGGTCGAAAAAGAATTGTTTGATCTGCGGCTTATACACCCGAAATTACGGTACACGTTTTAGACACTGGAGATTTCGAAAAACATATTTTTAGAAAAAAAAATTGCCGTCCATCTGTCTGTCTGTAAACGCTCTATCTGACGAACAAATTGAGATAGAGACTTAAAATTTTGTATGCACTTAGTATGTAAGAATGGGACGAAGCCTATTTAATATCAGTAACCTCGATTATCCGGAACTATTTTTTCAAACTCTAGAAAAATTCGTTCTGATGAAAGGTACATAATTTTTTTTTATTTTTTTTTTTTTTATTTTAAGGAGTGATCGTAAAAGGCAATAAAATGATACATATTTTGCATAAAGAACGAAGTCGATCGAATTATTAGTTGCCAGTTCTTTGATTTTTCATGACCCTCTATTTCATTCAAATTCTGATGAAAGGTATATCAAAATTTTCGAATTTTTTTATTTTAAGGAGTGATCGTAAAAGGCAATGAAATAACAAAAATTTTGCATAAAGAACTAAGTCGATTGAATTATTAGTTGCCAGTTCTTTGATTTTTCATGACCCTTTATTTCATTCAAATTTCAATTCAAAGATATATTTTAATTGGAAATAAGACGCTTAATCAGACTCAATAAACTTTTAGTTAATAAGATTATTATTTTTGGAGTTATAAGGATGTTTCTTTTTCGCAATTCATTACTACTTGAGTAGTTTGGCGTATTGCATAATTTATCGAAATAGATTCATCAGCAACTCATTAATAGAGCTTAGAGCATTACTATGCATGATAAAAATATTTAAATACACGTTTAAATTTTGTTTTGGAATTGCAATGCATTTTCTAAATAGTTTACATATGTTTTATTTTCATATAATATATATGCATATATATGATGGGTAAGTATTACGGTGGCCCCCAACGACTAGTTTTATTTTTTGTTAATTACCAGAAATATTAAATTAAAAACCCTTAATAATCATCGCAAAATGGCGATCTTTTATTCCTCAACGAGATCATGCTTGTGTGCTTCCCCAAGCAGTCCTTCCCACTGACCAAAAGCGTAATGTTTGATTTTTTCTCCATTTTCAAATTGGGATATAGTGAGATTCAGGTAGAATTACAAATAAATAGTAAGAAAGAAAGAAAGAAAAACAATTTCAATGGTATTTTTAATTACGATTTCAAAAAACCTTTTTATTTGGCAGCGATTCGCATCAGTTTTCAAGTTTTCCATTTCACTAAAGTTTCCAACGTTAAAAAAAAAAAAAAAAAAAAAAAAAAAAAAAAAAAAAACTGTTGACATATTTATGGTATTTTTCAGGTTCTAATAATATATCTGGTGTGAAGTATTAATATTTACTGCTCAAAAAAATTTGTTAAGTCATTTCAAGGATTCGCCGAACATATTTTTTTCTCTCGGTGCAAATTATCTCAAGATATCGTTTCAAATTAAAAAATATGTGATTTGAATATCATTTCGCATTAATAAATAAATAACTATGAGGGATTGTGCGTATTTCCATTATTTATTTTATCTTTTTTTTTTGGGGGGGGGGGGTTAAAATTGAAAGTTTTATATCTAAATGTCGGAAAATAAATACAAATTAACGGTTAGCTTGAAAAATCAGACCGGAACATGAATAGCACCGCCGCGCCGGTATACTCTACTAAAGGCAGTGGGAAATCAACTCCTGCTTCGATTGGATGGATTTTTATTTAAAAAGGAAAAATCATACAAATTCAAGATTATACACTGTAACAATATAATGTTCGTTCGAAAATATTTTTATTCAAAATTATAAAGTCAAATCAACATGCTGCTGAAGACATTGCTCTCCCCACACCCCAACTCTACATTCGTTTGGAAAACATAACATTCACTATTTGACTTTAGAATATTTATTAAGGATATTGTAATTGGCCTAGGTGATCCAAGGCAGTTGGTTAGTAGAACATAAAGTGTACGGGATTTTGAAACACTTTTTTTCATAAATCTATATTTTTCCCATTCATATTAACAGCCATCATTGTAGTTTCTAATTTATTTATGTCTAAATTGAACTTTTTTTTTGTCGTTTTAGTCTTTGTAACATCTACGGTTATGTGTAATGCTAATGGGTCATTTTCAAAATAAGTACAATTCTGTGTCTTACTATTCTAAAATTTATAATATTAAAAGTAGATAAAAATTTCAAACCCTTAATTGTTCTTCATTTCTTTTTTTAATAATCAGAATATTAAATTAAGTAATTTATATAAAAATAAATTAAATCGGGCAAAAAATAAAATGAACTATTGACTTTTCAATGGGAATCATTTTTGTCTCAAACCCAAACTTTGATTTTCAACATGTTATAATTTCTAATTAATAATTGCTAGTTTCGTTGATTTGGGCAATTTTATTTTGAGAACAATATAAATTTTGTGTACTTATTACAATTCTGTCTGAAAATTGATTTTAATATGGATTAATTAAATTAAATAAGACTGTCTTACGTGTTTTGTGTCACTGGTCTAACAACTAGTATTTTTCAATTTTAAATATTATTTTGATGATAAAAATTGATTGAATTGGCTTTTTTTTATGATAGCAACACTGTTTGTAAACAAAATAGTGGAAAAACTAGCTGTCTTCATGTGATCTACAGCTTAAAAAAAAGAAAAAAATATTCCTAAGTCAGCCGAGTTCTTTTATTGTCACTGGTCTAACAAGTATTCTATTAAACTGATAACAGTTAAATCAATTTAATAAAAAGATTATAATAATACAGCATATAAAGTTGTGTTTAACACCCTAAACCACAATATTACAATTTTTAAATAAGAATTTATTTTTAAAGAAATATCACTGGTCTAACAGTCACTGGCTTAACAATACATTTGTTATGCTAGTGGCAAATCCTGTTATACCAGTGACACAATGCTAAGCAATGAAACAATTTCATGTTGAAAAATTGTTTTTTAAAAGTTATAATAATATTATGATTATTCACAACCTTAATAAAGAATGTCTTTGGATTAATAGAAAAATGTTACCTATCTAATGCAAAATGTCACTGGCCTAACGCATGTCATTGGTCTAACTAATGCTTACTTTTAAGTAATAACTGTATTTGTGTTAATAAGCCAATTAAGCTCAGTCATTGCATTATTTGAGTTACAATTACCATTTTATTAAATATAATAAAATATTTTGTAGAAAAAATCATACTTTCGAAAAAAAATTGCTGAAAATGTACCTTATTTTGAAAATGACCCTAATAAGTGCTTCTATTTCAAAAATTCAATTTTATGTTCGGAAATGAAATGTATAAATCTTACTATCATTACAATAATTTATGCAGTATTTGAATAGACACGAGTGTATGCAGGGAGTGCAGGGAAAGGCTCCCCCTTCAACCTTCGAAAAAATTAGAGAATTTGAACATCTACGGCCAAATTTTGTCTATCTTCATCAACTCTCCCCCTTTTTCGCTATCATGGTAATTCCAGAGTACTAGATAGGTAAAAGAGATAAATGGTATTTATTTCGCTGAGAAATCTATGGTGTAAAAAAAAAAAAACACTTTATGTATGCATAGCCAGTGCCGTAGCTAGAAGTGAATAAAGAGAAAGGGGGAAGGGGGGCTCATATTTTCTTTCTTTCTCTGTGTGACGCAGAAAGATAAATTAATGCATGTTCACACTGTAGTTACTATTTTTCTCATTAAACTGTTGTAATAGTTTCATTTTACGCTAAGAAAAGAATAGGATAATGAAAAATTCGAGTGTAAAACGAGTGAAATCTTAAACAACTTGTTAGCTTCATACAGTTGGCAAAAAAAGTATTTGTACACTCTAAAATTTTTAATTTTTTACTAAATAAAAACAGATATTTTGTCAAAAATAGTTTTAATACAGTCTGTTTACCGTGCGTTTTAAATTACACAACAGAAAATTTCGATAAAGATGTAAAATAATTTTCTAATGGGAAAAGTTTAAAAATTTCTTGCAAAAAAAGTATTTGTACATTTCTCCATCCTGATATGTACTGTGTTTTATAGTGTTTATGGTTCAAAGGACTACTTTTACAGAAGCTGTTAATAATTTTTAAGTTCATATTATATTTGTCTGACATTTAATTTAATTTGCTCTTGAAGTAATTGAATATAGAACTTAATACTAGAGAGGCACCTCTAGATATATGAAATCCTATGATTGAGCATAATAAAAATTTAAATACGCAACAAGAATTTGTAAAAGCTATTAAATTACCATTTACAACTATTGGATGTATAGTGAGAAACTATGAATAAATTAAAAGAATCGAAATTCAATGAAAACCAGGACTTCTTAGCAAACTAACAATGAGGGAAAAAGAGAGTGTTGTTAAAAAAGCTTTAAAAATTCCTGTGCGTTCGGTTCAAAAATTTGCTGGAGACCTTGCGACATCTTCTCGCATCAGAGTAATACCTCAAACAATAAAAAATATTCTTCTCAATGCAGATTTAAAAGGAAGAACCTCAAGGGAAAATCCATTCATCAACGAAACAAATAGGCGAAAACGCATAGTATTCGCTTTCGCATACAGAAGTAAATCATTGGATTTTTGGAAAACAGTAATTTTTTCTGATGAGGAAAAATTCGGAATTTTCTTACCATCAAGCATAAGAAAAAATTGGCGTAAAAATAAAACTGTTCTAGATCCAAAACGTATACCTCAAACTATCAAGCATGTTGGGGGGAATATTATAGTTTTGGGGGTGTATAGCTTCTAATGGAGCAGGACATTTAAAATTTTTTGACAATGGAAGGACAGGTTTAACATACAGTGATGTGTCGCGCCATAATTTATTAAACTGTGCCAAAAAATTATGCATAGAGGAAGCTTTTCACTTTCTGCAGGATAATGACCAAAGCATACTGCTGTGATCACCAGCACATGCTTACGACAATACTCGAAGACGACTGGTAATTCCTCTAAAATCTCTAGACTTGAATCCAGTAGAAAATTTGCAGATGCTATTGGATGCAAAAATCCGAAAAAAAATATGTATTAGTAAAAAACAGTTTTAAAGAAGCTCTTATTGTGTCATGGAATAACATTAACCAGACCACTACAAAAAAGTTGGTGGAATCTATGTCATACCATCTAGAAGTAGTCATAAACGCTAAATGAATTCGCACAAAATATTAATTTGTATCATTTTACTAAATTTTCCTTAATTATATTACATTAAGATAGTGTACAAATACTTTTTTTGCATTATAATTTTGTATATTTGTTTATTATAATGTAAAAAATCGATTCGTTTAATTTTGTTTCTGCTTCTATAATATTATAATGCATTAAATTAATGTATTACAGTATTTTTTGCTTAAATCTTTTGTTTAATTTCATTATAATTAAAAAAAATGAAGTGTACAAATACTTTTTTTGCCAACTGTATGTGTAAATAGAATGAGCAAGTGTTGAAACACTTATTTTAGTTACAGTTGGTTGGTTGGTTGTTTAGGGTTTTGTGGCACAAAATCCCTTGAGGGACATGCTGCGCCAAGACAAAGACAAAAAGAACAATATCAGGGTGTCTGGATGGGGTACCCCATCCAGATATAGCTAGGCAAGTTTAAAAGATCCAACTATATAGAGATCCAGATAACTAGGTCCAAGTTGTAGGAATAAAAGTAGTGAAAAAAATTCAAATTTCAAAATAAAATCCTGCATGCTTTAAAAAGGCAAAAAGTGCCCCATGGGGAATTTCCCCAATGAGGTTTGTCAAAATAGGTGATCATGAGTTAAAATATATTCTGTACAAGTGCCGGAGGCCCGGACAGTCAGTTAAAAGATGATGTATGGTTAGGCAGTCAAAATGACAATGAGGACACATGGGTGCATCATCCCGGAATAGAAGATGTTTATGAGTTAACCTAGTGTGTCCAATTCTCAGACGAGTCAGTAGAACATCAGTTTTCCGTGGGTAATTTGGAGGCCAGCTAATGATCGTTTGTTTGATACGGTGCAGTTTATTATTAATTTCTGTATCCCAACTACCTTGCCAGTTATGATGGATAAAGTGTTTTATAATTAGTTTAACGTCTGAGAATGGCATCTTATGATCTAAAGGGTTAAGAGCAAGTTTTGCCGCTTGATCTGCATTTTCATTTCCAGGAATACCCATGTGTCCAGGTACCCAGCAAAATAAAATTTTACAGCCACGGTTTGTTAATTTATCATAAAAATTCAGGATGGATGAGACATAAGGATGTTTGTTAGATGATTTAATTGCGTCAATAGCACTATTTGAGTCCGTATAAATGATAAATGAAGTGTTATGATGGTGTGAAATGTGTAACATGGCTCTCTCTATCGCAATCAACTCTGCCGTAAACACAGAAACTGAAGGGTGAAGCCGGTAACTAAAATTGGTATTATCACAGACAATCCCACAGCCAACAACATTGCTACTCTTTGATCCATCTGTGTATATATCGGTATAATTCCTGAATTTTGAGCGATGGGCTGCAAATAATTGTTGAAATATGACAGGTGCAGTGTTCTTTTTGTCATAGTCTTTAAAAGGATGGAGTGTGGTGATATTAAGAGTTTTCCAAGGAGGAAACTCATGCAATGAACATGAGCTCACCTTGATATTGCTTAGTTGACTATTGTTAATAATGTTCCTCATTCTGGCTCCAAATGAAGGAATGCATGATGGTCGATGTTGATAGAGAGTGTCGTTGTCTGTATTTAAAATGTAATTACAAAGAGGATGGCCACGGTGAGAGAGAATACGATAGTACAAATCCAATGAAAGCTTTTCACGAATACGGTGTAGTGCTGGTTCATTACACTCGACATAAAGGCTTAAAACCGGTGATGTTCTAAAAGCACCAGAGCAAAAGCGAAGTGCACTATGGTGCACAGTGTCGATTTTTTTAAGAACGGAATTACGTGCTGAACCATAGACCTGGCAGGCATAGTCAATTTTAGAGCGGATAATCGAACGGTAAATTTTCAGGAGAGAACTACGGTCTGCTCCCCAAGATGTGTTGGAAAGCACCTTGATTAAATTGAGAGAGTGCTCGCATTTTTTTCGTAGCTGCAAAACATGAGGCAAGAAAGTGAGTTTTTTGTCAAAATTTAAGCCCAAAAAGCGGACATTGTCAACAATAGCAATTTGATAAGTTCCGATGAAAATTTCAGGATCCGGATGCAAATCCCTTCGTCTACAGAAATGCACACATGAGGTTTTGTCTTTGGAAATAATAAAGCCATTTTTGTTTGTCCATTGAATAATACGGTTGATAGCGATTTGTAGTTGTCTCTCGATAAAATGCATATCTTGTCCTTTACATAGAATATTAAAATCATCAACATATAGTGTACCTTGAACGCTTGGTGGCAACTGGTTCAGGATGTCATTAATCTTGATAGCAAAGAGGGTGACACTCAGAACACTGCCCTGTGGTACACCCTCTTCTTGTACATAGAAATTTGAAAGAAACCTCCCAATTCGAACTTAAAAAATTCGAACTGCGAGGAAGTTCTTAATAAAAATTGGTAGGTTACCTCTAAAGTTCAGATTAAAAAGATCACGTAGTATGCCATACCTCCAGGTTTTATCATAGGCTTTCATCATGTCAAAAAAGATAGTCACCAGATGATTGCGTTTTAAAAAAGCATTTCGAATATGAGTTTCTAAAAGAATGAGGTTATCAATAGTGGACCTACCACGACGAAATCCGCTTTGGAATGATGCAAGAGAATTATTAGATTCCAAAACATGCACTAGGCGGCAATTAACCATTTTTTCTAAAAGTTTGCAAAGGCTACTAGAGAGTGCGATTGGCCTGTAGTTGTTTGGGTCACTGGGATCTTTACCTGGTTTTGGGAATGGAATGACAATAGCTTTACACCAGGCTTTAGGAAAAGAATGTTCAATCCAGATTCTATTGTAAAAGGTGAGAAGGTTATTGAGAGAGGTGGTAGAAAGATATTTTAGCATGGTATAAGTGATGCCATCGTGTCCTGGAGCTGATAAACGACTATTTTGCAGACATCGCAGAAGTTCAGGTTTTGTGAAAGGTAGATTATACTCATAGGAATGGCGAGATTTAAAATTTATGTTGGTAGATTCTGCTTGTCTTTTATATGATAAGAAAGGTTCTGGATACGAGTCTGATTTAGAATTAGATGCCAGTGTATTTGCTATTGTTTCAGCAATATTATGGGGTGATGCTATTGTTTGTCCATTGTAATATAAGATAGAGATGCGGTTTTCTGAATACAGTCCCATACAGTTTTTCACTTTCTTCCAAAGTTCTTTGCTTGATGTACTGGCGCTGATGTTGGAGATGTACTGAATCCAAGATTCACGTTGGCTTTGACGGCGCACTCTTCTAGCTTGAGCCTTTGCTTTTTTAAAAGCGAGATAGTTATTATTATTAGGGTAGCGTCGGAAAATGCCCCAAGCCTTCTGTTGCTTTTTCTTTGCCTTTCGGCATTCATCATTCCACCATGGTTTCCTGTGCCGCGGTATAGAATGTGATTTTGGAATACTAATATCTGCAGCATTGATAATACACTGGGTGATATTATCAAGCGCATCGTCAATGTCACCCGCTATCATATCACTTGTTATTTTAGCATTGTCTGTGAATGTTGACCAATCAGCTCTGTCATATACATAGCGTTTAAAACAATTATTAGAATCCATGTGAGGAGTAGTCAGCGAGATAAAAGTAGGGAAATGATCACTGCCGTGGAGGTCATTAGAAACCCAGAAGTTCCAATAAGGATAAATGGATGGGGAGCAGATAGCGAGATCTATGGCATGAAAGGTGCGGGTAGGTTCATGAAAGTAAGTATGATCACCGTTATTGAGCAGGCATAAGCCATTGTCAGAGATAAGGTTTTCTATAACATCACCACGTGCATTATTGTCAGAATTACCCCAGAGTTGGCTATGAGCATTAAAATCGCCAACGATGATGAATGGAGATGGGAGTTGAAGAATAAGATTATCTAGATGTGCTGACTGTATAGACATATTAGGTGGTAGGTATATAGTACAAATAGTTATTAGTCGGTTAATGTGCACACGAGTAGCAACTGCTTGTAAATTAGTATTTAAACTGATATAGGAATGGGGTATAATGCGAGATATGAAGAGAGCCACGCCTCCACTGGCCCTATCACTACCAGTGAAGTCTTTCCTGTAAGCAGCATAATTGCGTAATTTTGCTTTGTCATTTGGTTTTAGGCGAGTTTCCTGTAGAGCTAAGCAGAGTGGTTGATGGTCAGAGAGAATGTCCCGGATTTCGTCATGTTTATTAAGATAACCACGGCAGTTCCATGAGATGATATTATTCATAATTACGAGAGTTAAATATTTGTATTTATGTCATTTTGATCAGAAACAGTAGACATGCTACTGTCTCCGTCGTCCAGTATTTCATCCGGTTCGGGATGAAGATCCATAGCATCGTCATCCTCCATTCTTTGATTTTTTTTGTCTTTTTTCTGTGAATTTGTCTGACTTTTTGAGATTTTGTTCTTTTTTGGTGGGGGTATTGCAGATAGAGTAGATTTAGTTTTTTCTAAGTTATCAGGTACAAATTCTTCAAATACAGTATTTTCGTCAACATCCGAGTCATTGCTATAGGGCTCGGATTCCATAGCCTCGTCCGCGTACTTCTGGAGCTGTTTCGGATCTTTAATATTTCTTATGATTGAGCTGATGCCAGAAATTCGCTTCCCCTTTCCAGCAGTCTTCCATTGTGGAGAAGCTGGAGTTGAGGTTTTCTTTTTAACGGTTTGTATAGGAGGTTTTTTTAAATTATGTTTTCTGGGAGCATCAGGTTTCTGTGGAATATTGGTATTAATGGCAGGTTTTGTCTTAGTTTGGGGTTGAGATGACTTATTGGATAGAGCAGTCGGTTTCTGTTGTTTCTTCTCTATGTCAATTTTTACCGGTTCAGAGGATGGGGTGTTGGTCGATTCTTTAACATGAGTACTGGTTGATTGTGTTACAGTTGATTTACTGGATGGAAATTGAGAATCAGTTTGTGTACTTATGTGTCTTACGGCTGTTGATTGCTTCTTGAGTAAGCTAGAGTAGGTAATTCCGACAGATGGGGTTCTATTTTCAACTAGTTTACGGGCATCAGGATAAGACAAATTTTGAGTAACTTTTATAGTAATTATTTCCTTTTCACGGTTCCAGTTAGGGCACTTGCGGGAATATGCTGTATGATCGCCTTTACAGTTTGCACAGCGTACGGAATTTTCACAAGTTTTATTGTCGTGACCGACTTCCGCGCAACGTGCGCAGGTAAGAGATCCACGACATTGGCCATTAGTATTAGTATGGCCATAACGCTGGCATTTGAAACATCTGATAGGGTTTGGTATGTATGGTCGAACTGGACAACTTAGATAGCCAGCTTTAATTCTAGCTGGTAAATTGGGACTATTGAAGGTTAAAATAATATGTTTAGTGGGTAGTATTTCTTCATTGCGACGGATAGTGATACGGCGTACATCTACGACATTTTGGTCTTTTAAATTTTCTAGAAGTTCAGTTTTAGTAGAGAATAACAGATCAGGTTCAGATATAACACCACGACTTGTATTTAGAGTTTTATGTACTTGTACAGAAACGGAAAAGGTGCCTATTGTAGAGCAATTAGAAAGAATTTGTGACTGTTTAGCTGTAGAAACCTCAACTAGTAGATCCCCAGATTGCAGTTTTTTGATAGAATGGCCATCCCCCAGCACTGACTGGAATGTTTTTGCAATAAGAAATGGTGAAGTCTTTTTAAATGAATTATCAGATAGGCTATCAGTACGTTTAATGATGAAAAAACGAGTGAATGATAGAGTCTGTGCAGTTTGTTGCTCTCCACTAGGGAGAGAAGTAGAAGGAAAAGCGATTCCATCCATATTTAAAAGTAATAAAATTCAGACCCCGGCCGCACCACCCTCTCCCGAGCCCTACAAGGGGATGCACATTCGTGCACCAGTGCTAACCAGGGCCCATACGGTCACAAGACAACCCTATGTCAGTCTCCACCCTTAACGAGATGACTAGTAGTTGCTCGATCACTTGATCCCTAGAGCCAGTGACAAAAGTCAGCTGACCAGCCGATTGATGCATACGGGACCAAATGCACCTCCCGTCTACCTGAAGCAGAGGCCAAAGTAGTGTGTTGGTTTCCCTCAACTACCAGGATCCCCCTTTCCAGGGACACGGGTCGCCACGCACGGCCAACACGTGGGTGGTTTACAATTCTCCATGAGTCGATATGCAGGATGATATCGGTTCATACAGAATTGCCCTCACCTCCGAAGAGGAAACCACAACGAGAGTGAAACAAAGAGGAAAGGAAGAGGAGAGGAGTAGAGGAAAAGGAAAGGAGAAAGATCACTCAGGTGCCCCGGGGTTGTGAAGCCCGTGAATACCTAAAGTAGGTATCCCCCTGGGGGGATATTTTAGTTACAATTTAGCACTTTTGCAAAAGCTGTGAAAGGTCTTCAAAACTAAATAAGATTTTTAAACAGAATTTCCTTTGAATTTTTGGAATAGAAATTAATGTAGTGACTTTGGAATCTTTTCCAGGGAGGCTCAAAATGTTTTAGAGGAAGCTGAGCCGCCCATAGCACCCCCTCAACTATGGGCCAGTGCATAGCCCCCAAGTTCTGGTTTTACATTGTTCAGTATTGAATTCAGACACTTTTCTCCGGGAGGGATATTTCTGGCTCCGGGGGGGGGGACATTACAGAGTTCCGGGGGGGTGGGGATTACCCATTTTGACCGTAGGAAACACAAAATCTCAAAATTTCCGGAGGGGTTATTTTAATGCTCCGGGGGAGAATTCCCTCCCGGGCAGGGCCGTAACTATAAATTTGGGGGTCCCGGGGCAAAACCTCCGGGGGGGAAGGGGGCCAGGGAGGGCAAATTGAAACTTTGCCAGGGCACAGTTTCTTTTCTCGCACACCGTTGTTTAAATGTACATAGTATGATAAGGCCAAAAATGACTAAAAAATGTAGAATTGGACAACTCTACTCGGCAGGCACTTGGCGGCGATGCCATTTTTGCCGATACCACTGAAGTTAGCATAGGGAAGAAAATACGGACTTCTGATTGGTTGAATACTTTAAAGAGCATTTTATTTAGGTTCATTTTTGAGTATATGTAACTTAATCATGCGTTTCTGTTTAAAAACCTTTTGAAAGATGGATTGTGATAATTTTTTTTCGATTTTATGTATTTATTGAAAGATTAGTTGACCCATCCGGCATTGCCTGGGACACGTTATGATAACCTTAAGCAAACAATTAACACTTTAGATCTATAATTAGTCAAAATTAAGCATAGGATATGAATTATTCGTTAAATAATATTTTAAAGAAATGCATAAAAAATGAGTAAATGCTTTAAAAAAGGCCTTTGGACCTCAATAAAAACATCAGGGTGTAGGTCCTGAAATAAGAGTCCAAAATTCAACTTTAAATTTATTCATTGAGAAGGTTTGATAATAAGTGGGTGAAATATGCATGGAGAACAAAAATTTCAAGGTGCCTGAGCCGAGACCATAGGGAGTCTCAGGCTTTTAAATGGAATGTAAGAATATGGGAATAACCAAGTGAAAAAATAGTTCCAAAAATGAAGATTGGATTAAGAGAGGGCAGATTAATAGCAATTTATGGTACAAAATCTTCAAGGGGCCAGGAACTTAATTCGCATGTAGTTGGGTATAAAATATTTTTTGTAGTTATTAAAGTAATGGGAGAACGCTAAAGCAATGTGAAAGAAAATTGCAAGCAATCCGGATCATTTTTAAAGAAATTGCACCAACGGCCCCAAGAACGCGATTAAAATTCAAAATTGGTGGTAGCTAGATTATGGCGGTTTCTTAGTAGCTGATGGATTTAAGAAGTTGTTTAAAAAAAGGAGTTAACTGAACCATTTTAAAGGGATTTATAATAAGGGCCCAAAAAGGACAACTGACAGTTAAAAAGAGGGCCCTAACAGGAAAACATGTTACAATATCTTAGTACTTAGCTCTTTAGATCTACAATTAGTCAAAATTAATCATACGGTATGAATTATTCATTTTAATAATATTTTATCGTAATGTACAAATGGATTCGGAAAATGTTTAAAAAAAGGATCCTAGCCGCGGATGAAAATATGAGAATCTTGTCCCTGAAAGAAGAGTCCAAGACTCAAATTTAAAAATTTTGCACTGAGAAGGGTATAAATTTAAAGAGTGAACTATGTTTGCCTCACAAAATGTTCAGGGGCCCTAGACTGAGCCCTTTGATTCCACAGGAGGCCAAAGTGTCTTATATGGAATGTCAAAACATTAAAATACCTAAATGAATAAAGAATCCTAAAAATGAAGATCGGATTAAAAGGAAACAATTTATTAACAATTTTTTATTACAAAAACTTCAACGGGCCCCAAGGGGCCAGGAATTTATTTTGCATGTAGTTGGGTATAAAGATACTTTTTTTAGTTATTAAAATGATGGAAAGACGCTATAACTATGTTAAATCAAATTGAAAGCAATTTGGTTCATGTTTAAAGGAGCTGCATCAAGGGCCTCAAGAAAGCAATTGACAAACAAAATTAATGGTAGCTGAAGTCTGAGAAATTCTGATGTCGTTCATGTAATAGGTAGAGAGAGGACATAAAAAATTGATAGAAAAAAAAAGCTAGTGAATTGGACCATTTTTAAGGGAGCTATAATATGGGGTCATGTAGGGACCAACTGACAGTTAAAACCAGTGCCCTAATATGAAACCATATTAAAATATTTTAGTACATAGCGCTATAGATCTTTGATTAGTCAAAATTAAGCATATAGTAGGAACTATTCTTTGGAATCATATAATTTTTTAAATGCACCAACTGATTGGGCAAATGTTTAAAAAGGGGCCCTAGGGTCCGAAAGAAAACCCGATTCTTTATATAATGGTCCTGAAAGAAGAGTCCCAGGCAACTTTAAAATTTTGCACCAAGAAGATCAGAAATATAGGAAGTGAAATATGTTTATTTCACAAAATGTTGAGGGGCCCTGGGCTGGACCCTATGATTCCACAGGGGAACACAGTGTTTTGTATAGAATGTCAAAACATTAAAATATCTAAATGAATAAAGAATCCTAAAAACAGGGCAGTAGCTAGAAGTGAACGATAGGGGGGGGGGGGCTCAAGAGAATGTAGGAGAGGGCTCATATTTTTTTCTCTCTCTCTCTAACGCAGAAAGATAAATTAGTGCATATTCACATTCTAAGTACTATATTTCTCATTAAACTGTTGTAATAACTTCATTTTATGCTAAGAAAAGTATATAATGAATGATGAAAATTTTGAGTGTATAATTGGTGCAAAATTAAACATCATTTTAGCTTCATACGTATAAATAGGATAAGGGAGGGTTGAAACACTTATTTTAGATATAATTTAATAACTCTGTAAAACTGTGAAAGGGTCTCAAAACTAAAATAGATTTTTGAACAGAATTACATTTGAATTTTCGGAGCATTTAGTGATCTTGGAACTTTTTCCAGGAGGGGGGGGGGGGGGGGCTCAAAATATTTTAGGGGGGGCTGAGCTGCCCATAGCGCCCCCTTAGCTACGGCCCTGCCTAAAAATGAAGATCAGATTAAAAGGAAGCAATTTATTGACAATTTATTATAACAAAAACTTCAAGGAGGCCTGTACTGGGCCCCAAGGGGCCAAGAAATTATTTCGCATGTAGTTGGGTATAAAAATATTTGTGTAGTTATTAAAAAAAATGGGAAGACGCTAAAACTAAGTTGAATAAAATTGAAAGCAATTTGGATCATTTTTAAAGAAGCTGCACCAAGGGCTCCAAGAAAGCGATTAATATTCATAAATAATGGTAGCTGAAGTCTAAAAAAATTCTCTTGTTGTTCATGTCGTAATTGGAGGACCTAAAAAGTTGTTAAAAAAAAGGTAGTGAATCCGACCATTTTTAAGGGAGCTATGATACAGGGCCCCATAGGGGCCAACTGACAAATACAATCAGGGCCCTAACATGAAAACATGTTAAAATGTTTTAGTACATAACGCTTTAGACCTTTAATTAGTTAAAATTAAGCATAGAGTATGAATTATTTGCAAAAATAATATTTTTTAAAAATGCACCAATTGTTTGGGTAAGCGTTAAAAAAGGGCCCCAGGGCCCGAATAAAAATATCAGGGTGTTTGTCCTGACATAAGAGTCCAAGATTCAGCTTTAAAAATTTGCACTAAGAAGGTGAGAAATTTAGGGAGTGAAAAATGTTTAGCGCACAAAAAGATCAACGGGCCCTGGGTTGGCCCTATGATTATCTAGGGGGCCCCAGTGTATTACATGGAATGTAAAAATTTGAAAATATCTAAATGGAACAGGTATCTCAAAAATGAAGATCGAAATTAATGGAAGCAATTTATTAACAATTTACTATCACAAAGACTAAAAGGGGCCCTAAAACGGTCCCCAAGAGTCCAAGGTCATAACTGAAGAGTAAAAAGGCGAAAATATCTAAAAGGAGAAAGTACCTCAAAACGGAAAAGATTAGATAAAAAGGAGTCAAGCTATTAACAATTTGGCGCATAAAAATTGTAAGGGGCCCAGGGCCCTGGCCCTTAAAATATTAAAAGTCTGAGCCTCAGGTGCATCAGGACCTGTCTTGGACTATCTTCACCTAAAATTTCAGACCTCTATGTGCGGTAGATTTTGCTAACCATCGCAGTCACACACTCACACACACATACGCAGACATACACAAACAGAGCACAGAGCGTTTTGTTAACTTATTAGTATAGATAAGAAGAAAGATTTTCTAGAATTTGTTAGATGCTTTTTATATTATTCAATCGATTAGAAGTCTATATTTTCTTCCTTACACGAGCTTCGTTGGGATCGGCAAACATGCTGGCGCGACATGACACATTCGACTCGACATTTTGCTGTCTGCTGTAGAACTTCTGCATGCGAAGCGTAAGGAGTGTATTGACAGACAAGCAAAAACATCTATTCTAGCACTTTGATTTTTTTTTTATTACTAACTTTTAGATATGTGCTGGGCATTTTATAGGAACTTAGACTAGAAACTAAAATCAATAGTTTTTTTTACCATCAGTTTGGGGCCCCTCAGGCTTGGGGGCCCCGGGGCAGTGCCAAGGCGGTAGTTACGGCCCTGCTCCCGGGCCACTCCCTGAATTCAACACTGACATTGTTTCTCTATTCAGGATTCTCCAAAGCGTCCCCCCGCGGACGCCACGATTGCGCCTTTAGGTTTTTTCAGCACCCATTCAAATATATCCTCTTACTAGCTATTTTTAAGATTAAAAATCCATTTTAAGGGACACATTTTTAAAAGTAAAAAAATATTTGAATAGTTTTCTTGTAATAGTTATCGATGACCTTAAATAAGTTTTAATTATTTAATACTATTAAGTTGTTATTCAGTGATTAAGGTTTCTATAGCTTCTTCATCTGCAAAACTTTTGAAGATAGATTGCCTCTGAAAATCTAATTTTAAATTTATTCTGAATGAAATTATTGTTGCAAATTATTTTAAAATAGTTTCTGAATCATAGGGGACTTATAGCTATCAGCGTGAGATATACGCGCATCATATAAGACGTTTCTAATATGTAAGTCAACCTCTATTCATGGACTGATATTGTAAGAGAAACTTTTACCAGTATTACCGAATAATAATTTTCTTCTTATTTATGATAAATTCTAAGTAAAGTGACAATTGTTTCTTATAAATAACAATAAAAAAACAAGTTGGAAATTGTACGTGAAGCGTAGCAAATGAGGTGCTTTCGTACAATAACGAAGTTTTAAAAATATCACTCTCATATATTAATCTAAAAAAACTGTAAATAGTTATAATTAAAATGCGCACCAAACAATGTTCTCCCTATACCTTTATGCAATGGAATACTTTTGTGTGGCCTTGTAAATCAATAACAAATATTGTTTATACCACAGATTATGCAAAATGTATATTATAATATCTACTTTATAGATGCATATCAATTTTATTATGTTCGAATGAGTGTAACACCATTAAAATGCATTTGAAACATTTTTCCCCATTAACCGTAATGTAACGGAATACTTTTGATTGTCCCTGTAATTGAGCTATGCATCCGATTTTGATAAAATTTGAAAAAACTTGACAAAATTATGCAATAATTATGTATTTAAAATTTCAAACGATTAAAATGCATTTGAAACTTTTTTCCCCATTGACCGTAATGTAACGGAATCCTTTTGATTGTCCCTGTAATTGATCTATGCATCCGATTTTCTTAAAATTTGAAGTGACTCGACAAAATTATGTAATAATAACATATTTTAAATTTCAAATGATTCGGTTGGGTAGTTTTTGCGTTGTTATATGCGGACGGACAGACAAATGTACGGACTGAACGACAACAATAGGTGCTACGTATATACTTAATTACGAACGCACCTAACAAGTGAAATTTAGCTCTTATGGTAATAAAACTATATATTATGCTTTTCCACCACAGTGAGATAATAGTGTTGCATATTTTCAGCTATGTGAATTACGGCGCCTTTCATTATTTATAACTGTATGAGGTGGGCCTCTGTTTATAAAGGTTTGGACATGGACAGGTCTTGTCTAAATGATTTATTAGAGGACTCATAAGTAGAATAAAATAAAATTTTAAAGAAAGAAATGAATATTTATAAATAATTTGTATAAGGTAAATCTACAAAAGATAATTCTGAAGCCAAGAAAATATAATACATTTTAGTATGAATAAATTAAGGATTTTTTTTTTTAATATTTGCTTCTCAGCTGAAATCTTTTGGCGCCTTTACTGCTTCGGCGCCTGTGTGTACTGCACACTTTGCACACTGGGTCGGAACGCCACTGTGATTAAAGTTTTTGTTTACGTTCTTGGCCGATAAAGCATTTTCTATATTGTAATTTTCAAATTTATACTAAGTATGTATTAAAAACCTGGCTGGAAATCACATTGTTTTTGTTTTGTGTTTTGGAGGGGAAGCAGGGATTTTCGACCGATGTTATTGACTTCATGGATGTAAACAGATTCGCAAATCATTATTTTTTGCTTCAGTTTCTTATAATACTCATGTCAAAAAACGGTGATTTTTTTTCCCCTTATAATTTCATTTTTTGAGCAAATTCATGTTTAGGATTTACATTACATTGTTTTCGCCGAAGAATGGAGAATTGAATATGAAATGAAAATGTGCCCAGTTATAAACAGCTTTGAAAATCATTAATATTTATTTAATGTTTCATTTTCTTTGTGTTGACTCGAAGTTCCCTTTTTAAAAAAAAGTACCTTTTTTTAAAGTGTTCCCGTGACGAAATTTGCTGAGTTTTTTGGGGGGAGGGAGGGGGGAATATTTTGATGAAATTTGCTATTTTTTTTCAATCTCTTGATCCTTGATCTCTCAACAATGTTTTTTCACAAATACGAAGATCATTATAATCAACTAAGAAAAAGAAAATTGTCAGAAGAGATCCCTCTTTTTGCATAGGATTCAATCATGATAATGCAGTCGTTATATACCATATTTATCGCTTGCTCTTTTTTTTTATAATTATTTGGCAAAATTTGCATTTTTTGTGCTACCGAGACAAATTGTGTGTTTTCGGGATCTTTTGACGAAGATCACGTTTTTTATGATCCCTGGACAAAATTCGGTTTTTTCTCGAGGTCTTTTGGTTGAATTTGTTTTCTCGAGGTCTTTTGGTGAAATTTATCGTTTTTTCTCACGATCTTTCAATTTAATTTGCCATTTTATGGAATTTATCCTTTTTTTGTGAAATTTATCGTTTTTTCGTTATCTTTTTGAGAAAATTGTCATTTCTTTTGCTACATTTTGCGATCTTTTGACGAAATGTGCCTTTTTCCCATCTTTTGACAAAATTTTTTGTTTTCTCACAATCTAATTACCAAAATTTCCGTTTTTTGAGGTATCTAGACAAATTTTATGTGTATTCGCGATCTTTTGACGAAATTCACGTCTTTAATGATACCAAGACAAAATATGTCGTTTCCTCGAAGTCTTTAGGTGAAATTTGTCCTTTTTTCTCACGATCTTTCGATGTAATTTGTCATTTTATCAAATTTATCTTCTTTTCATGATTTTTTTCGTGAAATTTGCTGGGTTTTTTTTCGAACAATTTACAAAAATTTCGGGTGTTTTTTTCATGGAGGGGGGAGGGTATTTTGATGCAATTTGCCATTTTGTTGAATTTATCCTTTTTTCGTGATCTTTCTGCAAAATTTTTCGTGTTTTTTTTGCGAAATTTGCCTTTTTTGTGATTATTTGACGAAATGCACCTTTTTCCCATTTTTTTGACAAAATTTGTCATTTACTCACAATCATTTGAGAAAATATGTTGTTTTCTCACAATATTTTAGTGTTTTTTTTCATGATCTGTTTGCAAATTTGCAATTTTTTTAGGGATTTTTTGTCGAAATTTGCTTTTTTTAAATTTTTTCATGAAAGTAGCCGTTTTTCAAGACGTTTTGACAACATTTTAATTGTTTGCAATATTTTGACGAAATTTGTTTTATTTGGGATACCTGGACAATTTTTTTTCAGGTTTTTGACAAATTTTACAATTTTTTTAACGATATTTTGAAGAAATTTGTTGTTTTTGCGATCTGGTGAGGAAATTTGCTGTTTTTTCCCCCATCTATTTACGAAATTTCCGGGATTTTTTTTTATGGAGGAGGAGGGGTATTTCAACGAAATTTGCTATTTTTTGTGATTATTTGCCAAAATTTGCGTTTTTAATTGTACCTAGAAAAATTTTGTGTTTTTTCTTGATCTTTTGACAAAATTTATGTTTTTTATGATACTTGGACAAAACTTCTCGTTTTCTCGCGATCCAAGGAGCACGCAAATGTCAACTAAGGACCATATAACATGTAACATAACACGTAATTTTGTTGAAAATTAATTTGCAGAAAGCTTTTGACCCAATTTTTACGTACACAGAAACTTTTAAATTTTACACAAGCTATCGTTCGTAGCTGGAAGTTTTTTGAAAAACTGTCAATTTTACACAAGCATTTCTACTGAAAAATTAAAAGAGTTAGTGAGTATGGCACTCGACCTCCCGGGTATACATGGAACTGAGTGCAACAGTGACAGTAATTTCTTTTTATGATTTCATGAATTTTATTTTTTACATATGAAATTTTTTTAATATATTGTACATGGTTGTCATTATTTCACATTAATGCACTAATCATTAAAAATTTCTTTTTTTCTTCGGTTCTTCCATATTATTGCCGTCAAGTTTTGACGGGTTCCATCTAGTATATATATATATATATATATATATATATACCGGGTGAGTCATAATTATCGAAACAATAGGCTTAAATATTACCTAGCCCCATACCTCCAATTGCAAAGTTTCATAAAAAATGCGAAAATACGATATAAATTGCAAATCCATGAGGGGTCAGTTAAAAAAAATACGAAAAAATTTTTGTACGGCCTCCGTAGGTTGAAAGTCCAATTTTTGAAATAGGATGCATTTGAGACCAAAAATGGATTTAAAAACGAGTCAGAAAAAGACACAATTTCTTATTTGAATACTTCCTTAAATTTTCAGTCACGATGACTTCGGGAAATTCTGTTCAAAATACCCATTTTGGCACCCTTTTTTGAAATATATTATGTCTTTATCAAAAAACTGGCCAATGCGTCACATTAGATAGTTCCTAAATAAGAGGATCTATAAATTGGATGCATTTGAGAGCAAAAATGGATTTAAAAACGGGTCAGAAAAAAAACGCAATTTTTTATTTGAATACTTCCGTAAATTTTGAGTCACAATGACTTCGGGAAATTTTGTTCAAAATACCCTTTTTGGCAGCCTTTTTTAAAAAATATTCTGTCTTTATCAAAAAACTGATCAATGCGTCACTTTATACAGTTTCTAAATAAGAGGATCTACTATTTGGATAGGTTTAAAATCAAAAATGAATTTAAAAATTAATCAAAATATAGGCAGTTTGGATTTGAGGGTTTTTTTTTCCAACTCCTATTTTTGTTTAATTTATTTCTGCTATACGGATTCGTCCTATGAAAAACATGTCAATGTAAAAGTTGTAGATATTATTGAGAAGATGTAAAATAAATTTATTTTGATATCTTAAAAAATGACGGAGTTATGGACTTTTTTCTTTTTTCACCCCCCCCTTTTTTTTCTTTTCGTTTTTAATTTCTTTCATCGGTAAAAGTTGGTCCTATCAAAAATTTGTAAATACAAAAGTTTTAGATAATGTTAAGTACATTTATAAAAAATTTAGTTGGACTTAATATCTTGAGAATTGACGAAGTTGTGAATTTTTTTCTCCCAAAAACCCTGTTTTTTTTCGCCCCTTGAGCCCATTTCTAAATTTATCAAAATTCTGTCACGCATAAACTTTTGGCCCTCTTTTAAGAAGTAATATAAACTTTAAACCGATTCGATATCTACTTTAATTAAGAAGTTATGGCGTTTTTTCGGTTTTCACAAAAACGCTCCCTATTTCATCCCCCTTGGTCCGATTTTGCCCATTAACGAACTTAGCCAAGACTTTATCCCTTTTGATTTTATGTACAAGTTTGGTGGAGATTGGTGAAAAATTATAGAAGTTATCTTGTCCATAAAAAATGAGATATGTAGATAGATATATAGATATATAAACTGGTGCGATTGCAATAGGTAGTATTTCTTACGAAATCTACCTAAAAATGTTATATGTATGACGACCTCAGAAGCCAAGGGGTACAAGTGACAAAAATTCGATTCGGAAAAAATTTAGTTCAAAGATTTTGTCCGATTTTGTCCATTAACGAACTTAGCCGAGATTTTATACCCCTTGATTTTATGTATCAGTTTGGAAGAGATTGGAGCAAAACTATAGAAGTTACCGTGTCCGAAAGAAAAAAAAAAGATATATATATATATATATATATATATATTTTTTTTTTTTTTTTTTTTTTTTTTTTTTTACCGATGGTAATTTTGGGGTCTATGGGTCATGATCGGAGTAGATCTGCAAAAAATTCCAACATTGGTGCGATCACAATAGGTAGTATTTAATACGAAATCTACCTAAAACAAGAAATGGTTAGAAAAAAAATCATGCAGTAAAACTTATTAGAATTTTTAAACAAAAATTGGCTCGCGAAAAGTAACTCCTTTTTGTAGCTTAAACTTCCAATTCAGTTTAACTTTTGCCGTTTCCACCTCTTTTCTGTACTATTTAAATGTCCATCAGTTATTTAAAAACAACGCTTTTTTAACATGCGGATTAAGAGTTTTTTTTATATTTTTAGCTCTCACAATTTTAAGCTTTTTATCGTCCCGGCGAATCTGTTAAAAAAAAGATAGGGATTAGGCCGGGTCTGGCCCTGACATTATATTTAATTTAATTTAATTATTCATTTATTTATTTTTTGAAGACTCGGTCAAGGCGGGCCTAAGGTATTTTTTCATACTGTACTGGGACTGACTTCCTTCAACTAGGTCTGCAGGGGGCGAAATTTTCAGTCTTGTTTAAAATCCGTACACATTGAGCATTAAAGCCATTGTCTCTGACTGACCTAATCCATGCTTAAAATAAATAAAATTTGACTCAGTCCAAAACATTTTACGAAAAACGAATAGATTTGAAAATCACCTTTATTTTATTTTACCCCCCCCCCTCCAAAAAACGACCCCTTTAAAATTCATTTTCTTTAAGAATAGCATATTTAAAGGCTAAAATGAAATAAAATAAAACCAGTGAAAAAGAACCTGCCTATGACATAATCCTGTCTTAAACGGAAATATGTGTATGTTCATGCAAGATTAATACAATAATACCTGAGACTACACAAAATAGAATACATTTATATCTCCTAAGAAGGTCTACTACGTATTTTTAATTTCGTATGTGTTTCTATCTTAAAAGGTTTTACAATATAGCATTTTTCAAAGTTACCAACACATGGAATACAGGTAAACGATAATAAAGAAAAAGTGACGCATTCACATATAAATAAATATTCATTAATAAAATAAATACATCACAGACTATGGCGAATCTTTAATAATGAAAAATTATTAATATGAAAAACGAAAAGTTAAATATTTTTGATCAGAACTCCTCTATATGAATCAAATTTCCACCACATCGAAGCAAAGTATTATGTAGAAATTCAAAACCGTTTAGGGCTATGTTTTTAATTTTTTTCCAGGACGGATAAGGCTATGATTTTAACTTTCTTTCAGACCGGGCCGAACTTTTTATCCTATGGGTCCGTTCGGGACCGGACCTTGATATTTCGACCCGTGCGGACCTCTAGTGCGCACCAATAGTATATTTGGAAAGCAGGTTTAACGTAAAATCTGTACGTTCCTATTTTACGTCCAAATGCATTTTCTTAAATCAATTTTTAATAACGTACAATTTGTGGATAATCCCAGTCTTCCATTCAAAATAAGACAAAAACTTATCACTGAGAGACGTGGTTAAGTGATGTAAGTGACGAATTTTGAAGAATTTTGGATTTATAAAGTGAGATTTATACAGTTGGCAAAAAAAGTATTTGTACACTCTAAAATTTTTAATTTTTAACGAAATAAAAGCAGATATTTTGTCAAAAATGGTTTTAATACAGTCTGTTTATCGTGCGTTTTAAATTGCACAACAGAAAATTTCGATAAAGATGTAAAATAATTTTCTAATAGGAAAAGTTTAAAAATTTCTTGCAAGAAAAGTATTTGTACATTTCTCCATCCTGATATGTACTGTGTTTTATAGTGTTTATGGTTCAAAGGACTACTTTTACAGAAGCTGATAATAACTTTTAACTTCATATTATATTTGTCTGACATTTAATCTAATTTGCTCTAGAAGTAATTGAGTATAGATATAGAACCTAAAACTAGAGGCCTCCAGATATATGAAATCCTATGATTGAGCATAATAAAAATTTAAATTAGCAACAAGAATTTGTAAAAGCTATTAAATTACCATTTACAACTATTGGATGTATAGTAAGAAACTATGAATAAATTAAAAGCATCGAAATTCAATGAAAACCAGGACTTCTCAGCAAACTAACAATGAGGGAAAAAGGGAGTGTTGTTAAAAAAGCTTTAAAAAATCCTATGCGTTCGGTTTAAAAACTTGCTGGAGACCTTGCAACATCTTCTCGCATCAGAGTAATACCTCAAACAATAAAAAATATTCTTCTCTATTGAGATTTAAAAGGAAGAACCTCAAGGAAAAATCCATTCATCAGCGAAACAAATAGGCGAAAACGCATAGTATTCGCTTTCGCATACAGAAGTAAATCATTGGATTTTTGGAAAACCGTAATTTTTTTCTGATGAGGGAAAATTCGGAATTTTCTTACCACCAAGCATTCGAAAAAATTGGTGTAAAACTAAAACTGTTCTAATTCCAAAACGTATACTTCAAACTATCAAGCATGTTGGGGGAATATTATAGTTTTGGGGTGTATAGCCTCTAATGGAGCAGGACATTTAAAATTTATTGACAATGGACGGACAGGTTTAACATACATTGATGTGTCGCGGCATAATTTATTAAACCGTGCTAAGAAATTATGCGTAGAGGAAGCTTTTCACTTTCTGCAGGATAACAACCAAAGCATACTGCTGGGATCACCAGCACATGGTTACTACAATACTCGAAGACGACTGGTAACTCCTCGAAAATCTCTAGACTTGAATCCAATAGAAAATTTGCGGATGCTATTGGATGCAAAAATCCAAAAAAAAAATGTATCAGTAAAAAACAGTTTTAAAGAAGCTCTTATTGTGTCATGGAATAACATTAACCGGACCGCTACAAAAAAGTTGGTGGAATCTATGTCACACCATCTAGAAGTAGTCATAAACGCTAATGAATTCACATAAAATATTAATTTGTATAATTTTACTAAATTTTCATTAATTATATTACACTAATATAGTGTACAAATACTTTTTTTGCATTATATTTTTGTATATTTGTTTATTATAATGTAAAAAATCGATTCGTTAAAAATCGATTCGTTAAAAATCGATTCGTAAAAAATCGATTAATTTTGTTTTTGCTTCTATAATATTATAATGCATTAAATTAATGTATTACAGTATTTTTTGCTTAAATCTTTTGTTTAATTTCATTATAATTTTAAAAAATGAAGTGTACAAATACATTTTTTGCCAACTGTAAATATCGAGATGAATTATTTTTTGTTTAAAACAGGTATGGGTAAGGAGTTTTTCCTAATTAGAAATTTTACATTACGAGGGCCGTATAAAAATTTATTTTTTGTATTTTCTTAAAAAGATCCCCCTCCCATGGAGTTGCAGTTTATCTCATCAAATTTTGCACTTTTTTATGAAACTTTGCAATTGGAAGTATGTGCCTAGGGAATATATTTAACCCGGGAGAACGCGCGCTTACCCAGGATATGAATATTTTATTTTTGCCACCAATAAAATCAAACTATAACAGTCAATTTATTAAGATGGAGACAATTCTTACAAATTTTGCGATAAAATAAGTTAAAGATTACTTTTAAAAAATTTGTGGTTACAACTGTAAAAATCATACATACTCAGGGTCTTTTAGGCCCTGCGCGCATCCTCGCGGGTTAAGGAGATAGCCTATTGTTTAGATAATTATGACTAACCCTGTGTATATATATAACTTAAATATTTCAATTAAATAACGTAGGTTATTAATTAGTATGAAAAAAAAGATTAAAAACAATGCTGATGTTCAGGTCCCTGATCTGCAGATTTACTAGCACTAATAGAATTAAAATCGATATTCAACATGCCAAATCTATTATTTTTTTTTTGCTCCGTTTATAATGTAATACATATTATAAATGCAATAAAACTCCAAAAATATGAATTAATACAGTTTTTGCTGTGTATTATTGAAGTAGTGCACCAACAGGGAAACATATTCAATTAAATGTTTTAAAAAATATTTTGTTCATCATGTACTTTTATAATAACCAGGTATATTTATCTCCAAAAAGTAGGCCCTGGTGTTTGTTGAACAAGTGACACACTATTTAAATTTTCAGCAATTTACCTTTAGAATCTGTTAAATTAATAAAAAATTCCAAATTATTGAATTTTGGAATTAAAATTTTAGAATTTTCTATAAATTTTACCACAAGATAGCAAATGTGAAATCATTTGGTGAAGTGGTTTAGGACTTGGAGACATGTATGAAATTGATCCCCTAAAGTTAAATTTATTTTTAATCACTACGAAACATATTACAATGCCTGTAGCTTTAATGGCTTAATTCAACCATCACTGAAATTTTGGAAATATGAAATTTTAGATAAGCATATTTGAAGTTTTATAAAGCTCGATTTCTTTTAAAACTTTTATCGGTTATAAAACATTTTTCGTATTCCAAGATTCAAAATATAATGTCAAAATTGGGAGTTTATATACAAAATTTCACTGTCTATGATAATTTTAATATTGAGTCGATCCCATTACGTCATTTTTAAGATAAAAGAAGACATGATTAACAATCGAATGGCTATTTTGCTATTTTAGTTTATCTTGAGTGACAGTTTGGAGATTAACATGCATTAGGCAACATAGTTATGACGTATAGCTTATTTTTTTATAAATTTATAATTATATAAATTTATAAATATATAAAATTTATAAATTCTTTTTTTATAACTTCTTACTTTTTTACCAAGTGTATACGTGATATTAAGCAGATAACGTAACAATAATTTCAAAAAGAAAACAATTGCCGAATTTTTGACAAATATATCTTACAGTAATATTTTACTCAATAACTTACGCTCTTATTCACCAATTACTTCAATCCCAAGTTATACCGAAAACCTCCGTCGAATACTCAACAGTAATCCCCTTTAATTCAGATTGGACGTCTTCTTGATAATGTCCAATCATATGTTATCATGAACTTCATTTGAACTTCGAACAAGAATTTCTAGGTTGAGGTAGATAGTGAATACAAATATAAATCTATTACAAGTATTAGTTGATATTTTTCATCTGTGAAAAAAAAGCGATGTACACATTTTTTTCTCACAACAACTTAATGGCCAATAAAAGAAATAGATTTCCGCCATTTGTTAAGATTTTAAAAATTAAATAATACTCTGTCTAGTTTATGTTTTGTAGGCAGAGCAAGATAGAATTTGACAGATCGATAGATCGCATTCTTTTTTGTCATAGAAACAAATTTGTCATTTCTGTAAAAAGGAACATCACAAGTGACTAAGTAACCAAAAGTAAATTGAAATCCAACAAATAGGGGTATGATAAGGTCGCCAAAAAGTTTTCATATACTATACCACATTTCAAGACATTTGCAACAATTATGAATAGTGATAATTTTAACTCGTCACTGAAATGAAATATCACATTTTTTATGGTTGACATTTTAAGTTTGTAGCTTGGAAAGACCGTTTACAATGAGTTGTTTCTTGGGGAGATACTCTTCTACGAAACCCTTGTTGCAAATGAGCAAACAACTTTTACATTGTCTGTTTCTCTTTGCGTGTTATTTTTTAATATATTTTTTTCATGCAAGTTGTCTTTTATCTGTTTAAAAATTTCTTTTTTAGATATCCTTTTGGATTGTGTATACAATTGTGTACCTACTTCAAATTTTCCTTTTTGAGAAATACCATTCCTATAAATTCCTCTATATATTTACATTTGTTTTCAAAAAATGAATATTTAAAATATTTCGCTTAATATACTCCTTTTTTCAAAGGATAACAATTTTCATCTTTTTAATTTAATTTTTTTATTAATAAAATTTATTTTTAAAATATGGCCTTTTCTTTTCATTTTGGTTCATTATAAAAGAAAATTGAAGCTTACTTATTCTGTTATACTTAACCTTTAATTGATGAGACAGAAATTGTAACATACTAGAGTTACTCAAAATCGAAAGATGAATAAAAGGCATGATTAACTCATGTGATGGTGTTTTTGTACAAAACACTTTTGTGCAAGACTATTACAATAAGCATTTACCTATTTAAAAGTCTCTGGTTAAAGTTCCACTTATTAAAGTTTGCAAATAAAACAATTTCAGTAGTGTTTGTATTTAAAATGAAAATTACAAGTTAAACTATAAAAATTGAAAAAAACAGTGGTATGTGAGACCGGTAACATTAGTTAAAGGTTAAACTGTTGTCTGTGGGTTTCATCAAGGTTGCTTTTATCAAGGAAAGCAGGAATCAGATCCACCATTTTTATGTTTAATCTTCCTTACTTAGAAAAAAAACTGAAGTATAAGTTTTGAGGTCAGTAGTAACTATTGCTTGTTTCAAGGTCAAAAATCAAGATTAGGTGAGCGCAAGTTATTTAATTTATCTCCGTTTGTTTACACACAATATACCGATTACAAAAGAAAATATTTTTCATCAATTTCCTTTAAAAAGTACAAAATTTTACAGGCTTCATGTAGGATTACCCGTACTATTTACTAATTGAAAGTAAACAATTTATATTTTATTGATATGTATCATTTTTTCATGTGACGCAATTGTCAATAGTGTTAAAAAGTCCAGAATGGCACTACATGATTTTGTCCGAGTGTATTAGGGGGTTAAGAATGGGGGGGGAGGATTGTATTTTTTGCTTATATATAACTAAATAAATAAACAACGCTAAAGAGCACAAATATTATAAAATAAAAGATGTTAAAAGCATACAGCCGTTTCGGGACTTCTAAAGTCCCATCATCAGTGCTAAAAAAAGTGTAAAACGTAAAAGAAAGTCACATCGTTAAATAAAATAAAATAAACCGTGCACTGAGCTCACCGCCAAGGCGAACTGACCATGAAACGTCGCAAAGCAACAGTAAAAGTAAACTGGCACGCGCACTCAGAAGGAGACATATTCCCACTGGTCGAGTCCATGGGCGTGTTCAGCAATGTCACCGGTAAGTAACCACTAAGATTGGTTAGTTACCAAAGCGTTCAGTCTGCCAAACGGTACGCAACCGATGTCGTTCAGAGGTAGTTACCAATGTGACCGGTAAGGAACCGAACTAACCGAGGAAAAGTCCCGGTTAGTTGGGTCACGTGATTGGTAACATGAAAGTTTGTTTAAATCAAATTGGCAATCTACTGTCTCTACAGATGGCGCTACGTGACAAAACTAACCAGTGCGTTCAGAGAATCTGTAATTGGTTAGCTACCGGTTACATACCACTCCGGTAAGTTACTGGTTACATTGGTCACTTTGGTAAGTTGCGCTGAACACGCCCCATGTCTCTCCCCCCAGGGGGATACCTTCTTTAGGTATTCACGGGCTTCACAACCCCGGGGCACCTGAGTGATCTTTCTCTTTTCCTCTTCCTCTTACTCCTCTTGTCTTCCTTTCATCTTTGTTTCACTCTCATTGTGGTTTCCTCTTTGGAGGTGAGAGCAATTCTGTATGGGCCGATATCATCCTGTATATCGACTCATGGAGAATTGTAAACCACCCACGTGTTGGCCGTGCGTGGCGACCCGTGTCCCTGGAAAGGGGGATCCTGGCAGTTGAAGGAAACCAACACACTGCTTTGGCCTCTGCTTCAGGTAGACGGGAGGTGTATTTGGTCCCGTATGCATCAATCGGCTGGTCAGCTGACTTTTGTCACTGGCTTTAGGGATCAAGTGATCGGGCAACTACTAGTCATCTCGTTAAGGGTGGAGACTGACATAGGGTTGTCTTGTGACCGTATGGGCCCTGGTTAGCACTTGTGCACGAATGTGCATCCCCTTGTAGGGCTCGGGAGAGGGTGGTGCGGCCGGGGTCTGAATTATTATATTTTTAATATGGATGGAAACACTTCATTTCCTTCTTCTCTCCCTAGCGGAGAGCAACAAAATGTACAGACTTCCTCTCTCACTCGCTTCTTTGTTGTTAAACGTACTGATAGCCACTCCGATAGCTCCTTTAAAAAACATCACCTTTTCTAATTGCTAAAACCTTCCAGTCTGTCTTAGGGGATGGTCATTCCCTCAAGAAACTACAATCTGGGGATTTACTAGTTGAGATTTCTACAGCCAAACAATCACAATTTCTCTCTAATTGCACTACAATAGGCACCCTTTCTGTTTCAGTACAAGCACATAAAACTTTGAATACAAGTCGTGGGGTAATATCCGAACCTGATCTGTTATTTTCCACAAAAGAAGAACTTCTCAGTAATTTGAAAGAGCAAAATATCATAGATGTACGCCGAATCACTATTCGTAAAAATGACCAGGTAATTCCTACTAAGCACATCATTCTAACTTTCAATAGTCCAACATTACCAACAAGAATTAAAGCAGTCTATCTAAGCTGTCGAGTCAGACCATATATACCAAACCCCATCCGTTGCTTTAAATGCCAGCGTTACGGACATACTAAAACAAACTGTCGTGGCTCTGTTACCTGTGCACGTTGTGCAGAATTCGGCCTTGACAATACCTCATGTGAAAAATCTGAACGCTGTGCAAACTGTAAAGGAGATCATACAGCCTATTCTCGTACTTGTCCTAATTGGAACCGTGAAAAAGAAATAATCACTATAAAAATTACCCAGAATCTGTCTTATCCAGATGCCCGTAGACTCGTTGAATCCAGAACCCCATCCGTTGGAATTTCCTACTCCAGCTTACTTAAGCAGCAATCTAAACCTGTAAGACACATAAGTACTCAGACTGACTCCTCTTTTCTACCAAGCTGTTCTCATGAAAAAACATCATCTAACATTACAAAGAAGACCAGTGATGCCCACGCTACCGCTGTTACCAGAGTTTTGCCAAAGTTAGTGCTTTGGAAACCTTCATCAGAGCCTGTAAAAATAGAATATTGGACAAGTCAATCACAGAAATCAAGTGAAGAAAAAAAAATTAACCAAACCTGAAAATGGAAAAAAACCTGATTCATCTGCTTCAAAGTCCCAGAAACCCAATAATACTAGTTCAATTAAAAGACCAACCCAAAATCCAAAAACGATTAAGACTGTTCGTGGTTCTTCACAGTTTGCCACTGTAAAGAAAAAAGAGAAAAAATCATATCTCAGCTCAAATGTCACTAATTTGAAGGATTCCAAACAAATGCACCAATATGTGGAGGAAACGATGGAGTCAGAGGCATACGACTCTAATACAGATGACGAGAATACTGTTTTCGAGGAGTACGTACCAGAGTGATTTCAGGTTTTAATTTTGTGATCTTTAGCTTGTTTTTGTACATTCATCTTTTTCATTCTTTATTTTTAACTTATTTTACTCTTTAAATCGTGTATTGTGTACAGCATCAATACCTCTTTCATATTTTTTAGCATTGAATGTTTTTAACTTACCAGACATTTTAATTACAGTTTTAACATGTTAACATTACATTTTACATTCTATGAAAGCCTTTTAATGCGATTTTTTTATATTTTAACCTTTTTCATAACTTTCTACTCTTAAGTCATATACTCACCTTGTTCTTGGCGCAGCATGTCCCTGAAGGGACCTTGCGCCATAAAACTCCAATAAACCAAACCAAACTAAACCAAGCCCCATGTCTCTTCCCACTGGTCGAGTCCAAATCAAGGAGAAAAGGAGGGGGGAGGGGGAGTGATATTACAGGAATGGAAACCAGACATCAGAAAATCTTGGAGTATTGGACATGTCATTAACCAAATTACTAGAGTTTTTCCATATATGAAAAGCTTCCCAAAAGTCTAAATCATAAACAGATGAACAATATTGTATTCAGTGTGGCCGTTTTTGGATTGTTGTAAGAAATCTGGACTGTTGTAGGACTTACAACAAGCTAAATCAAGCTAAAAACTCTGGCTGAAAGATAGTTGTCAGTCTATTCATATATTGACCATCAATAGATGGCAGGACCATTGAATTTATTTTTAGCTTGTTGTCAGTCCAAATATAGCCTGCTTTTAGCTTGAAAAAACGGTCGCACTGATTGTATTATTGAGGCTTCGGAAAATTTAAAATTGTGACAATTGGAACCAGCAATGGTTGGCGATAGCGGGACGTTTTATTTCACAGTTTTTAACGTTAGCACTGTGTTCTCCCACACGTTGTTTCAAGGTACGCTTCGTCTGACCGATGTACAGTTGGCAAAAAAAGTATTTGTACACTTCATTTTTTTAAATTATAATGAAATTAAACAAAAGATTTAAGCAAAAAATACTGTAATACATTAATTTAATGCATTATAATATTATAGAAGCAGAAACAAAATTAAACGAATCGATTTTTTACATTATAAAAAACAAATATACAATATTATAATGCAAAAAAAGTATTTGTACACTATCTTAATGTAATATAATTAAGGAAAATTTAGTAAAATGATACAAATTAATATTTTGTGCGAATTCATTTAGCGTTTATGACTACTTCTAGATGGTATGACATAGATTCCACCAACTTTTTTGTAGTGGTCTGGTTAATGTTATTCCATGACACAATAAGAGCTTCTTTAAAACTGTTTTTTACTAATACATATTTTTTTTTCGGATTTTTGCATCCAATAGCATCTGCAAATTTTCTACTGGATTCAAGTCTAGAGATTTTAGAGGAATTACCAGTCGTCTTCGAGTATTGTCGTAAGCATGTGCTGGTGATCACAGCAGTATGCTTTGGTCATTATCCTGCAGAAAGTTAAAAGCTTCCTCTATGCATAATTTCTTGGCACAGTTTAATAAATTATGGCGCGACACATCACTGTATGTTAAACCTGTCCTTCCATTGTCAAAAAATTTTAAATGTCCTGCTCCATTAGAAGCTATACACCCCAAAAGTATAATATTCCCCCCAACATGCTTGATAGTTTGAGGTATACGTTTTGGATCTAGAACAGTTTTATTTTTACGCCAATTTTTTCGAATGCTTGATGGTAAGAAAATTCCGAATTTTTCCTCATCAGAAAAAATTACTGTTTTCCAAAAATCCAATGATTTACTTCTGTATGCGAAAGCGAATACTATGCGTTTTCGCCTATTTGTTTCGTTGATGAATGGATTTTCCCTTGAGGTTCTTCCTTTTAAATCTGCATTGAGAAGAATATTTTTTATTGTTTGAGGTATTACTCTGATGCGAGAAGATGTCGCAAGGTCTCCAGCAAATTTTTGAACCGAACGCACAGGAATTTTTAAAGCTTTTTTAACAACACTCTCTTTTTCCCTCATTGTTAGTTTGCTAAGAAGTCCTGGTTTTCATTGAATTTCGATTCTTTTAATTTATTCATAGTTTCTCACTATACATCCAATAGTTGTAAATGGTAATTTAATAGCTTTTACAAATTCTTGTTGCGTATTTAAATTTTTATTATGCTCAATCATAGGATTTCATATATCTAGAGGTGCCTCTCTAGTATTAGGTTCTATATTCAATTACTTCAAGAGCAAATTAAATTAAATGTCAGACAAATATAATATGAACTTAAAAATTATTAACAGCTTCTGTAAAAGTAGTCCTTTGAACCATAAACACTATAAAACACAGTACATATCAGGATGGAGAAATGTACAAATACTTTTTTTGCAAGAAATTTTTAAACTTTTCCCATTAGAAAATTATTTTACATCTTTATCGAAATCTTCTGTTGTGTAATTTAAAACGCACGGTAAACAGACTGTATTAAAACTATTTTTGACAAAATATCTGTTTTTATTTATTAATAAATTAAAAATTTTAGAGTGTACAAATACTTTTTTTGCCAACTGTACATTTTATCGCATTCGCAAGAAATCTTATAAATACCCCAATGTGATAAATCATCTATTGGATCTTTGAGATTTGAGAATTGTATTTTATTGAAAGGAGTAAAAGTTATTTTAAAGTCAAAATTTTAGAAAATTGATGACTGATTTTTGGAAAATAGGGAAGAATAATTAAATTAACATTGCGGTCTGAGTTGAAGTTCGAAGGAGTACGTTTTCTTAATTTGTTATGAATGGAATCAACGATTTCGATCGGGAAACCCCGATCAATGGCAATGGATTTGATACGGTTTAATTCTGCTTTAAGTAAACTATCGGAGGAGCAAATATTTAAGACCCGGTGTACATAAGTGTTAAAGGCAGCTAATTTCTGATTAGGAGGGTGAAATGAAAGGCGATGGGGGGGAAACTAAAACATCTAGGAAAGGTAATTGATTGTTATTTTCAAATTCTTAGGTAAATTGAATATGGCCATCTATTGAGTTCATAACTGTAAGTATATTAGTAAGATCAAGTATATCAGAGTCCAGCAACGCAAAACAGTCATCAACGTAGCGGATATAAAATGGAAAAGTAAGTTTTTGAATAGTTTTAATTCGAAATAATGCATATAAAAGTCGCTAAGAATTGGACTGAGGGGGGAGCCCATGGATAAACCATCAGTCATTCAATAAAAATTACCATTGAAAATAAATGTGTTTTGCGAGAGACAAATGCTAGTAACGTGAATCAGTTCATCAATTTCGAAGTTTGGGTAATGAAATTCCCGTAAACGCGATTCAAGACACTTTAGAGCACCTTGAACTGGAACATTGGTAAATAAGGATTTAACATCAAAAGAAACCATTTTAATGTTTTGTGCGCTATTGAAATTAAGAAGTTTATTGACAAACTCATAAGAGTTCCTGCAAGTATGAATATTATTAGAGAGTAGATGGAAGAAAATAGGGGTAAGATATTTTGCTAATTTATAGGAAGCGGTACCGATGTTAGAAACAATCAGTCTGAATGAAATGCCTTGTTTGTGCACTTTTGGGAGTGTATAAAATCTTGCACAATGTGAGACAGAAGGAATGATAGAAGATTTGGTATTATTGAAAATAATTGGGGAGTTCTCAATAGTAGATTTAATAGCTTTTTCTTTTTGAGAAGGATCAGAGTTAATCTTTTTGTAAGGGCCTTCATCTATTAATTCCTGGGTTTTGGTAAGGTAGTCAGATTTATTCATAACAACAATCTTTCCGCCTTTATCGGCTTTACTGATAACTATGTCTGTATTAGATTTCAGATTTCTTATATAACGGGATGCGGCTTTACTGACGTTAGACTTACGGAGGTTACTATTGAAGTTCACATTATTCGCAATAAAATGTCTGATTGAATCCTTTTGTGATGGATTTAAAGTACTAAATTTGAACGCTCTTTCGATAGCAGAAATAATATTGGAAAATGATGGTTTACTAGCAAGTGCAAAAATATTATTTAATTTAAGGTAATGGATATCGTTATCAGTAAGTTCAGCATTTGAAAGGTTAACAACAGCATTATGATTAACCAACGGTAATGTGTTGGGTATGGTATTATGTTGACTCGAGAGTGAGTTAAACTTGGTTTTCTGAGTAGCAATATGTTTATTAGATTTGTTCAGTGCACTGAACCAGGCCGGTTATCGATAGAGACAAAATTGTGGTGGGAATTACACAGAAAAAGATGTAAATCATATACAGTTGGCAAAAAAATTATTTGTACACTCTAAAATGTTTAATTTTTAACTAAATAAAAACAAAAATTTTTTTCAAAAATAGTTTTAATACAATCTATTTACCGTGCGTTTTAAATTACACAACAGAAAATTTCAATAAAGATGTAAAATAATTTTCTAATAGGAAAAGTTTAAAAATTTCTTCCAAAAAAAGTATTTGTACATTTCTCCATCCTGATATATACTGTGTTTTTTGGTGTTTATGGTTCAAAAGACTACTTATACAGAAGCTGGTAATAATTTTTAACTTCATATTATATTTGTCTGACATTTAATCTAATTTGCTCTTGGAGTAATTGAGAATTGAACCTAAAACTAGAGAGGTACCTCTAGATATATGAAATCCTATTATTGAGCATAATAAAAATTGAAACTCGCAACAAGAATTTGTAAAAGCTATTAAATTACCATTTACAACTATTGGATGCATAGAGAGAAACTATGAATAAATTAGATGCATCGAAATTCAATGAAAATCAGGACTTCTCAGCAAACTAACAATGAGGGAAGAAGGGAGTATTGTTAAAAAAGCTTTAAAAAATCCTATGCGTTCGGTTCAAAAATTTGCTGGAGACCTCGCAACATCTTCTCGCATCAGAGTAATACCTCAAACAATAAGATATATTCTTCTCAATACAGATTTAAAAGTAAGAACCTCAAGGAAAAATCCATTCATCACCGAAACAAATAGGCGAAAACGCATAGTATTCGCTTTCGCATACAGAAGTAAATCATTGGATTTTTGGAAAACAGTAATTTTTTCTGATGAGGGAAAATTCGGAATTTTCTTACTACCAAGCATTCGAAAAAGTTGGCGTAAAAATAAAACTGTTCTAGATCCAAAACGTATACTTCAAACTATCAAGCATGGTGGGGGAATATTATGGTTTTGGGGTGTATATCTTCTAATGGAGCAGAACATTTTAAATTTATTGACAATGGAAGGACAGGTTTAACATACATTGATGTGTCGCGGCATAATTTATTAAACCGTGCTAAGAAATTATGCGTAGAGGAAGCTTTTCACTTTCTGCAGGATAACAACCAAAGCATACTGCTGGGATCACCAGCACATGGTTACTACAATACTCGAAGACGACTGATAACTCCTCTAAAATCTCTAGACTTGAATCCAATAGAAAATTTGTGGATGCCATTGGATGCAAAAATCCGAAAAAAAATATGCATCAGTAAAAAACAATTTTAAAGAAGCTCTTATTGTGCATGGAATAATCTTAACCAGACCGCTACAAAAAAGTTGGTGGAATCTATGTCGCACCATTTAAAAGTAATCATAAACGCTAAATGAATTCACACAAAATATTAATTTGTATCATTTTACTAAATTTTCATTAATTATATTACATTAATATAGTGTACAAATACTTTTTTCCCCATTATATTTTTGTATATTTGTTTATTATAATGTAAAAAATCGATTAGTTTAATTTTGTTTTAGCTTGTGTAATATTATATTGCATTAAATTAATGTATTACAGTATTTTTTGCTTAAATCTTTTGTTTAATTTCATTAGAATTTAAAAGAATGAAGTGTACAAGGGTGATTCTACGATAAGAGGTAACTTGTGCGGCAATCCGTTTAAAACATATTTTTTATTCTATATGTTGCAATTTTTTGCAATGAATCACATCATCTTAATACACTTTATTAAATAACATCACGATTGAATGCCTAATTAAAACACATTTTTCTGAAATTTCTTACAAAGTCTAAAAAAGTCTCTACCCTGGCATGTCCCCTTGCCGGTTTAAATTTAACTTTCAAACAATACATATATTTTTTTGCATCAGATGTTTAACTAAAGTATGTTTAATCGGAATTTAAGTAATTATACTTAAGTATTATAAAATAAAAAATGAAATAATTTTTGTTAATTTTAAATAATTTTTAAAATTAACTTTTGTCCCGCTTTTTTTCTGTATCTACCCTGCCAAATTTCGTTCCGCCAATACAAACATAAATTCAAGGGCGGCTGTATTGGAAGTACGTTTAAGGACATCTATAGCCGTGAAGTTAGCATTACTAAACGCGCAACCGTTTAAGTGCCGTTGTTTTTTAGTTGTTGCCACGCGACTGTGCAGTATAGTGGTTTCGTAAGGTGATCGTGTATCTCCCCTGGTAAGTCATAAAACTTATAATATTCATTTAATTTATTTGTACTTACTGCCATAATTAAACAATATAGTAATAATTAAAGTGAGATATACAATTAACCCAAAAAATAATTCAGTCAGTTAAAACAATTGAATTTGTCATGAAAACGTCTCTCCCCTGTCGTATTTCCCCTGGCAAGAAAACTGCCAGGGAGAGACTCACTGACCAGGGGTGATAAAATTCATCATGAGAGGTTATACGCAGATTTAGCTAACTTCTATCAACAAATTATTATTGTTAGAATTGGTGAATTTTTCGAAAAGCCTCCTAGAGAGCACCGTAAGGCGAAAAAAATATGAAAAAATAAAGCAAGAGAGCGTAGGCAACGACTCATCCCTCAAACTATAACTAATGTTCCGGCAACATCATCAAATTCAGATAATGATCATCAGATGCCGCAAAGTAATTTCCTTCGAAGACTTGCAGCTAAAGTTAAGTCAGACCGAGCTAGAAGACAAAGATATTTAATTAATAAATTAAAAGATGAGACTATAAACGAACGAAAGACTAAATTAGCACGTTACAAAAAAGGTTACAAATACTACGAAAAACTGAAAAACTTACACCAAATATAAAAGTAGAACAAATGATGAATTCTCCAAGTGCCAGTGAGACAGTGAAGAAAAATTTGGTTTTTGCAGAAGTATTCACTCAACAATTAAAAGAAAATTATTCTGCTCTCCCGAACGAAAAAGAAAAAAGAATTTTCAAAAGAGTGATAAGCGGGAAACTAGTGCAAAAATATGGTATACTACAGAAAGAAAAATATATGAAATCTTTAAGAAAATTAGGAAAAGCACAATTAACAGAAAATAAAAGGAAAGCCAAAGCAAGTTATGTTGTAATGAAGAATAAAGTTATACACTTTCTTGAAAATGACTCTAATACGAGGTTATGTGCCGGCAAAAAGGATTATGTGACAAAGAAAGGAGAACGGAAACAAAAAAGAATTCTTTTGGATACTCTAAGAAATCTCTACAAATCTTTCATGAAGAAGTACAATATCACGATATCGTATTCTCTATTCTGTCGCCTAAAGCCATTTTGGATAGTACAATCGTTTTGTGAGAAACGTGGCACTTGTTTGTCTGTTACACATGCTAATATGGATCTGATTCTTACGGCTCTATTCCAAGCCAAAATTATATCTATATCAAAGCACCAAGATATGCTTCATATAATTTGTTGCAATAGATATAACGAGCAGTGCCTTTCCCGAGAATGTGTAACTTGCAAAAATAAAGGACTCGAATACAAGAAATTCGATAATAGTATTCAAATTGTCTACAGAAAGTGGGAAGCCGTCTCTACCAACATAACTGATCCAAAAACGTTTAAGGCAAGAAAAGTGACTAAATATTTGAAAAAATCGATTCAAATTTATCCTCGTGATTTGATTAAGCAATTAGATTGTAATTTGGAAAATTTTCTTCACCATGAACTTAACATAGTCCACCAGCATTCTGCTTTTAAAATTAAGAAGACAAATTTAACAGAAAATGAAGCTGTTATTCATATGGATTTCAGTGAAAATTACTTAACTAAATACGCAGAAGAGATTCAGGCATTTCATTTTGAAGGTTCTCGTCAACAGATAAGTCTGCACACAGTTGTAACTTACACGAAATTAGAAGCATCTGGCGAAGTAAAGATTACATGTTATTGTTCGTTGTCAGAAAATTTGTCACATTTGCCTCCAGCTATATAGGCACACTTACAGCCAATTTTAAACCGCTTACCACCGAAGTAGACATTCTGCATTTTTGGAGCGATGGACCCGTAACACAATATCGCTACAAATACATGTTTTACTTTCTTGTCAATCATTTAACAGAATTCTATCCAAACCTTAAACACTTTACTTGGAATTACCATGAGGCAGGACACGGTAAGGGGGCTCCTGATGGTGTCGGTGCTTTTTGCAAGAGAACAGCTGATCGATTGGTGGCCAGTAGCAAGGATATAGCATCTCTGAGCGATTTGTCAGATGCTATTTAGAAAAACTGTCCCAGCATCAATGTTTTCGTTATTGACAACAAAAATATCCTAGAAAAAGAAGCTTTGCTTACTAGTTGTAAAGAATACATAAAGACTTTTCCTGGTACTCTGCGTGTCCATCAGGTGTCATGGAACACTGAAGATAAAAAACAAATGAAGTGTTTAACCTGTTTTTGCAATGAAAGTATAAATTGTGATCATTTCCAAATTGGTGTCATGGCATACTTGTCTAATAAAAAATCCCGTCTTCGGGTCGAGGATGTCTACTGACCGGAATCGGAGTCGATAACGAAAATTCATCTGATAACGAACAAATTAATATACCAAAAGGTGGCAAACACCAAACAGAGGATGAAGAACAACCGTCGACATCGAAAAAAACATTCAAGAACGGCGAATTTATTCTTGTCAAACTATCATCAAAAACAACAGAGTACCGTTACGTGGCTATGTGTACGGGTTTTGAAGAGGATGGCGAGATACAGGTAGTTTTCTGTAAAATAGGGGACGAAACCGGAAAATTATTTAAAGTTGATGAACAAGATATATCATTCATTTCAGAAGATCAGGTTGTCCAGACACTCCCAAATATTATTTTGTTGTTGTTGTTGTTGTATTTTGTGCCGGCCGATTATCTACGCTAGGGATATAGGCCCAGGGGGAGGGATGCCCTTCGTGGGGGGTCTTTCTAAGGGAACCTAACCCGTATTTACGCAAGGTTCGAAGAAAACCACGAAAACTCCGAACGGTTAGGCCGACGGCCGCGATTGGGTTCGAACCCAGCACCTGCCGTCTACCAGTTGAGAGGTCAGACCCTCTCGGCCACTGGTGGGGCCAAATATTATTTTGAAAAAGCAGAGGATGTTTTACTCCTTTAAGAAGTTAGTGAATGTGTTTGAGAAAGCTTAAGCATTTTAATTTAAATTTTTGTTCATGTAGGTAAGAAAATGCCTTTCATTTTTAATTTAATTTAAATTTTTGTTCATGTAGGCAAGATATTGCCTTTAATTTTTAGTTTAATTTTAATTTTTGTTCATGTAGGCAAAAGAGTGCCTTTAATTTTTAATTTAATTTTTTGTTTATGTAGGTAAGAGAGTGCCTTTAATTATTTGTTACATTTCATTTTCTAATGATTAACACATGTTCATTTATTGAACTGCATACAAAATATGACCGAAGCGCATAGGTATAGGCAATATGAAAATTATCCTGACTATCCAAGTGTGATTAACACTTAAGAAGAGCTAGTCTACTTAATATGAATTAATAAAAGATTATTTTATTATTTGTTGAAGGTATAATGACAAGATAATTTACATATGTGTATTTTTGCAAGTGAAACGATCTTGTTAAAAAAAAAGGCTGTAATATGATCGTCTCATTAATGATTAATATGATAGTCTGATTATATGTTAAGAACAATTTTTAATAAAAGTTGATTTTATACATTTCATTGATTTAATTAAGTATATTATTGTGTCAAACTCTCTCCCCAGGTAAAATAAGTATCTACCCTGGTTCTGATGTCTCTCCCCTGCCCAATGTATTTACCCTGGTCTTCGAAAAAGTAATAAAATATGTATAAAGTGACTTGCCCTTACATGAAAAGGTATATAAACGGGACAAAAATCATAATATGAAGTTTCATGAAAAAACTCCAACTTTTCTCCTTGGTCGTATTTTCTTGTATTTGAAACCTCTTATCGTAGAATCGCCCACAAATACTTTTTTTGCCAACTGTAGTTCATGTTCAATCAAGGCAATTTTACGACGAGTCTCCTGTATAACAAATCTTAAAAGCGCGAGTTTAGTGCGGAAAATAATTTTTCCGACTTTGTTTGAAGTGTGCAAATTAGAATGTACAGAAATAAAATTAGGGATTATTTTACTATGTTTACAATTCAAAAGAAAACTGAGATGATTAAGATATTTGAACTTCTTAAGACGGATGTTAGCAAATCTATTACAATGTGACATCTTGTAAAATCAAAAGTGTAAACAAACAATCCAACGGCCCGTTGAAACCAAATATAAGGGGGGGAGGATTGTACTTTGTGCTTATATATAACTAAATTTAGTTATATATAAGAACAAAGTAAAAAATATTTTTCCAGTGAGATCTCTTATTAATTTTTATACATGATTCATGTGGTTTTATATCATTATCTCTATATTAGCAACAAAATTAACCTTTAACTGATGTTAACGATCTCACTGAACGCTGCCCCCCCCCCACACACACCATTAAATTTTAGAGTTTAACTTGCATTTTCCAGTTTAAGTAAGCTGCAACTGAAATTCTCTTTCGTTTGGAGTCCTCGTACTATTGTTAGAAATCATTGAATAAATTAAATTTATTAGAATTATTTCTGTACAAAAAGTTTAGTGCAGGAACAGAATTCTATGATTTTTAATCATTGTTCGCCTTTTAACATTTAACTAATGTTACCGGTCTCACAGACCACTGTTTTTCTTTTAATTTTTATAGTTTAACATGTAATTTTCAGTTTAACTACAAACAGTACCAAAATTTTGTTTCACTTGGAACTTTAGTACTATCACCAGAGACTTTTAAATAGGTGATTATTAAGTATAATAGTCTTGTATAAAAAGTTTAGTACAAAAACACAATCCTATGAGTTATTCCGGCCTTTTATACATCTTTCAATCTTGCGATCTCACAAACCGCTTCACATTAGTTACGTTACAATTTCTGTCACATCGGTTAAAGGTTAAATTTGTAAAATTTTGAAAAAGCCGAACGCTTAGAAAGCGGACAGTTGAAATTTAGAATTCAATTTAACAATCCAGTGGAAATTTAATACAAACCTGGTTTTGAAGATGTTCAAATTAGAATATCAAAAGCATTTTGATATGTTTTTATTTATAAGAGTTTAAAGTTATTTTATACATTAGTATTAAAAAAAAGAAAAAAATGAATTTTGGGTATTGGACCCCACCCCACCTTAAACTTATCATTTCAACGATGATAATAATGTTGTCCTTTATTAATAAAATAGCTGTCCTGCTCGGCGTTGCCCGGGCCCGTGATGTTATTCAGTTTTCAAATGTGTTATATGCTTTCTAAATGACCCTTAAATTAAACTCAAATTTCTATGATTTTATATCTTTAAGTCCATTTTGTCAAAATTTATATTTTTAAACGGAAAAATCGCGAAAAGCTATTGCATTGAAAGCACATGCTGTTTGGTATTTTGTTTTCTATGTAATTTGATTTTTGGAAACTATGCGAACGGAAAGCGAACGAAACCGCGACGGAACACTCAGGATTTACTGAATTCGTAAAAATTTTCACACATTTTATTTTGTAAAAAAAGAATTCTATCCATACGAAAGTTACAAAGTTTTTGAAAGTAATGTAAATCTGGTTTATTGAAATACCAAAAAGATTGTGCTAAAATATAGGCATCTAGTTACTTTTAGCCGGGATGTAATTCGTGTTTGTCGGTGTATTTCAACGGGTTAAATCTCATATTTTTTTGAAAACAAATTGCAACATAAATTATGATAATATTTTAGCTTTAAGAAAATATTTTTGGTTTGTCAGGACGTATATAGAATTGCGCCCTGCAAAGGCAAAACCGCAATGAAACGATTTGGTTTTATCGATTTCCTCAAATTTTTCGCACATTTTATTTTGTAAAAATTATTTCTACTCGTCCGAACGTTTCAAAATTTTTTAAGAAGGTGTAAATTTGATCTATTGAGATGCTTTTAAAAGTTTGGGCTGGAATATGTACTCTCAGATACCTATAGCGTAGAAAAAGTATTCTATACGTGAGTCGCAAAGTGCCTACTTTTGCCGGTGTATTTGAAAGGGTTAAATCTTATATTTTAAAAACCGATTGCATCATAGATTCTAAAAATGTGTTTAAGCTTAAAGAATATGCTATTTGTTTACCGGTACCTATAGGATTGCGTTTTGCTAAGTCAAAACCGCAATGAAAACGATCTGTTTTTTATTGATTTCATCAAATTTTTCGCACATTTTATTCTGTAAAAAATATTTCTATCTGTCCGAAAGTGTCGAATTTTTTTAGAGAGTATAAATTTGGTCTATTGAGAAGATTTTAAAAGATTGAGTTGAAATATACACATTAAGATAATTTTAGCATGGAAAAAATATCCTCTCTGCGAGTCGCAAAATGACCTTCTTTTGCCAGTGTATTTGAAAGGGTTAAAATCCAAATATTTTAAAACCAATTACACCATTGGTTAGAAGAAAGTTTTAACTTTAAGATCTTTTTTTTTTTCTGTTTGTTTATATCTTAAAAATTACGCCCTGAAGGGGCATTGACAAAAGGGAGAAAAATAGTTTTGGAAAAAAAACGACCATTTTTGAATATTTGTTTTCAAAGGGTTAACTGCAATATTTTTTCGAATTGATTATTGCATTTGAGACCTAAAAATATGATCTTTCGAAATATGTCTTTTAAGTTTAACTGCGTCCAGCAGTTTGGTTAATTTGGATTTATACAAAATATCCAAAAACAGAAATAAACGAGGAAAAAAGTGTCTTCCTTCGTTTAGATGCGTAATTAAGTTTCTGCGCATGTGCAAACATTTTCTTTCCCCGGACATTAAAAAAATGATTTTTTGAAGAGAGTGAGTTCCGTTTCATAATTAATATCTATGAAACTAATCAAAAAATTTAAATTCTGAGCTTCAGGTTCATCAGGAGAGAAATTGGGCTAATCTCAAAAAAATGTTGAGCTTCGTACTTGCCGTAGATTTTGCTAGCCAACGCAGACACACACACACACAGAGACAGAGCGTTTTGTTCTTTGATTAGTATAGATAAACTCCCTTCGGATATAGATCGTCCATTGTTTGGAATTAACAGGTGTAATAACGCCAATCCTTGGCGTTATTACTCCTTTATTCTTATTGCGCGGTACATTTTAAACTACAAATTATCTCGAGAAGATATCCAAAATCTTCTACAAGATTTTGAAAGTACATGAAATGCTCTACAAAAATATATAATAAACAAAGTATTTCCGGATAAAAAATATAGTCTTCACATCACAAAACTTATCTCGCGAATTTTAGATCAAGCGTAAATTTTAGTTGCTTGTAGAAGCAATAAGACCTACAAATGGAACAAATTAATTTTAAGCTATTTTTTGTGATTTATATGATTCAAAACCCTTCTGCGCAGAGCACATGGGTGCCATTTACCGGATTACTTCATAATTATGCATAATATTAGCACTTGGTGTTATTACCCCGCCTGGCGTTATTACACCAGACCACCTTATATAAAAAGTCGTATGGATCACAGACCTAGTTGGTCAATTTGCCTGAGTTTTTTTCTTTTTTTTCGGGGGGGGGGGAGGGGGGCGATTTGACCCATGAAGGAGGAAAAATGAAATGTACATATTTTTTTTTATTTTCAGACATTAAATGTAATTTTGAAAATTTTTGTGTGTCAGAGTGAACTTAACTGAACACATTTACAAAGCTTCGGACTTTAATTCAAATGAATGTTAGCTTTTAGAAGCTTAATTACCAGAAAATTCTGAGTTGCATTCTAAAATCATGACCCAGTTGCCCCATAAAACCTTATCTGTTTCAGTAAATTACTTGCTTAACTCAAGTCTCGTTCTACTATTTATTGACTGTATTTTTCTTCTTATTTATTCGAAAATTTTTTTGCTATCAAGTAAGATTAAGATTAGTGCTAAAAAATAAGGTTATGTAGCTATACAACTAGTTCCTAGGACACATCTTGAAGTGAGTGGTACGTTTGAATGTCACGGTGACTGACATTGAACTTTCCATTTAGGCTGCGTCAATCACCTGTGACTGGCAGGGTAAAATTTAATACTATAAACATTTTCAATAAATTTTCAGTAATTCCATAAAACAATATAAATGTTTTAATTTTACATCACAATTTAAACTGTCAGTCACCGTTGACTTACGCGGCTAAAAACGGAAAGTTTTAGTGTCAGTTACCGTTGACTGACATGGCACTCAATGTGTTACTGCGAATTTTTAAAAGACATTTGTTTGCTTCCACTTCTAAAGTTTTTTTGAAAATTAACTGGCCTTAACTAAAATCAATTACTTATCGCTTATTAATGTTCTAAAAATTTTCTATCATATGACACAAACATTCAAACCTAACTATTCTTTCACACGCCTGCCGAAAATTATAACTCAAGAAAAATGTAAAAAATCCTAAACTTTATACAATTATGAGTATTAAGAAACAAAACATATATTTATAATCCCTAGATAATTCTCTCTTGCCCATTTTTATAAATAAAATAATGTATTTTTTTAAATATATGAAATATTACAATTTTTGAATAGGCATAAATAAAAGATCATTGCTTGTAAGTTCGAATTGATACATTTCTAATAAAAAAAATATAACCATTTCCATTTTTGTAACACTCAGCCATATGATTCTGCATATTTGGAACAAGTTTTGATAATTAGGATGTGGATACAGCCCAGAAATAGTAAATGAATTTTTTCTTTTTATAGCATTTATGACAAGGCACTATGAATTATCTTTTTTTTTAAATTAATTTTCTCTCAAAAAATATCATACTCAAAAAAATGTGTATCTTAAATATTGGTAGGCATTTTTAAATTCATTAAACATTTACTCCAATAATATTATCGTGGTCTTACACAGCATCTAAAACAATATCCAATTTTCCTTTATTTTGGCGACTCCATACTCCCAGAAAAGTTTTATTCCTTCTCAACTTGTTCCAGTATCGACGTATATTTTTAGATCTATGTATATTGACAATTTTTTTATTTACCTGAAGTTATACGCTAATATTGGGGCAGTCTGTGTAAGGATAAAACCTGTATAGAGCCCTCAAAATAAAGAAGGTATGTCAACTCACGATAAGAACAATCAAGCTATTTTTTCTAAAAAAATGAACTTAAAAATGTACACCCATATTTCTAAAATACGGATTTCGTCATATAATTGTTTGTATAAACTGGAAAAAATATTTTCCAATAAGAGAATGTACCGGTTATGCTACGAAAGCTGAAAAAAAAAACTGGTTCAAAATCGCATACTTTCCATTATTTGACTGGATATCTCGACCTCTCGGTATGAATACTGAACAAAAAAATAATAATATAGAGTAATGGTGAACTTTTCTTACTTGAATGACAGTAAATATTCATGCATAGTAAATCTCGAAGAAACTATTTTCAATCCCTGAGCAACTATATCCATAATTATCAACACTTTCAAGCAAGAAACATCATATGGCACAGAACTTTGAAATACAGTAAAAGGGGATAGATTTCTGATTTACATTTAACTTATCGAACTTACCAACAATATTCTTATTATTATAATCTTTAAAAATTATAAGAATTTTTCTTGTTTCATATGCTTTCCAATTATTATTTTAATAAAAATGATCAAAGTTCTCTTTCGATTATAAATACAAAATGGATCGGATAAATACATAATGTTACATAATGTTACATGATGGATTTTTTACCATCTTTAGTTTCTTTATAATTTAGTAAATTTTTAAAAATATTAATAAAAATAATTGTTATTTGCATAAATAATTTGGTCAAGAATATAATAAGTAATACAAATTATAACCTTTTCAAATAACATTAATGTACAAAATTAATTAATCTTCATTTTTGTCCCACATACACTATTTTCTCTGAAATTCATATTTCTTAAATATGCAGAAAGAAAATAGAAATACACATGGATATTGTTTATATATATATACCACTAATTTTCTCGTGATAAACTTCTAAAGAAAATATCCAAAAATAACCCTTATTTCTTCAACGTTTTGTTACCATAGAGGAAGACATTGTCATTTCGAAACAAAGGGTGGATTTATATTTTTGTTGTACTCTATTTTAACTCTTTTACTTGTGGCCAAACAAAGACCTATTTAAGTGACATAGCTGGACTTCTGATTCATTATACACTCAAGAGCCAAAACATTATGACCACCCCTACATTTTGCAATGAACTCGCCTGGATGACGTGTAAGGCACGTGATCTGATGGAAGTGGTATTTAACTGCTGCTGAAGAATCTGAAGAATCATTCTTTCACTTACTTCCCTGTGTGATGTGAAAGGCTACGGATAAAAGCGACTTTGACAGAGGGCAGATTGTAATGGCTCGAAGGCTCGGAACACGTATTTCCGAAACTGCACGACTCGTGGGGTGTTGGCGATCTACAGTTCTTAGTACGTATGCAAAGTGGATGAATGACGCTGAAACCAGCAGTACACGACATGCTGTTGGACGTCCACACGCTATTAAAGAAAAAGGTTGTCGGAGACTGTCTCGCATGGTGAAGCAAAACCGGAGCCAGTCAGTGGCTCAGCTGACAGCTCAATAGAATGCAGGGCCATGTAGAATAGTATCGGAGCACACTGTTCAGTGGACACTGTTGGATATGGGACTACGCAGCAAACGTCCCACTCGTATGCCTTTGCTGACCAAGTGTCATCGCCAACTGCGCGTGCGCTGGGCGTGGTAACATCGCGACTGGTCCATGGATCAGTGGGAGAGAATTGTCTGGTCAGATGAATCACGGTTTGTGATTCATCACGCCGATAGCCGTGTCAGGATACGCTGTCTTCCAGACGAGCAGTTGCTCCTTCAATGTACTGTAGGTCATACACAGTTCGGTGGTGGCGGTATTATGCTTTGGGGGACGTTCTCGGGGACGTCTCTGGGACCCGTGCTTCTGGTAGAGCAGACCATGAATGCTACAGGGTATCTGAACATCATTGTGGACCAGTTGCACCATTACATGGCCTCTGTTTTCCCAGCCGGAAATGGAATGTTCCAACAGGACAACGCCCCGTGTCACACGGCGTAAATTGTGTTGGAGTGGTTCCAGGAACATGATGCTGAATTCCAGTTAATGTCCTGGACACATAACTCACCGGATCTCAATCCGATAGAACACATTTGGGATTTCATGGGACGGCAGCTCAGAGTTCATAGACCGTCAATTCGCAATATGTCAGATTTGCGTGACCGGTGCTTAAATATCTGGTACAATCTGTCTCCGGCCATCTATCAAGGACTTGTGGCCACCATGCCAAGGCGGGTTGAAGCTGTGTTGCGCGACAAAGGGGGGACAACTCGTTATTAACAGGTGGTCATAATGTTTTGGCTCTTGAGTGTATATTTCAAATTAGTTCATCCTGGGAGAAATCTGTAATGTTGACATACGATGCCACACTTAATCTTGTATATTTATTGATACCCACAAAAACTACCATTTATTTTACGTTCATTTTAGTTGCGGCTGTTGCGAATTCCTGAGAAATTCGTAAGATCTCTCTTAGAAGCATCATCAAAATTCATAGTATTTCTTTATTTTTTCTTAAATGACAAATTTAGAAATCCTGTAAAATTTATGTAATTTCAACTGATTTTTCATATCCATTTTTTGAACTCTAATCACTGTAATTGTTTGAAATCCGAATATCTGAGAATAAGATTAATACTTTTGACTGGTTTTCAAATGGTTAAATAAAAACTGCATTCCACATTTCTTAAACTGAACTGAATGTTTAATGCCTGAATATTATCTGTATAAAATTGCAGAAATATAAACTGTAAACTTTCACAAATTTAGAGAATCTCAGCACTGAAAGGGAAAAAACGGACAATTTTACGAAAATTATATTGATTATCAGGACGCCAATACAATTTACAATTTTTTAACAGAAAAATGTCCATAAATATCATTTATTCTAGCATTGAATGTCACAGCATTCAAATGTTTTCAAAATGCAAGAAAAATAAAGAAGTGGAGAAGGGAAATAGAATACCAGGCACAGGGTACTTCTATGGTTTAATTAGAATTATTAGAAATATTGTACGATTTTATCCATTTAACACTAGAAAGACGGGAATTTTTATACAATTTTTATAAAAAATATTTAACTCCAGAATTTTCATTTAAAACTGTTTAAGTTATTTAATTAACCCATTTTGTATATATATATATATATATATATATATATTAACGTATTTTAGAAAGAAATTTATGGTTTGAACCAAAATACATTCCGTTAGTAGGAGCCAGATTGGCCCCTCGCCGTCATTCTAGTAAAGGCTGATCCATTTATCTAGTGACATTTTATAATAAATAAAGTTACATGTAATGAATAATCTTGTTAACAATATTATAAATATCTTGCAAATGTTATTTTAATCCGTGAACTCTACACTAATGTCAATTCTCACTGACCGGTATGTTGGCGTTATTTAAAACATGCTTTACTTATATCGTATTTTTTATTAACAAAATAAAACTTTTGATAAAATTAAATGTCTCATTTCGATTCCTTACTAAGTTTCGTATATGAATGATATAGTTATACTCCATTATCACTATATTATTAGCCAAATTATGCAGAGTTGAAGTTACGGAAACCCAAATTGCACTAGTATAGAAATTGTAGGTTAATATTTATTTGCGAATGACGCGAATTTTAAACGATATTTTCCGTGACATCTATTAAATTTTATTTATGGCCATAGTTCTGTGAGAAAGAGGGATGATATTTATGTACATATTAGGAACAGAAGCATTATACACAACATTTAATAGCAACGACAGGGAGCTTTTGCGTAATAAAGGGAGGGGGGGGTCCGAGGCTACAAATTTTCAAAAAATGCAATATTTTTATTGGCTTAAAGAAAAATACTGATCTTTAAGCATTAAATCCCGCCAACCGCATGCTTTAATCTTCATTAGGTCCAGAGATATAATACTTTTTGCCTTGAGAAGCGGTGCATCAGCTGCCCTCGGACGAGAACTTTACCTTCATTTATCTCAGAATGAATTTTTCACGACTTGTCAAATTTAAAATAATATATCTATAATTCCTTGCATGTATGAAATTTTCAACAGAGATTTTATGCTATATTTCCAACAAATTGTCTTCAGGATTTTTAATTTTGAGTGATAATTCTGATTATATGCTAATTAAGGCAAAACTTACTCATAAAGAATTTCATTTTTTACTTAAATATTTCTTTTAAAGTTCATAATCAATATTCTAAGAAACCTTGAAGACTAAATTAAATAACATATTTTCTGTATACAAGAGAGTAAAAGTTTTGTAAATCGAGTAAGTACTTCCAGAGTTATATAAAAAATTAAATATGTTTAAAATTTTACTTTTTTAAATATTTAAAAAATTCCAGTTTTTTTTACATGCAATATTCTTATTCTTCATAATCAATATTCTAAAAAACCTTCAAGAATAAATTAAATTACATATTTTCTGTTTACAAAAGAGTAAAAATTTTGTAAATCGAGTAAGTATTTCCAGAGTTATATAAAAAATTAAATATGTTTAAAATTTTATTCTTTTTTATATTTAAAAATTTCCAGATTTTTCTACATGCAATATTCTTATTATATTAAAACATATTTCAGAAAAAAAATTTATAGCAAAACTTCTATAAAAAAAAATAATAAAAAAATAAAAATTATGAACCCCGGACCCCTTTAACAGTGTAAAAATGACAAACAGGACGGTGCTGAATCGTGATAAACAATAGAAATTTTCCAGATCTGTTGTAAAGTAAAAGTATGAATAGTGAAATGTGCTATGTTTAATTCTTATGTAAAATTATATTCATCTCAGGTAATGTTTATTATTTGAATTACTGTTAAATAAAGTTTATATAGTAATTCAAAATTAAGCTAAGCTTTCCGTTTTATATATTCCAACTCTAGTAACCCTTGCTGTTAACAGTTTGCCGGACTACTACATTTTTCAATTTTTACAGTTAAATTCGTAATTTCCAGTTTAACTACTAACACTAGTGAAATTTTGTATCATATTGAACCTAAAAACTGCTGCTAGAAATTCTAAATATGTGGGTTTAATTATAATAGTTCTGTACTCATTGTTTAGTCCGGAAACAGTACTCTGTGAGTAACCAAAGCCTTTCATTCATCTTTTAATCAAGCGGTCTCGCAGACCGCTCAAAGTAGATATTACGACAAATCCTGTCATAGTATTTAAGGGTTAACTAATTCAAAAAATAATTGCAATTAACACTTAACTCCTGTTAATGCTGCTGTTGTTTTAATTTTCAGAGTTTTTAATTTTCACTTTCCAATTTAACTATCGATATAGAGAAATTTTTCTTACACAAACTTATACTTATTGTACAAATAGTTTTGAACAAAAAGAGTAATTTATGAAATAATAACGCCTTTTGTTTATCTTTCAATCGAATGGTCTTGCTCACAGTTATGTAGCTATTTTCAGCAACAGCAGTTAAAAATTAACTTTTTCAGATGCATTGTCATGTGTAAAATGCATTATCCAGTTTATGGCTATGAACGTCTTATTTATGTTTTAACTACCGCAAATGCGACAAAAATTACCTAAATGGGACAATAGTAATTGACGTTTTATACTACAGATGATTACTCAATTTATACAAAACAAGTTAGTTTTAAACTAAAGGTACAGTATTCAGTAATTTGCTACTTAGTAAAATATACATTTACCCAATAAAATGCCAAATATACTCTAAATGTAACAAAACTATGGGAAACCGCATCTCATTTTGGCTTAATGACCTTACCTAAAATTAAAAGAAATTCAGCGTTATAAAAGCTTTCTCACAACATACAAGGAAACAATTTTTTTTTTTTTTTCAAGTAACTTAAGCCCTTCTATTTTTTCCTAAATATGTTTGTGAAAATTTAATAATCTGCATATATGTGACTTAGTAGTCTTTATTACTTCCCACAATTTAAACTTTCCACGATAATAGTTTACAATTAAAATGATGTTACAGACAGACACATGAGTGATCTTATAACGGTTCCGTTTTCACTTTTTAAGTACTGAACCTTAAAAAAGTAACTTGAAGTATTTCAGAAAAAAGAGGAATTTTCTTTAACCTCTTCAGACCTGAGCATAAAATATCTCTACAAATATATATATATATTGCTTTTGTATAATCGAAATGACACCATAGATGACAGAAAGAGTCATTTTTATGGAAACAGTACTTCAAAGGACTGGCAATTTAGGTTTACAAATATGGTTATAAAAATATTAATCCACTTAAAACATCAGTTTAACAAACAGTAATATAAATTTACGCTATACTAAAATTAAGATCTTTAAACAAGTAAATGATCAGCAAATCCTCAAAATTTTTTTATTGTAAAACATTTAAGTTAAGTTTAATTCTGAATATTTCTTACTTTTTTGGCCACAATGTCTTGAAGGTATTTTCGAATCTCGGATGAAAATAATATTTATTTTATGAGGTAATATTCATCAGGGCTGACATTTATTGGTTTTGTTTCAAAGTTAAAAACATTCAGCTGTATAAAAGTGAAGTAAAAATGCAAAAAAAGACGAACAGTTTAATTTTTATGCGGAAAAGAATGGAGGTACACATTTGTGTACCTCATGTCTGAAGAGGTTAAACAGTTTGTTCATAGTGGATTTTTATATTCTTGAAGTCTTCTCAAACAATTAAAGATATCGTTAAAAAACTTTCATCTGTGCAATTTTTTTATGCGAAAATAGATTTTCTTTTCTTTCATTTAACTTTAAGGCATACCAACTTTTATGATTATTATATTATTATTATTTTCATTATATTATTTTTATTATTAGCTTTTATTAATATTCTTCTATTTGACGAACTTGTGAATTTTTCCTTTCAATCAGCATGTCTTTGTGATTTATCAGCTTCATTTCACGCAATTTGAAATAATAAATTTATCATATGTATTTGCACACAGACCCGATAAAGTATTTACATCCTGTCTTTTCGTTTTTGCGAATTGAATAACACTGTTAGAGGGAATGGCACGAAAAAGGCGATAGCTTTTATCATTTCATTTCCGTTATACAGTGAAAGATGCAGAAGTGGAATTTTGAAAAAAAAAAAAGCAAAGAGGCTTTATTAGATGAAGAAAGTAATTTCCCTAGACATTTTCTTAGGTATACCAAATTCACACACTATACATACACTATTCTAAATTAGCAGTTGTGGGCCACCTTAATACTTACCCATCATGGATATGCACAATATAAAATATGAAAATAAAACATGTGTTAACTATTTATAAAATGCATCGCCATTCCTAAAAAAATTTTTAAACGTATTTTTAAATATTTTTAACACATAGTAATGCTCTATTAATGAATTGCTGATGAATCAATTTTGGCAAATTATATGAAACACCTAACTACTCAAGTAGTACCGAATTGCGTAAAACGAACATCCTTATAGCTCCAAAAAATAATTATATTAACTAAATATATAATTAATATATACTAAATATGTATTAACTAAATATAATTATATTAACTATATAAACTGCGTCGCATTAAGCGTCTTATATCATATTAAAATATATCTTTGAATTGAAATTTGAATGAAGTACATAGTCATGAAAAATCAGAGAGTGTGTAAAATAGGATTACAAATATCTCGGCAACTAATTTTTCGATCGACTTTGTTCTTTATGAATAAATTGTGTTATTTTATTTTACATCCACTCATTAAAACAAAGAGTTTCGAAAATTTTTGTATACTTTTCATCAGAACGAATATTTCGAGAATCCCCAAAAAATAGTTCCGGATAATCGAGGTTGCTGATATTAAATAAGCATCGTTCCATTATTGCATACTTAGTATACGTCAAATTTCAAGTTTTTATCTTAATTTTTTCGGAAGATAGAACATTTACAGACACACAGACACAGATGGTAATTTTTTTTTTCTAAAAATATGTTTTTCGGAATCTCCAATGTTTAAAACGTGTAAATCCATCAAAAAAATTTCCGATTTTCAAAACGATTGCAAGATTTACCCTATGCCACCTATGATGGGTAGGTAAAAAAGAGTGCATTTTTTTTAACAGGGAGAACAATTCTAAACAAGGAGGAAAAACCAGGCATTAAGTATAGATTATGAAACACTTTCCAACACTTCCTGAAATCTTTAAACAAACTTGGTTATTAAGGCAATAAGGTGTTACGGTCTTTAGCAAAATATGTATTTCAATACTTTTGAACAAACCTGTGTTTAATCTGTCGGTTGATATATATATATTATATAGTGGGGAAATTTAGTTTAGCAAGAAAACGCAAAACAAGTTGAAATTTCTCATTCCGCAATTTATACTAATCGATTGGAAAAATGCTTGAATTACTTTTGTTCAGCCCTGTGGTTTATCTAGTACTTTTATTACACGCCGGTATTTAGCTAAAAATTTTTTCAAACTGAAACGCTCTTAAAACTACTTAAATCACATTTCTAGAAACGATCATCCTTAGACGACTATGTATCCAATTCTTTGTCAGACCCTGTATATCATTTTATCTATATTCTACAAACATTTCTTACTAAACTGAATGCAGGTCATCGTAAAAATGCATAACTTATTTTAAAACCATCCTTAAGTACATTGCGCTCATATGCAATAAACTTTACGAACGCTGTTACGTAGCCCTATGTATCAACTAAAGCAATTTTACACTTCATATAATATGCACGTATTTAGTAGTGCTCGCGATAGGATACGTATAGCAGCTATACGTTTAAACGATATACGTATATCCGTATAATACGTTTTTCTGCTATACGGATACTTTAAAATATACGTTTAAACGTATCCGGATACGTATAAGGCGTATCAATTAAACGTATATTTTAGAATACGTTTATTTAATGTATACGTATATTCCACGTATCGTACCTAATTTAAATATTAGACTTCATCAGTCTTATGTCACTGAAGGAAGAATAATTTGGAAATCGGTGGCGTTACGATAGGAATCCGTATAGTATGTCTTATATATACAAGATCAAGCAATGAAAAGCGTATATTTTTTAAAACAGTTTGCAAAAATTTCACAAAATATCAGACTCTTGAGTGGCCAATCTCGTTTAACTAACAGTGAAATATCTATTTTCAAAATAGCGAGTTATTACCGTGAATTGCAAAAGTATTTTGCAATATTGTACTTTGAATTTATTTAGATTTTTTTTATTCATCTCAAGGTAATGAGCTCAGATACCCTGTTATTTTACATTTTGTATAGGTAATGTATACAAATTGTATCCATTGTAAATAACCAGCAAAATTAAACACTTTTTGAGGAAAGAATGAGGGTATAAATGTTTCAGATTTATTGCGAATTCTTGTTAAATTTAGTTTTTTCTTTTTAATTATTTAAAAATTCTTTATTCACTTATTGTTTTACACTCAAGATTGCACCCGAGCGTAAATGCTATTCTTTTCATGGAGCTAATATTTTCTAACTCTGTTAATGTATAATGAAATTTCATTTTTTTAATCTTGACATTCTCACCGAAACATACATAGAATCACTTTATATCAAGCATTAACTGAATCTGTACTTTGATGAAAATCCGTGCATTAATTCTAGAGATAGAGCTATTGCAGAAATCGTAAATAAAATACAGCAAAGTAGAGCCACCTGTTGAACGATTTACATACAAAACTAGTGAGCAACAATTTCTACCAGGGACTATTTGAATATATAGGGGAGACTGGGATGCATGTGAACAGTTCACATAAACATAGCTTTTTGTCATAACTGGGTTGATTTCTATAAGCAAAACTACTCTGTATAGTAAACAGAACTTTTTTTACGCATGATATTTTTTAAAAGTTAACTTTACAGTTCTTCTTACTTTTCTTAATAGTTTATTGAATTCAAAAAAAAAAAAATGTTCATATGTGCCCCAACGAAAGAGCAGTTGTAAACACATAAGGAAAACATGTGAACACAAGGAAAAAAAATTTTAACATGTTTTTATTATCTTTTTCATATGTTACCTTAATCATTAGTTGTATTATTTATTAAATTCACCATAAAGAAAGATATATGTATATTTATTTAGTTTCTGAGTTATATGTTTAAGCAAAATATTATAAAATAAAAATAAGTAGATTTGGGGGGGGCGGGGCTTAGATAATTGATAAAATATTGTAACAATATAACAAAAAAAAAATAAAGAAAGAAGTAAACTTGAGAAAATAATTCAAGAATTTAAATTTTGCTTAGGGCTTTTTGTTTGAGGAAGATTTTAGGGAGGGGACATTTGGATAATATTTATAGGAAAAGTACCAAAAGGCGAAAGATTCTCATTCCTACATTTGCCTTATTTGCCTGTAAATTAAGGATAAAAAATTGTTTTACATTTATAAGTTTCCTCCAAATTCAATTTCTTTTGCTTTTAAAAGAAAGGGGGGAGTCAATAATGGAGATTTCACGGTAGTTATAAGTTTAAAAATTTTATTTTCTTAATATATAGATCTATTTTCAAAACACCAAATAAAATAGCTGTTTTAGAAATGGAAGTAAAATAATACTACAAGTTTGCAACAAATGAAACAGAAAAATTTGCGAAGTTGTTAAACGTAATATTTTTGCATTAATGATGCATAAAAAATAGTATTGAAAACTGTTAAATAAAATAATGTATAGCATTTATTGCAATTTAGAAAACATGAAATTTATTTAAATTACAATTGAACGTAAAGAGCTTGTTGCTTTTTATGTATTTGCTGACAGTTGTGTTTGTAGAAGTTTCTATTACACAAAATCAACTTTATATCATAGAAATGTCTTCTAGTTCTATAAAAATATAGATAATGGAGCTGGCATTATTTTCACGAAGTTAACTAAAAGGAATAGAATCACTGAATGATTATTGGGCAATTTAATGACCTATTCAGATCTGCCCCAACTAGACTCTTCATAAGTGTCCTACATTCCCACAAGAGTTAAAATGACAAATCATTAGCATTTCTCAATTTTAAGAATAAAAAATATCATAAATATTTATTAGTATCCATAGTATATGTTAAATAAAGAAAAAAAAAGAATAAATAAATAAAATTATTCTTTTATCAAGCTGGAGATTTTACTTTTAAGTACAGTAAGCAGTATTTTGGCTCCTGGTGACAAACAAAATGTCGAAGATTTTCAAAATATTTTTCCATATGTCTATAGGTGCTCCCATCTTTTGATAATTTTTTGAAATAAAAAAAATATAATAACTAGTGAAAAATGGCAATGTTCAGCCCATTTTCACATGTGCCTTAGTCTCCCCCATATATGTTACTTAATTCTGTCTATTAGGTCTTGAGATAGAAAACTCACAAAATCCATGTCACATACAGACAGACAAAGTCACAGACTCATAAACTACAGGCAGATATTTTGTAAAAACATGTTTTTCGGACTCTCTTACCCTTAAAACGTGTAAACCCGTCGAAAGTATTCCCGAATCCAATACTTTCTTCTTCTAAAGATACAAGAAAATATAAATAAAAAGAATACTGCCCAGTTAAACTGATGGCATTGAGCTAGCTCACAGGCTACAAATACTAATTGTACATTAAAGCCTTATATTTTCAAGGGTTAATTCCGTTCGAGAAAAAAAATTAAGAAGAGGAAACAGCTCTCCCTTTTCCTCTTTTTTTTTATACTTAATCATTGAACCTCCTATACTATCAAAGACATGCTTTATCATATAAAAAATCTATATCCAAAATTCAGAGCAAATTAGATAATTCTTAATAAAAACCCATTTAGCATTTATATAATTTAAAAGGAGTTATCCCCTTCTTTTATACTTAACCATTAAACTTCCAAAACTTTTCAGAGATTTGAGCGAAATCTGAAAATACTGCTTGAAAAACCTATTTATATAAATTAAGAGGGGGGGGGAGGCATTAGAACCCCTGTTGCCCCTATTTATACTTATTCAATGAACACCTAATAGCAGTCACGGAATCGCCTCATCAGAATGATCCTAATCTAAATTTTGAACGAAAACTTAATTCTGCATGAAAATCCCATTTATATCAACTAACGGGGGGGGGGGCATTAGAACCCCTGTTCCCCCTATTTATACTTATTCAATGAACACCTAATAACAGCCACGGAATCGCCTCATCAGAATGATCCTAATCTAAATTTTGAACGAAAACTTAATTCTGCATGAAAATCCCATTTATATCAACTAACGGGGGGGGGGCATTAGAACCCCTGTTCCCCCTATTTATACTTATTTAATGAACACCTAATAACAGTCACAGAATCGCCTCATCAGAATGATCCTAATCTAAATTTTGAACGAAAACTTAATTCTGCATGAAAATCCCATTTATATCAACTAACGGGGGGGGGGCATTAGAACCCCTGTTCCCCCTATTTATACTTATTCAATGAACACCTAATAACAGTCACGGAATCGCCTCATCAGAATGATCCTAATCTAAATTTTGAAAACTTAATTCTGCATGAAAATCCCATTTATATCAACTAACGGGGGGCATGAGCCCCCCGTTCCCCCTCTTATACATATCGAATGAACTTCAAAAACTAATCAGGGAAGCGCCTTGTCAGGATATACCTACATACAAAATTTTAAGAGGATCGGATATTTTTATCATGAGTTATCGCGTTACGCACATACGAACGAACATACAGAACGGGCGGGCACATAAGCTCTCAGGCTATGATAGCCTGTAAGCTAAAAACTAAGTACTGCGTCTCAAATTTCCCAAAGATTAGTTTGATTCTACCCACAACTAATGTAAGACATTTTATAATAAATAACTTAGTTTTTTGGAAAAAAAAAAAAAAATCTAAACTGAGGAAGTATTCAGATTTTTTTTTCAAGTACCTGCATAACAAGTAGTAGTTAAGTAAACACATCGTAGTTATTTGAACAAAGAATCGCGATGGGGATACTCTACTGGATATTTCTCAATGTCTCTAATTAGCAAAAAACAATTGAACAACAATTGAATCAAACAAAATTTCATACATTTAAATGAAAAACGTTTCAACGTTTATACGTTTAACCGCTTGGGTGAAATCCGTATATACGATGTACCGTATATGCTGTTTCGTGTAATACGTATAACTGCCGATGCCGAATTATACGTAAGCAAATACGTATTTCGTACAATACGTATTTTACGTATACTCGTATAAACGTATAATCGGGAGCTCTAGTATTTAGTGAAACTTAAAAATGCATATTGTAATTAAAAAGGCATTTCACTTATCCATCAGACGTCATTGTTAATATGCAGTACTTCGAATAGAATATACTATTTGGAATCTTTTGTGTGTCTCTGTAAATACTATGCACTTCATATTATTCATGAAATAATATTAAGCCTCAGCGACGTAAATAAATTTTATTATACATGAGATATTTTAGTATAATTAAAATATGTCGCAAACAATTCTCCCATTACCATTATGTAATTGGATTCGTTTGTGTAAACCTGTAAATGAATAATAACTATTGTTTTCACCGCATATTTAACAGAAGGCATATTTTAGTGCATTTCGTAAATGCATATAAATTTGTAAATGTTTGAGAGGGTGTAACATCTTTAAAACTCATTTCAAATGATTTTTTTCTCATAGGCCGTAATGTAACGAAAAAATTTGACTGTCCCTGTAAATAAACTAAGCATGCTAGAAACTTTATTTGCAATAGCTTTCACATTAGGGTAAACGTCAATATCTTCCAAAATTTTCATGGCAATCCGAGTATATTTACGAGAGTTAGAGCGCGGGCAGAAATACAGATGGCCAGAAAAACCGAAAGCATAAACACTTTTCAACTTTGTTGCTAAATGTTAAAAAGGGTGCTTTTTTAAAAAGGGAACACTATTCTAAAAAAGGGCACATGTTTTTTCAAACAGGTCAGTTTTGCACCTTGTTCACCAAAAATATTTTGAATGAGTTTGTTTAGAGTCTACGAATTTGCGATAGAATTTACGATATTTTCCCGGGATCAATTGAATTGTCACGGGGCACAGAGGAAGTGTTAAAAAGGGCCACCGGGCGCATCGGAAGAATTTAAAAGAAGTACCGGGTGCTGCGCCCTGCTAAAACGGCTTGGAATCAAAGCTAATTTAACCTAATTATTGGCGAAAATCAATAATATTAAAAAATATAAGTATATGTCTGTTTAAAAAGCTCTGATTTGGCTTCATATTGACTAAATGAATATAGACCGGGAGGCAGCAGCAAAGACAATCACATCAATGAGTTCACGACTGAGATTCCAAAATAAGTTGAATTGTGTCTCGTATATTAAAACGCAATTGGTCTGCCAAGTCATATCTTGGTGGAAAACACCTGTAAATCCGATTTTAGCGACTGACTCGTAGGTATACCATTGTGTTTTCCTTCCCCCAAAAGTATGAGAACATGGAAGACTCAGAGAAGAAAAACACAACAGTAAACCTATGAGTCAACCCCTAAAATCGGGTGTTTATTATTTTTTCAGTCTTTTTTCTTTACTTTACTCGTGCACGCGTCTTAATATCGGAGCCATTTCTAGATCTTTATGGATATTAATATATTTTCCTTTCGATTTTTTTTCTTTTTTGAGTCGGATATGTCGTGTTTTCTTCTGTCACCATCAACTGTCAAACTTCTCCTGAACACCTTGTATATATGATTAACATCCGCCGAAATACAAAGTCTATTATTTTTCTAAAGTAGTTTTCATAAAATTATATCTTTAATGTCAATAGATATTAGCACTGCGTTTCCTTTCTACTCATACTGAAAGAAAAAATTTCAATAATTACTACTTGCTCCATTTTAGGTATCTACAATTGGATAAAATTCCAGACAAGTAACAAGCAAAAGCCTAACGATCCTGATAAATAGTACTAATTAGAAATCTTTTTAAAAGGCATAGCCACAAGTATTTGCTTAATTAAACCTCTTCTGAATTTAAAAGGTAAAATAAATTGCAATGCAGACGTAATTTAATGAAATTTAAGGAACTATTTGAAAAGTTCTAATGTAAAGGTCTTATTAGCAAATGGTAAAAACATATTAAAATATTCTTTCATTATTGAAGTGTCCGATCTATCCATTTTTCCTGTTTTACAGGAAGAATTTCATCTGTACATTTAAAACTATATTTTTTAAAATAAAAAAATTTTTCATCGAGCAATAAATTTGTTTAAAATACACCATGACTTATTTTTGTATCTTATATCTAACTTGTTCTTTTAAATAACTCCATAGTTTTAAAAATTCATTCTTATTATTAAAGCATGAGTTAATTAAATATTTTATTATATCTATCTAATTCAATATTTTAAAATAATTGTAAGTCCTTCAAAGTTGGTGAAAGTGTCAGTTATTACGTTTCTTCCTCAAAAGTCATAAATGTTCTAATATTTTCAAAATTAATTAAACAAATTCAATTATCGATAAATTTCTGTATAAATATGAGTATCATCAGTAGATTTTTAAAAAATTAAATGTGAAACTACCCAATAAGTATTGAAAAATACATACACTCAAGAGCCAAAATATTATGACCGCCCCCACATTTTGCAATACTCGCTGAATGACGTGCAAGGCACATAATTCAGAGACAGTGGTATTTAAATGCTGCTAGGGTGTCTCAGAAATCAATTTTGAACTTTCGACTGCTTGTGAGGGTAAAAGCTGAGCTACTTTGATAGGGGGCAAAATTCAGTCGAGACTGAGAACGAGTATCTTCGAAACTGCGCGTTTCATGTGGTGTTCAGGACATATCATTGTTAGTACTTGTATCAAGTGGATGAATAACGGTTAAACCATCAGTTAAGCCATTACGTTCAACAACCAAACGTTATCATATAAAAAGGACGTCGGAAACTCCTCCCCTCCTTAATAAAGAAAGTTTGTACTAGAGACTGTCTCAATTTACATCTCAATACAATACATATTCAAGTGGATTTCTTACGAAGCATACTGTTCAGTTGACATTGTTGATTGTTAGACTATGGGGATAACGCAGGGCAAAAACTAGAGGGGGGCAGAGGGGGCATGTGCCCCGGGCGCCACCAGAACAGAAGCTGAAGGGTGCGCCAAATTATGATTTTGTTTGGTGTGTTTTATATAAAGAATGCATATATGTGGGGGAACAAATTCATGTTTGCCCCGGGCGCAAAAAAGGCTAGTTTCGGCGCTGGGATAGCGTACTACTCATTAGCCCCTGTTGACCAAGCATCATCTCCGCTTACTCCTCCAGTAAGCCCGGGAACATCATGACTGGACTATGGAACATTGGAGAGTTGCCTCACGATTGAAACAGATGAAACACGATTCATCCTTTAACACGTAGATGGCCGTGTTTGGGTCTCGTATGCGAACTGTTACTCCCCTTATGCAACAGATCATACATAGGCATTAAGCTTTGGGGAACGTTCTCGTGGACAACCATGGGACTTGTGGTTGTTGTAGAACAGACCATGAACACCACGGGCTGTCTGAGCACCATCGCGTATCATTTGCACCATTAGAGCTGTATCACACGGAGAAAGATTTTTCGACAAACATTTTACAAAACAGGATCGTTCATTTTGCAGCGTGTTCGGTAAACAGGTTTTTCAAACTTCTCGCGGGTTTTAATTTCTCGCTCCGCTCCTATTGATCAGTTGATCAGCGCTGAATTGAATGGCCAACATTTTCCGTGCAATGCGGGAAATGCTCGGTAAACGAAAATACCGAACAAATCCTCCCCATATCAAGGTCACGAAACATTTTGCTGGCTGTAATGTTGTGTAGGGGAAAAAGTTCTGCGAAAGACGTCTGTGTGATACCGCTATTACATGTTATGGAAATAGAATCTTCGTGCAACACAACGCTCCATGTCACATGATTCGAATTATGCTGAGATTCGTAACAGGAACATAATATTGAATGCCAGTTAATGTCTTTGTCACCTAACTCGACGGATCTTTATCCACAGAACACATTTCGGGTATCCTTCAACGGCAGCCCAGAGCTAAAAAAAAAGCCATCTTGGAATATCCCTTTTATGCATGACCGCTGCTTGAATGTTTAATGCAATATATCTCCGGCCATCTACCAAGAATTTATGGGATCCATGAAAAAAGTGGTTTGCAGCTGTTTTGCGGGTTCAAAGGTGGGCCAACAGTTTATTAGGTAGGTGATCACAATGTTTTGGTTCTTGTGTGTATGTTGGAATGACATAGAATCTCAGGATAGCTTTTCTGTAATTTTACCGGACTGAATACAAACCTTCGTTATATTGTAAAAAATTGTAAAAAACGATTCCTGATAGAGATAAAATATTTATGGGAATTCACTGTAATCCCGCAGCTACCTAAGAATCTGGACATATATTTTTTGTCTTCAAAAACCACTGTGAACAACAAAAACAAACACAGACACGAGAAAAAGATTTCCCAAATTATTGGAAAGGTTCCTAACGAACAAAAACTCTTTTATTAGCCATAATTTTCAGAAACGTTAATTTTTCCGAAATTTACTGTAAACTTTTTTTTTTTATTTGACATTGCTTTGAGGCCTATAGCTGCTATGGCTGTCGCCTCGATTGATCCATTATACTCAGAAACAGAGAAAATTCAGAACAATTTTTATTAAACATATCCATTACATATTTTATTACACTACGAAGGGACAACACTCCATCCATGTCCGTACCCGGATTCGAACCAGGACCCGTCGGTGTGGCAGCAGCTGACACTACTGACCACGCCACTGGGGCGACTGCTGTAAACAAATTTTGCTTTTATTTAAGAAAGTTTTGATAAGATCAAGAAAATTTCTTGTTGGTTCTCACCTAATTCTTTTTGACAAATGGTGAAATATTTCCAAAATCGAGGAGTAACTAGATATTAAATTTTAGTAAACGATTTTATAAATCGGCTTGCAATTTTAACCTTCCTACCCTGTTGAAATTTTACTCAAACTTGATTAAAATATTTCACACCAGAATTTTTATTTAAATCCATTTAACATACTTATTTAACTTAAATATTTGTGCTGTTTATTTAATTTACTTTATGAAAAATTTTCTAGTTTGTATCGAAAGAAACGCATTATAGGGCTGGGTTGATTAGACCCATTCAGGGTAGGAAGGTTAAAAGTGATATGAAATCTTACCCGTGGTATATCAATATGGGGCGGGTTAAAAAGAACTTTATTACAAACGAAAATTTATTATTTTTCCCATTATAAAAGTGCGTCGTATTCTGTTTTTGTACAATGTACAAATTATATTCTAATTTTTCATCTCTTTCTTTCGAACTTAAATTGAAATAAGTTCAATATCTAAATTAACTAAAATAGCTTTACCTCTAGTTTATAGTAGTTTCGTTTCACATTCTTTTAGTGAAACACATTCTAAAGAAATGTATAAAAGAGCACACTATAATGGACTTTCATATATTTAATTTTCTGTTTTATGAAAAAAAGCAACTAAATTAAGTTTCCCCTTGCCGTTATACTGCTTTTACACATTGGCTCGAATTCAGCAGAATATATACGCATTTAGAAATTTATCTTCTAAAAACTTAATTATGAAGTTGTGAAAAGCAAAAACGTTTTAAACTCACGACCTTTTGTTAAGAAGTTGCGCTCTTAAAAGTTGCGAGTAATATTCTTTCATTTCATTTATTTATTGCAAAGAAAATAGTTTAAAAGTTATTTTATTAGTTGTAGATTTAGAAACCCTTTTGTTCTGTCGCTTTCACCTTCTAAAAATATCAAGAAGGATAAATATTATACGTTTAATTTTTCTTTGCATCGAAAATAAATTTTTAAAGCACTTTGAAAGTTAAAGTCGATTTCCTTTTCTCCCACCATTTTCTAATATTTTTCACATTGTTAATTTTTCTTTCATCAGTTCCCTTGCTTAAATACGTTTAGATTTTCAAACGTGTAATTCTTTTCTATACTTTTTCTGCGATATTTAATAAATAAATAAATAAATAAGTTGTGTGCTCTAGCTAAGTAACTTGCGGAAGGTACTTACTGCTCTTCATACAAATAAATTTTATGTAATTAAACTTTGAAAAATAAAAAAATAACACAATTATGCAGAGAAAATATGCTAAACATACATGAAAAATTATCTGACATATGCATATATAGTATGCATGAAAGATTACTCTCTTAAAACCTATATTTGACAATCATCCTATACGTAGAACAGCATACATTTCTACCTCGTACTCATATATAGCACACCCTGTTAATTTTAAGGTCATGAAATTTTTGTAAGTTTTTCCATTTTATGACTTTCCTTGTTTTGTGAAATTAAACCATAATTTTTATATTTTTGCTCAAATTCAGACAATGTGCAATTAAAGTTTTTGTTTTCAATCTTTTCAAGTTTATTGCAAACACAATTGCGTATATGTATTCATATATAAGATAAATTTGAAATGAAATTATATGTCTGTTCACAATAGAAAAGAAAATGAAGAAAAAATATACTACCATTTGGCAGATCAGTATGTTGAATCATTGAAAATTAAGAAATATATGTTTAAAAAAGTGTTCACTGTTTAGAAGCATAATATTAAGTTTACAATAACAACTCCAGAATATTTGTTTTCAAGTTTTTATTGAATCGTTACTTGTTTCAGATAGTTTTTAAATGCTAATCTATTAGCAAGTACCTCTCTTTTTCTAGTTTGGTTAAATTTATCTTTTGAAAAAGGCACTTTAATAAGAATATTCTTAAAATGACAAATTCTACTGAAAGTAACATAACCTGATCCAAGTCAGAACTCCTTCTGACAAATTCTAATAATGGGTTTATGTAAAGTGACAGTTGAGTGGAACTCTTAAAAAAACTGACTTCGTGATATGAGAATATTTTTATTTTCCAAGATTTAGAATTAGGTGTGATAGGGAAAACAAAACTCTCACGTTCTTGTACTGAAATAATTAAGTTAGAAATGGACTATGGTAATCATCAAATTCAACCACTACAATCTGTTGTAAGCATGGAGGTCGGAATCCTGGATCATACACCATAAACTTTACCATATGAATATAATAGAAAGATATAATACATACCTATATAAAATGAATGTTAATCCTTATTTTAATTCTGAATTTTCTGAATTAAATGCAAATAAACAGATTCAGGCGTTGTTTGCAATAAACTTGAAAAGATTGAAACAGAGACTTGAATTGCACATTGACTGAATTTGAGCGAAAATATATAAATTCATGTCTTAAACTTTTAATAGTAGAAATGTTTATTTTAAAGTTCAATGATAATGTAAAAAAAGATTTAAACTTAACTCTATGTATGTATGTAACAATTTTTAACAAAATTCCTGGTGATTTCTATGGATCTGTGATATTCTAATTATTGTTGCTCAGACTATCTGTTTTTGTTAGCAATGCCGTCCTACTTCAATATTTTAACTCGTGGTTATGATTGCGATATTGCTGTCGTTATTGGAAATAACAGATGGTGATTGGAATTGTAAGGCACATGCATAATCCAGAGCAAATTTCTCCGATAGTCGAAAAACAAGCAGTTTTCATCAATAACAGTTTTTATTTGGAATATTCTAAACACTAAGCTGCATGAATCTACTTTTATCGATCTAAACGTAGGACCACAATGCCAAGGTACCTTTACAAGATATACTGTATGGTCTGAAGACATCAGACATTTTTGAGTTTAGCGGTTCTGTCGAATATCTGGAGAAATTTGCGACGATTTCTTCTGAAAATATAAATATAATATTTTGTCACATTTTTCAACGACATTTTAATAATGTGAACAATTAAACAATCAATAACTAATAGAATAAAAAATATATAATATTTGCGATCAACCTGTAAAATAAAACCTTCGGAATAATCGATAGCTGTTGAGCATCAATGTGTCGATCTGGCGCAACATTTGGATTCAACAGGATAAAACATATTGTATTCTGATATCGTAACGTTTTAGAACATTTCGAATATGGAATGTTTCTTTGTAAATCTCAAAAGGTGGAAAAGTTAAGTTTTACTTCTTATCAATGTCTTCAAAATAATAAAGGTAAGGAGTAAGTTAAGTTAAAAATTTTGATCACTGACGTATTTAATAATTGCAGTACTTTAGTACGTACTGCCATGTTAGTGTTCATGATTAGTATCCCTTCTTTTTGGAGAATAAGCTCCTGGATTCGACATTATGTTTTATCTTCATTTCATATTTTTTTCTCTTAATTTATGTAAGCTTAATTAGTAGCATTATTTTTTATTGTAATTTGAATACAATTGATAAAATTAACATTTTATTTTCTATACTAGCTAAGAAATCGAAATATCATTTGTATCGATACACAATGGCTCTACAATCCGTGAAGAATTTGGAGTTCGATTGTTGGCCTTTAATTTATATTTTGCAATTTGTTTTTGTGCCAGGTCTTTCTACACCTATTCCAACCATCTCTTCCTGGGTTTACCAACACTTCTTTTCCCTCCATTAATTTCCCATTGTATATCTTTTTTGTACTTTTGTCATCCTTCATTCTAAGTGGTCTAGCCATTGAATTCTTCTTAAATTAGTGATATTTATAATGTTCTATTCATTATGTGAGGGACTCACAACTATAGAAGACCTAGTCCAATTTGAAAAAGAAATTATACGTATATAAAATCTGTTTTATTCAATCCCATAGTGAACCAAATCTGTTAATATATGCCAAATATGAGAAAGTATGTGAAAATGGGATGATTCACTGTGGGAGTAGAGAGACAACAGATTTTATGCACCTTCTAAATGAATCATCTAATTGTTTTTTCGAAATGTACTTGCTCTACTATGGTTGTGAACCCCTTCATATAGCTGTACAATTTCCATATTTGTTCTGATTCGTCATGTATTGATCTCCTTAATTGTCTAAAACTGGTCTAAATGGCCTAAATGGCCTAAACATTTGTTTTAAGATCTTCTTTTCCCAAATAATGAGTAGGAGAAGGTATTGTTCCTTTGACCACTTTGCAAAATTTAAATTTCTTGGCTTAACTATTCAGGTTAAATTCAAATTCTTTGTTTGGTTGTATTTATTATCATAATTTATCATACGTAATTTTACAAGGCCGCATGGGAACAAATAAATTTTAATAAGAAAGTAGTTCTATATTAATAGTTTATGTCAAAACAATTTTGGGATATCGTTGCTTGCTATAGATATAGCACTCCAAATATGCTGGCATTTTATTTTTCATGTAAAATGGCTTTCACACCCTTGAACTTTGATATTTTCTATATGGAAGAGGAAATTTTTCCAGGGCTTCAAAATTTCATATTATTCATTAAATATGATTTACTTCAACATAAAAAATTATCAAGCCAATTAAAAAATACAGCTATCAAAATATTACCTTTTTGTCTGAATTTCAAAATAATGGCTCTTAAATGCTGAAACATAAGTAGAGTCATAAAAGTAAAAGTATCGACGTATGCTATCGTTATAAGATGCTGGATGTAACAAAAATAATTTTTAAAGCATTTTAAATGTACGGAACACATTGGTGATCGTCGGAGCCAAAAGGGTTAATGTAATAGGTAATTATTGTATATAAGTCTATCTTCTAATGGCTAGTTCCATGGGTTTTGTAGTGTAAGTCACATTACCTTATAATTGCTATGCTTGTTTGCCACCGTTATTTTCGAAAAGTCTGTTTGGCCTTATTCAATTAATAAGAATGTGCAGATAAAATAAATCACATTTTTCGTACTAAAATACTGGTAGCCAAAAATCGTAGCCTGTGACTTACACTACAAGTACTCATGGAAATAGCCCTAATTGAAAAAAGTGAAAAATATTGGCGCTAGTATTTTAAAACAGTTAATTCTACAAAAGCTCATCAATGTAAATTAAAGTTCCTATAGTTTCGAATGACAAGCGCTACTAACAAAAGCTGGATGCTGTTCAAGATTTTTTTTTCTTTGTGTTTGAATGAACAGATAAACCAGTCCATATTAATTACTTCTTTGTTAAAAATTATTCAAAATTAGTCATGGTAAAGTCAAAACTGACAACCTCATTGCTTTTATGATTTTTCAACTAGTGTTCAGTGTTCAGAAAACTTTCGTAACGCAAGTTTTTTGTTTTTCCTATGATAAAGTCTCTAAAAAGAAAAATCTTCCGGAACATAATGAAACGTTCCAAAGATGACAGGATTGGAGATCTATATCAGGATTGGAGTTTCAAAACTTGCCTTATCAAAAATTTCAATATAATTTTTTGCTTTGGTTATTTTTCTATTCAGTTTTTGAGCTTGTATTGAAAAAAAATACTACAATCTAAAGAGAAAAAAAACTGCTTTTATCGTGCTTTTTATGGCATTGTAAAATCTTGGTTTTATATGAACACTAATAGACACTGCCAAGGGTTTTTTGTGAGTTATAAAAATTCAGTTTTGTCGATAAACTGATTTTTGAAACCCATGTCCTCAATATTGAGTCATATTTTAATCCATTTTCCTTTTTTTTAACTAATATGACAATATCTGACTAGTATATTTTTATATATAGAAGGAGCATAATTTAATAAATTTCCCGTTTCAAAATGAATTTGCAGTTTTAATCAATATAGGTTTCTATTTCTCACTTCGTTTATAGACTTTAAACATATACATAAAACTTAAAAATACTAAAATCGAAAAAAACTTCTTTACTAAAAGTTATCATTACAAAATTTTATTTGAATTCGCAACATGAAAAAGTAAAAATCAACAAGGAATGAGGTTCTTTTTTTTAAGTTCATAATTAAACAGCTCACAGTACTGTATTGTATTTGATTAAATGTTATTTAATCATTCAGGTTATTATGTTATTTAACTAAACACTTTACACAATTACACCGTATACAATTATCAGGTTATGTAATTACGCACACTATTTTCCGTTGTTTCCTTTTTAGGTTGTTCAGTTATACACCTAAATATTCATACATGTCTGTGTTTCAAGAGACCCAGCTAAGTCCGCAGAGATCTTTCATCATTCTAGGAATTATTGCCTATCGCCTAGATCTTCTCAGCCGCCAAGGTAGCGGCGGTGTAATCAATTCTACCTAGCCTTTTGCCCGACTTCATAATATCAGTTCTGGTCCTGACAAACAAATTATGGCAATCTGCATAGTTTTGTCATTTTTCATTGAATGGAGTAAATATCTATTCCTCTTGGCGTTCTGAGTCTACTGATCTTACAATTATCTCGCAACTCATGTATGTATTCCGACTGGATGATTTCAACCTATATCGTCCGTTATGGAGTGCCTATACTCGGAGCAACAAGAGTTTCTTAGAGCGGCTGACAAACAGCTCCTCAGACCCTACTAATGTTTATGTGGCCCTCAGTAAATATCGCGCACTCACTTGCTTTGCTCTGCAAACATTTTTGACCATAACTCTATTCAGGAAAAGGATTATTCCTATGAATGTGACCATTTAACAATATCCATACCTATGAGCAACCTTAATCACCTGATGAAGCCTTCTTCCATTCATTATTAATGATCAACGGCAGGAATTCAGAAATGTTCCGAAGTCGTGTTCAGCCATGTATTGTGCATCTTCATCCGTCATGGTATAACATGCGATTCCGACAATAGCTCAGTTAAGAAATCTACTGATAAAAGCATTTCCGTATGGTGATTATCTTGTTGCAGTAATCTCTTAAAAAAATTCTAGTTGGTTTCTTACTGTGTTAAATACCGAGTCTTAAAATTTTCATAACTATTGCTGGATTTCTGGCTAATTTGAATTAATTGATTCGACTTTAACGGATAATTTTTTATTTATAATAAGAAATAAATCGCACGATTAATTATACATAATTAAGAGACTAACGTAACACAAACAAAGTTGTAAAATTATATTTATAACTATCATTTAACGAACTTTTTTAAATAATAATAATGTAAAAAAGCAGTGCAATACGGGAAGAACAAATTAATGTAATTAAAATTATTATGGTTTATTTGTGACTTTAATTGCATAGTTTTTGCATCCCATATTTGTCGTTATGACGGAACCTATCTTTACTTAATTTGTTTTCTTTGATAGCTTAGATTTAGGCTTGCGGAAGCATTAAAACATACATTATGCAATAATCAAATATAAACAAAATACCATTCACCAACACTTGAATACTAGGTCTACTTACTGACATAAGGATGTGGGTTGTCAAGGTCGGATATTTTTCCTCGTTTGTACGGTCATTCGAATTTAAACACCAGTAATTTCTAATAGTTTTCTTCGCCTTATTTTTCTGAGGTTAAATAAATCCAAAAAATATGTATAGATGTCTATACTGAGTGGTATGTAGAAACCATGTAAAAAACTCCAGTTGCCATTTTTTGCCAGCAAATAGGCGTAGTAACCAGGGGGCGATGATAAAACTAAGGTATTGTGCAACATTGCAATGAATTACTCTAGCGCAATGAATTTACTAGCTTTTCTAGCTCCATAAGAGACTCCTTTTAAAATAAAATGAAAAACAAGAATTAAAAACAAGCGATAATTTAGAGAATATCAAAGTGTTTCAATATACCTGTGGACCAGTGTATGTAAACATTAAACCAGAATAAAAATTTAACAGATACAGTTAAAATGAACGAATGCCAAAACAAACAAATATTTTTTTAAGAATTAAAATATATTAATATATGAACATAATATTATTCGTATTTTTCTTTACATGATTGAAGGTATTTAAAGATACGTTTTTTACGTTTTATGTATCGAATAAATTCTTGATCAGATTTTGCTATTACTTTATGTGTTCACAGCTATTGCACATGTATTTTTTCAGTTAATATTTTCTACTGAAAAAGTCATGATACCCATGCTCAATAATCCATCAGCTTAAAACCTAAAAACTTTCCGTAAAGTAATTTTCATTTTCTTTTAAAATATCTAAAAGACATTTGCTGTGATTAAAGACAATTTAAAGGCCCTAAACTTGCTGAAATAAAATTGCTATTAATTTGACGTACACTTTCTTATATGAAATAGTGAGATACTACATGTTTAAGAAAAACGAAAAAAAAACCCACTATTTTCATTTCTCTTTAAAGTACTCGTCGAAACCTTCAAAATACCTGTAAAATTTTGTTGTTTTTCTTGTGCTGAATATTTTTACTTTGGATGCTTATTCATAGAATAAACAGAATTAATTTGAGACTGCAGTTTAAGGCTTTTCTGAAGTTACTTGCTCAACAAGCGCTAAAAACTTACTGGCATTGTGCCGCACATGCATTTAAACATAAAGATATAATATTGAAATCAATGCAAGTGATCTGGAATTGAAATGATTCTTCCATTTTTTGGAAAATAAATTACATATCGAGTTCTAAGTATTTTTATCACGTGACAAGGCATTTTTCTCCATTAGTTAATAGTTTTTTTTTACTGCTTTTTTTAGGAAATTTGGTTCAAAACGCCAACTTTGATAATATTTTTTCATATGTTGTACGTACAGAAATAACGAGAAACGGCTTTCAATTGCATATTTTCCAAATATCAACATCTGACAATTTCATGTGTTTCTAAACAAAAACGAATTAAAACAAATGTCATAAAGTTTCTCGTTGGATTTAAGAACTTTTCCATTTTATAATAACTGAGTACTTTAAATGGGAAATATTAAGCGGCAATTGTCTGTTCCTTCTGTCTTATTTACATCTGTTTGTAAGTAAAACTAATAAAATTAAACCTCAGAAATTATGACTGATCTAAATCTCTTGAGTTTTTATAACTGCCATCCTTTCGGATTTTTGAGAAAATAACCATATTTAAAAAAAACATCTTTTGAATTAATAACCGAATTAAGTAAGCTCCATGTTGAAAAAATACATATTATCAATTAATTTTATTAAATAAATTTTTATCTTTAAAAATTTAATCCAGCGTTTCACTGATAGTTTCTTACAAAGTATAAAAATTCTATATTTGATTGTGATGCGTGCTGTAGTTCTTTAAATGTTTAACTAATGTATCAAGATGATACAGTCTCATTGTTCAGTAATTTCATATTGTTACATAATATACAATGTGTACACTTTTTATAATGCTATGGAGTCTGGAATTCTAAAAAAAAAAAAAAAGTAAAAAGTGCAGTTGCCTCTAGAAAAACAATTAGTAAATGAGAGCCCGCATATTTCATTGTCTGCATTTGTTTATCAAGCATCGTTAACGTACGGGATCTATGCCAGTTGGCAAGGTCTGGTCGAAAGAGTCGAATAACTAGCAGATTACAGAAGTTAAAACAACGACCTCCAACTGTGTTGGAGTTGAATGCTTTAATGGCAAACGAAAAAGAAATTTTACTTAATTTAATCGTTAAGTAAACTTAACAACAATTATTCGGTGCGTCTGTAATTATGGAAATATGTAGCACCTATAGTTGTCGTTCAGTCTGTCCGTCTGTCTGTCCGTCCGTCCGTCCGTCCGCATATAACAACGCAAAAACTACCTAACAGAATCGTTTGAAATTTAAAATATATAATTATTACATAATTTTGTCGAGTCTTTTCAAATTTTATGAAAATCGGATGCATAAATCAACTACAGGGATAATCAAAAGTATTCCATTACATTACGGTCAATGGGGGAAAATTTTCAAATGCATTTCAATCGTTTGAAATTTAAAGTACATAATTATAACATAATTTTGTCAAGTTATTTCAAATTTTATTAAAATCGGATGCATAGTTCAATTAGAGGGACGATCAAAAGTATTCCGTGACATTACGGTCAATGGGGAAAAATGTTTGAAATGCATTTTAATTGTGTTACACTCATTCGAACATAAGAAAATTGATATGCATCTATAAAGTACATATTATAATATACATTTGTATAATATGTGGTACAAAGAACATTTGTTATTGATTTACAAGGTCACACAAAAGTATTCCATTACATAATGGTAAAGGGAGAACATTGTTCGGTGCGCATTTTAATTGTAATTAAATATTTACAATTTTATGAGATTGATATATGAGAGTGATATTTTTAAAACTCCGAACGCACCTCATTTGCTACGCTTCACGCGCAATTTCCAACTTGTTTTTTTTTTAAATTAATTAGTCAAGGAATTGGGGGTATTAATACGTAATTTTATTTAACTATTTCATCAACAATAAATTCTACAATCAAACGATTATTTTATCTTACGTTGGTTATTTATCAAAGTATTATTGATTATCATTTTTATGTGCGTTCGTAATTATATAAATACATAGCACCTACAGTCGTCGTTCAGTCCGTCCGTCTGTCTATCTGTCTGCATGTTCATCTGTCGGTCCGCATATAACAGAGCAAAAACTACCCAACCGAAAGCTTTGAAATGTTAAATATATAACTATTGTTAAATTTTGTCGAGTCATTTCAGATTTTATGAAAATTGCATGTATGGTTTAATTACAAGGACGCTCAAAATTATTCCTTAACATTACCGCCAATGGGGAAAAAAATTTCAAGTGCGTTTTAATAGTGTTACAGATTTTCTAATAGAATGAAAGCGATATGCATTTACTGAAGTGTACTAAAATGCACACTTCCAATATGCGGTGCAAAAGAAAAAAACAGTTTATTGTTCATTTACAGGGCCACACAAAAGATTTCCGTTACATGATGATATAGGATGAAAATTTGTTTTCGTCATATTTTAATCATGTTAAACTATTTCACAAATAATGAAATTGATATACGTAGCTGAGATTTACTATGAGTTACATCCTGTATCGTATAAATTTCATAGTATTTGCAGGGGCATTCAAAAGATTTCACATACTATGTAGCAATCGAAATACTGCATATTAGAGATGATTGACAGAAGGGCATTCTTAGTTGTGATACAAGTTTTTAACTTAAATCTTGCGTATTGCGCGGTGTGAGTAAATGCTGCAGATCATATACAGAGTAACACAATATAAACTGCACAGGTTTACAGAATATGAACGAATGTAGCTTAAAGGTGGTTTTAAATAAGTTACGTAATTTTACACTGGACTGGCATTTAGTAAACTAAGATATGCTTATAGAATGTAGAAAAATTATATACAGGGGCTACGCAAAGAATTAGATACTTGGTTGTCGATCGGAGATAATCTTTGGATGTGTGATTTCACTTCATTTAAGCGTGCTTTAGTCTTCATTAAATTGTAGCTAAATAGTGGTATATACGAATGTAAAGATAGTAGGCAAAATACACGCTGTGCAAAAGAATTAAAATATGTTACCGTCTATTGGGTATAAATTTTTGAAAGTCAAATTTCAACCTGTTATGCGTTTGAACACCTTACAACATAGTTGAAAATGTTTACGAATTCGGTTTGTCTGTGCGTACTCTAACTTTCGTTAATACAGTTGGATTGCTTTGTACCTGATATATGTCATTCAGATTTACTATGTCATGCTCGGTATTGAAAATAAAATACGTAATGTGCTTAGTTTATTTACCGAACCACTCATGAGTATTCCGTTAGATTATGGTCTATGGGAAATGAGAAATGTCGTATTTATATAATGTGTGTCATCTGTTATATTCGTCTTTTTTAGGTAGATTTCGTAAGAAATACTAGCTATTGCAATCGCACCAGTTTATATATCTATCTATCTATCTATATATATATATATATATATACATATATATATCTCACTTTTTTATGGACACGATAACTTCTATAATTCTTCACCAATCTCCACCAAACTGGTACATAAAATCAAAGGGGATAAAATCTTGGCTAAATTCGTTAATGGGTAAAATCGGACCAAGGGGGTCGGAATGGGGGGCGTTTTTGTGAAAACCGAAAAAACGCCATAACTTTTTAATTAAAGTAGATATCGAATGGGTTTAAAGTTTATATTACTTCTTAAAAATGGGCCAAAAGTATATGCATGACAGATTTCTGATAAATTTAGAAGTGGGCTCAAGGGGCAAAAAAAACAGGGATTTTGAGAGAAAAAAAATCATAACTTCGTCAATTTTTAAGATATCAAGTCCAACTAAATTTTTTGTAAATGTTCTTAAAATTATCTAAAACTTTTGTATTTACAAGTTTTTGATAGGACCAACTTTTACCGACGAAAAAAATTAAAAACGAAAAGAAAAAGGGCGCTGAAAAAAGAGAAAATCCATAACTCCGTCAATTTTTAAGATATCAAATCTGATTAAATTTATTTTACATCTTCTCAAAAATAGCTACAACTTTTATACTGACAAGTTTTTCATAGGACCAATTCGTATAGCAAAAAGAAATTAAACAAAAATAGGAGTTGGAGAAAAAAACCTCAAATCCAAACTGCTTATATTCTGACTCATTTTTAAATTCATTTTTCATTTTAAACGCATCCAAATGGTAGATCGTCTTATTTAGAAACTGTATAAAGTGACGCATTGGTCAATTTTCGGATAGACAGAATATATTTCAAAAAAGGCTACCAAAAAGGGTATTTTGAACAGAATTTCCGAAAGTCATCGGGACTGAAAATTGAAGGAAGTATTCAAATAAGAAATTCCGTTTTTTTCTGACTCGTTTTTAAATCCATTTTTTTTCTCAAACGCATCCAATTTACAGATCCTCTTATTTAGGGACTATATAATGTGATGCATTGGTCAGTTTTTTGATAAAGACGGAATATATTTCAAAAAAGGCTACCAAAAAGGGTATTTTGAACAAAATTTTCTGAAATCATTGTGACTGAAAATTTAAAGAAGTGTTCAAATAAGAAATTGCGTTTTTTTCTGAATCGTTTTTAAATCCATTTTTGCTCTTAAATGCATCCAATTTACAGATCCTCTTATTTAGGAACTATATAATGTGATGCATTCATCGGTTTTTTGATAAAGACAGAATATATTTTGAAAAAGGCTACCAAAAAGGGTATTTTGAACAGAATTTTCCGAAGTCTTCGTGATTTGAAAATTTAAGGAAGTTTTCACATAGCAAATTGCGTTTTTTATGACTCGTTTTAAAATCCATTTTCGCTCTCAAACGCATCCAATTTACAGATCCTCTTATTTAGAAACTATATACTGTGACGCATTGGCCAGTTTTTTGATAAAGATAGAATATATTTTTAAAAATGCTGTCAAAGTGAGTATTTCGGACAAAATTTTCCGAAGCAATTATGATTAAAGAATTAAGGATGTATTCAAACAACAAACCGGTTATTTTATGACTCATTTTTAAATTCAATTTTTTTCTCAAATGCATTCAACTGACAGTTTTTTGTTATTTAGGAACTGTATAATGTACTGTTTTGGTCGATTTTTTAATAAATTCAGAATCTATTTCAAAATATGTTGTCATGGGCATTTGAGCTGAATTTTTCTTAAGATGATTCTGATAAAACCAGTTTTTGCAGAAAAATGGAATTAAAAAGTTTTCATAAACGGCCAAATGAAGTTATTAAACTGGGTTTATCTCTAATCATATTTTTTTTTGTTTTTTTGTTTTGTTGTTGAAATGAGCACTCTTCGAAATCTACCTCCGCCTATAGGCCCAGCCGACAGGGATTTTTTGTAATATAGCGCAAATCAAAAAAAAAACTGGTTTGCAATTTCATTTATGTAATTGTTAGAGGATTTTGTCAAGTCATTTCAAATTTTATGAAAATCTGATTAGAACTATAATAAAAGTTTTCTTCAATTCAATGATATCCCGTAATATACTGTTAAAAATGTTACTCTACTTTGAACCAAATTTTGGTGCTCAGTAACTGCCACCATAAGATGGTGAAACCTCGAACCAGCATTTTGGAGATTCCTATTTCAACCTTGCTTCAACAGAAGCTCCAAATATTGGTTCAAAATTTCACCATCTTACAGTGGCAGTTATTAAGCAGAAAATTTGGTTCAAACTAGGACAATATTTTTAACAGTGTAGGTAATAATTCTAGGTTTTTCATATTGATTACGCACTATTTAAGATGGAGCCTTATTATTTTCATTTTATTGAATTTAAGGTACATAATCATATCATATTTTGTATTCGTGCATTTTTATATAAGAGTTTAACAGCTATTGATGGACTATAATATAATTATAACTATAGTATGGACTCACTTCATTTGCCACGTTTGACGTGCATTTTCCAACTTGTTATTTCTTTAACATAATATTAATAAATTTATTGTTTATCGCCACCTTATTTAATTATTTTACTGTAAAAAATCTGTGTAATATCTTTTAAAATAACTGAAGAAATACAAAATAATTATTATTTTATTTTTCATATTTTTAAAATTTTAAATTAAAATTTTATCGTAAAAAGTTAAGCCGTATTAATTATACATCAATGTATCTTTTTTATTATTTGAACTTCAATATATATTTCTATTACTACATAGTTTTATTTTAACTGTAAAAGAAGTTTATTTTATATATTGCATATTAATTCTACATTTAAAATGTGTTTAAAATATACTATTCGATCATTACACATCGTAGCATACATATTACAAACAAAAGTTTTCTTTTTTGTCTTATCTTTTCTTTTTAACACTTTCTAACAAAGTTGAAAAGTACTAAAGCATTCGGTTTGTCTGGCAGTCTGTCTGCGCTCAAACTCTCGTAAATATTCTCGGATTTACAGGAAATTTTTGAACGTTATGGACGTATTTCCTAGCACAAACCCTATTGAAACTGAAGTTTCTACTATGATTAGTTTATTTACAGTGAGAGTCAAAATTTTCCATTACATTATGGCCTATGGGAAAAAGTTTCAAATGAATTTTAAAGATGATACACCCTGTCAAACATATTCAAATTTACATTCATGTACGAAGTGCACTAAAATACGAAATGCATAGCATTTACAGGGACAGACAAAAGATTTCAAATAAAATATTCTATCCGAAGTGCTGTATATTACGGATGATGGCGTTTGGATGGATGAAATACATTTTTAAATATGATATACGCTTTTAAGTTTCACTAACTGTAGTATATTATATGGTGTGAATGCTAATAATTACACAATTTATATATACAGGCTACATAAAAAATCTCGGAACGATTATTGAATGTGAGCGTAATTTATTTGAAATTGGTTTTTAAATAAGATATGCATTTTTGCGTTGTACTGCATTCAGTTTACTAAGAAATGTTTGTATAATATAGATAAAATGATATACAGAGTCACGCAAAGACTTGGATACATGGTCGCCTTTGGATGATAATTTCTGGAAATGTGATTTAATTAGCTTAAAGAGTATTTTTGTTTGAACTAAATTTTAGCAAAATACTTTCGTGTATTAAAGGGTAAACTACGAGGCAGAACAAAAGTATTCAAGTATGTTTCCATCTATTTGTATAAATTTCTGAAAGGAAAATTTCAATCAGTTAGGCGTTTTCTTGCTAAACTAAATTTTCCCATTATATAGTCTATATCTGTTACCCCCATTATATATCAACCGACTGATGAAAGACAGAGCTGTTTAAAATTTGGAATACATATGGAATTTTGGAATTGGAATACATATTTGGATATGGACAGTAATAACTTATTTCCCTGGATAACGAAGTTTTGTTATAGATTACACAAAGTGTTGGAAAAAGTTTGATAATCTATGCTTAACGTATGATTTTTCTAACTTGTTTTATTATTTCTCAGGAAAGGAGCTTATAATTTCTGTTTAGTAACAATGTTTTAGCAGAATATGCCACTACATTATTCGAGTTGGTAAATTAAAGAATTAAGTAAAGGTTTTAGGTAAAACCATTTGATCTATGTTACACTTGCGGCTTATTAATTACGTCCTTAGGAAAAATCAAGAAATCGATGTTCAGATAATCACAATCACCTTGTATTAAATTAAACCAAATCTCTTTAACCCCTTGATAGTTTTACTCAAACACCGCTTGGACAAGAAGAGTTTGCTTACTTTGTTACTATACTAAAATCTCTTCGATACCAATAATATTTAACTATAATTTTAGTTTATTAATTGGTGCACATTTTTAACACTTTACAACATAATTCAAAAATGTTTATGAATTCGTTTGTTTGCCGTCGGCCGTCAGCCAAATGTCCGGCCTAATTCGCGTAAAATATACTAAGACTAGACTATACTATCCCGTAGATATACTAAGTTTGTCATGAAATTGATGTTCGCTATTTGGGTTTACTATGAAACATTTGAACACATTGCATTACATTACGGCCTATGAGGAAAAACCATTTGCGGTGTATTTTATGGAAATTACATGATTTTAAACATATTGAAATTTATACATGGATATGTATATATATCACTGAGGTTTACTACAAGACGATCACTATCGAGTTTAGTGTGCATACAATTTATCGTTCATTTACAGGGGCGCACAAAAGAATTTGGCATTAACTGAACTATCGAAGTCCATGAACACTAATTGCTGGAAGTGCATTTTCAGTTCTGATACACATGTTTAAACTGAATTTTTTATAAATATTACTTGGTCTGTATAAATAGTATATATCATATACCAGGCTGTACAAAAAGTTCCCCAAGTACATATCCGCTTATTAACGGAAATTGCTAAATGGAAATTTTCACCTGTGCTATTCTTTTCATTGAACAAATTACTAGCATGTTACATACAAATCCTACATACTATTGCAATATGCATACAAATCTTTAGACAGCACTGTACAAAAAGAAAATTTAATATTTTTCAGATTATTGATTATCATAGCAGAAATTGGATTTTCAAATCAGTTATGCGTTTTTAAATCATTTTAAAAATAAAACTTGGTAAAAATGAATTCTATATATTATATACAGGTCTGCGCAATAATTCTAAAGTATACATCTGTTTGTTCATGAAACTGCTGAATGGAAGTTTTAACTCGTAGCACACGCGCAGGGATAAAATTTATCCCAATCACAATGTGCAACCAATCTAGAAATGTAGAGACGTGTGATGAAGATTTAAATCGTGCTATTCATGTAACTGAAGTAGCTTTTAGCATATTATTCACATTTATAAATCATATACAGGACTCCAACACTCACGCACAAAAAAAATAAAATAAAACAAATATTTTTCCAATTTTTTCTGGTAATAACAGAATATAATGCTTATTTCCAAATGTTTATTTAGACATCATCTTTCATCTTAATAATCGCTGAAGTTTTGTTACATTATTTTAAATGTGTTGGAAAGTGCTATATAATCTATGCTGGAAACATGATTTTTTCTTCTTATTTGGTTATGGAAAAGAGATATTTTAATTCTAAAAACGTCGTATTTTGTCCCAATTTTCAGTTTATTTCATCAAAAAAGGAAACTGTTAAGGGTGTAAATGATTTTCTAACCAAAAAAAAAGAGTCATCTTCAACCATCAACTTTAAAAAGCAAATTGATCATGTGTTCATATGTTTTATCCAATCGTTTTTATGATGGTAATAGACATACACACTATCCTCATAAAACGCAGTTTAATATTTATTTGAGTGATTAAAAGAAGAGAGAAGGCTGCGTTTAAAAATTACTTTGAAATTGCTGCAAGTATCATCAATGTGAGAAATTACGTTGCAAATAAATACAAGTCAAAGTAAACAACTCCTAATCTCTTTTGATCACACGTTCTCCTTTCTCACCCAACCCGACATGTGGTGGTTATAAACAGACACTGAAGCGTGCTTCTCCCCAACGACTTTGTGTATCATGGACGATATTTACTTACTCCAACCTTAAAAGATGCCAAAAAAATCATCAGCTGTTTCAACAATTCCCTCGAAATCGTTGGTTTAAAACATAAACGCAATACGGGAAAAAAAGTAATAATAAAAGACAGATACATAAGGAATTGCGTTTCATTCTAAGAAATTAAAGGAATGAGCTATTTGTTTAAGGCAATGAGACATTGAGTGTTAAAGTTTTTGAAATAATATTTTAAGGGAAAAAATTACAATGCAAAAAAGTTTATACGAAAAATAAGTGTGTTATACTGCAAAATTTTTTTGAAAAGTCATTTCTAAAGTAGTCATGTGATTTCCTCTTTTTCAATAAAAATATAACTTGAGATTCAATTGTACAGATGAAGATCGTACGGATGAAACATCAAAGAAAAATCGTTCACCACTGCATAAATTATTAAACGTTTTCCAACTCTAACGGAATACCATAAAGAAATTTCTTTTTTGTTCATACAACGAAAAGGAATGCATAAATAAACATTAAAAGAAATAAAATCAAATCAACGCATTAAAAATTTGTTTTAAGCATTTTTCTGTCTGTAGCTTGAAATTGTGCTAATTATCTCGTGTAATAATCAACACATCCGCCATTACAAAAACAATTTATATCGGAATTCACATCATTAGCAGCAATTTGTCTGTAATTAAATATTTTACAACTGAATCGTCTATTATAATTATATGCTACAGTAATAAAGCAATTTTTAACAGCAAAAAGATTATAATTATCATCAAAAATTTTAGTGAAATTTAAATCATCAAATGACTTCTGCTGAATTTTTTTTTAATTTATTTTTGTCTCATCACTATTTAACTTGTTCATTAACTTAAAATTAATTAAATAAAAAATTAAATTTCTAAATTGTGAATTCTTGAATTTAAACTTATCTTCAGTGTTTTAATCTTCAATTTAAAAATCTCTGTTTTTATTATTTTAATACTGCAAGTCAAAATAAATTTTTCGTCCAAATCCTCTAACCAAGTACCCAGGAACAATAGTATTAAAAATATTTCTAAATCAATGTTAACCCCTTTTACCTCTATTTACTACAATCATGTTATTGAATTTATTACATAAATCATACACATTTACAATATTCTTAATATTTACATGATTTAACATAGTATTTAGTGCATAAGGATAACTATATTTAAATTTCAGCATAAAATCATTTACTCGAGCTAATCTGTCAGATTTATCTTCAACATGATTCAGCATTTCTATCTGGATTTTAGGAAATGAATGAATCTAAAATGTACAATTTCAAAAGTAGGATTTTCTTTTTCAACTATATTAGATTTATGCTGGTAAATACTGTTTGCCCGACATAACTTTGGTCACATACGAAACAAATTATTCTGTAAACATTAAACTTCTAACATTGTTGAATTATTAGGCAACACTCCAGTGGTGACACAGCCCACTACACAAGTTTTACATAATTCATTCTTACATCTATAATATGTCATAATTCATTATATTTTTTAATTCGTATGATTCTTATCAAGATTTTTTGAGCACTTAGGCTTACTTGCAATAAAAACAGTTAACAAAACAATATACACCTAAGCTCTTATAATGAATATGAAAAATACATATGACATAAGCGCTAAACCCAGCTTATAATGTCATAGATAAAGATATATTTATTTTAAACATGTAGACTATTGCAAATGTAGACACCATTATATATATATATGTGTGTATATATATATATATATATAATGGTATACGGGTGATTCTCTTTAAATAGGCCAAAATAAGAGTTATGAGGGCGTGATTGTGAGTGAGTGATGAGCTTTAACAAAATGCCCATTTACATTTTTACCATTATCGGAATTTAGATTAGGCTTAGTGGGCTATAACTATATCTAAATACTTATAAATCAATAATAATTAATATTTTTTTAATCTTTACCTGTATTCGATAGAGGATGACAAGGACGTGATGACGAAAGCTTTGAATTTCATACTCGAAATTTATTTTGAAAATTCGAAATTTACTTTTTAGCAACAAATATCGCATAGGTTTTTAATATCCCTTTCTTGTTATTTTTTTTCTTATAGTTTCTCGTTATTGCTACATATGAAAGATACATTTCACTGAAGATGATGTTCTGTTTTTGAACTATAGAGAGTTGCATTAAGGAGCTTTCGTTTTGCCTATTTAATTTCTTTTAAAGCTTAGTTACAAAGTTTTCGTAATTGCATAAATGAAAAGAAACTTTATTTAATTGATGTATGGTATAAAAATTTTATAATAATAATATTCAATAAATTATCTATGTCTTAATATTTATTCATTAATATGTTTTTTCAATTACACATTTTTCCAATATGGACCTTGAAAACAGTATGAAGGTGACTGTATTGAACGAAGTATATTGATGGTAAAATATATTATAGGATCATATTAAATATTTATTTATATAAGGCATACTACATCAAATGTATTGTAATAAATATACTGTATTTCCAAACATCAAAGAAATTGTGTTATAACTTTAATTTTAGACGTTAGTGATTTTCTTTAAAATGTAAAAATTAAAATATTGATGTCATAAGCTTGAAATATGCCTATTTCTTCCGGATTCTTCTTCGTTTATTTTTTTTAATTCACTTTTTGTCGAGCTGTTTAATAAAGAAAAATGAGCTGATATTCATAAATATAACTAAACGAGTAATATTAAACGTTTAAATGACATTTGGTTCTGAAGTCTTTTTATATTTTATTAAAAAAACTGAAGACTTGCTCTGAATTTTGTTAGAAATTCTTCAAGAATTTTGAATTTTATCAGAAATTCGGTCATCATATACATTTTATATTCAGTTGCTTTCTTTTAGACGTGAGTGTTATTATCATAGATTTACATTTTCAACAATAGAAACTATTTATTTTTCCTCTAGTTAAATTAATTTGTGTGTGATTTCAAAGATCCTTTCAAAATATTCATGAACGATGATTTTAAAATTTTGTGCCGTAATGCGGAAATCTTTGGTTTTGTTCATCTGAAATTTTTAAGGCTTCTAGTTTTACATTAATTATACAGTGGTGGAAAAAATTATAAAGCCACTTGAAAGTATGATATAATTAAAAAAGAAACGATTGAACATTTATGAAATATCATACATATATATTATAAGCTATAAGGAAGTGAAGAAAAAATAAATTCATTAATAACTACATTAATAAAAGGTTAATAGACATAAGAAAATTTTCTGTGCAAAGAAATTCGGAAACAATTATAAAGTCGATACATGTAATTCATCAATAATCGATGTTAGACCTTTTTTTCGATTATTTTGACTAGTTTCTTGTTCGTTGAATCTGATCAGATCACACAAAGTACTTGCATCAATATTGTTCTATCAGTTTTTAATAACATTCATCAAATCTAACTTTGACTTAAATTGTCGTTAATTTTTGTAAACATTTCGGGCTAAAATTCTCCAAAATTTTCTATTATATTCAGATAAGGGCAACGAGCTGGGCATTAAAGGCATTTCACTTGATCAGCTTCCAGCCAAGATTTAGTTGACTTCGAAACATGAACGGAAACGTTGTCTTGCTGAAATGCCCAGACTCTTGAAGTTATAAGAGGAGCAATGGGTAATACATTATCTCCTAACATATCTTGATAATTACTGAATTCATTTTATTATGCATGAAGGCAATTGGAGTGGTTCCACAGGCAGCAAATGCAGCTCAAACCACTACCTAGCCAACTGCAAGTTGACGCTTTGAAAAAACATGATGTTCCTGTCGTAAATCATGCCAAAAAAATTATAGCCAACGGGTCCATCAAAATTAAATTCCTTTTCATCGGAAAAAACGATATCTTTCCAACATGTGCCTTCGGTTTAATGTTTTCGTGCAAAATCAGAACGAGCATTTTTGTGATGCTTAAAAAGAGGCGGGTTTCCTTTATTTTATTTATTTTTTATTGAACAACGGAATTTTTACTTAAAACTTCTCTTATCGTTCGGCTTGTACATGGTAATTGTAACTGTTCTTGAATTTGGGCAGCCGACATTTTTTGTCCGCAAGTTAGCTTCCGGATTTGTGTTGATTACCTTGCAGGTAAAGATTTCGGTCTCTCTGTACGCTTTTTACTGCCGTAATCTTCGGGGTATCTGTAAAAATTATTTATTGCAGCCTTGGACCTTCCTATTTTTCTTGAAACATTAAAAAAGACATTTCAGGCTCTTTCAAAGTTAATATTTTAATTTATTCATCATCGGGTTATTTTTTTCCTTTGGCATTGTATTGAACACACCAAATACAAAATGAATGCAAGTAACACGTTTACATTTACCTAAACTTTCCTCTCGACCTGCTTTCTCAAGTCTGGCAATATGCCAGATGAGCTTAAAACCATCGACTTTATAATTTGTTCTAAGTCATTTTTCTTTGGTTGTAAGAAATTAGCATAATTTATGTTCCCTTTTCCATTTTTCTAAAAAAAGTTTATGCTTATTATTGTGACGTTGATTATGCAAATGAAAATCGAATTTGCGTTATCAACAATTCCCTTACATTTTAACTTTGTAATTTTTTTTTGGCTTTAATTTTTTTTCTTGTGTTATAGCACGTTTCATATCGTATTAAAGTACATTAACAGAGAAACAGGTGTAAAGAAGTCGTTCAAAATCAATCGGAAGAATGTCGAAGAAAATTAGATTTTAGTAACACATTTTTTTCAAGCTCATCTGAAATTGCAGAATTTGATAAGAATGAACACTGTTTATTGGGAATTTAAATTTAATTTTGAACTTATTTGTTTCTTAGTCGGTACATTCGGCCAGAATAAAAATATTTTGCACTTAAAAGAAAAAAAATCTTTTATCCTGTTTCGATTTTATTTATAACAAATTGCTGACATAATTATTAACATATTGCTCTCTTAACTCATAAAGTGAAAAACATGACTTTTGATATATTAATTTGAGTGCAGCGCAATCATATCTCTTCATATCTAACTATAAAATAACATTTTAATATTTTTCCAAAATAAAAAATTATGCATAAGGCATAGATTTCGAAACGCTTTCGAACACTAACGAAGTATTAAATGTCAAAGTAATGAATGTCATTTTTTTTTCCAGAAAATAAAATGAAATTTCTAAATAAACAGTTAAAAATTTAACTAAAAAAATCCCTTTTCGGTAATTATACAATCCATTTTCGGTAATATATGTGAATTCTGCACTAATACACTAAAATTTACATACGTTTAAAGATGCTGACTACAGTGTAAAACGCACATACAAAAATTCGTTATCATAGCCAGTTTTTTGACCAAATTTTTTTATGTGCCACTAGAAATAAACGATAAATTTTACCCATTCCGTACGTTATAAAAAGCATGTTCTAGAATACATTGGAAACAATTTTTCATTTCATTATGTTTAAAATATGATAATATCATTAAAATATAAAGCAAACCTTTATTCTCCATAAATCATATGTAGTGGAATTCTTTTGTGCAGCCCTATAATTGAGCATGTTATAGAACACCTCAATGATGTATGTCAATAATGCTTGAATTACTAGTACATAAATGAAATGGACCTCAAAAGTTTTTTCTTTATAGACCATAACATAACTTCATAATTAAAATATACATAAACCATAAATTCAGTTATAAAGTTCAGTATTCAAATTTGGTATTTTCGTTCAGTGCTAATACATTTCATGATGCACATAGACTTCACTAAGAATTTTTTTAATTAAAAAACGTTTATTTACATGTATGCATTATTTTTACTTTTCATTTATTGAAAAAAATGTTAGCACTGTAGCTGTGGATGGCCTTGTCATCTGGCAACCAATATCTTCAGGTGCTCTCCACCACTGAATGAAATGAACGTTTCAAAAGAATAACTGTATGATATTAAACTGTCCGAAATTTATTGACGCTTAAATACTAATTTTTATGCTTTATTAAAAGACAAGCTTCAAGTTGTACACTTCCTAGTCTAGCAAAGTATCTAAATATGCTGCTCTTAGCACTTCTCAGTGGTTAGTAGATTCAAATGTTGAACATTTTTATAACCTATTGATGTGCATCAGAATTGTACCACCTACATTTACTGGGAGGGACATCATGCTCTACAGACTTGATTTTCTTGTCTGAACAGTCACTTTTAGGCAATCAGTCTATCCAGTGTATAGCTTATGACTAGTTATTAGATAGTTATTTGTGATATTTCCACCCTACTTTTTTGTAAGTTTCTCGGAAGCTGAGAAAAATGTATACATATTATTTCTGATGTTAACATCCCCTTTTCTTTTCTATGCACATTCAATTATACAACGATGAATGACGAATCAGGCGATAAATTTGCTTTAAGCGGCTTTTGACATGGTACACTCACTTTTCTTTAAAACACGTTGTTTGATGAAAAAATTAGGAATTAGGAAAAACGTATCAGCAAATCATCTCGAACATTTCCGTGTGAAAGTCTCACACAGATCAACTGTTATTTAATAGTTTGGATCGTTAAATCGCATGAAATATCGTAAAATAAATGCGCTAACTTGCCATTCATTATTCATGCTCATTGTACTTTCTTGGCAGTATTAACGATGAAAAATTGTTTTATTCGTTGTATTTTATGCATGCGTGTATTGATATTTTTTAACTAGTGTCATGTATGACTTTCGAGAATTGTAAATATTTCACGAAAATTTAATATAGGTTGCTTTAGCACTCAAAATCTACTCAATTTCTATTCTCTCAAGAATCAGACAATTATACTTTACTTAGCAAGAAAAAGCTAAGAGTAACCCCCCAAAAATATGTGAAGCATGTAATAATTTTTTTTTAATGTTCTTCTTCTTTCTCAAAAAATCTTTGTTTCTTTCATCGTGTATATGCTTTTATAATCATAATGAATGGATACGTTTTGGATTAGATTTTTTAAAAACTGTTGTGTACAGTTATTTCATTTTTTCTCTTTTGGAAAATAATTTAACTGTATTTAACTCATGGTAAAAGCAAACAGATTCTGCAAAAAGCTTTTATTTTTTTCGTTAAAGTTCTTCACCAATTTTATGTTCCTCTCAATTTCTGCTATAAAAAAAATTCATCTTTTGCATTCGTACTTTCCCAGATCAAGGGGCATCGAGAGAGCGTTGAATGATTTTTACAGACAAAAATCTTTCGTACTCAAAGTACTCGATTACCTCTTCAATTAAATATTTTCATAATTTATGTTTAAAATATAAGTTGAAAAATCACTTTAGTTTGGGTATTGATATGCACTATATGGCCAAAGCTGACCGGAAATTTGCAATTTTAGACATTTTGTTAAATATTTTAAAAAATACATGAGGAATTATGCTGGTTCATTAATAAGACAATACAGGTCATATATTTCCGTGAAGCTTCTTTCTCGAAATCCTAGAGAGGACTGTCAACAAATTGAAAAACAACGAATATCTTTTTGATAACCCTGTCAAAAGTAATGTAACAAAAGCGTTCAATCTGCAGATTATGATTATATGGTTTATTGTAAACATCTTGTATTCGTTTGTATGAGGATATAATGTATACTCGTAGTGAAATTAAGGTTTTTGTAAAAATATTCCCAAATTTTGCTGAGTTTTTTAATTAGCAAAGTTCTTAATACAAAAAATTGTTATTTACAGAAAATATGACCAACAATGTTGGACATAATATCCTGTAATCAGAATTAAAAATTAATAAAAATTGTAGGAAAAAATGTACAGGTTTACAAAATAATGTTTTACTGCGCATGCCTGAACGCAATCAACGTGTAATTTTCATAATGTGTTGGCTTAATGTAAAGAGCAACTTTTGTGAAAGGCATTACTTTCACAAAAGTTGCTCTATCTATCATCCAAATATACAACGTACAATATTGTGTATGCTATATTGATACTCATCAATGGTTATATGGATACAGTCCCTCATCTTTTTGCTTCATTTTGGGAATAACGGATTTTAAGCTTATTTATGTTATATTACGACAATTTTCAGAAATTTCAAGCTGTGTTTTTTGAGACTTTCACAAAAGTTACTCTATACATTTAACTAACACATTATGCAAATTATTATGTTTTGATTGTGTTCACGCATGCGCAGTGAAGCATTATTTAGTAAACCTGCCTATTTTTAATACAATTTTTATAATATTTTATTTCTGATTAGAGGATATCTTGTACAATGTTGTTTTTCATATTTTCTGAAAAGAACATTTTTGAATTAAGAACGCTGCAAGTTATAATACAAAAGACTTGTCAAAATTTGGGCCTCTGAAATCATAAAAACTTCAACTTTTCTGGGAGTATATATGTGTTAAATCTTCAGAAACATGACAGTAGATATTATTTTTGGAAAAAAACACTAGATGGCAGCACTAAACATTTTGATACTGAAGACGAAGCTATTTTGACTTTAATTAATTATTATATCTCATTATTTCTAACTCATTTGTAATTTAAAATTCCTAATATGTTTTTTCAAATATATATTTTGCATTTAATCATCTGTATTTCATCTTTGTAGATATATTGTATTTTATTCTGCTATTTTGTTGCTGACTGCGGGATGATTGGTGAGAACGAAATGTTTTGATTCTAAGGATGTTTAAAAAAATCTCAATTCTATTGTTTGTTATTAAATCTCTCTTCAAATCCCAACCAATTAATTTTTGTGTGTGTGTGAAAACCTCATCATTTAAAGCTATATAATCTTCAAGCAATTCTTTAAACAATTTTCAAGAAGTCTGTGATTCCAGAACCAACATTCGTATTCCAGAAAATGCACAACGTGAGTATTCAAAACGTCGACTCAAAACCAGGAATATTACAAGGTACTTTTTTTTATATTCTACAGTATTCAAATGAAATCTCAGCTATTTAATTCCTCTAATAAATCCCAACATAATAAAAGTTTTTTGATTCGTCGAGCCGGAGCGTCTAGTGTAATACATTTAGAGTTTAAAGATAAATGTTAATTGAGTCATTATGAAGACGAAGGCGGAAATTGTCAGTGAATCGAAGTTTAATTTCACTGTAAAAGAAATTAATCGTTATAACATTCAAATTGTTGAAGCAATAGAAAATAAAAATGTGAAATTAATTGAAAAGCTTAAGTCAGAATTAATCAACTTAGAAGCTGATTTTAAAAAAAATCTTATTTTGGCATTGCCAAAGAAAGCATAACTGATTTATATGATTCGTTTACAAAGGCAAAGGATATAGTAGTTTGCGATTTAGTTAAAATTGAAGAATTTTTGGTTGTAAAAATACAGGAAAATTAAAATGAAACCAACAATAATTCAGGAATGTCTGACAAGGATGACACTTTAAGATTGCCTAAATTTGAATTACCGATACTTTATGGTGATATTGGTAATTGGATTACCTTTAAGGAAACATTTCTGACTGCAATTCATAATAATGAAAATTTATCAGATCAGTTAAAATTTTCTTATCTAATAGCGAGTGTAAAGAATTATCCTGATAAATCAATTTCGGGTTTTTCAATTTCCGGTGATAATTATAAGAAAGCGTGGGAAACTCTTGTTAATCGCTATGATAATCGTAAGAATTTGGCACATTCATTACTATCAAAATTCATTAATGCTAAATCATTAAAATCACCTACGCAAAAATCAATTCTAGAGCTATTGGACACTTGTAATGAAGTTATTCGGAATTTGAAATCTTTAAAATTTGAATTTAATGAATTTGTTGATTTGATTTTAGTTTATTTAGTTCAAACGAAATTTGATGATAACTTACGAAAACAGTGGTATTTATCATTAAATAATGATTGTTTTCTAACTTATGAAATGATAATTAGTTTTCTTGAAAAACAAGCACGTAGCCTGCAGAATTGTAATGTTGAATTTATTAAAACTGAATCTAAGTTTAATCACAAATTTGATACTAAATCTCAACATTTTCAAAAAAGATCGGTTTCGAATACTGTTGTAACGGATAATGTGAATAAATCACAAAAAATTATTTGCCCACAATGTAATGAACCCCACCAACTTCATAGATGTCCAGCAATGCAGAATTTATTTATTGAGCAACGCTGGTATTTAGTAAAATCAAAAAAGTTATGTACGAACTGTTTACATTCAAACTATTTTGTTGCTAATTGTTTGATAAATACCACATGTAAACATTGCAATTCAAAACATCATACACTCCTTCATCGTGATCAATCTCCCCTGCACAACAGCAAAATGTTAGACAACAAGATCATGTAACAACCCCAAATGTTGTAGGTAATTTAAATGAATCTAATTGTTTTACTAATCAATCGTTTAGTGAATATTCTCAAACATTGTTGGCTACTGCCGTTATACGTGTAAAATCTAAATCAGGCAAATTCATTCCTTTCAGGGCGATGATCGACAGTGGTTCTCAAAAGAGCCTACTTTCTAAAACTTGTTGTAAAAAAATAGGTCTTCCATCAAAGCCTACAAATGATAAAATCTCAGGTATAAATAATTTAATTGCAGAAACAGCTCTTCAGGAAGTTTCTTTGACATTCTCTCCCCATTTTAATGATGAAATCTTTCAATTATACACGTTAGTTGTTAACCAGATAACAACAAACTTGCCAAATTTTCTGATTACGACTAAGTCTTGGCCACATATTGAAGGCTTGAATCTTGCAGATCCAAATTTCCATGTGTCCAGTCCTATTGATCTCCTTATAGGTGCAGATTTTTTTGCCAATATCATAATAGGAGAATCTATTTTAGGACCTAAAGGATCACCGAGTGCTATTAATTCTAAACTGGGTTGGATACTATCGGGAATTATTTATTCGAATGAATCAAGCCAAAATTCATCTGTTAGTTGTCACTAACAGATTACATGTTACTACGCAGATTCTTCTCAGCTGCAAAAGTTCTGGGAACTTGAGTCGGTTCCCAGTTCTGATCCAATTTCTCTTGTTGAAGATAATCATTCTAAAACCGTTTCACGCGCAGAATCAGGAAGATATGTTGTAAACTTGCCGTTTAAAGCTAAACCAATCCTCAGTTCATTCAAAATCTCAAGCTCTAAAGCGGTTTTATTTTTTGGAGAAGAGACTCCACCGAAACCCTTTGCTTAAAGAGCAATATTTAGCATTCATGCAAGAATATATCGATTTGGAGCACATGGAACTTGTACCAAATTCAGAAATTTCAAATCCGGATCATTTTTATCTTCCACATCACGGGGTTTTAAAAGAAGGTAGTTCAACTGCATGACTTAGAGTAGTATTTGACGCATCTGCAGTTGGTTCATCAGGCTGCTCTTTAAATGATTATCTAGAGATAGGTCCAAAATTGCAGCCGGAAATATTTCCTTTATTATTAAAGTTCAGAATGAATCCAATTGCTTTTAGTGCTGATATCGAAAAAATGTTTAGGCAAATCCTCGTTAATCAAAAGCACATTGATTATCAACGCATTCTTTGGAGATTTAATTTAGAAGGCACTATTAAATCATATAAGCTGTTGACCGTTACACACGGTTTTTCCTGTGCACCTTATTTGGCCATTAGGACATTACGCCAGATGGCCATTGATAACGAACAATATTATCAAAAGGCCTGCCAAATTATTAAAGATGAAATTTATGTTGATGATCTTCTTTCTGGATCCGATTCACGAGAAAACGCTCAGAGTTTAATAACAGAACTAATAAGAATTATGAAAAGCGGAGGTTTATTAAACGTCTTTATTATTAAACGTCAAGAGGGAAGTTTCGATCAAACATCCCCCTTCTTGATACATAAATCCATTCAAGGGTTGGTTGGTGAAACTAAAAATATTAAAAAACTCAGATCAGGGGATCTCCTAATTGAAGTTAGTAACAGCATTCAAGCAGCTAATCTGAAAAAATGTACTCATTTTGCTAACATTCCTATCTCTATATCACCACACAGAACTTTGAATGTTTCTCGAGGTGTGATCTCTGAAACTGACCTCCTCCATGTTACAGAAGACAAAATAGTAGAAAACTTAAAAGAACAGAATGTCATTCAGGCTCGAAGAATTAAAATTTACCGCCGAGATGAAAAAATACCAAACAATCAAGTACAAATACCCACCAAGCACATTATACTCACATTCAACACACCTAACTTACCAAAATCAATAAAAGCAGGTTATTTATTATGTTCCATTCGACCTTACATCCCAAACCCTCTGCGCTGCTTTAAATGTCAACGTTTTGGGCATACTAAAATTTCATTCCGTGGGGAAAAAACCTGTGGTCGGTACTGCACAGTAGGACATGAAAGTGTTGACTGTAGTGCTCCTGCTCACTGCATAAATTGTAGAAAGAACATCCATCTTACTCTAAATCTTGTGAACAATGGAAAATAGAGAAAGAAATACAGACGATACGCACCAAAGAAAACATCTCCTATCCTGAAGCCCGAAAAATAGTTGAATCCAGAACACCGAAAGTTGGTGTATCTTACGCTGCAATAACTAAAACAATCCATAAAACTTATCAATCAATTGCAACTCAGACTGAATTCCCCCCTGAAAAGAAATACCAAACAAAACAAAATGAAAACACCGAGGCAAGTATTTCTGGCAAAACCACAAGATCAACACAATCTACATCAACTAAGTCTCTAAATCCTGTTTCTCCCAATTTGCCACAAAACGCTTCTTCTAAGTCATCACATTCTCTTATTCATAAAAACCCACTCCATAAAAGAATCCCGCAAAATATAACTAGATTAACACCTTTGAAACCAAACCATAGATCTGAAGCTCCTGAAAATAAAACGAAAAATAAAAAAACTATAACACCTAAAAGTGAAACAAACCAAAAACAGAAAAATAAAATAGATGAAACTCGTATGGATGATGACGCTCTACACCTTTATCCTGAACGGGATGAAGCTTTAGACGATGGAGATAGTAGCATGTCTACTACCTCCGAACATAATGACATAGATACATTTATCTAACATCCTCATTCATGACTAATATTATCTCTTGGAACTGCCGTGGTTATCACAATAAACATGACGAAATCCGAACCATTCTCTCTGACCATCAACCCCTATGCCTAGCTCTCCAGGAAACACATTTAAAACCTAATGACAAAGCGAAATTACGCAACTATGTTACTTATAGAAAAGACTTTACTAGTAGTAATAGGGCCACCGGTGGGGGGGCTCTTTTCATCTCTCGCAGTTTACCCCACTCTCATATACAATTAAACACAAATTTACAAGCTGTAGCAATCAGAGTACACATAAAACGTCTCATTACAATCTGTACCATATATCTGCCACCTAACCAAACTATTAACTCAGCACACCTTGATGATCTTCTTTTTCAACTCCCCACGCCCATCATTATCATTGGGGACTTTAACGCCCATAGCCAAGTATGGGGTAGCTCCGACAATAATGCACGTGGCGATACAATAGAGAAACTAATTTCTGACAATGGGCTATGCCTGTTAAATAATGGTGACTACACATATTTTCACGAGCCAACCCGAACTTTTCATGCAATAGATCTAACAATCTGCTCACCCTCACTCTATCCATTATGGAACTTCTGGGTCTCAAATAACCTGCACGGCAGTGACCACTTTCTTACTTTTATTTCATTGACTACTCCTGATGGAGATTCTAATAACTATCCCAAAAGATACATATATGACAGAGCCAATTGGCCACCATTTACTATGCTTGCAAATATAACAAACAGCATGATAGTGGGTGACATTGACAAAGCACTTGATAATATAACTGATTGTATTATCAATGCTGCTGATGCTAGCATTCATAAAACTTCTACTAGTCACAAAAACAGAAAACCATAGTGGAATAATGACTGCCAAATGGCAAAGAAAAAACAACAAAAAGTTTGGGGCATATTTCGTAGATATCCTAGCAATAATAACTATATTACATTTAAAAAAGCAAAGGCCGAGGCTAGAAAAGTGCGACGAAAAATCCAGCGTGATTCCTGGATTCATTATGTCTCTAGCATTAACTCAAATACATCAAGTAAAGAGCTCTGGGCAAAAGTAAAAAAATGTATGGGCATTTATTCAGAAAATCATATTTCTATTTTAAAACATAATGGTCATACTATCACATCTCTTAAGAACATTGCTGAGACAATAGGGTCTACCCTAGCTGCAATATCGAAATCAGATGCATATCCGGAACCTTTTTTAAGTTACAAAAGACAAACTGAAACAGCCAGGACTAATTTTAATACCCATAATTCATTTTCATACAATCATCCTTTTATTATGTCTGAGCTAAAAAAGTGTTTGAAAGACAGTCCATTATCTGCCACTAGTCATGATGGCATCACCTACATCATGATCAAGCATCTATCTGCTCTCTCTCTTGAAAACCTCCTTTCCTTTTTCAATAGAATCTGGATGGAACACAGTTATCCGCGTGCTTGGTGTAGATCTATCGTTATTTCTTTTCCTAAACCAGGAAAAGATGCTACGAATCCTACTAACTATAGACCTATCGCACTATCTAGCAGCCTTTGCAAACTACTTGAAAAAATGGTAAATTGCCGTCTCGTCCATGTTTTAGAAAGAAACAATTGTCTTGCTGCTTTTCAAAGTGGTTTTAGACGTGGTAGATCTAGTATCGATAACCTCATTCATCTTGAACATTACATTAGGACAGCTTTTCTTAAACGCAACCATTTGGTGTCAGTATTCTTTGACATGGCAAAAGCCTATGACAGAACCTGTCGTTATGGGATACTTCGTGACCTTTTTAGCCTCAACTTTCGTGGGAATCTCCCAATCTTTATCGGAAACTTTCTTGCCTTTCGAATATTCCAAGTTCGAGTTGGTGGAACACTATCTAGTTTTTATGTACAAGAAGAGGGTGTACCCCAGGGCAGTGTCCTGAGTGTCACCCTCTTTGCTATTAAAATAAATGACATTCTTAATCAACTTCCTCCTTCAGTGAAAGGAGATCTTTATGTTGACGACTTCCGGATTATGTGTATGGGACAGGATCTTCGTTTTATCGAAAGACAGTTGCAAATTGCTATCAAGCGCATTTTGATTTGGACGGATAAAAATGGCTTTATAATCTCTCAAGACAAAACCTCCTGTGTGCATTTTTGTAGACGTAGGGATCTGCATCCTGATCCTGAAATTTTTATTGGTTCAAATCGTATTCCTGTTGTGGACAGTGTTCGATATCTAGGGCTGATTTTTGACAAGAAACTTACTTTTTTACCACATATTTTACAATTAAGGACAAGATGCGAAAAATCGCTAAATGTACTTAAGGTACTTTCAAATACTTCTTGGGGAGCAGACCGAAACTCTCTTCTTAAGATTTACCGTGCTGTTATCCGCTCAAAAATTGACTATGCCTGCCAGGTCTATGGCTCTGCATCTAAGTCTGTTCTTATGAAATTTGACACTGTGCACCATAGCGCACTTCGTGTATGCTCTGGTGCATTTCGTACATCACCAGTTTTAAGCTTGTATGTCGAATTTAATGAACCATCATTATATAATATCCGAGAAAAACTCCCTTTGAACCTATACAATCGTATTCTTTCCCATCACGGTCATCCACTTCATACCTACATCTTAAATACTGACAATGATATTTTATATCAACATCGACCATCTTGCACTCCATCTTTTGGTGTTAGAATGAGGAACATTATTCACAATAGCCCACTGCATGATATTGAGGTGAGTTCATGTGCCTCACATGTTCTCCCTCCTTGGAATCCTCCTAGAATTATTTCCCTCAACCCTTTTAAAGGATATGATAAAAACAAGTTAACCGCTTCTCTATTTCAGCAGTTATTTGCAGCACACCGTACGAATTATCAGAATTACATCGATGTTTACACAGATGGCTCCAAGAGAGGGGATATTGTTGGCTGTGGTATTTTTTCAGGTAATACTCGTCTAAGCTATAGACTCAATTCTTCAATTTCTGTTTTCACTGCTGAATTAATAGCAATAGAGTGAGCCTTAGTACACATATCTCATCATCATGACACTTCCTTTATCGTTTATACAGACTCAAATAGCTCTATTGACGCAATTAAATCTTTTAATAAGCATCCTTATGTATCATCCATCTTAGATTTTTATAATGAATTGACTAGTCGTGGCTATAATATTATATTCTGCTGGGTACCGGGACACATGGGTATCCCTGGTAATGACAAAGCAGATGAGGCGGCAAAACTTGATGTTAATCCATTACGTCATACAGTCCCATTCTCTGACGTTAAACTACATATCAATTTTTTTTATGCAGAATAACTGGCAAAAAAGTTGGGATTTGGAATACAACAATAAACCACATTATGTTAAACCAATAATTAAGACTTGGCCTTCTATTTACCCAAGAAAATCTGATGTTATTCGGACTCGTCTGAGAGTTGGACATTCAAGAATCACGCACAAACATCTTTTACTGCGGCAGGATGCACCCATGTGTCCTCGCTGTCATTTTGATTACCTGACTATTCACCATGTTTTAACTGATTGTCCTGGCCTCCGACATTTGTGCAGAATTTATTTTAAATCGTCAGCACCACTCTTGATAAACCTCATTGGGGAAACCCCTCATGGGGCACTTTTTGACTTCTTGAAACGGACTGGTTTTTATTTACAACTTTAGGTTTTTGTGTTTCCTGAGTTTGCCTTTCTTACTTGGCACCTGGTTGGAGACTCCATCCAGTCACTTTTGTTATATTTTTTACCTGTAATTATTTCTACTTTTTATCGTACTTTGATACTTCAACGTTAATTTGACTACATCTGGATGGGATGCCCCATCCAGATAGCCTTTTCTTTTACTTTTGTTTTTTCTTCTTTTATGATTTCAATCTTTTACCATTTAGTTTGGCGCAGCATGTCCTTGAAAGGATTTTGCGCCATTAAAATCAATACAACCAACCAACCTACAACAATAAAGTTAAAAATTATGATGCAAGATCTTTGGAGGGATAAGATTTCTTGGGATGAAGAAATTTCACATTCCATACAACAGGTTTGGAATGAATTTTCATCTGAAATGCATTTATTGAAATCCATAAAAATTCCTAGATACATGAATTTATTTAATCAAGCAGTTGTTCAAATTCAACTGCACGGCTTTTGTGATGGCTTGAATAAAGCTTATGTTGCTGTTACCTATTTACGTGTTGTTACACCTGAAAGGGTATTTGTCAATTTGATTGCTGCAAAAACTAAAGTAAACCCTATAAAACCTCAAACATTGCTTACGATTGAGCTTTGTTCAGCTCTTTTACTAGCAAAGTTATGTTCTGTCATTATCGACACATTACCAGTAAACTTTGACAATATTTATTTGTGGTCTGGTTCACAGATTGTTCTCAGTTGGCTAAAGGCACCACCTTTAAAGGGAAACCAGTTCGTACTCAATCGAGTATGCCAAATACAAGCATTAATGTCTTCCCACGAGTGGAATCATATTCCAGGTATTTTAAATCCGGCAGATTTAGCTTCTAGAGGAATCCCACCACGAAAACTTCTTTATCATTCTCTGTGGTGGCATGGGCCTCCATGCCTGCTGTCAAATGAGCAAATCCCAATACCTAAGTTCACTGCTCCAATATCTGAGTTAAATCAAGTAATTGACTCTGTCAGTAATGTAACGCAAGTAAGTGCACCTCCAGACTTCTCTCTTAAGTTTTCGAAATTCTCTAAGCTGTCAAGAGTAACAGCTTGTTGTCTTAGATTTATAAATAATGATAGACATAGTACACCGAAAAAATTTGGAAATCTAAGTTCAGAAGAAATCTCTAATTCAATTCAATGTATTGTAAAATTAATGCAAAATTCTGAATTCAACACAGAGCTTAAGTTGTTAAAAAAAGAAAGCCCTTACCGAGCAAAAGTAAACTATTATCACTAAATATATTTTTAGATTCAAGTGATATCATTCGAGTAGGTGGTCGTTTGTCACAACATCAGTCATTAACCTTTGATAGAAAATATCCAATGCTACTCCCAAAGAATCACTTTGTTACTAAACTATTAATAAAGCATGTACATGAGAAACATATGCACGCAGGCACACAACTAGTACTTTCTATTATACGCCAAGAGTATTGGTTTGTTAATGGTCATTCTACTGTACGACAAGAACTCAACAAGTGTGTGCTTTGCAAACGCCTAAAAACACAAGCTTGTCAACAAATGATGGGAGATCTTCCCGTTGACAGAATCACCCCCAATTCGTCCATTTTCCAAGAATGGTATAGATTCTGCCGGTCCCTGCTTAACTAAGCCAAATTTGCCTAGAAGTAAGATAAAAATAAAATCTTACATAGCTGTATTCGTCTGCATGTGCACTAAGGCTGTGCATCTGGAAGTGGTATCAGAGTGTCTGTGCAAGCCTTGCTAGCAGCCTTAAAGAGATTTATTGCACGTAGAGGCCTACCGTCTGATATTTATTCCGATAACGGGAAAAATTTCGTAGGTCTAGCTAATCAACTGAAGCAGCTATTCCAATATTTGAGGGAAAGTGAAATTCAAGATTTTCTTTCGAGCCAAAAAATCAATTGGCATTTCATTCCTCCATATGCGCCTCACTTTGGTGGGCTATGGGAGGCAGCTGTAAAGCTTACAAAAAATCATCTGATAAAGGCATGTAAATCAAGTATTTTAAATTTTGAAGAATTATCCACTTTGCTGTGTCAAATTGAAAGTTTCATAAATTCAAGACCTCTAACGCCAATGTCATCAAATCCACCAGATCCGTGCGCATTAACGCCGGGTCATTTTCTAATTGGAGCACCGCTCCTTGATATTCCCGAAGCTTCTAATTCACGAGTTCTATCATTAAATGCTCGTTGGCGCCTTATTGAAAGGGCTAAGAGCCAATTTTGGTATAGATGGTCAAGAGAATATCTCCAACATCTACAACAGCGTTCCAAATGGACTACTCCAAGTGTTAATCTCCGAGAAGGAGACATGATGATAATTCATGACCGATTCCTGCCCATGAGATGGAAAATGGGCCGTATTCTGCAAACTTTCCCAGGACAGGACAATCGTGTTCGTGTCGTTTTGATTAAAACAGCCGACGGTGACATCAAACGTCCCATTATAAAAGTGTCCCCTCTACTGCCGGGGACGCAGGATGTTAAATCTTCAGAAACATGACACTAGATATTATTTCTGCAAAAAGACACTAGATGGCAGCACTAAACATTTTGATACTGAAGACGAACCTATCTTGACTTTAATTAATTATTATATTTCATTATTTCTAACTCATTTGTAATTTAAAATTCCTAATATGTTTTTTCATATATATATATTTTGCATTTAATCATCTGTATTTCATCTTTGTAGATATGTTGTATTTTATCCTGCTATTTTGTTGCTGACTGCAGGATGATTGGTGAGAACGAAATGTTTTGATTCTAAGGATGTTTAAAAAAATCTCAGTTCTATTGTTTGTTATTAAATCTCTCTTCAAATCCCCACCAATTAATTTTTTTGTGTGTGAAAACCTCATCATTCAAAGCTATATAATCTTCAAGCAACTCTTTAAACAGTTTTCAAGAAGTCTGTGATTCCAGAACCAACATTCGTATTCCAGAAAAGGTACAACGTGAGTATTCAAGACGTCGATTCAAAACCAGGGATATTACAAGGTACTTTTTAGCTCACAGGCTATCATAGCCTGAGAGCTTATGTGCCCATCCGTTCTGTATGTATGTGCGTAACGCGATAACTCATGATAAAAATATCCGATCCACTTGAAATTTTGTATATAGGTATATCCTGACAAGGCGCTTCCCTGATTAGTTTTTGGAGTTCATTCGATATGTATAAGAGGGGGAACGGGGGGCTCATGCCCCCCGTTAGTTGATATAAATGGGATTTTCATGCAGAATTAAGTTTTTGTTCAAAATTTAGATTAGGATCATTCTGATGAGGCAATTCCGTGACTTATTAGGTGTTCATTGAATAAGTATAAATAGGGGGAACAGGGTCTCTAATGCCCCCCCCCCCCGTTAGTTGATATAAATGGGATTTTCATGCAGAATTAAGTTTTCGTTCAAAATTTAGATTAGGATCATTCTGATGAGGCGATTCCGTGACTGTTATTAGGTGTTCATTGAATAAGTATAAATAGGGGGAACAGAGGTTCTAATGCCTCCCCCCCGTTAGTTGATATAAATGGGATTTTCATGCAGAATTAAGTTTTCGTTCAAAATTTAGATTAGGATCATTCTGATGAGGCGATTCCGTGACTGTTATTAGGTGTTCATTGGATAAGTATAAATAGGGGGAACAGGGGTTCTAATGCCCCTCCCCCGTTAGTTGATATAAATGGGATTTTCATGCAGAATTAATTTTTCGTTCAAAATTTAGATTAGGATCATTCTGATGAGGCGATTCCGTGACTGTTATTAGGTGTTCATTGAATAAGTGTAAATCGGGGGAACAAGGGTTCTAATCCCCCCCCCCCCGTTAGTTGATATAAATGGGATTTTCATGCAGAATTATGTTTTCGTTCAAAATTTAGATTAGGATCATTCTGATGAGGCGATTCCGTGACTGTTATTAGGTGTTCATTGAATAAGTATAAATAGGGGGAACAGGGGTTCTAATGCCCCCCCCCCCCTTAATTTATATAAATGGGTTTTTCAAGCAGAATTTTCAGATTTCGTTCAAATCTCTGAATAGTTTTGGAAGTTTAATGGTTAAGTATAAAAGAGGGGGATAACTCCTTTTAAATTATATAAATGCTAAATGGGTTTTTATTAAGAATTATCTAACTTGCTCTGAATTTTGGATATAGATTTTTTATATGATAAAGCATGTCTTTGATAGTATAGGAGGTTCAATGATTAAGTATAAAAAAAGAGGAAAGGGGAGAGCTGTTTCCCCTTCTTAATTTTTTTTTCGAACGGAATTAACCCTTGAAAATATAAGGCTTTAATGTACAATTAGTATTTGTAGCCTGTGAGCTCAATGCCATCAGTTTAGCTGGGCAGTATTCTTTATTTTATATTCTATGCAAATAAAATCTCAGCTATTTAATTCCTCTAATAAGTCCCAACAACATGCTATCCTCATAAAAATGATAAATTTGTTACACTAAGCCAGTGAATGAAAATTTACAGTTTGAACGCTTTTGCTTATAATAGTTTTGACAGAGTTATCCAAAAGATATTCGTTCTTTTTTAATTTGTGGACGGTCCTCTATGGGATTTCGAGAGAAAGTCTTCAAAAAAATGTACGACCTGTACTATTCTGTTTACACACCTGGATTTTCAGAATAATTCCTCATTATCTTTTCTAGATATTTAACAAAAGTCTAAAACCTCTAGTGGCCGGTCACCAACAATTTTCGGCCATATAGTGCATTTGCCTAGTGAAATTAGTAAGTTATTTGCTGGTACTATGTTTTATGTTTTCAAACAATACATATCAATATGAATCTATACAATATCCAATACAGCAATATTCATGTTATATTAAATTCGAATACAGTGCGTCTCAAAAGATTATAGTACACACTTTTTTGGATTAACACTTTTTTTATTTAAGAGCTAACTAAACAATTAGAAACGGCGAATAAAATTCTGAAAATATATAATAATGGAAAAAAAAATAATAAAAAACTTAAACAACAATTGTCATCATAGATTTAATGTTAAAAAAAATGCTGTTCTAAAAATATATAGTCAATCAGTGTTAAAAGCTGATTTAAGCTCTCGCATTCAGCATTTGAATATTTAAAGGTCATGTACAGTCGTGGAAAAAAGTAAACACCGCTTAATAACTCTACAAAAAAAATTGGAGAAGAAAGTTACTGGTACCGATGATTGGAAATAAAGTCTACTTTTAAATGATGTATATGAGATTTATTTAGAGGGCCATCTACATATTAAAACGAACCCTAACTTTGTTTTTTTTCAATAGCAGTATTCACTTCTGACAACATAAATAAACTCTACACCCTTCAATTAGCTTAAAAATAATTTTTTTGTGCAATTCATATAATAAGTTTCCGTAAAACTTATTATTTTAAAACGAGCATATTTTAGGGGCTGTATTCAAATTGAAATTCGGTACTCGATTGTTAACCGAGCGATTACCCTTCTTGATCAAGTCATCTTAAGCACAACTCGAGCAGTCATTGAAGACTTTTAAATTACAGGATATCATAAGAAATTTCAAAATATCTAGTCACTTCTATCGTAGACGGCATCTTAACCATCATTTTGCCCCTTTTTTAAGCACAATTTGAAAACTACTTGTAAAGAAAATTTTAAATTTTGGATTTCTATAAAGCAGGACAGTAAATCTAAATCCATCAAAAAAAATTGTAGGTTGCAATTCATAAATGTTTCGAATATTAATTTCATAAATCATAATTCACACATTAAAATTATAAAAATTGCAAATTCAACGTATTTATGTTTGGGTATTTTAGTATTATTGCTAAAAAATATAAAAAAAATAAGCACGTTAGATTTATAATTTCAGGAGATATTAATAAGAATATGAAATGTATTTTATTATTAGAAGCACTAAATTTTGAATATTTATAATTCAAAAACTTATTATTCAAATGACTTAACATTTAGTGTCTGGGTATAGTTTGAATTAAAGATTTAGAATATCTTGTTAAAATTGGATAATGCTATTGGAACAAAAATTAATTGGGTTCGGTTTAATATGTAGATGCCCCCGTAAGCAAATTTTATATACATTATTTAAAAGTAGGCTTTATTTTCAATCTTTTCGTACCAGTATCTTTCTTCTTTTTTTCACGACTGTACTTGTGATGCAATAGTTTCCTGAGATAAAATAGAATTTCTCTTTTAGTTTTTGATAGACTGTAAAGATGCCTCGCAATAATCAGTTCTCGAAGAAGGAAATTTTGGAAATCTATCTTTTAAAGGCTTCTAGATGGAAATTCGTGGAAGTTTCAAGAAAAAACTGGACACGACAGGGTTTTAATTTACCGAATTCTGTCAAAAGGTGACAAACTGAAACTAAAATTCAGTTCTAGACGACTAAAGAAAACAAGTAAATGAAAAGAGAAGGTAATTCTGACATAAATTTTAACACACCATAAAAAAATTGTAAATTTACGGTACTTTACCGGGAATTATCCAGTAAATTTACGGAATATGTCACCTTTTTTTTTACACAAACGATCAACTTCCGTAATTGTTTGTGTTTTACGGGCAAAAACCGTTAATGTAATAGCAAAGTACGTTGATATACGTATAAAGTTCGTTTTTTAGAGACATTGTCTGGAATCTCTGCTGCAGCTTTTATTCAGTGCACATAATGTATGTGTATAGTCATTTTCTATAGAAGTTTTCTATAGAAGCCATTACCAATATCCATGGTCCATTGATGGCTGCTGGCAAGTACAGTTCTTGATTTTCACAAAATGCGTCATTCTCCAAAATTTACAAAACAAAATAAAGATATTTGTGTTCAGTGGACTCGAAATCACAGGAATAGGTCAAATAAACTGTGTGTGTGTTCTTGTCAGAGATGAAAAGAAATTCAATTTAGATGACACCGACGGCTGGTACGACATTGGACTATATATTCGCAAGGAACCACGGCCTTTGTTTAATACGTAACAAGGAGAATCTCACTTATAGTGTGGGCATCATTTTCTTATAATAGAACAATCCATATTGCTTTAAAATGTTGTAAATGCTCCGAAGATTAAAAAAGGCTTTAACTCCAATTACTTCCATTTGGAAAGTTGCTAGAAGGGGACAATTGGATTAGCAAGACAATTGCTCCATTCTTTTGTTCAACTCTATGATGTAGTGATTTTGTCAAAACAAAGTAACTGTTATGGACGGGCCAGCACTTAGTCTTGACTTGAACCATGACCTAATAGAGAATCTTTGGGGAAGATTAGCTTGAGACGTAGAGAAGACACATGTGAACAGCTCACATAAATATAGTTTTTTTCTCATACTTGGGTTAATTTCTGTAAACAAAAACTACTGAATATAATAAACAGAACTTTATTTAACACATGGTATTTTTTTAATTATTTTTCTAGTTCTTCTTACATTTTTTAAAAGTTTTATAATTTTTTAAAAAATCACATGTGTTCCTTAAGCGGGGTAGTTGTAAAAACATATGGAGTAGTGATGGGTGATTCTCGAAAATTTCCTATTTGATAAAAATCGTAATCGTAATAAAGCACATTCGATAAAGTCATCGATTAATTTTGAGAATCTACAATCGAGATGTTTTACAATCGATTATTAAAATCTTTGTTATTACATGTTTAAAAAGCATAATTTAGTAAACACATGGTATCTGAAAACAGATGAATTTAAAAAACAACAACAAACCAAAAGGATGTTATAATGGAGCCGCAATAGTAGAAAAGTCATGTAACGGCGTTCCTTGGTTGCAAAAAGTTGTAAAGTCGCGAGAAAAGTCGCGAGTAGCAAAATGGCCAAAGAAAAAATAATCAAAAGCACTCCTAGTGTAAAGAACGTGAACTAAAAGGATATTAAAAGAGATCAAAACCTTTTATTGATTTTTGTATATCAATTGAGATACGATCTACAATTCCCCCATTATTAGAAGACTCTCTATTGACATACATTAAACGGACCACACGGGGGTCAAAGTAGTGCAGGAGCAATGAAAATGCATAATATGAGTAAATGGTCATTAGGATTTCCAACAATACATCGCAAGGTGGGTGTCGGTTAAATTTATTAAAGAGCTTCCTTTAGGCGCAAAATGAGGGGGGGGGATGAGCGCGGGAGGTGTATAAAATAAAATGGTAATTATAGAGCTTTCTAATGATGTATCGCGAAAGAGGAGTCAACAAAATATATAAAAACCATCCGCTTAGAATTCCAACTATTGCAACACCCGAAATACAGCCTGTCTTCACTGTTTGTGAATTTTTCATACATTATAAATTATATACTGGAAGTCTCCATAAAAAAAAAAAAAAATCAGATTTGAATTCACAAAAACGAAATGATTTCAAAAAAGTTTGCAAAGCGCTTCTGTAAGGAGGCCAAATTGAGAAAAGAGAAGAAAGATTCATAATATGAAAGAGCGGTTTGAAAATTTTCCGATGATACGTCATATGACGGGTCCATAAAGAGCTTGAAATTTACTCCTCACTACTCCACTATTTTTTTTCTTCCCTGAATACAGCCGGAAATCACGTAGCATCGCTTTAAAATGTTTATATTTAATAAAATATTTTTACCAAAGGGGTCCATCAAAAAATCACATTTAAAATTAAATTTAATCTCAAAATAGCTACGATTTAAAAAAAATTCACCCCTCATCGCTCCCTTCCTTCCTGCGGAAATTCAACCCCAGGAGGAGAAACGTTCATAATGTGAAAGAGTGGTTCGAAAAACATTCCAATAATCAATCACATGAAGGGACCAAAAAATGTTGGAATTTACTCCTCATCCGCAGGTTTACTTTTTCTTAACAGAATACACCCGGAAATCACGCATCTCCCACTTTAAAATGTTTATAATTAGCAATTTGTATTAGAAGGTTGCATCAAGAAATCACTTCTAAAATGATAGTTATTCTCGAAATAGCTATGATTAAAAAAATTCACTTCCCGTCGCTCCCCCGTCTTGAAATTAAACTGCAAGAAGAGAAAGGTCCATAATATGAAAGAGTATTCTGAAACCTTTCCTATGACATATCACATGACGGATCCAAAAAAAGTTTGAAATTTACTCCTCACCCGTGGCCGTAATGTTACTTTTTCTTCCTAGAATGCACCCGGAATTCGCGCAGTCCCCATTCTAAACTTTTGTATTTATGAAATAATATTTACCGGAGCGCTCCTCTGAAAACCACATCTAAAATGATATTCATTGTCAAAATAGCTAAGATTTAAAAAAAAATCACCCTCTTATCGCCCCCCCCCCCTCCCTCTCCTGAAATTCAACTCCAGGAGGAGAAATATTCGTAAAATAAAAGAGAGGTGCGAAAAAATTCCGATGATATATATATATATATATATATATATATATATATATATAACATGACGGGACCAAAAAAGAGGTTAAAATTTACATGTCACCTGTGGGTTCACTCATTTTTCCCAGAATACACCTAAAAATGACGCAGCCCCCACTTTAAAATCTTTATATTTAATAAAAAATATTTACAAGTCCTTCTTCGCGATGAAATTTTACTTCGATGAAATAGCTTTATCGAAGGATAGCGATGAAATTTAACCTTGAAAAAAGCGGCATTTCGAGAAGCTTGTGGTTTTCTGATGAATGCCTTTCTCGATAAGCATGATTTTCGTTCTCGCTGAGAATAGAGATGAGTACTGAGTAGGTTTATCGAGCAGAGTTTTTTCGATGAAGCTTTGTGAAATGAAAGTTTTATCGTGAAACGAGGTACAGAAAGAAGCATTAGAATATGAAAATAACTTCTGAAATGAAGACCTAATTTTCAAAATTTCTTGTATTTTAGTCTTACCATGCTGTCATGTACCTAAAACCCACCAATAAATATTATTTATTAAAAAAATTTTCAAAGAGAGGGCTGGAGAACATATGTTTAAAACTGTAGTGATTTCTACAATATCTATCAATTTAAGTGTTTTTTTTTCATCGAATCGTTCGGTAAACATTATTTATCAAATGTAAAAAAATTAAAATGTCTGCTGCAGGAAATTGGGGGCGAAAGGGTGGACTAACGGGGGGCAGGGGAGGGGGACAATTTTCACTTTTTTAAACCCGTCATATTGTATATCATCTTGAAGATCTCGAATTACTCTTTCATATTATGCTTTCTTACCCCCCCCTTCCGAATCTGGTTCCCACGGCGGGGGGGGGGGGCAGTTTTCGAAGCTTTTTGCGCTTTTATCATTTTAGATCGAATTTTTGAATTGAAAACGTCCTTAGGCGCATTGGAAAACTTTTTGAGATAGGGAAAAAACCATTGAACTAGTCACATTGTTATCGTAACCTAGGCACATTGTTTTAAAGTTCCCTCTTTGAGGGCCTCTTCCAAAGGTGAGGAGCTTGACCCCCCCCCCCTCCCCCCAACATACACTTTAAAATATCGCTCATTTTTTTCTCTACCAATTTTAACTTAAAAGTTTAAGCTATGTGGCACAACCGAGGTTGTTGCCTCCCCCCCCCTATTGGTTATTCACCAACATAATTTTGCTCATTTCTTCACTTCATTTCAATTTTTAAAAGGCTATAACTTTGCTTCTATGGGAGCTACAACGGGAAGAAAAATTATAGCATAGCTAACTTTTCTTCGCCGCTCTTTTTGCAGTTTTATGGTTTTCCCCATAGCACCGGTTTTTTTTGGTTGGGGGGAGGACAAGGGGGGCATTTTTCATTTTTTGATGTAGTATGTTTATTGAAAGCTTATGCTTCATAAAACCATAATAGGTTGAAATTTAAATTTCTCAAACTTCTTCGAAGTTTGCACTAAATTGGCATCTGAAAAGCATCGCGACAAAGTGGTGCATGTATGACATCTGTATCATATAAACATTGATCACCACTGCTGGGACTCTGGCCTCCTCTCGCGTGTAGGCGTTAATTTACCGCGGTTACTTGGTCCTTGTATTTCCTGCACAATAAAATATTTCCTGACGATTAAAAAAATACACAAGTAATTGTTCAAGTTTTCACTTCTGCCGGCACTCCCAAAATGCCACTATATATATATATATATATATATATATATATATATATATATATATATATATATATATATATATATATATATATATATATATATATATATATTACGGAGTTTCAGTAAATAATAGTTATACTATATATGGAATTTAGAAAAGCAGAAAGTTGTTGTTTGGCTAGGGACCACTTACTTATTTTATGCACCTCGTATATTTCCCCTCACACACACACTCGTTACCTTGGGGGTGGGGGGGGGCAGTTTTCAAAATTTAACGTTCGATTCGAGATTACGTTCGGTTGTTCATTCAATTCGAGATATTTTTTTGTTGTTGTTGTTTACAAGTTTTTGCTGTGCGTGCACACCGCGTTTGGTATATGATGCCATATACAATGAAGACCCAGTTCGAGATTTCATATTAGAAGATTGCCTATAAATTAGAGACAAAAATGAAAGGAAGGGTTCACTAGCGAGGGAATCCGTCGTGTCTTTATTAACACTGACTCCTTCACCTGTAGACGACTCTTGATAAAATTGAATCCTGTATGGTCTAAAAGCAATTGCAAACTGGAGTCATCGAGAAAAATTTTACACAATCGAAAGTTATCGAGATGTTCATACGATCGAGAAGATTGAGACAAACTTCTCCTTATTGCCCATCACTAACATGGAGCTCATGTTAACACAGGAAAGAAAAATCCTTTGACATGCTTTTGGGTAGATTTCTTATGAAATACTATCTAATGCGGTCGCTCTCATGTTGAAATTTCTGAAAAATTTTTGTAGATCTACGCCGATCATGACCTCTAGACCCCAAAACTACCACCAGTAAAAAAGTTTATCTATCTATCTATCTATCGGTGTATATCATTTTTTTATGGACACGATAACTTTTATAATTCTACTCAGATCTTCTTCAAACTTTTACATAAAATCAAGGGGCATAAAAGCTCGGTCAAGTTCGTTAATGGGCAAAATAGGACCAAGGGGTTGGAAATAGGGAGGGTTTTTGTGAAAACAGAAAAAATGCCATAACTTCTTAATTAAAACAGATATAGAATCGGTTTAAAGTTTATATTACAAAACGAGCCAAAATTTTATGCATGAGAAATTTTTGATAAAATTAAAAATGGGCTCAAGGGACGAAAAAAACAGGGTTTTGGGGAGAAAAAAAATCATAACTACGTCAATTCAAAAGATATCAAATCCAATTAAATTTTTTGTAAATGTTCTTAAAGTTATCTAAAACTTTTGTGCTTAAAAGTTTTTGATAGGACTACTTCTTACAGATGGAAAAAATTAAAAACGAAAACAAAAAGGGGGGTGAAAAAAGACAAAAATCCACAACTTCGTCAATTCTTTAACTATCAAATCTAATTAAATTTATTTTACATCTTCTCAATATTGTCTAAAACTTTTATATTGACAAGTTTTTCATAAGACCAATTCTTATAGCAAAAATAAATTAAACAAAAATAAGAGTTTATTAAAAACCCAAATCCAAACTGCTTATATTCTGACTTATTTTTAAATTCATTTTTGATTTTAAACGCATCCAAATGGCAGATCCTCTTATATAGGAACAATATAATGTGACGCATTGGCCAGTTTTTTGATAAAAACAAAATATATTTCAAAAAAGGCTGCTAAAAAGGGTATTTTGAACAGAATTTCCTGAAGTGATCGTGATTGTAAATTTGAAGAAGTATTCAAATAACAAAATGCGTTTTTTCTTACTCGTTTTTTATTCCATTTTTGCACTCAAACACATCGAGTTTACAGATCCTCTTATTTAGGAACTATATAATATGTCGCATTGGCCGGTTTTTTGATAAAGATAGAATATATTTCAAAAAAGGCTGCCAAAAAGGGTATTTTGCGCAGAATTTCCCGAAGTGCTTGTGATTGAATATTTGAGGAAGTATTCAAATAACAAATTGCATTTTTTCTGACTCATTTTTAAGTTAAGTTTTGCTCTCAAACGCATCCAATTGACATGTTCTCTTATCTAGAAACTGTATAATGTGCCGTATTGGTCAGTTTTTTGATAAAGGCTGAATATATTTTTTAAAATACTGTCAAAGGGGGCATTTCGCACTAAATTTCCCGAAGCGATCAGGATTAAAGAATTGTATTCAAATAACAAATCGGTTATTTTATGACTCATTTTTAAATTCAATTTTGCTCTCAAACGCATTCAGTTGACAGTTTTTTGTTATTTAGGAACTATATAATGTACTATATTGGTCGATTTTTTAATTAAGTCAGAATATATTTCAATATATGTTGTCAAAATGGGAATTTGAGCCGGATTTCGCATAAGATGATTCTGATAAAACCAGTTTTTGCAAAAAATTGAAATTAAAATTTTTTCGACAGCGGCCAAATAAAGTTGTTAAACTGGGTTTATATCTAATCATATTTTATTTTTTGTTGTTGAAACGAGCACTCTTCGAAATCTACCTCCGTCTATAGGCCCAGCCGACAAGGATTTTTTGATCTGTTCTTTGCATGTTGTTGTAATCATTATCATTAGTTATTATGTGTTAAATTCAATATAGAGAAAAAAAGTACATATAAATTTCTCTAGTTTCTGGGTGATATGTTGAAGCATAACATTATAAAATGAAAATAAGTAGATTGGAGTGAGAGTATTAAATGATTAATTATTGTTGCAATAATATGAAAAATAAAGAAGTAATTTTGAAGAAAAAAAGGCTGTATAGGCTGTTTTTAAATTTTGCGTAGGGTTTAATGTTTCGGGGAGATTTTAGGGATATTTATCGGAGATATTTAGATAATATTTATCGGAAATCTGCCTAAATACAAAAGCTTCTCACCCTTGTATTTGCTTATTTATCTCTAAATAAATGATAAAGAAGAGTTTTTATAATTTAAAAAAATCTCAATTATAAGCCCATCCTCACAAATTCAACTTCTTTTGCTTTTAAAAGAGAAGAAAGGGTGCTTGCAATGTAAAATTTATGGTAATTATCAGATTAAAATTTGACTTTCTTAAGATATTAGCGATATATATCACCATTCAAAGCATCATATATATAGGAATTTTAGAGATGAAATTAAATCATCATTGCAAGTTTGGAAGAAATGAAATAGAAAATTTTGCAAAGTTGTTTAACTTAATGCCTTTTATATTAACAATGCATTAAAAATATACTTTTAGTAAAATATTGCATAACGTTATTACATTTTAGGAAACATTAAATTTATTTAAATTACAATTGAGCTTAAATCAGCTTGTTACTCTTTATGTACTTGTTGATAGATGTTTTTTGTAGGAGTTTCATTACAAAATCATATGTTGAATTACAAAAAGTCTTCCATTTCAGAAAATTATAGATATTGGAGCCGACATTATTTCTCATGAAATTAACTAAAAGAAACAGAATAGCAGAATGATTATTTGGGCACTTATGAACAGTTCATATCTGCCCCCAACCAGTCTGTTCACAAGTACCCCACTTGGTCACTAAGGTAAAGTGACAAATCATTAGCAATTCTCAATTTTAGAAAAAACATTTTTTTTTATCAAACATAATAATTAGTATTCATAGCATATGTTAAAACATTAAAATCCAAATAAATTTATATATAAATCAAATTATTCACATAGTAAGTTGGAACTGAGATTTTGAATATTTAAATGCTATAAGGGTTTATAGGTATATTAACTTGTGCGGTATCAACTTAATGCAACAATATTTTACTTTAAAAAATTCATGACTGTTCCTTTTAATTTGGACTTTTTAATAGGGTGTTTACTTATAGACTCCTAAAAAATTTGTTACGATTGTGTATTATCACAGTAAAAGTGTGCAGGAAAAACGTTAGTAAGTGGCGATGAAATCTGGTATTTAAAAAAATTATATTTAAGTAATATAGCTTATTTTAAAATATGCATCATTTAATAATAAACAAATCAGAATAAATAATTTTTAATTTTATTTACTTTAAATGTTCCCCGCATGCATCACCATCACTGGGTTGGTACTTAAGTAGTAATTCGTCAATGGGTTAATTCTTAAATTCCAACTTCGAATTATTTGTCAAAAAAATTTTCTTTTGATAAATTTGCTCCACAACAAATATTTATTTAATAATATCATATATTTAAATATTTATGAAAATATTTATTCTTTTCTTTCTATTTTAAAAATATTTTGCGTCTTTATATAATCAACTAAAAACGCAGAATTTTATTATTTAACGCGATATTTATTTTTAAAAGGCAATTTATTAATTTTGATTTCATAGATGTATCAAGTGTTTTATTTTCATCAAAACATTAACAATCACTTTTGTTTCTAAATCCTTAAAATACGTTGAACCATTTTTATCTGATATTAAAGGACTTTTATCGAACGAGTTTTATACAAGATCCCGGAAAATAATGAAATAAGGCCATTATTTATTCTTCCAAACTATAATATAAACACACTTTAAGATACTTGTTTTGCTTTCAGTTTCCGGAAACACTAAAAATCCCAGACATAAACAGATTTTAAGAAAGGCATACTGATAAGTGAAAAGTGAACAGAAGTTTTCGCCCGTTAAGAAAAGAGTTTGTTATCCTTCCAGTAAAAAGTGATTTCTTCAAGATAGGAGAAATGTCCGAGCTTTCATTTTCATTCTTTATATAGATTTTAAAGAGACAAATTGTACTTACGAATATGACTTAATGTCTTTTATGAGTATGTTATCTTTTTTAACTTAAGAATTTTAAAGCTTTACAAATAGACAAACAAATAAATGAAAATGCAGTGAATAAGTTAAGAATAAATAAAAGTTTGTAATATGAAACTCGGAGATTTCAAAATTATGATTAAAGTAGAATATGATGCATTCAAAAGAGAAATCCCGGAAGGCTCGGTAGATTTTGAAGTTAAGTACTAATTACACCAATAAAAACTAAATCAAGATTTGAAATAAGACCAGTTTAACAACTTTATCTGGCATTTTTAATTTTATTCTTTTGTAAAAACTTTATCAGAACTTGATATAATATTCTAACTGTATCATTATCCCTGTATTATTGCTATAAAGCACATTATTTATAGTAATATTCTTTGGAAAAGCAATCGATATGAAAAAATGTATGTACGAATAGTACATGTTTATTCATTTTATATTATTTACATATTTATAAAACGAAAGGACGTCAATAAAAATCACATTTTAGCTCGACTTTGATTGATTTAAACATGCAATTCGATTCCTTTTAAGAATGCCTAAAAAATTTCTTCACATTTACAAATCCATTTTTTTTTTTTTTTTTAATTTGGCGTCATTCTTTCATTAGGCGCAAGGTATGTGTTTTGGTATTCGTAATCTTGAGAGTCAATACTTCGGCTAATTGACCCTGATCTGTTGTGACCCATAATGACCCACTAATCGAATGTTCTTCACTTCTATATGCGATCTAGTCCAATAGTATTCGTGTGTCCTAAAACGGCAGAATAAAAAATTTCGTCAAAATCCTTAGAGTCGTTTTCTAGGTAAATTTAGCGTGGCCCACAATGAACTAAAAATGACCCATTAATCAAATTTTTTCTTACATGTGACTTAGCAAAATGGTGTTCTCGTAATCCAAAACGGTAGAATACGAAATTTAGTCAAAATCGTTAGAGCTTTATTTTAGATAAAATTGATTTGACCTATAATGACCCCAAAACAACCCACTAATCGAAATTTCTCGAACATGTTACCTGACCCAATAAATTTCTCGCGCCAAAAAATAGTTGGATATAAAATATTTCGTTAAAATCGACTGAGACTTTTTTTATATAATTAGCTTGATCCTGACCCATTATGACCCAAAATGACTCACTAATCGAATTTTCTCAAACGTGAGACTTAGCCCAATGGTTTTTTCGTACCCGAAAATGGTAAAATACGAAATTTTGTCAAAATTGTTAAAGCCGTTTTTAAGATAAAATTTACGCACACACCACACATACAATTTTTGCTTATAAAATATATAAGATTTCTTATGTTTTTTTAAAGTTTTCAAGTAATAATTTTTTTGTATAAAATTTTATGATTAAAGATGATTTGTAAGTGCCTCTAAAGATGTGTCATCTTAAACAAACTAAAAAATATATATACTACACTCTAAAAAATAAAAGTGTAAATTTACACAAAAAAATCTGTAAATCGATGATACAAAAAAGATTTGTTTATATGTGTAAATTTGTGTGTAAATTGCCAAAATACGCGCTTAATGTGTAAATTTCAAAATAGACATTTCAGTGTTTAGTTTGATGATAACACTAAGTGTGTAAAAGTTACATTTATCACTCATGAAATACCCACATTAATGTGTAAATTGCGCAAGAATACACATATATCTGTGAAATATTCTTAATTATTTATATCTGTGTAATCTTCTGTGATTCCATGTATAAATGTGTATTATGCAAAAAATACACATTATTGTGTTACTGTAATTTACACAGTTCTTTTCGTAATATGTAAAATACGCATATTCGATGGAGGTTCAATAACTATTGTGTCTAGTGTATATAGAATATTTGTACTGGAATGGGTTGATGTATAATATCGAAGTCTGATGTTTTAGTTGATTTTATGCTTAGTTTTAGAACCGTAGCTGCAATATTCATATAGTTTTGTATAAGGGAGTAAAATGGGGGTGAGGTGTAGTTAAAAGCCTGATTTTTAGCTTATGGGGGCTAGATTTGTGACAGTGGATGAGATAAAAGTACTGTTGTTTGGACTCGGGATCATAGTGATGTACCCACTTCTCATCCACTGTCACAAGTGTAGCCTCATAAGCTGCAAATCAGCCTATCACTATCACCCCCCCTCCTCTTAATAATAAACTTCCTATAAATAGGTTTTTAGAACTTTACCCCTTCCTCTAAAACTATGTTACTATAGCAGCTACGGATCTAAAATTCAACATATAGCCATTTAAGACATTAGTTTTTGATATTCCTCATCAACCAACGTAGTACAAATATTACTTCTCTGTTAATGGGAAAGTATGGGACAATTTTGAAATTTACAATTTCTTTAATTATAAAATTTATTCTTCAAATTATGTTTCTATACTGTTCAAGGACATTAGAAAGTGTTTCATTTTGTATTCTATAAATCAAAATTTTTGTATTTGTGTCAAATAAAGTTGATTTTATTATTTTTGTAAAAAGTGACTCACTCTCCTCTACTCTAAATATACACATAAAAATTGCTGTTTTATTTTCTATATTCTTCCTTGCTTCTTAATTTTATATTTCCCCTTCATTTAGATATTTTTCAGTACATGCAATTAGTACATGCAAATTAAGATAAAAAAAGAAATGATTAATTAATGATAGATTTTTGACTAGTCAGATGGAATAATTATAGTTGGTAAACTTGCAATCTCCACACTTTTTATTTTCAGAATTCAGATTCAATTTTTCATTTTTTATTTTTCAGATTCCAGATACAAAGTCAATTATACTCAAGGTACTGTGTTACATACAGTTATAAAAGTAAAATTTTAAATACTATAGAAAATAGAAAAAGGTATGCAATCTTCATCACACATACACATACACATATTATCTGCAAAAATTTTAGCTGATTTGTTTATATATACATAAATCCCCTATATTATATGTCGAATTGTATTCTTCTTAAAAATATTCATCATTACAAAGAATTTACCTTAAAAAATTATCAAGATTATCAAAAAAGCTGTTGAATCATTAAAATAACATCTTTTGCATTTAAGATCATATTTAGAAATTTGTGTATTTTTTCAAAAAAATACAAATATATTTTAACATTAATGAAATGACTCGTGTTTTCATAAATGAAAATTTCATATATTCTAATTAAAATTTTAGATATCAAACTAATGAGTATTTTTATTTATCAACTATAGTAAAAAATAAAATAAGAAATACTGTGATTATATTCAAATATCAATTGACTCTTGTAAATTTTCGAAATTAATGCTCGTAGAATTTATTTGGCGATTACATTTGTGTCTTAAGTGTTTAAAACTCACCCGGGGGGGATATTTATGTAGGAGGAGGAGGGTTAATATGTTCTATTTTGAATATTCATTATGACACAACTGTTATAATTTTTAATATACATACAATCATATGTTTTATGTCATATAAGTTCAGTAATAATATGCAAAATTGGAATGGAAAAATGCATATTTGAAGAAAAAGCCATTACTTTAATATAAATTTTCTTCAGAATTTTTGATCTGGAGTTATTTTAAATCAACGTATTTGCGCCCTTTTGCAATTTACTTCTGTGTATTTTAATTAATTCTATAATTAACGAGAAAAAATTATGTGTTCTTTACTATGACTATTTTAGTGGAACATAGTTCTTCTGATGTAATATTTTCAAACTAAACACAGCTGAAAATTAAATGCAATTAGGATAAATAAATATTCCAAATTTCTCAAAATTGGAAGATTTAGCTTAGAAACTAAAAACAACGCTATAGTTTTAATCGATGATAAACTTAGTTAACATTATAAGTTTCATAATTTAAAAAAAACTTACAAAGACATTTCAATAAATAAATAAAACTGAGATGAACTGTTTAACTTATAAATCAGAATATATAATTTATAGATGTGATATACATTTGTATAGTAGTTTATAAATAAACTATAATATCTTTCACACAGCCGACCCAAAATTTAATACAGAACCCCCCCCCCCCACAAATATATAATGGATATTTGTCTATTTTTATTTATAGTTAAATAGTTATATTTTAATTATCAAATTAATTTTAATGTTATTGATATAATTTTTGGTATTATTATTATTAATATTATTACTATTATTTTTATTTATTTATTTATTTATTTATTTTTATTTCATTAATAATTATTTATTTTTTATATTTTATTTTTTTATATATTTTTTTTTAATTTTTTTAATTTTTATTAATTAATTAATTAATTTATTTATTTTTTATTTTTATTTTTATTTTATTTTATTATTTTTTTAATTTTTATTATCCTATATTAAGATAATGAGTTTATACTATGTAAAGTCACAATAAATGTTACTGATTAAAGTAACAAAATGGTATTTTAAGTTATAAGTTAATATGAATGTTATAACCTAATTCTAATTTAATTATTTTATTAATTTAATTTTATGTAAATATCGATCATTAATTATTTTCTCCGGTTCAATTATATTTCCATTCAGCTTTATCTTTTTTGTTCGTTATGGATAAATCATAGCAAATTTTATTTTCTTCTTTTTCAAATTATTTTTTTCGCCATTTGGCGCGCATGACATTCTATTTAAAAAAAGAGCAACCCTGCTGTTCCTGCTACGATCCGATGCTTGAATTTCTAACAAACTAGTTTTTCTACGTGATACTGTTTTAGCTCGTATAGTAAAGTATTGCTTCTTGCTTTTATAATTTATTAATAATTCTATTGCGCTGTCCTCTACCTTCATGGTGATAACCAGATAAGTTTCTTTTTTTTTCTCAATATCTTTTTTTCATACTTTTTATCGAAATTATATATGCAAGTAATGTTTATCATTTCCACGTGCATAAATAGGGTTAATTTGTACTCTTGTTACTGACACTATTTGCTGCACGCTGTTGTTTCAATATATGTATATTTTCATTTTTTCAACTATTTATTTCTATGTTCCTTGTTTAATAATATGGTTTTTGTGTGCTGGTAGCCCCAATTACGTATTATTTTGCTATTTCATGGCTAATACGTGGATGAAACCGCACACTTCATTTGTAGTTCCAGAGCATTTGGGGCCTGACGATTCTGTTCTGTGGACTACAAATTTCCTTTGCATTCATTTTATTTTATTTTATTTATTTATTTATTCAGATATTCTCGTTTCACTATTTTTTTTTTTATAATTCAATTCTATTCAAATCCTTCGTTTTGGTTTATTGTTTTATTGATAAAATCTATTGGTGAATTTTGTCTACTTTTAATGGTATTATATATATATATATATATATATATATATATATATATATATATATATGTTAACGTTTATTTTGCTACTGTTAAAATACATTCATAAATTCCTTTTAAGATGAAATTTTTTTCAAGAAATAACCTTAGATACAACAGTTGTAATTTTAATAGACATTTATCAGGAGTTAGGTAATGTTGACATTTTTTAAAGCAAGTAAATTATTCGTGTAAAAAATTCTTATATGTAAAAAAAACAATCCAACATATAGCATTTACATTTATACATAAATATAAACAAATCAGATAAAAAGAATTGAAGGTAATACGAACGTATGAGATTACATACCTTACATTTTATAGGAGAATAACTTCTATATTTTTCTCAACGCGAGCGCTAGCATTCAGCTGGACCCATCATTAGTTTTCAACTTAAACCTGATGTAGCCAAGTCAACCATGATTAACTTAAACCTGATGAAGCTAAGTCAACCATGATTAGGATTTCAGGTTTCGATGCTAGATTCGCGTCTAACTCGGTATCGAAGGAATTCGTGAACAGGACCATAAATTGTACTGCAAACTAAAGTTAAACTAAAATTACAAGTTAAACTTTGAAGTGGGTAAAAGGTTACAATCTACGAGACGGTTAAAATAATTTAGGGTAAAATAAGGCATACTTATATGCGATGTGCAAAATGTAAAAATAACTCGGGATACGAATTTAGAATTATCTTAATTACATAAATTATATTTTATGTTACATATTGAATGAATTCGAAATAGTTTTTAGATTCTACTGAAGGTTAAACTACTGTCCTTTAAATTAAGGGGAGGGGAGGGCAGCAGAAAAATTAACAACAGTACAAAAAATATAATTTAAATTTATGAATAAGTATAAAGTGAGATTATATCTCTATTATAAAGCCTCTTTAGGAAGTCTTCCTAATTTCGCTTTAAGAATGATATCTAACACTATTACTGAAAATTACAGGTAAAATTGTGAAAAAACAGCGGTCTGCGAGACGGCTGAAAGAAATTATGATTTAATTAAAACCTAGAATTATAAAATCAAGCATTCTTATATTTGATGTACAAATTTCAAAAGGTAATTCGGAAAACGAAATTAAAATTAATTTATTAAATGAATAAAATTTTACGTTACGTGTAACGAAATATTGTTACATGTTGTCGAGATTAATTTTTTTTTAACTCCTTTTAAATATTCACGTGCTGCTGAAACGGGGAGGGTGAGAGAGGTGGTCAGAGTATCCTATAAAAATAAATAAATATATTAGTTTATTATTTAAAAATGCTGTTACAGCAATGCAATGACAGCATGCTATTTATGAATGGGATTACTGAAATAAAAAGTGTAGCTCTGAATAATATGTAAGCCTCCCATCCCTTTCGTAACTTCTACTTTAAAATTCACGCATTTATAATTTTTGTAACACACTAATTAGAGTAATTTCAGGTATTATCTAGATTTACACATTTTTCTGAGTTTATGAAGTGATAACAATTTACAAACTTAATGCCATAAACTAAACACACATTAAGATAGGTATTTTTTGTGGGAAATGCGTATTTTTTATGACAAGTGGATGATTTTAGAAATTTACACACTTACCTATGTGTATATCATTAAATGTTAATTACAATAAGTACAAATTTGTGTAAATTCAGGCATTTATCCCATTTACACATTTATTTGTCATTGTCAAGTGATAACAAAATACATACTTAGTTTTGTAAACTAAAAAAAAACATAAAAACAGGTAAAATTTTGTAAAAAGTGGGTAATTTTCATGTCAGGTGTGTAATTTTAGGAATTTACACACATATATATGTGAATTTGTCTAATTTACATTTTTATTTTTTAGAGTGTATGTAAAAAGTTACAGAAATTTCTTTTGATGTAGAAAAAAACTTACTTTTTAAAAATTCCTTTTTGAAAATTTAAAAAGTAGAATCAATCAAAAAACTTAATAACCATTATTTTTCCAAAATTAATAGAAACAACTTTTCTAAAAGTTACAGGTAGCATCGGAGCGCTTTTACCTCACAAACTTGCCTATAAACACAGAACTTCCGCATTTTTTTACGTTTATTGGTCCTTCTCTAAATAGTTTGTGAGTATAAAGTAAATGTTTCTGGAATCGTAAATAAAAATATGCAAGCTTACAATGAATATCCGCAAACAATTCATCCACATTAGCGAAATGACCTGCACTTTTTTACAGTGTAAAAAAAATTAATATAAAAAGGGACAGATATTTTTTTATCATGCTAATGCATTATTGGTGTGTGAGTCAAAGTAAACCTTGCCAAAGAAAAGCCGATAAACGTAAAGTTTATCCTTGTGCTCATTAGTTTTTTTTAATTTACCTAAACTATTTCTTTTGTTTCGTCCTTTCTCAAGCAACACTCTTTCATCTTCATGTGTCTTCACCTGTTTTCTTATTATTTTTATTTAGGTGCTTTTTCTAGACTGAACTTTTCGATATAGTTAAAAAACAAATGCTGGTGAATTCAACGCCCCAGATAAATGACTATTTAAACATTTCTCAGCCTTTTCATTGTTCGAGTGAAATAATTTACTTTGTTTAACTTTTAAATTGTTCTGTTCAAATTATTTCGAAAATGATGATTCAGTCAGTTATTTTTTCCATTAGTCTAAATTGCTAAGATAAATAAAACTGTTTGAACTGTATTAACCATTTACCAGAACCAACTATATCCTCAGGCATACGACCAAATATTCTTTTTGCCAAATTTGCTCCATTCTATAGCATGCGACGCTCATGAAAATTTTTATTCTTTACTGCCTAATACACTATACCTAAAAGGATTTTTGGAATAAGTTATGTTAAGAGCCATTATTTTAAAAATCAGACAGTGCGATTGTTGTATTTTTTATTTGCTTGATATTTTTAAAAGAAGATTGAAAGTAGTTTGAAAGTACATCATATTTAATGAATAATGTGCCATTATGAAGCCCTGAAAAAATTTCCTCTTTTCTATAGAAAACGCTAAATTTCAAGGTTGTGAATGCCATTTTTCATGAAAAATGAAATATTAGTATGTTTAAAGGGCTATATCTCTGAAGTGCTATATCAACAACATCCCAAAATTCTTTTGGCATAAACTGTTAGTGTAACACTACCTGCCTATTAAAATTTATTTGTTTACATGGAGCATTGTTATCATAAATTGTTATGTTGCCACGAAATACAATCAAATTATCATTTTTGTCCATTTTTCGTACTTAATATCTTATTTAAATAATAGTAGGCCAAACTTTATCTTATGTAATGTAAAAGAATAGTACTAGGACAAATTAAATAATATAGTACTCTGCCGGTATATTGTTGCTGTTAGCAGATATAATCTGTTAAATATTCAAAATTTTCAAAATCTTTCTCATGTCTCAAAACAGTGTCACAGTTTAATAAAAAAAATTTACTTTGTAGTAGGTGAACATCCGTACAAAAACATAGAAAAGAAAAAGAAGTGGGATCTTTTGAATTAAAAAAAAAAAAAAAAAATCAAACAATGTCGAGTCGATTATCAGACTTTTTCCCTATCAGTAAATGAAAAAATCCCTGTCGGCTTGGCCTAGGCGGAGGTAGGTTTCGAAGAGTACACATTTCAACAACAAAAAATAAAATAGGATTAGAGATAAATCCAGTTTAACAGCTTTGTTTGGCTACTTTTGAAAAAAAATATGTTCAATTTTCTCTAAGAACAGATTTTATCAGAATCATCTTAATTGAAATTCGCTCATATGCCCATTTTGACAGCATATTTCGAAATACATTCTTACTTTATTAAAAAATCGATCAATACAGCACAATATATAGTTTGTAAATAAAAAAGAACTGTCAACTGAATGCGTTTGAAAGCAAAATTGAATTTTAAAATGAGTCATAAAATAAGCAATTTGTTATATGAATACATCAACAATTCTTGAATCACGATCGCTACGGGAAATTTTGTACGAAGTGCCCACTTTGACAACTTTTTTTAAAAAATATATTTTGCCTTTATCAAAACACTGACCAATATGCCACATTATACAGTTCGTAAATAAGAGAACCTGTCAAGTGGATGCATTTGAGAGAAAAAATTGATTTAAAAATGAGTCAGAAAAAACGCAATTTGTTATATGAATATTTCATCATTTTTTCAATCACGATCACTACGGGAAATTCTGTTCAAAATACTCATTTTGGCAGCCTTTTTTGAAATAAATTCTGCCTTTATCAAGAAACTGGCCAATACATCACATTATATAGTTTATAATTAAGAGGACCTGCAATTTGGATGCGTTTAGAATAAAAAAAAATAATTTAAAAATGAGTCAGAATATAAGTAGTTTGGATTTGAGGTTTTTTCTTCAACTCCTATTATTGTTTAATTTATTTTTGCAATAAGAGTTGGTCTTATGAAAAACTTGTCAATATAAAAGTTGTAGATATTATTGAGAAGATGTAAAATAAATTTAATTGGATTTGATAGTTTAAAAAATGACAAAGTTATGGATTTTTTTTCTTTTTCCAAACCCCCTTTTTATTTCCTTTTTTATTTTTTTATTTTTTTTACCGGTAAGAGTTAGTCCTATCAAAAACTTGCAAGTACAAAAGTTTTAGATAATTTTGAGAATATTTATAAAAAATTTAGATGGATTTGGTATCTGGAGAATTGACAAAGTTATTTTTTTTTCTCCAAAAAAGCCTATTTTTTTCGCCCCTTGAGCCCATTTTTAACTCTGTCATGCATAAAATCTGTCATGCATAAACTTTTGGCCCATTATTTAGAAGCAATATAAACTTTAAACTGATTCTATATCTATTTTCATTAAGAAGTTATGGTTTTTTTTTTCACAAAAACGCCCCCATTTCGACCCCCATGGTCCGATTTTGCTCATTAACGAACTTAGCCGAGATTTTATCCTCTTTGATTTTATGTACCAGTTTGGTGGAGATTGGTGAAGAATTATAGAAGTTATCGTGTCCTTAAAAAAGTGAGATATTATATAGATTTATATATATATATAAACTAGTGCGAATGCAATAGGTAGTATTTCATACGAAATCTACCTAAAAATCTTATTTCTTTTTCCTCTTTCTATGTTTTTCCGTATGAGAAAGTGGAATATCCCTTTTTTGTTGCCCCTGTCGAAAGAGAAAGGGGATGTTTCATTTTCTAATAAGGGGAAAATGTGATCAATGGCATTGCTTTTCTTGTAACTTTTGTAATTTTTTTGCTTAAAAATATCACGAGACCCCACTTCTTTTTCTTTTTCATGTTTTGTACATATATTCAACTACTGCATGATGTATTTTGTTGAATTCTTGTCATTTAAAATGTAATATATCATGAAAGCAGAATATTTCAAACTTCAATTATGACTTTTTGTTTTAAATATGAGCAAGCTTTTAGTAAAGCAATTGGGTAGGTGTACGTTCACAGAATGAAATTTTTTGGCAAATCATTTCACTATTTAGTCACTAAATTAAGTCTGAAATAAAACTATTATGTAGTTAAATCTATTTTCTTATAAAAAATATTCATTATGATAATAATTTTTAAAATATTATGATATAATATTTTTAAAAGTAACCAATAAAAGAAACTATTCAGAATATCTTTTATATATAAACTATTTTTATTAATATTTGACAACAAAGTAATAAAGTGTTTATGATTTCGATTTCTCCAGACGTCTGTCCGTGCTCTAATTCTCATAAATATACTCGGATTGCCCTGAAAATTTTCGGAGTCATTGACGTTTACTTAGCTCGAATCCTATTGCAAATGAAATTATTCTAGCATGATTAGTTTATTTTCAGGGATAATCAAAAGTTTACCGTTACATTATGGCCTATGGAGAAAAATCGTTTCAAATGAATTTTTAAAATGTTACACCCTATCAAACATATTAAATTTTATACACATTTACGAATTGTACTAAAATATGCATTCTGTAAAATATGCGGTGAAAAGAATAGTTATTATTCATTTGCAGAACCACACAAAAGAATTCCACTACATAATGGTAAAGGGGGAGATTGTTTGTGACATAGTTTAATTATATTAAACTACTTGATGTATTATAAAATTGATATATGTCCCTGAAGCTTAATATAAACTACACGATATAGTCATGTATGAGAAGTGCACAGAATTTACAAGGACATACAAAAGATTTCAAATAGTATATTCTTTCTGAAGTACTGTATATTATCGAACATGGCTAAAGGGTGGATGAAATGCCTCTTTATTTGAGATATGCGCTTTTAAGTTTCACTAAATTTATACATCTTATATGATATGTATAAATGCTTTAGTTGATATACAGGGCTACACCAAAGAACTTGTAAAGGTTACTGGATATGAGCGTAATTTATTTAAAGGTTGTTTTTATATAAGTTATGTATTTTTATGCTGAACTAAATTCAGTTTACTGAGAAATGTTTGTAGAATATAGATATACAGGGATACAGAGGGAGTATATACACAATGATATACAGGGCCATGCAAATAATTGGATGCATGGTCTCCTATGAATGATAATTTCTGGAAATGTGATTTTAGTATTTTTAAGAGCGTTTTAGTTTGAACTAAATTTTAGTTAAATACTGGCGTATAATAAAGGTACTAGGTTAACTAAAGGGCTGAACAAAAATGTACAAGTATGTTTCCATCTATTAGTATAAATTGCTGAAAGAGAATTACAAACTGTTATTCGTTTTCTTCCAAAACAAAATATTCCCATTATATAGTATATATACCGACAGATCAAACGGCCGATACCCTTTTGGCTATGGACTGTAACACTTTATTTCCTTGAATAGTGTAGTTTTTTAAAGATTTTAGGATGTATTGGAAAATGTCTCATAATTTATGCTTAACGTCTCAAACGTATGTCTCATAATTTATGATTTTTTTTACTTGTTTTTCTTTTTATTTAGAAACAAGGCAACCTAGATCTAAATCATATGAATCTGGTATTGATAAGATAATAGGCTAATAATTATAATAACTGATAAATCTGAACAGGTTCATTAAAATAACTATAATAATGCGTGTCTTTCTTTTTGTAGCAAATTACTAAAATATTCTTAGTTTTCCCTTAAATTATTAGTTTTCACATTTATTTGATCTTAATGCTAAATCAATGTGTCTGCAGCAAGATTGGAAAGAAAATTTAAATGCATTCCCACTCGCAAAGAAATGTAGTTGCGTATCAGAATTAAATAATAATAATAAAAACAGATGCTGAAGTAATCAGAAAATTGTTATTTTTCCTTTTTCTAGGAAATCGATTTTCATTAAATCGATTTTTAATGAGGGGTTTTTTGTTGTTGTTTTGTTTTGTTTCTTTACATTTGCACCGTGTAATAACGCATTAATAAATTTTCGATACTGACTGTGTATTTCAGGGTTTCGTTCATTTGACGAAACCCTATTTGTCTCTGTCCTCCTGTCCGTCACAGAGCACGTACACAAAAACTGTATAAGACGGAGACTTCAAATTTTGTGTATTTACAGCTGAATACCTCGTGTCACACGAGAAACCATAAAATTTTGATAAAATTTATTATTTCAATTAAATTAATTTTTTCAATGTCATCTGTCCATTTTTGCGATTTAAATTTTAGAAGAGAATCTTAATTTCAAGGTGTTTCATGTCGACATCATAGTTTGGAGATAAAGCGTTTCGCTAGTAAACAGGATGTTCTTGAAATGAACCCCGGTTCTGGAAGCTGAAATTTTCATATTTTATGGATTTAATTAAAATAAATTTCGTATTTTTTTGCCAATTTAAGCGTTAATTATGCTTTGATATCATTGACATACATAATATTTTTTGGAATTCAATTTTTTTTCTATTTAAAAACTATTGTGATTTATTAATGATTCAGCATTTTAAATTTTGTTTAAACAATTTTTTTCGCCTTTAGAAATTAAAAATTTTATTTATATCTCCGCATTTTGTTTTCGGATTTTCAAAAAATTTGGAATTTTGGATTTTTTTAAAATAATTTTATTGAAATAAATAACTTCCATTTATAATTATTTTAAAATTAAATTTATTTGTGCTACCATCGATGTATGAATTTCATAATTATAAATTAACAATTTGAATTTATTAATTAAAATATGAGTTGTTTCGAAAGAAACATTAAACGAAACCCTCTGTACGATCTGCGATCACACTTACCGGCTTGTTTTTACTTGTAAAATACAGTTGTTTGTTGTTTTGATACCAGAAATATTTATTATAATTAAAATTTCTTATATACGGTAGTTATTCAGTAATATATCCTGTCATTCATCGTTCTTTATAATAAATTGGTATTACGATACTCTAGAGCAATTTATTCAGATTGTTTTTTTAATCGTTGACCAAACTTGCACTTTCCGGGCTATTTTAGAGCTGAACAGATTTTATGCATTAATAAACTTCGGGAATGGACTACATTTTTTAGTTGTGAAACTCAGTTATAAGTTTGTTGCCTTAGTATCACAAATATTTATTGTAGTTAAAAGTTCAGGCAACGCACTGGAAACGGGGGATTCATTCATTTATTCATTCACATTCGCCTGGTCATCGCAAGTCGGAGTTTTACTGGAATAGCCTTTAGGCCATCATAACCACAGCTGCAGGGTTTTTTGTTGGCTTCCTATCTTTTCTTGAATTGACCGGTTGCTAATTAATGTCCACTGTAGGATCGATTCAGAATAGCAGCGGTGTATGATAGGTGCTGGATGTGAGATAATGGATGTATTAGAGCCGAACGTGTGGTGCAGGCTTAGCAAAGGTAATAATTTGGGAAATAGGAAGAAAAATGCATCACTTAATTAAAACAAAACAGAATAATGCTGCATAATGCAAAGTTGAACCCGAAACATTGATAATTCTAGGCCAAATTGCATGGCAAAAATGCCGTTGCGGAGGATAATGGCACCCCGTTTTTTTTGTTTTTTTTTTTTTTTTTTTTTTTTACCATAACGATTATGCTATTTCAAACCACTCACAGTGGGGTAAAATACATAAATAACTGTCATTTTATACCTCAGTACTTTTTAAGATTCTTAAGATTATTATGTTTCATAATTGTTAATTGATATGTTGTTCCATATAAATAAAATACATTTTAGAACTTTTTAAACACATATATATTTAATACACATAATAGTAATAAGAAATTAAATTAAGAGCATAGTATTTACCATGCGTATTAATATATCTATGTACATTAATTTGATTTTTTGGAGTCGGTGCCAGCCAAGCCAAGTTCAAAATTAAAATTAATTATCCAATGCAAATCGTAAAATAATAAAGTTAATTTTTTTAACTAAACATTAAATCGTAAAAAAAACTCGTAGATACTTGGATGTGTGTCTATTGGAAAATCACATGTAACCTGGCTTAGCTGGCAACGACTCAAATAAATCAAATTAATGTATGTACATATAATAATACGCATGGTGAATACTATTCTCTTAATTTAATTTCTTATTACTATTATGTAAAAAAAATATTTTTCACTTAGCAGTAATTTTTGAAATCGGTTCAATTTTTGGTAGAAAAGTTTATTATGTAACAGATATGACTGATTTCCTCGACGACTAAAGATTAGAATTTCCTTGAGCGCATTTAATGAAAGAAATAGCTTCCTTTTTAAGAGAAAAAACATAGGTTTTAAAGAAATATTCGAATAAATTAATGGATGTATTAAAAAAGAGAGAGATTAAAAAGCGAAATGGGAATAATTTAAAACAATGATGTGATTTCGTATCACGATATGGCGTTATACAGTTTTCAATATTTACCCAAAATGGAAATACAAATTTGGATTTTGGAATAAATTAAGCAAATAGTATGTTTTGGAAAATCACCGAAAGACTTTTTCTAATAAAATCTTTCTTAAACACATTATTTTCTTCATCAATATAATCAAAAAATCTTTCCCTTTCACTGATTAGCTAATTGGTCATATTCACTGTTGCCATGTTTTTCATCCTTAGTTAGGAGTTTTTATAGAAAGTGAAATAAATTTTCATAAACATTGGCAACAGGATCAGTTTTTCCTTAAAAGGATTCGGGTAAAAGAAACATTTTTGGATCTTTATATTTATTCAAAATCAAAGAAAATGTTTTTAATTGTGGTCAAACGACTGTCCTTTATTTTTTCGCTTTCTGAAAAAAAATGTTTAATTGGTTGTAAACAATATTTTAAAGAAAATTACATTTTATGGTAATAAAGGATTCTTTCAGAATCAAAATTCGAAATAAAAAATTCAAATTAATCGGAGTTTTGTGCTCTTCTGAAAATGCAAGCACGTATTCAAAAGCTCATACGATGAAATATCATTGTGTATCATCAGTATCACTCTATAAGCGTGGGGACAAAGAATGTATCCTTCGTAGGGTTGACTTTGATAGGCAAATTTTACTATACAAATTGCTATTCGTGATATTTGATAGTAAATTTTTATTAAAAAAAGCTTTTATTACAAAAATATATTGTTAATGTTTGTTAATTACTGCTGTGCACAAATTACAAACAGATATATTTCGTGATAATTATTCCACTTAATAGTACCACCTTTTTCATAGAGGACATTTTAAACAAGATGAATATACTAACGGGAAAATTTTAGAAAGCATATAATGTATTTTTTTTTCTTTTCTTTTAATCGTCATTATGTTTTGTTTCAGATTACATTTTTCATATTTTTCAAAGGTGATAAAAATTATAGATATTCAAGCTCTTATTATATTGTTATTTCTTTTTACACCCATACTTCGTGTTACTATTTGCAAATAGTTTCCATTGGCAGAAATTCTAATTATGGAAGAAATCTTAAGGCTTTCATTCGATGAACAATTTAAATAAAGTTCAGGTGTATTCAATGAAAAATAACCTCATTCTAGAATGCACCTTAAAAGTGGAGGCATTCTTAGAATAAATCCTTTATATTTAACAATAAATTTATCATAAAAAATAAATAATCAATACTATGCGTTTCTGGGACGTTCTTTGTTAATAAAATAAACAACGTTTTTAAACATTTTAATACAATAAATTTAGAATTAGATGAAACATCTAGGTTGTAAAATCGCCATTTAAATATTGCAAAATTCAGTTTCATATTTCATTCTTTATCATTTTTAACGGTGAAAAACATTATAGAATTTCAAACTTATATATATATTTTTTAATAATATGTTTATTTGAAATTATTTTTTCAGTTATGATGTTCCAAATAATTTTCGTGGGAAAAATTCACATTATCACGAATTTTTAAAAATTCAAGTGCATCAACAGTAAAAGTATAACTTTTATATGCTTTTATTTAAAAATAATTTTATTAAGACGATAAAACTATTGGAATAATTCTTTTAATAGCCTTTAATACTGGACTTTATTTTAAACACTCTCTAACAAAGTTGAAAAGTGTTTATATTTTCGGTTTGTCTGGTCCGTCTGTCCAACTATCCACACTCTAACTCTCGTAAATCTACTCTGATTTCCATGACATTTTTGGAAGTTATTGACCCTAGCACAAACCCTATTGCAAATTAAGTTCCTACCATGATTAGTTTATTTACAGGGACAGTCAAAAGTTTATTTTTTATTACAGCCTATGGGGGAAAATCCTTTCAAATGAATTTTAAAGGTGTTACACTCTGTCAAACGTATTCAAATGTATATTCATTTGCGAAGTGCATTAAAATATTCATTTTGTAAATAATTCAGTGAATAGAATAGTTATTATTCATTTACAGGGCCACACAAAAGAATTCCATTACATAATAATATAGGGAAAAATTGTTTGCGACAAATTTCAATGATGTTAAACGACTTCATGTATAATAAAATTGATATATATCGCTGAAGCTTAGTATAAATTATTTCACGCATAATACGTAGTGCATATAATTTACAGGGAAACGCAAAAGATTTAAAATAGCATATTTTATCCGAAATGTTGTATATTAACAATGATGGTTGCTGGGTGGAAGAAATGCATTTTTAATTTTGACATTTATTTTTAAGTTTTATTAAATATATGCATATTATATGGTGTGTATAAATGCTATAGATACACAATTTAGATATACAGATTTATACAAAAGAGCTCGTAAAGGTTACTGAATATGAACGCGAATTACTTAACCGAAATAAAAAGGTTAAATGCAATAAATTTCCTGTTATGTTTAGATTAGAAATTTCAGTAGTTCAAATAATCGTTTATTTTTTCTGTACATTGAATGTTGTTTCTTTTAATGTTTATGTTTGTTATGTTGTCATTGTGTTCCAATTTCATTTTTATTAAATTTTAAGGAAAAATTTAATGAGAATTTTATTTTATATGTACTTATTTCATTTATTTGCTTACTTTAAATGATAGTTATACCATGCCAGATACTTTCCATGGGAAAAGGTTTACATCACAAAAGATTTCGTAAAAGTTAAATTCATCATCAGTAACAATAAAACTTTGATATTTTTTCTATAAAAATGTGGCATTATTTAGAAAAACAAGTCTCTTTAATGACATCAATATTAAGCTCATTATAAAAATAAATAATCAATAATCATCTTGGAGAGTGGTTTGTTAATTCAAATGCATAAACAAACGTAATTGCAGGTAATCAGCTGATTCTTTCGTAACAAAGGACGAATGTTTCTCCATCACCAGTCAAATTTCCTATGCATATTTTATATCATCGTTGCTGTAAAAGCACGAGCGGAAATCGAAGGTCACTCATTTTCTGAATTTTGTGTGTCGATGGCTTTATATAAAAGGAATCGTTTTAGGTTGAGGGTTTGGTTATGATATGACGTCAGACTGTTTGTAGAGTGATTATTCGAAGTTTCCTCATTTATATCGGTTAGTATAATCTCTGATGAGATAGCAACAGCTGCAGGAAAAGCTTAGATAAATGATCTTATTTTTTAATTGAGCCACTATTTCACAATTCAATCGCTATACGCCTGTACATTACTCAGCTAGTGCGTCTATCAATAGCGGGCAAATATATTCTGCCAAGTTCTATTAATTTATACTTTTTTAAATTACATTTCCGTATTTGCTTTTGTAATAAACATTAAGTAAGTTTTTAAAGAAAAACAACTATTTTTTTCCTAATAAGTATAGTTTTAATTTAAAACATTCAGATGCAACAATATTTTTCAACTCATGGAATTGTCTTTGAAATATAGTATTTTGAATAGAAAGTATTTTGAATTATAAAAGATAAACCATTTCCAATTTTAATTGCTTAAAAAACGTAGAGCCAACTGAGTAAAAACAGTGTCCTAACTGGGGGTCGAACCCAGGCCATCCGTATGGTGCACAGAAGTTCTACCAACTAAACTACTTGGAACGATACTGCTTGACCAGTTTTCAAAGACCTGTCTTGGCATACTGCCAAAATAATGGACCTTTCTGAAGGTAGGGAAGCATTAGGAGGGGACGAAATTCTTCTCCATTCTCGATAAAAGCAATAGTAGGAAAAACTCCCTTTTCATTGCTCCCAGTCCTATTATCAACAATAGACTCGTCTAACTCAGACCTATTACTCACGTGACAGGTCTTTAATGTTTGGCTCAGCAGTACCCAGCATGGCACTTCTCACTATCATCTGTTCGCAGCATAAGATGGATTATTTTTCGTGAGCTACCAGCTCAGGAAGTATAAGGGCTTCAGGGTTAAATATAAAGTATTTTGAACTAGCTGTCCTGCCCGGCGTTCCCCGGGCCCGTGATGTTATTCAGTTTTCAAATGTGTTATTTGCTTTCTAAATGACCCTTAAATTAAACTCAAATTTCTATGATTTTATATCTTTAAGTCCATTTTGTCAAAATTTATATTTTTAAAACGGAAAAGTCGCGAAAAGATAATGAATTGAAAGTACATACTATTTAGTATTTTGTTTTCTATGTAATTTGATTTTTTGGAAACTATGCGAACCGAAAGCGAACGAAACCGCGAAACATTCAGGTTTTTACTGAATTCGCAAAAAATTTTCACACATTTTATTTTGTAAAAAAAAGAATTCTATCCATACGAAAGTTCCAAATTTTTTTTAAAATAATGTAAATCTGGTTTATTGAAAGGCTCTAAAAAGATTATGCTAAAATATGGGCATCTAGTTACTTTTAGCCGGGATGTAATTCGTGTTTGTCGGTGTATTTGAACAGGTTGAATCTCATATTTTTTTTTAAACAAATTGCAACATAAATTATGAGAATGTTTTAGCTTTAAGAAAATATTTTCGGTTTGTAAGGACGTATATAGAATTGCGCCCTGCAAAGACAAAACCGTAATGGTTTTTATTGATTGCCTCAAATTTTTCGCACTTTTTATTTTGTAAAAATTATTTCTACTCGTCCGAACGTTTTAAAAATTTTTAAGAAGGTGTAAATTTGATCTATTGAGATGCTTTTAAAAGTTTGGTCTGAAATATGTACGCTTAGATAATTTTAGCATAGAAAAAATATTCTATTTGTGAGTCGCAAAGTGCCTCCTTTTGCCGGTTTATTTGAAAGGGTTAAATCTTATATTTTAAAAACCGATTGCATCATAGATTATAAAAAAAATTTTAAGCTTAAAGAATATGTTTTTTGTTTACCGGTACCTATAGGATTGCGTTTTGCTAAGTCAAAATCGCAATGAAAACGATTTGTTTTTTATTGATTTCATAAAATTTTTCGCACATTTTATTTTGTAAAAATATTTCTATCCATCCGAACGTGTCGAATTTTTTGTAGGGAGTATAAATTTGGTCTATTGAGAAGATTTTAAAAGATTGAGTTGAAATATGCACATTAAGATAATTTTAGCATGGAAAAAATATCCTCTCTGCGAGTCGCAAAATGACCTTCTTTTGCTAGTGTATTTGAAAGGGTTAAAATCCAAATATTTTAAAACCAATTACACCATCGGTTAAAAGAAAGTTTCAACTTTAAAATCTTTTTTTTTTTTTTTTTTTGGTTTGTTTATATCTTAAAAATTACGCCCTGGAGGGGCATTGACAAAAGGGAGAAAAATAGTTTTCGAAAAAACGACCATTTTTGAATATTTGTTTTCAAAGGGTTAACTGCAACATTTTTTCGAATTGATTATTGCATTTGAGACCTAAAAATATTATCTTTCGAAATATGTCTCTTAAGTTTAACTACGTCGAGCAGTTTGGTTGATTTGGATTTAAACAAAATGATCCAAAAACAGAAGTAAACTGGGGGAGGGGAAGGTTCTTCCTCCGTTTAGATGCGTAATTGAGTTTCTGCGCATGTGCAAACTTTTTCTTTCCCAGAACATTTAAAAAATGACTTTTTGATGAGAGTGAGTTTCGCTTCATAATTAATATCTATGAAACTAATCAAAAAATTAAAATTCTGAACCTCAGGTGCATCAGGAGAGGTATTGGGCTACTCTGAAAAATATTTTGAGATTCGTACGTGCTATAGATTTTGCTAACCATCGCAGACACACACACACACAGACAGAGCGTTTTGTTCTTTTATTAGTATCTATATTAATAAAAGAACAAAACGCTCTGTCTGTGTGTGTGTGTCTGCGATGGCTAGCAAATTAATAAAAGAACAAAACGCTCTGTCTGTGTGTGTGTGTCTGCGATGGCTAGCAAAATCTACAGCGTGTACAAAGTTCAAAATTTTTTTGAGAGTAGCCCCAAATCTCTCCTGGTGCACCTGAACTTCAGAATTTCGAAATTCTAATTATTAACTGAGTAATTAATTAAAATCGAGAGGTCACTCTCATAATAAATCATCTTTTCCTAATTTTTTTCTCTTTCGTTTGTTTACGGTTGGTTCGTTGTGTAAAAATTTTAAGAAAGCTGAGACAGAATTAAAGAAACCCATGGAGGAATGAGATAAGTGGAGATTAAGTAAGCCTCAAAAAAGGTTTGCAATATGAAACCATATATCGCTCAAATTTTAATGTGCCAAACAAAAGGACGTGGAAGGGACTTTGTATTATAAGACGAATTGAAAGAAACGAATTACAATTGAAGCATATTTTAAAAAGAAATAGCAAATTTTTAAAATGGCCTTTGTTCTATTAATATTTATTAAAGAAAATGTCCGCTTTTAAAATGAAGGAAATTGGAAAATTAGCAATAATTAAATATCAAATTAAAATTAAATAATATATTGAAAACATTTGATACGAACTAAAAATTGTATAACTAAAAGTTTTCTTCATTAATGTAATTTTAAATACTTTATAACGTAGATGAAAAATATTTATGACTTAATAATTACATGTAAATAAATATTTAAAGTATAATAATGAAAACATTCTTTTAAAATCATGTATGAAAACTTAAGTAATAAATATTATTCTAAAATATAGATTTCTGACTGCAGACGATTTTAAGATATTAACAAAAGAATGTTATAGTTTCAAGCAAAAAGTTTAAATAATTTTCTATATTGATATTTAAAACACATATGATAAAATAATTAATAATATTTTATTGGTGAAGTGATAGATTAGTTCTATTTAAGAAACAAGACCAAAAAAAGTACGGAATTAAACCTGTTTCAATTGATAGGCGTATCAAAGCGCGTGTTGCAGTAAATATATTATATACGTATATACGAAGTTTTTTTAGCAGTTTTTTAAAGTCACTGATTAAATTTGAATGCATTTTATTTAAGTCAAAATTTTATTATGATTTTAATTTGTTTTTAAAACAAAAATGAAATGGCTGTTTAACGTAAAATTGTTCGATTCGGCAGACGATTCATACACAATAATATATTATCAAATAGCAAAGTAAATTACAGTGTCTCACATAAGTGATGGGACACTTGTGCTTTACAAAAGAAAACTAATCAAATAAATTAAAAAAACATGTACACATTTTTTGTGGGTGTGTTTCATACTTAAATTTAGTAAAGATTATTACATAACATACATTTTGTCAAAATATTAAAATATTAATTTAATAAAAATACAAATGTTTAGAACGGAGCAAAAAATAGCTCACATAAGTGATGGGACACCATTATATATGCAACAAAAATCGTCTGAAATAAGCAATAAAAATATTTTGGGGGGTTTTATTTTTACTTAAAAGCAATTGGCAATAATTTATAAAATCGTCTGCAGTATTTCTCTCCAGTTTGTTTTGGAATTTTTGTGTTTTTAGCTCTGTGTAGCCATGAATGCTAAACGAAAAGAAACTTCGCCTGAAATTCGAAAATTAGTTATTAATTTGCATATTGAACGTAGAAAATCTATTAGAAAAACAGCTGAAACAGTTAACTTGAGTCATTCAACAGTTTTCAATATCATTAAACGATATAAAAAGAATCATATGATTCAGGATAAAAGAAGACCTGGCCGACCATCAAAGTTATCCAATGGAATAAAGCGAATTATCGTTCGAAATATTAAAAAAAATCCAAGAAATAGTGCTTCAAAAGTTGCTGCTGATTTACAAGCATTATATGGAATAATTGTTAATCCTGAGACTAATAGAAGGGTAATTCGATCTGCTGGATATCACAGTAGAGTAGCCAGGAAAAAATTCTTCGTAAGTGAAAAGAATAGAAAACTCAGACTAGCTTTCGCAAAATCCAACATAAATAAGAATTCTGATTACTGGAATAAAGTTATATTTGCTGATGAGAGTAAATTTAATATATTTGGTTCTGACGGTAGAATCTTGGTGTGGAGAAAACCCAGGGAAGAATTTCGCAAACAAAACTTGGTACCAACAGTAAAACATGGTGGAGGAGGAGTTATGATATGGGGGTGTATGTCGTCCGCTGGAGTTGGTAATCTTGTTTTTATTGACAGTATAATGGATCAGTACAAGTATATTGATATTTTAAAGCAAAATCCGAAATCTTCAGCAAGAAAATTGAACCTTCATAACGATTTTAAATTCTATCAGGACAATGACCCCAAGCACACTGCTCTGAACGTTAGACTCTGGCTGCTATATAACTGTCCTGAAATAATAAAAACACCACCACAATCTCCAGACTTACATCCCATAGAGAATATTTGGCAAGAATTGGAATCAAGAATTCGCAAACACACCATCTCTTCAAAACAACAACTAAAATCGGTGCTTCAAGAAGAATGGGGTAAAATCACTCCAGAAATCACAAAAAAAATTAGTCGAATCCATCCCAAAAATATTAAATCATGTTTTAAAAGTAAAAGGAAATCCAACAAAATATTAAAACCTTTTAAAAAGTAAAATTTTTGGATAAATATTTGATGGAAAAGTAAGTGTCCTATCACTTATGTGAGCCATTTTTTGCTCCGTTCTGAACAATTGTATTTTTACTAAATTAATATTTTAATATTTTGACAAAATGTATGTTATGTAATAATTGTTACTAACTTTAAATATGAAACACACCCAAAAAATTTGTGCACATGTTTGTTTATTTATTTTATTGCAGTTTCTTTTTATAAAGCACAAGTGTCCCATCACTTTTGTGAGACACTGTATATATCAAAATAGTCACTAAAAGAATAGTAGCAAAACATAATGTTTTTAGCATATTAATACATAACCCGATCCCAAACAGAAAAAAAGAGACCATACTTCGATCCAAGCAAGACAAAAATTCCATGAGCACAAACCCGACCCGAACCTAAAAATTCCGTTTGAAAAAAAATATGGATTTGATATCTGACCCGAATCAAATCTGAATCCCACAAAAATATTCAAATGAAGCATACCCCAATCCGATTAAGGAAAAATAATGTTCGTGTATATGCAACCCGACCCGAAACTAAAAGTTTTCTTTGAAAAAACCCGAAAAATGACCAGAACGAAACATGAAATCCATAAAAATATTCCAAAGAACTATAACCCGATAAGAGCAAGACAAAATACTTTCCGTGAACATAAACCTGACTCGAACCTAAAAAATTCCATTTGAAAAAAAACCTGAAATTTTATGCAGCCTACATCTGAATCCGATCAAAATATTCGAAAGAACCATAACCGGATTCGAATAAGAGAAAATAATTTCCATGAACATGAACTCGATCCGAACCTAAAATTCCATTTGAAAAAAATACCTGAAATTTGAATCGAACCAAATATGAACCTGACAAAAATATTCCACAGAACGATACCCGGATGCGAACAAGACAAAAAAATTCCATGAACACAAACCCAATCCGAACCTAAAAAACTGAACTAAACCTGAATCTGACAAAAATATTCCAGAGAAGCATATCCTTATTCGAACAATACAGAATAATTTCCGTTGATGCGCAACCCAACCTGAACCTTAAAATTTCATTAAAAAAAACGAAATCTGAATTGAACGACATCTGAACCTGAAAAAAATATTCCAAAGACCTAAAACCGGATCCCAGCAAGACAAAATAATTTCCTTGGACATGAATCTGATCAGAATCTTAAAAATCAATTTGAAAAAATATCTGAAATCTGAATAGAACCGAATCTGAATCCGACGAAAATATTCCAAATAACTATAAGCATATACGAACAAGACAATATAATTTCCATGGACATGAGCCCCACCAGTGGCCGCGAGGTTCTGACCTCCAAACTGGTAGACGGTAGGTGCTGGGTTCGAACCCAATCGCGACCGTCGGCCTAACCGTTCGAAGTTTTCCGTGGTTTTCTTCGAACCTTGCGTAAATACGGGTTAGGTTCCCTTAGAAAGACCCCCACGGAGTGCAATCCACCCCATAGGGCCTATATCCCATAGAGTAGATAATCGGCCGACAAAAATACACACACACACACACACACACCCCATGGACATGAACGCAATCCGAACCAAAAAATTTGTAAAAAAAAGTCCCGAAATTTGAACCAAACCTAATCTGAACCTGACAAAAATATTTCAGCGAAGTATAACCTCATTGGAACAAGGTAAAATAATTTCCATTGAAGTACAACCCGACCCGAACCTAAAAATCCCATTTGAAGGGGGGAAAAAACCGCGAAATCTGAATTGAACCGAATCTAAACTGAACAAAAATATTCCAAACAACCATAACCGTATCCGAAGAAGACAAAATAATTTCCATGGACACGAATCCATTGCGAACATAAAATTCGGATGTTCTACAAAACATAATGCGCTCCGTAGCGGTGGAAAGCGAAACTAAGTCCTTTCTAGCGCGTGATGGTTAAGATATTTCGTTTTTAGTTAGTGTTAAATTAGAACTTGGTTATGGTTAGATAACAGTTAGGTTGTAATTACGTTCCGGTGAGCCTTATGTTATATTTAATTTCCGGTTAGGTTACAATTAGGTCATGGTTAAGGTACAGTTAGGTTAAGGTTAAATTACGGTTAGGTTATGGTTAGATTATGGGTAGGTTATGATAAGGTGACGGCCATATTACATTTATGGTATATTTAAGTTACAGTTAGGTTACTGTTAAGATACAGCTAGGTTACAGACAAGTTATGATTACAATACAATTAGGTTAAGGTTAGGTTTTTGTTCACAGAATGAACATTACGGATGTTTGATAAAAAATATACACCTATTTTTGTAAAATGGGTCAGAAATTATAATACTATATATTAACCCTTTAGCTAATCATCGACTATCGATTTCATTCACGGTATAGTCGGATTTAAGCGTATTTTTGACACAGTCAGGCGGCACGTATTTAATATAATTTACACTGTAAAAAATTTGACCCTTTTGCTGCATCATCACTCCCCCACTTTTATAGAATATCTCTCTTTTGACATATGAGAATGCTCCAAAATAGGCTGAAGTAATCATTTTCTATAAAAGCGTGGAGTGACGATGCAACAAAAGGGTCAAATTTTTAACAGTGTATTTACACATATTTCGAATTAAAGATAAAATCATAGAAATTTCAAGTTCATGTAACATTATTATTACGGACCCAGGCAAAGCCGGGCGGATCAGCTAGTAGATTATAAAAGAACACTCTATAATAATGTGGTAGGGATAAATAATACTTTAGAAAATACAATAGAACCCGGATAATAATTATTCGGTTAAATTCAAGTTTCTGAAGTTAAAGTTATGGGAATTCTCGATTTTCCCGTTACTATAAAAATTCGGAGTTTTTATTCTTCTTTAATTTAATATAATTCCTTAGAATTTTGCTTTAGATTCTCGTTTTTTTCTGCAATAATTTGCTTTTTACCGCTAAAAAGTAAAGGAGAACACAAAAAAGACGATAGAGATAGAAAGCTGTTTATCTTCATAGTAAACAAATTCAAACGAAAAGAATGATTTTAAATTTCCTCCTATCTTAATTCTAAAGTGAACGCTTTAATTATGGACTCAATAAAATGTTCGCTTCTAAGGCTGATTAGAAATTTCCCAGACTAAAAGACTTCGCCCAAAGAAGCAACATTTAATTTAGTTAATCGTTGATGGGACTTGTTGAATATTACTTTGCCTTTGTAAATAAAAGTTTTAAGCATTAATGATACAGACTAATGACGCATTACTGCGATGGTGATAATAAAGATCAATATTCAGTGCATTGCATACACCCTTTCTAAACCAACTTAAGGCGTACTATTTTAGAAAAAAAAAGGCTGTAAACTTTCACAAAATATTGCAGTTTAGTTTTACTGATTTAAAGATGAATTAGTAATTTAAAAAATGATAATAATAAGAGATTGAAAATATCGATATACTTTAAACATAAAATTACACTTAAGAAATATATTTAAACTTATTCAGCAATCGATACACTTAATCTATACATTTAAACACACAAGCCATATATTTAAAATTAAATAATAAAGAGCATAAGTTATAAAAAATTTGTATCGACTAACTTTATGCAAATATTTTTTTTGTTTAAAAGATGGATGAAATTCAGTTCTGTATCATGGTATATTATTTTTGTCACATTATGATCAGCGCATATATATTATAATTCAAACTATATATTTTCCATGATAGATTGTTGCTATTTTCACATTTAAGAAATTTCACTATGGTTAGTTTAGTTATATATATCTTCTTAAAAACGTTTGTAAATAATTTCTGTAAGGAAAATGCTTAGTAGCAGAGTAGTTTAATTATACAATATGTACCTATTTTTAACGAATTCCTAGCTTTCCCAGTAATGTCATTCGAAAATGAATTTAAAACTAGTCAGATGTGGCAATCCCAATCCTTTCTTCTATCTTATGCATGTTAGTACTTCTAAAAAAATTACAGCATAGCAGCGCCACCGCTTAGGTAGTTTAAACCGAAATCTAGTCAGCAACAACTTATATCAACTTGTAACTGAATCTGAAATTTGATAAAAATCCGCGCATTAGTTTTTGAGATAGAACTATTGTAAAATCTTTTTAAAAAATCTGCATAACAGCGCCACATGTTGGGTGATGTACACCAGAAACTCCTCAGGATTAATTTTTTTTATCAGTTACTAACTGAATCTAAAGCTATATGAAAATTCATGCATTAGTTCTTGAGATACAGTCATTGCGAAATCGTGAAAAATGTAGCATAGCAGCACCATTTGTAGGGCGATTTACACCTAAAACTAAACAACACTAATCCATATCAAGGACTAAATGAAGCTGAAGTTTTAGAAAATTTCGTGCTATAGTTCTTGAGATAGAACGATTGCGATAATCCCGAATAATGCGCACCATGGCAGTGACACCTGTTGAGCGATTTGCACGAAAACGTAATCAGAATCATATTATATCAAGCACTAACTAAAAACATAGTTTTATGAAAATCCATGCACTAGTTCTTGATATATGGCTATAATGGAAATTGTAAAGAATGCAGCATAGCAGCGCAACCTTTTGAGCGATATACAGTGGCGGTCAAAAGTTTCCGGCCAGCAAAAATTTTTCAATTTATTTGTAAGTATACCCATATGAAGAGGAATCTCAAAGTGATACTTATACATTTTATTGACATAATAGTTAGGAACTCACTTATAGAAGAACGTGTAAATATCAATAAATTTAATTGAAAAAATTAAGTATAAAGGAAAACACATGTTCTCAAAAGTTTCCGGCCACCTTCACAAGTTTGTAAAAAAGTGGTATTGTAATAGAAAATTACAGTGATAAACGACATTTACAATTAGTATTTTATCGTATTACTATTTTATTAGCTTTAATAATAAGTACTACAGCGCAGCAAAGTGACGTTCATACAATCACCGGTTAAAGATCATCTATATTACGTTTTTTCCACATTCCTTGCAATTTTGGAGAAATTTCGGCTGAGTTGGAACATTTATAGTTCCGCAGATTTTTGCCAACTTTTTTCCAAAGATTTTCTATTGGATTCATGTTGGGCGTTTGGGCTGACCATCTCAAAAACGAAATTTTTTGTGTGAAAACCATTGCTTATCGAGGCTTGCATACATTATTTATGTCCTTATCATGTTAAGAAAAATAGTTGCGACCAAATTTTTTTCAGTAATAAGGCAGAAAATGGTCTTGCTAGATGTCCTTATACATTGTATCATTCACTTGGCTGTGGATTTCAAATAACGGACCGACACTTTTTGAAGAAAATACTCCCCACGGCATAACGTGTCCTCCGCCATGCTTCATTGTAGGAATAACATAGGTCGAAGGATATCTTTTGTTGCTAGGTCATCGGACGTTGTGTCTTCCATCCCTTCCAAAAATGTTTTGAATTCGATTAATGGAAAAATAGATCTTTTATCCAGTTTTCACTTGACCAGACTTTGTGTTCCTTGGAAAATGCCAGTAGGGTACGTCGGTATTATTTTTACCTCTGAAAAATTTTTAACACCGAATCTTCCATAAAGTTCTGTATCCCGTCAGTATCATAACACGGTAGACAAACTTATTCCAGCAATATTTTCATTCCGTAAATCGCAGTATATTGCAACCGAATTTTCATGCGGATTATCAATGGTTTTTCTCCTGATAATTCTGTCCACAGGAATAGTAATTTTCCGGGGTCTCCCAGAAAATCTGAAAGTCCTGAAAGCCATGGCCATCTTTATATAATTTGTAAATATCGTTTACAGTCGATTTCACCGATCGATAACTTAGCCGCAATATCTCAAGAAGATTAGCCTTTTAGCGACAAACTAATCACTCATTTATGAACAATAATTGTTGAACTTTTCAAATTTGAATTCAAACTATGCTATACATGTTGATTCATTCATAAATACAACCAAAAAAACATTTGACGGATAGAAAAATACTAAAGAATGATAAGTGGCCGGAAACTTTTGAGAACATGCGTTTTCTTTTATACTTAATTTTGTCAATTAAATTTATTGATATTCACACGTTCTTCTATAAGTAAGTTCTTAACTAATATGTCAATAAAATGTATAAGTATCGCTTTGAGATTCATCTTCATAAGGGTATATTTACAAATTAACTGAAAAATTTTTGCTGGCCGGAAACTTTTGACCGCTACTGTACACCAAAAAGTATTCAAATCTAGTTTATATCAATGTCTAACACCATCTAAAGTTTTATGAAATTCCGTACATTAGTTCTTGAGATAGAGATATTGCGATAATCACAAATAATGCACCATGGCAGCGCCACCTGTTGAGCGATTTGCACCAGAACGTAATCAGTACCATATTATATTATGTAATGTCTAAATCTGATGTTTATGAAATTCCATGCACTAGTTCTTGAGATATAGCCATTGTAGAAAATGTAAATAATGCAGCATAGCATCGCCACCTATTGAATAATATACACCAAAAACTAATCAGACCTAGTTTATATCAAGATCTAACATAATCTAAAGTTTTGAGAAATTCCGTGTACTAGGTCTTGAAATAAAAATGAAAGTGCCCACAATTTTTTTGTCACATATACAGGGTGATTAAAAAAAACGTGGACAAATTGATATGACAAATCAGGCACACAAGGATAAAAAATCACATAGGAACATAGGGCCTCAAACCATTTATTGAGTCACAAATACAGGGTGTTCCATCCTAACTCGATTTGGGTTGACGATAATAAATTTCAGAAAACAGAAGTATATTATAATAAAACATTTAACAGACATTCTCACCTTTGTTTTAAATGTGATAACACCAAGCAAAAGTGGTAGAAGTTTGCATTATGCTCACCAGTAATATGCACTTGGCACCTCACATTTTGGACTGTGATAATCAGTTTATACGGTATCATCGATTGCTTGAGCAATATGTTTTTCCAGTTCTTTTCGTAATGTTATCATATTTTACACAAAGTAAGGTGCATATCGTTGCATTTTCATTACAATGTTTTTATTTTCTACGAAATTATTACTTTCAAACCGGGTTTAGCTAGAATGAAACACCCTGTATTTGTGACTCAATAAGTAGTTTGCGACCCTATGTTCCTACGTGATTTTTTATCCTTGTTGAATGCTTGATTTATTATTTCATTTTGTCCACGTTATTTTGAATCACCCTGTAGACAGACTCACAGACTCAGAGACAGGCATTTTCGAAAAACATGTTTTTCGGGTTCTCTAATCCCTTAAACGTGTAATTCTGTTGAAAACCAGATTTCGAAAATTTTCTCGAATCCAATACTTTTTTATTGTAAAGATAGAAGAAAGTAAAAAACTGAAAGAATCTGAAATAGCTCATTTAATAAAAATTAATTTAGAGAATATTAAAATTAAAAAAATCCTTATAATGATAATTAATGATTGAAAAGAAAATGATTAATTGCTTGTAAAATAAATATACCGATATAAACAAATAAATAAATAAAGTGAAATCTAAAATGCATAAAAGTTATAAAGGAGAAAAAACATTTATTTTTTCAAAGCTAATTTGATTCATGTATGTTTTTAAAGAGCTTATTATAATTTTCAATGACATTTCATTTTTGACATTTTAATCTAGATCAATATTTCGAAAAAAAAATCTGGTTTATCTTCCAACATCACCTCTTTTTTGAGTAAATGGCGACAAATATTGATCATATGTCGACTATCTCTTTAAATATTTGTATCAAATATTTGAAAATAAGTTTGCAGAATCTAATTTACTTTAGCTTGGGTAAATAATCTCTGTCCCACATGATGAAGGAGGTTATTAAATAATTGCTTCCAAAACTTCAGTCGTCAATTTACTAATACGCTTAGGTAAATAAAAATCCATCTACATACACTGCTTTAAGATGCAGTATAGTCACATCCTTCGTACATGGTACCTTCATCATGGTTCGTACATCGTATCCTTCATACATCCTGTATGAATCGGAAATATCTGTGCTCTATTTCAGATTCTAATCTACTCCTGTCATCTGTCTTCAAGCTACATATTGTTATTATTATTGTTTTTTATTTTTACTTTTTTAAAATTATAGGACAAAGTAAAAAATGCGATTATTGAAATATATATATATCATTTGTGTATATATCTGTTATTTATTATGTTCATTACGTGTCATAAATTTTAAAATTATTACAAAATATTGTAATGAATCCTAATAACGTGTAATAAAAGTGCTAAAATATTATTCAACCATTGAATTTTCAACCTAAACTTTTTTGCAAAAATAAACGCTTTTTTAGCCGTGTGTCCAATTTACCCGTTAGTTTGGCTATTTTTGCGATATTATGAGATTTTATAGAAAACTGTGTTCGCAGATATTTAATAGAATTCTAATTAAATATGAGTACCATAACAAGGAAATTGATATTTCGAATTTATACATTTTGTTCATAATTTGTAACTCTTTTAGATATAATTGGTACAAAATACAAAATGTATTTACTCAAATATAAAAAAGGATGTTCTTGAAATATTTATATTTAAAACAATTTGATCTATTAGCATTTTTTTAAATTTCATTAAAACGTTACTGAGCGAGCCGTTAATATTCTCATTACTGAAGAGCTGTTTGCATATTTTCTCGTAATAAAATGCATAACTTCAAATGTTTTCAACGGGAAGCGTTTTCTCCTTCAATAAATCACATCCGAAACAATGAACTTTGCAGAAGAACGTTCAAAATTGTATCAGATGCTTAAATGTTTCATCTACAGGAGTCATGTTTCCATTTGTTCCAGACTGGTTTTTAAACTTTTACTGTTTTAACTCCTTATATTTTGCATTGGCCTACGTGACTATCGCCAGGTAAACCTTTCCATGTAGCTAATGCAAGTAGTATTATTTGTGTCAAACAATTGTAAGATAGACGTTGAGGATAGTCGGCTTTTAAGTGTAATCGTTTTACGATCACTGTAATTTTCCGAGGAAAATATTCGCTAATGAATAGTCTGGGACGAAGGTCAAACATTAGAAATTCAGATCACGATTATGATAGGCTTGTGTCAAATGTGTTCTGACCAGTAAACAGAGAAAATTTGCTTTTCCTTTTATGTAGAAAGTAACACAGAAAATGCGCATGAGGGTATTCCTATGCATCTAAGTTTACACTCATAAAGAATAAATAAATAAATAAATAGAGAAAAAATCACTTAGCGTACTGTAATTGTAAAATATAATGGTAGATACAAACCAGAGTACCAGAGTACAATATTAAATAAACCTAATAAATTTTCTTGAACCAAACGTTAGAAAATAAATATGAATTATTTCTTTCCAATTCGAAACATGTTTACTATTTTGTTTGAAACAGTTTCTGAATATTATTTGGTTTCAAAAACCAATAGATTAAATATTTTGTTACATAGCGCTGTTGAAATTAATATTCTCCAATCCAAATAGCTGTGTAGATGGTTGTATGTGCCATAATGATATGAACTTTGGACAACATATACAAAGTCACAGCAGCAATATTTAAAAGCTTTATCCTTCTATATTTAAAGTACTCTGTACTAAGATAAATAAAAGCTGCTTAAATTTAAAAAAAAAACATAAATTCAAGTTCGAGCATTTAAATACAAATCTAATCTGGATGTATATTTATGTGTCATACCAGCAACAATGATTAATCAAAATAGAAACTTCAATTGTTAATTTAGATGTTTTTACCACTAAATATTAAGCATTTTTCGTTTTTTAATGGATTTATCAGTATTTAATTTGCTTCTTTTTTTAGGGCAAACTCTAGTAGTTACGAGATCTATGCAATTCTGACCATGCTAAAATTTGTAAAATAAAAAGCTGCTTAAGTTATGCAGGATACTTTGATATTGTCTATGAGTAAGTTTTTGCTTTCAGTTAGCTCTAAAATGATCTAACGATCCTAAATTTCACTTGAAACTTAAGAAGACGAAAATCACATAGTTCGTACAATTTTCAATTTTAAAAACTTATTAAATCTTAAAACGCCTATTAAGTACATGGAATTTTTAGGAAACTATAAAACTTAAGAAGTTAAAAATTTTAATTCGGTTTGGAATCCCATTATAATATTAAAATACCTTATTTAACACTATTTTTTCCAATTTTTTTCTGTAGACTTTTAAATTTCTGGAATTACTTGGTAGACCGTAGAAATTATTGAATTTTGTCATTAGTGAGTTTTATAGAAATACAGGGTGAACATGAATTAGTTAAACTATTTTATAACTGATTAATTTGTGAAATATTGATCATAAGTTGCTAGTTCCATAACACATTGGTAGTACTATATCAAACGTTTGCGGATATCCTTCTTATCTCTGTGTTAAACTGCTGTTAGGATTGATCGCAACAATGATATTCCGCAGCTACCATGATCACATCACCTTTCAACTTCAGATTTCAGTGTATGTTGAATGAAACTGGGTTGGCCGGGGACTAACTTTTGTTAAAAAATTGAGTTCCACCGCTTCGGAAATCCATTCTTGGATTTTATTCACGAATCAGCACTTCACTTATTTAAAATGATGTAAACATGTTTACAAGTACAACAGAAACTTATATACAAAAAGAACATTTGCATAGCAACGAAGGGCAGCCATATCAAATTTTTAAAAAAAGGTAAATTTTGTGAGTTTAGATATCTTATAATCACACGTACTTCAATTTATAGCTGTATAACTACGCATAACAAACCATTCTTTTATCCAACTAATTTATGTCCCCATACATTATCGGCTGTCTTTTGTATATATGAAAAAGATAAAAATCCTTATGTTCATAGATCTTAGGGCTCTAAAATTTTAACTAAGGTCTAAGGTTTTTTGCGAAGTGCGCAGCATCTGTAAATTGAATCAGAAGCAGATTTTAAACGCAAAGTAGAGTAATTTCACACAGAGTATATTGAAGTGCTAGCTTTTGAAGAAAATGATTCAATTACATTATCACTTAATTCTACGAAAATCTTTGACAGACTATTTTTATTATATTTTGTAAGACAAACGCAAAACATTTTACTACGAGGAATAAATATCTTTAAATAAACATTGAAAACACATACAGCTAGAATAGATGTTGAACATGCAAATAACTTTGTGGAAAAGCCAGAATAAAAGTTGCATGTCTTTAGCATCTTCAGTAAGTCTATATAATTTATTTTTATTCATACGGATACTACAATTATCCACTGGGATACTACAATTATGCAATTTTTATTCATCCGGATACTATAATTATATATGACCATTAATGACTGGACATTTGCTCTTTTAGACGTTTTGTTAAATATCTGAGAAAAATACATGAGGAATTATTCTGAAATTCCAGGTGTGTAAACAAAATAATACAGGTCATATATTTTCGCGAAGATTTTTTTCCCAGAATCAAATAGGAAACCATCGACAACTTGAAAAAAGAACGATCTTTTGAATAATCCTGTCATAACTAATGCAGCAAAAGCAGTCAAAATACAGATTATGATTTAGTTGCTTATTGTAATAAATTGTGTTTATTTTTATGAGGATAGCATGTATACTCGTAGAGAAATTAAGATTTTTATAAAAACAGTTCCAAATTTTACCAGGTTTTTTTGCTTATAATTTGCTGAGTTCTTAATATAAAAGAAAATGCTATTTTCAGAAAATATGACAAACAACACTGTGCATAATACCCTGTAATCAGAATTAAAAAAATAATAAAAACTATATTAAAAATGAGCAGGTTTACTAAATGTTTCACTGCGCATGCGTGAAAGTAATCAAAATATAATTTGCATAATGTGTTTGCTAAATATATAGAGAAACTTTTTGTGAAAATTTCAGAAACATAGCTTGAAAATTCTGAAAATTATCGTCGATAAAATAAGCTCAAAATCCGCTATTCCCAAAATGAAGCAAAAAAGATGAGGGGCTATATCAATATTCCTATTGATTAGTCTCAATATAGCATACACAGTATTGCACGCACTATTATATTTGGATACAGCCCTTCATCTTAGGAACAACGGATTTTGAGCTCATTTTATCAATGATAATCTTCAGAACTTTCAAGCTATGTGTTTGAGACTTTCACAAAAGTTTCTCTGTATTTTTAGCTAACACAATATTCAAATTATATTTTGATTACGTTCACTTATGCGCAGTGAAACATTATTTAGTAAACCTACTCATTTTCCATACAATTATTATTATTATTTAATTCTTATTACAGGGTATTAAGTACAATGTTGTTTGTCATACTTTACAAAAAGAAATTTTTTTATATTGAGAACTTTGTAAATTATAAGAAAAAAAATTGGCAAAATTTGGGACTATTGCTATAAAATCCTTAATTTTTCTACGATTATACATGCTACCCTCATAAAAATGAACACAGTTTATTACAATAATCCACTTAATTATAATCTGCAGTTTGAACGATTATATTGAATTCACCCTTGTAGTTTTTTTGCGCTTTCAGTAATTTGCTTATACAAGCATTTTTCATTCGTTTCCACATCATATTAGCTCTTTTGTCATACATATTTTTACGATAGATTTTTTTCTCTTCATACTTTAAATGGAAAACTCTAAGGGCAGATTTAATAAACAAAGACTAAAAAATGTTTAGTTAAATCTCTGCATAGGCATCCTTCCTTCACAAAATTTCTCTTAATAATGTATAAAATATTTACAGTAAAGCTTTATTTTGTGCTATCATTTAATGCATAATATTTACATTTAAGTCCTTTCCGCCATGAAATTCTTTTGAGTATTATATCTTCAGAACAAGTTTGCAACTCTGCTGTGTGTTGCTATTATTTTCCAATTCTTAGGCTTACTATTTACATTCATGACCTTGTAAACTAAAACCGTAACTGTCCGCCTGAATTACATCACGTTTTAAGTTAAGAAGATTCATCCATTGTCTTGGAAACGAATTCAATTTCACATATAAGCATAAAAATAACATGACGTTGCAATATGAAAAATGAAATTTGTTTTCGGTCATAGGTTGAATGTCTAGATTAGTGTAATTCCCGATTTGTTTTGCAAACTGGACAAACAAAATTTCTTAAATGTTTGTATAATGCAAAAACTTGTTGAATAGTTGAGATCTAAAGAGAAAGATAGTGCACTAACTTATATATATATATTAATCTTGATTTTTCTTTGTGTAATGGCTTTTCCTAAATACAGTTAGGATACTTTGCAATTCAGATTAAAGCTAATTTTTCAATTCGCCATGATTTTTCATATCTACTATTAAAGTTTCCTGATTTTTCTCGTTGCTTAACAGTGGAATTATTTTAACAAGCTGTTGAATGCTCAGAGGATTATTAATTTTTTTTAAAAAGTACTTTTTATCGTATTTTTATAGAACGTAATAATTTCCAGATTTCAAAAATCTAAAATCTCTAATTCTAAATTTTGAAACAACACGCATTTAACTGAACCGAAAAATTTGTGAGTGTAACATGAAGTGTGAAAAGGAATCATACAGCATATTGGTAACATTTAATCACGAAGTAAGATATTTGTCTTAATTAGATTGCGATCATCTTATTATTTTTCGCTTTCTCTCACTCTGTCTCAAACACACACACACACACACATATTTATGTGTAATATATGTATATGTATAATATAAATGTCATTAATCAACTATAAAGATCTCTAATCGAATCATGTATCCACAGCAGCTGATATATTTTGCTCTCAAAGACAGTAGACGAGAGATGTTGGGTTCGAATCTATGTAGAGCTCGTCGGTCTAACCGTTCGGAATATTTTCGTGGTTTTCTGTAGGTCTACGCAGTGCAGCGTAAATACGAGTTAGTTTCCGTTAGAAAAAATCAACTGAGAGTAATCTCTCTTACTTCCAACCTCGGCTTATATCCTTCACACAGATAATAGATCTTAATAAACACCAGCCAACTAACCGAATTACTTAAAATACAGTAAAACAACAAATAGAATGTTGAAAGTAATAAAAACATTTCAATAAGTTAAGCGAAAAACTGTTTGATTGCTTTCGAATGCTTAAGAAAGAATATCTCCGAAAGAACCTTAAACAGACTGACACGTTTGCAGAACGAGAAAACAACGGGTTTTAAATTCATTACTTCGGCTCACTCTTTTTCTGTTCTCATTGAATGATGTTCGTTTATGCATCTAAAACCGTTCTAAATGTTTTTCACTTTGATATGTACTCTTTCACTTATTAACCCCTTGAAGGACGGTGATGCTGCTACAGTATCACGCAATTTTAATTCCTAATTGCCACATTGGTACCCGATTGGTGCCATTGGTACCCGAATTTTTTAATAAAAATTTCATTTTTATTAAGTACGTGAAAAAACACCTTAACTTCTTTATAAATAAATTTTCTTGTAAAAACTGGTGTCATTCAATTATTTCTATATTTTATGAATACAAGTACCTTGCTCTTGAAAGGAATGAGTGTTCACTTGCTCTCGATAATGGGAATGTCAATCGCAATTAATGTGTTTTATAGCAGAATAAAAATCTGCGGCTCGTCTGAAAAGAAGCTAATAGTCAAATAGTAATTTAAAAAAAAGAAAAGAAAGACAAATAGAAAAAACAGTCCAAAATAATTTTTACTGTATTATTTCAAAAAATTTCTAAATGATCCCCTAGAAAATTTTTTCATATTTCCTCTGCTAACTGTTATATTTTCCAAAATTTTGTTTTTTGCTTAAATGTTATGCAAAATACTAAAGTATTCCTTATGGCAAATTTAAAATTAATATCAAAAGAATTATTTAAATGATCACATGTTAGCAAAAAAATTAATAAAAGTTAAATTTAATCATCTACTGTCTCCAACGTCAAAATGACGTCCACGTTATGCATATGCACAGACCAGGTTTGTTTTTTATAATAGGATAGAAAAAATAAATTATTTGGAAAAGAATTCCATTCATTAATTTATCTTTGTAATAGTAATTAGTAACGGAAGTTTATTTTTATTAAAGTTTACAACTTTTTAAAGATAAAATATTTTAGAATAAAACAGCCATTTTTACAGTTGGATATAATTGTTAATAAACCACAAAACCATACATAAATGACTTTATAATTGCCAGTTATCTTATAGCAATTTAATAATATTTTATTAAAATTATTCAAAAAAATTAGTATTTAATTTATCAGTAACATTTTAGCTATGAATTCACGAGTAAAATACCATGTGGATTTTAATTAAGACAATCTGACGATATTTAAGGAAATAAAAAGATATTTTGTGTGTGTACATAGTTATTAGTGCTGAGAATAGAAACTGGCAATTTTGAAAGAATGGAATGAATCTAAAAGTTTAACAGTTTTTGTTCGATTTTATCGGAAATGCTTCTAAGATAACGACGAGTATATATTTTTAAACAACTGGACTGCAAATTAATAATGTACATTGTTTTGGGGTGCAGCAAAGTATTATAGCACTTTCCGTAGAAGAAAGTTCGCCAGAGTATAGTGTGTATTTGAATTTCTTAAGCGAGCCGACCGGGTTATCGCAATTTAAAAAGATATTAAAAAATCTTACATTGTTTAATTAAAATTTTAGGCAATATCACTCACAAATGGGAATTGAAAATATGCAAAATTTTACATTTAACAATGACATTAATTCTTTATCAATATTCTTCAAGTATTATTTCAGTACTGAATACTGTAGTATTTTCCGATAAATTTGTAAAAAATATAATAGATTAAATTTAAAAATAAAAAATTGAAATAATTACCATCAGAAATTTTAAAAAAATCATCTCATCATTAATAATAATAATAATAATAATAATAATAATAATAATAATAATGCAGTAATAATTTAAATGTAAGAGATCAAGTCTTTAAAGAACACACAACTGATATATTTTTCAGCATCTGTCTTCTGTAAATTACTTTGATTTTAAAACGATGGGAGTGTATTTTTCTTCTAAAATTAACTGGCACTCGTGTTCTTCTCACGACCTTGCTCGATAAAAACTAATCAAAATTTCTAAGATTTATTTAGCAAGAAAGAAGAAACCTCATTATTTTCTTTTTTAGTTTTCATAGAAGCGCAATAAATTCCTTGAAAGTTAGCAGTTTATAATGCTCATTCAAGTGGCTCATATCATGGAAGAAAATGTTCTTAGCTACCAGATTTAAAATTTTTTAAACGATCCAGTTTAAACTTCCAGTTTTTTTAGAACAGCTATTTTCGAATATTCGCTTTATTTAATGAGAGACATTCTGAATTAAATAAGACGAACGTGAATTTTCGTAACTAGTAGAAATTAAAAAATCCCTGTCGGCTGGGCCTATAGGCGGAGGTAGATTTCGAAGAGTGCTCATTTCAACAAAAAAAAAAAAAAAAAAAAATTATATGATTAGAGATAAACCCAGTTTAATAACTTCATTTGGCCGTTTATGAAAAATTTTTAATTTCATTTTTCTGCAAAAACTGGTTTTATCAGAATCATCTTAAGAAAAATTCAGCTCAAATGCCCATTTTGACAACATATTTTGAAATAAATTCTGAATTTATTTCAAAAAATCGACCAAAACAGTACATTATACAGTTCCTAAATAACAAGAAACTGTCAGTTGAATTTAGAAAAAATTTTAATTTAAAAATGAGTCATAAAATAACCGATTTGTTGTTTGAATACATCCTTAATTCTTTAATCATGATTGCTTCGGAAAATTTTGTGCGAAATACTCACTTTGACAGCATTTTAAAAAATATATTCTATCTTTATCAAAAAACTGGTCAATGCTTCACAGTATATAGTTCTTAAATAAGAGGATCTGTAAATTGAATGCGTTTGAGAGCGAAAATGGATTTTAAAACGAGTCATAAAAAACGCAATTTGCTATGTGAAAACTTCCTTAAATTTTCAAATCACGAAGACTTCGGGAAATTCTGTTCAAAATGCCTTTTTTGGTAGCCTTTTTCGAAATATATTCTGTCTTTATCAAAAAACCGATCAATGCATCACATTATATAGTTCCTAGATAAGAGGATCTGTAAATTCGATGCTTTTGAGAGCAAAAATGGATACTAAAACGAGTAAGAAAAAAACTCAATTTCTTATTTGAACACGTCCTTAAATTTCCAGTCACGATGATTTCGGAAAATTCTGTTCAAAATACCCTCTTTAGTAGCCTTTTTTGAAATATATTCTGTCTTTATCAGAAAATTGACCAGTGCGTCACTTTATACAGTTTTCTAAATAAGGGGATCTACCATTTGGATGCGTTTAAAATGAAAAATGAATTTAAAAATGAGTCAGAATATAAGCAGTTTGGATTTGAGGTTTTTTCTCCAACTCCTATTTTTGTTTAATTTCTTTTTGCTATACGAATTGGTCCTATGAAAAACTTGTCAATATAAAATTTGTACATATTTTTGAGAAGATGTAAAATAAATTTAATCAGATTTGATATCGTAAAAATTGACGGAGTTATGGATTTTTCTCTTTTTTCACCGCCCTTTTTCTTTTCGTTTTTAATTTTTTTCATGGGTAAAAGTTGATCCTATCAAAAACTTGTAAATACAAAAGTTTTAGATAATTTTAAGAACATTTACAAAAAATTTAGTTGGACTTGATATCTTGAAAATTGACGATGTTATGAATTTTTTTCTCTCAAAACCCCTGTTTTTTTCGCCCCTTGAGCTCACTTCTAAATTTATCAAAAATCTGTCATGCATAAACTTTTGGCCCATTTTTAAGAAGTAATATAAACTTTAAACCGATTCGATATCTACTTTAATAAAGAAATTATGGCGTTTTTTCTTTCTTCACAAAAACGCTCCCTATTATGACCCCCTTGGTCCGATTTTACCCATTAACGAACTTAGCCGAGATTTTATCCCCTTTGATTTTATGTACCTGTTTGGTGGAGATTGGTGAAGAATTATAGAAGTTATCGTGTCCATAATAAAGTGATATATATATATATATATATATATATATATATATATATATATATATATATAAACTGGTGCGATTGCAATAGGTAGTATTTCATACGAAATCTACCTAAAACACTAGATGATTTCCAGCGCTGAATTCGATTTTCTTCTTTCACATGAGTTTAGTTTACTATGATGTTGGAATCATACAAAAATCACTTTTTTATTCAAAATAACGATTAGAAATATTCCCAAGTAAAATAAATGCTGTTCGTTTTTTTATTTCATCTCTTTTCTATGAAAGACCACTGAAAAGGAAATGTTGAATAGAATAAATGCGATTCATTCATGCAGTACCTCGACTGTTTTACCTAAGTATTGTCGGTGCATCATATATTATTTTGAAAATCTACACTCTTAAAACGAAAGAGCTGATTTGGCTTTTCATGAAAGAGCTGTAATTTTTTCGATCATAAAAGAGTTGTTTTTCAAATGATTATTATCTTCCTGATCTAAATTGGTTATTTAAATATATCAACTTCATTTAAATTGGTTAAAACTCGAATTATTTCAACTCTTTTTTGAGAAGCTGCCTTTCAACATTGAGATGAGTGGATTTCAGCTCAACTTGAGTTATTTTGTGGCTGACTTTTTAAGAGAGTAGCAATACAGTTTACGTATTATCCGCCTGGAATAATCTTGGGTTATTATCGTTCGCTACTGACAGCGAACCGTGGGCAATGGAAAAGCTTTCTTCAATTTTAGATAATTCTTTTCTGAACATGATTTAAGCCTTAAGTAGTTTCAGAAGGTTTGTTACTTTTAAAAAGAAAACTTAATTTCTGCTAAGCATTTAACATTTTGGGTTGATATTTTAGCTTTAACATTTTATAATTTTAGTAATATTGTAATAAACTATGACACCACAATGTGCTAAAAAGAGAGGTATACATAATGACACATCTTCTTTAACTCTAAATCAAATATTCCTGAAATTTTCAATTTTGATTTTCTTTTTTACTTTTGTAAAAAGATCTGCCTTTATAAAATTTCATTTTTTATTTCGAAAAACATGTTTTTTGTTATAAATAAAGTGGACATTATACAAAGAATAATTTACATTTTATCTCAAGAATTTTTTCTTTAATTTAATGATGCATGTATAAAATTGAAGCTGGTGTTATACACAATTGAAGTGAAAAAACTTTTTTAAACACCATAAAATAAGATTTTATGGTGTTTAAAAAAGTTTTTTCACTTCAATAATGATGCATATATTTATTTCAGAATACTGAGATTATCCTAATCCCCTTTTTGTTGCAGCTTATTATGTTATCTTCTTATCCTACAAAGCTGACAAGCCCAGTTTTTTCGATGATCCGATTCAGAGTGTTCTAGCTATGTTTATCATGTCCCTTTCAGAATTTGGCGATACCTATGAACAGTTTCATTATACCGCTCATCCTAATATTTCAAAGGTAAGTTTATCATTGATGTCTGTGTTTGAGAACAGTTTTTTAGACTACGAAATTGAATGAAAATTTAAATTTTTAACAGGTTTGTTTTATGCTCTATCAAATAAAAAGTAAAAGTTACTTACATGGATGAGAACTAAATAACATTTTTCTAGTATATACTTTAGCTTTAGCTTCCTAGTATACACCCTTTATCTACCACATTATGAATTCATGAAAATTTTACATTCGAAAATATTCTACGTAAATTGTTTATACTAAATTAAAAGATTTACATAATCATTTAATAAATATTTGAAGGATTTTAGAAGGATTGAAGGATTTACGAGGATTAATTAAATTTGAATTCACAGGGATTTTGCACAATTTTAATAATTCCACTCAAATCTTTTATTTTTAATTATTTTCTTAGTATTTTGTAGTATTATAAAATGTACAAATATGATGTTCTTACAATATAAATATAGAAAAATTTCCGCATTGATAAATCTCTAACCCCCCCCCCCCCCCCCAATCCCTCACCAACAAGAAAGTTGAAAAGATGCAAAAGCAAAAGAAATCATCCTTTTAAAAATATTCTTGCTTTGTGTAACCAATAATGCTTTTGGAACAATATAAATGTACAATGTATTTGGAACAATATAAAATAGTAATGTATGTGCATAACTCATTTCAAACAGTATTACAACTATCGGACGTATTAAAATAATTTTATAATAAGTTGTGTCAATGGTACTTATAAGTACAGTCGGTAGATAAAGGGTTAAAATACAACACTCAACATTTCAAACAGTCAGATTTACCTATCTTCACATATTATATCGTAATTTTAGGGTATTGAGACGAACAAAGATAAGGTATTTAAAATATAATATTTTTAAAAATAGATATATCTTAAAACAAATTTTACAGAGTAACTTCTGATTTACATTTCCTCCCATTTCCCAACAAAACGCACTCGGAACTATAGCATTAAACTAAAATTAGATCTTGAGTTTTGTTTGACTTAATTTTACATAATTTGTTTGCTAAATTTGATTATTATACAGCAATTTATAAACAGGCAACCTTTCGAGACTGAGATAACTCGTTCACATAGCTGCAGTTTTTATTGCAATACATAAAATATAAACATTCATGTCATTTTTCTAATTTAACAAAGATTTAAGTAATTAAATAATGGTTACTACTCTAAGGTTTTATTTTTTTTTCATACTTAAGTTTTTTTATACCCTCTTGAGATCATCTTCTTTTGCTTACAGTTTTATCTTTTCGTTGGACATCCAAAAGATCAAAATAAATAATAAGAATATTGCCCAGTTAAACTGTCGGTATTGATCTATCAGGCTATTCATGCGAATTATATATTACAGCTTTATTTTTCCAAGGCATTGTGCGCCTCAAAAAACAAATTAAGAGAGGATTAGCTCTCCCATTTCCATCCTTTATACTTAATAATTGAACCCCCAAACTAATAAGAGATAAGCCTTATCATAATAAACCTGTATCCAAAATTCGAATCAAATCGGATAATTCTGCATAAAAGCGCGTTTGTCTAATTTAGGGGGTGGAGTATTTTCCCGTTCCCTCCTTTATAAGTAATAAAAGAATCCCAAAACTGATCAGAGAAGTATCTTATTAGTATGACTTTATATCCAAAAATTGAAACAAATCGGTTAATTCTGCATGAAAAATCCATTTACCTAAATTAAGAGGGGTATCTCCCAGATCCACCCTTTTTACTTAGCCAATAAATCCCCAAAACAAATCAGGGAAGTGCTTTATCAGAATGAACCTATATCCAAAATTTGAAGATTATCAGCAAATTCTGCGTAAAAAACGCATTTATATACAATTTCAGGAGGGTTACCCCCTATTACCCTACCCCTTTATACTTAACTAATAAACACCTAAAACTAAACGTGGAGGCGCCTCATCAGAATTATCTTATATTTAAAATTAAAGCTAATCGGGTAATTCTGCGTAAAAAACATATTTACTTAAATTAAGGGAGAGGATTACCCCTATTACCTTTTTCCCTTTATACTTAACCAATGAACACCCAAAACTAATCATGGAGGCGCCTCATCAGAATGATCCTGTATCTAAAATTTTAATGAAATCTGATAATTCAACATGAAAAACACTTTTATCAAAATTAAGAGGGGGAATAGCTCCCCGTTCCCCACTTATACTTACCCAATGAACTACCAAAATTAATCAGTGATGCGCCATATCATAATAAACCTATATCCAAAATTTGATGCAAGTTGGATATTTTTATAATGAGTTTATCACGCTACATACATTAGATGCATAGAGAACGGGCGGGCACACAAGCTCTCAGGCTTTGATAGCTTTTTTTTAAATTAGTCGTTATAAAGCAAATAGATAAAAATTCACAGTAAACACCTCTTTTTAAATTTTAATTTCAGCTATTTTTAATTATAAATTAGAAACTTCCTCCTTAAAATTCGAAATTGCTTTTGGCGACTAAATATAGTAGGCAGTAAAGTATAACAGGTTTTTTTTTTTCAAAATCTCTAGTATAAATGATCATACTTTTCTATATTTCATTTCACAATAAATCTGATAGCCAATGATAGTGCGAAAATATACAGTACGTGAAGGAGGATTATAGGGGTGATGCAAGTGCAAATTATAGTTCCATTTCTAAAAATAGCAGCAAAAATATGTATTCAATTAAGCATATATTGTTAATGATTTTCCATCTATTACTGTTTCAGTATTATTTTCTACATTTCTGTTTCAGTATTATTTTCTATATTTCTGTTTCAAAGTTGTTTTGAATTTCAAGAATTTTAATACCGATTTTTATTTTTCTGCGCATTATCATGTTTCTTTTACCTTATAAAGACCTTTCTTCTCAGCGTGGTTAAATGTATTACATATCAGCAAAATTGTATATGAGATCAATATTAGTAATGATAAACGCATTTTAAGTTTAAATAAAAATGCGCATATAAAAACTAAATAAGGATGGAATCCCTGACTGTTATTCAGACTAAAGATGTTTATCTGGAAATCTATAAATAAACTGTTTACTTTCTATTTTACAATTTCAAATCGTAGGGAAAGGATTTAAAAAATAATTTGTCATATATACTTAAAACGTTGCTACATTCTCTCGTACCGTGATATTCAGTTAGCCCAAAGAAATGGAAAAATGAGTAGTTTAACCATGCTGATTATAAAATATCTATGTTTTCAATTATGAATGTTTATTAAATTAATTATTATAAAATAATTAATGTTTCAAAAGCAATTTCATTTGAGAGCCTCAAAAAATTTGTGGTGCTGCTTTTTGCTTTATGTTTAGGCTTATGGAAAATATGACATAAATTAATTAGTCAGATGTGGCAATCTCTAAATTTTCTTCTATCTCAAGCATGTTAATACTTCCTGAAAAATGCAGCATAACAGCGCCACCGGTTACGTGGTTTAAACCAAAATTTAGTCACCAAAATCTAGTCATCAACAACTTATGTCAACTGATTACTGAATCTGAAGTTTCCGTTGAGTAAAAATTCTTGCATTAGTTTTTGAGATAGAACTACTGCAAAATCTTTGAAAAAAATTCGTATAACACCGCCTAATGTTGGGTAATGTACACCAAAAAAAATCAGAATTAATTGTTTTATCAGGTACTAACTAAATCTAAAGTTTGATGAAAATCCATGCATTAGTTCTTGAGATACATATATTGTGAAGTCTTAGAAAATGCAGCATAACAGCGCCATCTGTAGAGAAATTTACGCAAAAAACTAAAAAACACTAATCTATATCAGGGACTGACTGAATATGAAGTTTTAGAAATTTTCATGCATTAGTTCTTGAGATAGAGCTATTGCGATAATCACGAAAAATGCACCACCGCAGCACCACCTGTTGAGCGATATGAACCAAAACATAATCAACAACATTTTATTTCAAGTACTAACAAAATATTAAGTTTTATGAAAATTCATGCCTTATTTTTTGAGATATGGCTATTTTGGAAATTGTAAATAATGCAGCATAGCTGCGCCACCTATTGAACGATGCACACCAAAAACTAATCGGATCTAATTTATACTAAAGTTTCACAGAATCCAGATTTTTTTTTTTTTAATTTCGTGTATTAATTCTTGAGATAGATATATTGTGAAGTGGTGAAAACTGCAGAATACCAGCGCAATCTATAGAGGAATTTACACCAAAAATTAAACAACACTAATCTATATCAGGAACTAATTGAATCTGAAGATTTAGAAAATTTCATGCATTAGTTCTTGAAATAGAGCTATTGCGATAATCACGAATAATGCACCATGGAAGCACTACATGTTGAGCGATTTGAATCAAAACGCAACCAACACCATGTTATATCAAGTACTAACAAAAAATTAAGTTTAATAAAAATCCATGCACTAGTTCTTGAGGTATGGCTATTGTGGAAATTTTAAATATTGCAGCATAGCAGCGCCACCTATTGAGCGATATACACCAAATCAAATCAGATCTAGTTTATATCAAGTTCTAACAGAATCTGAAGTTTTGTGAAATTCCGTGCATTAGTTCTTGAGATAGCACTTACAAAAGTTTTGTCACATACATAGAGACAGGCAGACAGACTGACTGTCTGACAGACTTGTAGACAGACATTTTGTAAAACCATGTTTTTCGGGTTCTCTAACCCTAAAACATGTAAATCCGCCGAAACCGGATTTCGAAAGTTTTCACAAATCAAATACTGTCTTCTTGTAAAGCTAGAAAAAAGTAGAATATCACTCTAGACATTGCCGAGAGGAAGAGGCAGCTTTCATATTCCTAACTTTAAAAATAAATTCAAGTTATATATACAAATATAGGAAGCTCAAACTAGTGGAAAGCATTTATAGAAGATTCAATATATGTTTTTGTCAATATTGAATATGAATGGGAATTTTGAGAAATTAATGAACTTTATACAAGTTGGTTTTTTTTTAATGCGATTTACATTTGATCGCCAATTTGGCGATATACTGAAGTGTCTGCCATTATAAAACAATATGATGGGTGAAACCATGGGTCAACTAATTAATGTTTGAAAATAATACATCTCATGCAGGACAAAACCAAATGACTGATTTCTGTTAAATTTTATATAATTTCAATTTATAAAATTGTTTCCCTTTTATTTTCCCTCAATTTATAAAATTATTTCCCTCTAACATATAAATCGTAATATTTATCGCTTTTTTATTAGGTTTTCTTCTTTATGTACATGGCCCTCGTAGGTTTACTTCTAATTAATATGCTAATTGCCATGATGGGTAAAACTTATCAAGATATTGCAGAAAGAAAAAATGAATGGATGAGACAGGTAAGTACATGCATTTTTAATTAATTAAAAGATAATGTTATATGATTTAAAGATTTAAATGGCAAATTTAATGTACAAATGTTTCGAAAAGAAATAAAAGTATTCAAATTTTGATATTTTATTTAGCTTCTTTCAAATCTTTCATAAAGTAAATAGGTACCGATTATAGTCGTCCTGAGGAACGGAATTACAAGAGTTTTCGAACGTTTCCACAGATCGTAACATTTTAAACCTCAAAACCACCCTTCATTCAATGAATTGTGCATATCTGTATATATATATATATACATACAGACACCATATACATACATGCACCATATGTATATATATACGATAATATTCTTTAAGAGCACAATATATATATATATATATATATATATATATATATATATATATATATATATATATATATATATATATATATATATATATGCCTTTTTTTCGACATGTGTTTTTCTTATGCCTTGGTGGTCTTTTCTAAAATTCTATCTTACGTAAACAGTTGAAACTTTCCAAAATTTTGTATCTAACTTGTTTCCCTAAAAAATATCAGATACTTTAGGTCGGGGTGAAAAATTCTTTAAAATAATGAAAAATATGTTATTAAAATTTTTAGAATTCTCGAAGTTTTTTAGTAAAATATTTTCAATTTTATTTCTTTGAAACCGAAATGAAAATTGCTTCATATTATTCTCAAATACTATTTTTTTTATATACCACAACAAAATTTTAGGTGATGTATTCAACTGATTTTTAGAAAGTGTACCGAACAGACATATTGTTCAAAAAATATATATAAAAAGTTACTTAGTTCTTGAAAACTAATTTAATCATGAAATTAATTTTTTTTTAATTTATATATGGGCTATAATGTGTATATTTACTGTTTTTTTATCTTTTTTTTAAGTAAAATATGTTAAATATTTCGCAAAATCTGCTTCATTTTACTTGTTGAGATATTCTATGTGCCTATAATGCTTTCGGGTCTGAATTTTTTTCCATTTTGAGAACAAAATTATTATTATTTTAATATGTTAATTGTAGCTATCCAAATAGGCTTGCTGATATTTAAAGATTACCTTGTTATCTGAGATTCAACGCACGTACTTATTTTGTGTACTATTCAATTTATATTTATATGATAATAGACTAAGGAAGAATTTTTGGAGACGTTTCGAAAATATAGTGTTACAACAGGTTTAACAAATATTATAACTTTCAAATTTTTTGAGATTTATCGCACATGATTCGTACAGAAATGTAACAAATATTTTAAATTTAAAGAGTGAAATATATGTATAAAATAAAGGAATCGGCAACTGCATAAAGAGAATTAAATCAACTTGTATTATTATTGTTATTACTAAATGTCAAAACATAATTGAAACATAATAAGAAAGACATAAGCATATACTTTAGACATACACATAAATTCATACACATTACTAAGCTTCAATACGATTTGTTCTCCATTGTAAGTGAAGTATGTTGCATTCATAGCTCGTTTATAAAGTTAATCTGATGAATTTGAATACATCATGATGTATGGATGATAACTATGTTTGAGGTACGTACATTTTGAATACATTGCATTACTTTCAGTGCTATTACATTAAATTGATATAAACTATTGATATCTCTATAATATACACTATATTGCCATTGATTATGGGACACTTGCGATTTTAGACATTTTACTAAATATCTAGAAAAATACATGAGGAATCATCTCGAAACTCTTAGTGTATAAATATAATAGTATAAGTCATACATCTCCGTGAAGATTTTTTCACGAAACTCCAAAGGGGACCGTCAACAAATTAAAAAAGAATGAATATCTTTTGAATAACCCTGTCAAAACTAATGTAGCAAAAGCGCTCAAACTCTAGATTGTGATTGAATGCCTTATTGTAATAAGCCTTGTTCATTTTTATGCAAATAGCATGCATACTCGCAGAGTAATTGAGGTTTTTATAAAAATGATCCCAAATTTTTCCAAGTTTTTTCCTTATAATTTTCAGAGATCTTAATATAAAATATTATTTTTTTCAGAAAATATGACAAGCAACATTGCACACAGTACCCTGTAATCAGAATTAAAAAATAATGAAAATTATATAAAAAATGAGTTGGTTTACTAAATAATTTTTTACTGCGCATGCGTCAACGATATCAAAATTTCATTTGCATATTATGTTAGCTAAATGTATAGAGCAACTTTTGTGAAAGTCACAAAATCATAACTTGAAAATTCTGACAATAATCGTCAATTGAAAAAGTCGAAAATCCGTTATTCTCAAAATGAAGCAAAAACAAGAGGGGTTGTATCCATATATTCATTGATTAGTGTCAATATAGAATACACAATATGGGATGTACTACTGCATTTGGATAAAATCCCTCATTTTTTTGCTTTATTTTGGAAACAACGGATTTTGTCCTTTTTCTGTAGACGATTACTTTCAGAATTTTCAAGCTATGATTTTGAGACTTTTACAAAAGTTTCTCTATATATTTAGCTAACATTATATGCAAATGAAATTTTGATATCTTTGACGCATGCGCAGTAAAAAATTATACAGTAAACCTACTCATTTTTCATAGAATTTTTATTATTTTTTAATTCTGATTACAGGGTATTGTGTGCAATGTTGTTTGTCATATTTTCTGAAAAAATATTATTTTATATTAAGAACTCTGAAAATTATAATGAAAAAACTTGGAAAAATTTGGGACTATTTTTATAAAAACCTTAATTACTCTGCAAGTGTGCATGCTATTTGCATAAAAATGAACACCGTGTATTACAATAAGGCATTCAATCATAATCTAGAGTTTGAGCGTTTTTGCTACATTAGTTTTGACAGGGTTATTCAAAAGATATTCATTCTTTTTTAATTTGTTGACGGTCCCCTAAAACGTTTCGGTAAAAAATCTTCACGGAGATGTATGACGTATACTATTATATTTATACACTAAGTGTTTCGAGATGATTCCTCATGTATTTTTCTAGATATTTAGTAAAATGTCTAAAATCGCAAGTGTCCCATAATCAATGGCAATATAGTGTATTTCCTATAGGAAATGATGTGCATTTTATAGGAACAAACAGAATGCGATTGCATTTTTTCCACAGGCAGTAGCTATGTTGTAAGCATTATAAAATAGATGATTATTATTGAGATGCGTGATAACACCTTCATTACTGAAAATAGACCATGAAATATTTAATGTTCATTTACAAGGTCGCACAAAATAATTAATACAGTATCGTTTATGAGGGACATTTGCAAACGTTACTTTTTATTTGTGTTATGCATTTTCAAGTGTGACAAAATTTTAATACATTGTATGATATATATAAATTCTACAGATTTCTACAGAGAAAATGATTCAAATATTTTTTTCAATGGGAATTACTGAAAAATTGTGTTGTGTTTTTAATGGAAAACTTTTTGTAATGTCATAACGTGTTTTAGTTTAATTTTCCTTTCTATAATTTAGGACAATATTTTACAAATTTGAAATTTCATATGTATTAAATCATTTAAATTTAAAAAAAAGAATGAACAACATTGTAAAATTAGTGTACAATTACCCTCAAATAAATGCAATCAATGATAAATATAGTTAGAAATTACAAAATACAGCAATATATTTTTTTCTTAAACTAATATGATGGAATATTCTTAGTACATAATAAAGTATTTTAAAAGTTTGAAAATTAATAAGCAAAAGAAATTTTTATCAACTATTTTGAAAGGTAGTATTAATTTACTAAATGAAATCACATGCAATAATGAACACATACGACAGTAAAAAAATATTTTGACAACAACAAATTTCGTAAATTTACCAGTTAATTTAGAGAAAGCACGTTCTAAAAAAATAACTGATAGATTGTTTTTCTTGGCTGTGACTAAAATCAAGTGAACAACAATCCTTTTACTGAAAACTTAGACGTTTGATAAAAAGATGGCATTGTATTTTTTAAAAAAACATTAATGAAATCATTTTATTAAGAAATCTGAAAATATTTTTGTTTAGTGCAATAATAATAATAATAAAAGAACGCCCAATAGATAAAGACAGATTTATTATAAAAATAAAAAATAACTGAAAATATGAATAATATTTTTAAATGTTGTTGTAACACTCCCAGGGGAAAAAATAATTAAAATACCTTAGTTATTAAATGCGTTTAAAAAGAACAAGATTCTTTCTTCATGGGTGCAAGAAGTTGTTCTACTCAAAATAAATTATTTTGCTCCTATTCTTCCTTTAAATTGACACCGCATTATTATTATTTTTATTTCTAATTTAATTTTTTGCGTATGATTAATTTGCTCTTTCGAAATGCGTTGTGTTTTTGTCTTTTAACTGGATTTTTAAGAAAATTTTTCTGTTGTTTCCTGAAAATAATAATAATAATATAAAAAGGATTATTAGTTTGACAAAAAAATAATAATTTACAAATGTGTCTAGTGTTTAAAAAAAAGTAATTTAATCTTATGCCCGTGTGTAAATCAGCATGTAAAAAGATTCAATTTTTCCATAATATTTAATCCAGTGAAAATCTGTTCTTTGTTAAAAATCTTAGTTCTGAGAATACAGACTGCGATCTCTATTGAACTCTGAATTACGTGGAGCGAACCATGTTATATCAAACATTATTTTGTTCCGAATCTCAAGTAAACTAGACACGCTATTTTTGGTTGCTAAGATTCAGCTTCAAAACGTACATCTACTGAAAATCCACCTTGGAATTTCGTGAATTAGAAATTCAATCAAATTTGAAACAGAGATTTGGGAAAAATGCCAGATTTTCTACATAAAATATCTTACTAATCCATTGAAACTTTTTCTGAAAAGAGAAAGAACTTGGCATTTCGCTGCCAAACTATTACTTTGAAAAAAAAATCTATTTAGAAAAGTTTCGGTGCAAAAAAAAATAAGCTATTTTGTTAAATGAAGCTTCTAAATAACGGATATGTGACTTTTTGCACAGTTGTTTATATATATATATCACCAGTTAGTGATGGGCGATTCTCGAAAATTTCCTATTCGATAAAAATCGTAATCGTAAAAAAGCACATTCGATAGAGTCATTGATTAATTTCGAGAATCTACAATCGAGATGTTTTTACAATCGATTATTAAAATCTTTGTTATTACATGTTTAAAAAGCATAATTGAATAAATACATGGTAACTGAAAACAAATGAATTTAAAAAACAACAACAAACCAAAAGGATGTTATAATGGAGCCGCAATAGTAGAAAAGTCATGTAACGGCGTTCCTTGCTTTCAAAAAGTTGTAAAGTCGCGAGTAGAGTCGCGAGAAGCAAAATGGCAAAAGAAAAAATAATCAAGAGCACTCCTATTGAAAGAACATGAACTAAAAGTGGATATTAAAAGTGATCAAAATCTTTTATTGATTTTTGTACATCAATTGAGATACGATCTACGATTCTCCCATTATTAGAAGACTCTCTATTGAAATTCATTAAACGGACCATTCGGGGGGCAAAATAGTGCAGGAGCAATGAAAATGCATAATATGAGTAAATGGTCATTAGGCTTTCCAACTATACATCACATGATGGGTGTCAGTTAAATTTATTAAAGAGTTTCCCGCGGGGGCAAAGTGAGGAGGGATGAGCGCGGGAGTATATAAAATAAAATGGTAATTACAGAGCTTTCTAGTGATATATCACGAAAGAGGAGTCAACAAAAGATATAAAAACACTCCCCTTAGAATTCCAAATATTGCAACACCCGGAATACAGCCTGTCCTCACAGTTTGTGAATTTTTCATACATTATAAATTATATATTGGAAGTCTCCATAAAAAAAATCAGATTTGAATTCACAAAAACGAAATGATTTCAAAAAAGTTTGAAAAGCTCTTCTGTAAGGAGGCCAAATTGAAGAAAAGAGAAGAAAGATTCATAATATGAAAGAGTGGTTTGAAAACTTTCCGTTGATGTATCATATGACGGGTCCATAAAAAGCTTCAAATTTACTCCTCACTACTTTAAAATGTTTATATTTAATAAAATATTTTTACCAAAGGGCTCCATCAAAAAATCATATTTAAAATGAAATTTATTCTCAAAATAGCTACGATTTAAAAAAGTCACCCCTCATCGCTCCCCTTTCCCCTGCGGAAATTCAACCCCAGGAGGAGAAACGTTCATAATGTGAAAGAATGGTTCGAAAAACATCCCAATAATCAATCACATGAAGGGTCCAACAAAAGTTTGGAATTTACTCCTCACCCGCAGGTTTACTTTTTCTTAATAGAATACACCCGGAAATCACGCATCCCCCACTTTAAAATGTTTATAATTAGCAAGTTTTATTAGAAGGTTCCATCAAGAAACCACTTCTAAAATGACAGTTATTCTCGAAATAGCTACGATTAAAAAAATTCACTCCCCGTCGCTCCCCCATCCTGAAATTAAACTTCAGGAAGAGAAAGGTCCATAATATGAAAGAGTATTCCGAAACCTTTCCTATGACATATCACATGACGGATCCAAAAAAAGTTTGAAATTTACTCCTCACCCGTGGCCGTAATATTACCTTTTCTTTCCAGAATGCACCAGGAAATCACGCAGTTCCCATTTTAAACTTTTGTATTTATGAAATAATATTTACCGGAGCACTCGTCTGAAAACCACATCTAAAATGATATTCATTGTCAAAATAGCTAAGATTAAAAAAAAAAAAAAACACCCTTTTATCGCTCTCCCTCCCCCTCCTGAAATTCAACTTCAGGAGGAGACATATTCGTAAAATGAAAAAGATGTGCGAAAAAATTCCGATGATATATATATAACATGACGGGCCCCAAAAAAAGGTTTGAAATTTCATGTCACCCGTGGGTTTACTTATTTTTCCTAGAATACATCTAAAAATTATGCAGCCCCCACTTTAAAATCTCTATATTTAATAAATAATATATACCGGAGAGTTCCATAAAAAATCCGCACCAAAAATAACATTTATTGTCGAAATAGCTACGATTTAAAAAATTCTCCTCCCCCTCCCCTCTCATTCCCCCTCCCCTTCTCCCGCCCTTAAAATTCAACTCCAAAAAGTAGAAAGTTTCATAATATGAAAGAAGAGCTTTCATATGTGCCTCTCATTTCAGCAAATCCCGATAAAGTCAGACATTTCGAAAAAATCATTTCTTCTCAATGAAAATTAACCTCGATTGAAATAAGTTTATCGAAGGACTTGTAACTTCGAGATGAAATTTAACCTTGATAAAAGCGGCATTTCGAGAAGGTTGTGGTTTGCTGATGAATGCCTTTTTCGATAAGGATGATTTTCGTTCTCGCTGAGATAGAGATGAGGAGCTATATCGAGGAGCGTTTTGTCGATGAAGCTTTGTGAAATGAAAGTTTTATCGAAAAACGAGGTACAGAAAGAAGCATGAGAATATGCAAGTTATCTTGTGAAATGAAGACCTAATTTTCAAAGTTTCTGGTATTTTAGTCTTACCATGCTGTCACGTACCCATAAATATTATTTATTAAAAAAAAAAAAAATCAAAGAGGGGGCTGGAGAACATATGTTTAAAACTGTAGCGATTTCTAAAATACATATCAATTTAAGTGTTTTTTTTTCATCGAATCATTCGGTAAATATTATTTATCAAATGCAAAAAAATTAAAATGTCTGCTGCAGGAAATTGGGGGCGAAAGGGTGGACTGACGGGGGGCAGGGGAGGGGGACAATTTTCACTTTTTTAAACCCGTCATATTGTATATCATCTTGAAGATCTCGAATTACTCTTTCATATTATGATGCTTTCTTACCCCCCCCCTTCCGAATTTTGTTCCCACGGCGGGGGGGGGTGGCAGTTTTCGAAGCTTTTTGCGTTTTTATCATTTTAGATCAATTTTTTTAATTGAAAGCGTCCTTAGGCGTATTGGAAATTTTTTTGAGATGGAAAAAAACCACTGAACTAGCCACATTGTTACTGTAACCTAGGCACATTGCTTTAAAGTTCCCTCTTTGAGGACCTCTTCCAAAGGTGAGGGGCTTGACCTGCCCCCCCCCCCAACATACACTTTAAAATATTGCTCATTTTTTTCTCTACCAATTTTAACTTAAAAGTTTAAGCTATATGGCACAAGCGGGGCTATTGACCCCCCCCCCCCCCTGTTGGTTATTCACCAACATAATCTTGCTCATTTCTTCACTTCATTTCAATTTTTAAAAGGCTATAACTTTGCTTGTATGGGAGCTACAGTGGCGAGAAAAATTATAGCATAGCTAACTTTCCGTCGCCGCTCTTTTTGCAGTTTTACGGTTTTCCCCATAGCACCGGTTTTTTTTATGGGGGGGGGGGGAGGGCGGGGCATTTTTCATTTTTTGATGTAATATGTTTATTGAAAGCTTGTGCTTCATACATTACCAATTTAGCATAAAAAAGTTTCTCCCGTCAATCTGGGTCACGTTACGGACCCATAATGGGTTGAAAGTTAAATTTCCCAAACTTCTTCGAAATTTTCGCCAAATCGGCATCTGGAAAATATCGAGCCAATGTGGTGCGTGTATGACATCTGTATCATATAAATATTGTTCACCACTGCTGGGACTCTGGCCTCCTCTTACGTGTAGGCGTTAATTTACCGCGGTTACTTGGTCCTTGTATTTCCTGCACAATAAAATATTTCATGACGATTAAAAAAATACACACGTATTGACTTTTGTCGGCAATCCCAAAATGCTTTTTTTTTTTTTTTTTCGTTTACGGATTTTGCAATAAATAATATTTATAATATACATGGAATTTAGAAAAGCAGGAAGTTGTTGTTTGGCATGTGACCACTTATTGATCTTATGCACCTCGATTTTATATATCCCCCCCCCCTCACTGCGTCATCTTGGGGGGGGGGGCAGTTTTCTAAATTTAATGTTCAATTCGAGATTACGTTCGGTTGTTCGTTCAATTCGAATTTTGTTGTTGTTGTTGTTGTTTACAAGATTTTACTGTGCTTGCACACCGCGTTTGGTATATGATGCCGTGTACAACAAGGACCCAGTTCGAGATTTCATATTACAAGATTGCGTATAAATTAGAGACACCAATGAAAGGAGGGTCTCACTAGCGAGTGAATCCGTCGTGTCTTTATTAACACTGACTCCTTCATCTGTAGATGACTCTTGATAAAATTGAATCCTGTATGGTCTAAAAGCAATTGCAAACTGGAGTCATCGAGAAAAATTTTACACAATCGAAAGTTATCGAGATGTTCATACAATCGAGAAAATCGAGAAAAACTTCTCGTTATCGCCCATCACTATCACCAGTGATAACTTTATACATTTTAGTACACACTTATATCTTTTTAAGTGTTTCCAAAATAATCTTCTCATAAAAAATTTGTTACTGATAAGTTCATAGATAATAAACAATTAAATTACTTAAATTTGTCAATTTTCGTTGCAGTTTTTGTAAAATGAATATTTTTGAATCTAATAAAATTGAGTTCAACAGCTATTTTTCGGAGTGTTATTAACTATTCTTCTATTATATTAGCTCTACTATTCAAGTATTTTCTTATTTATGCTGATAATAATGCCCCTAAGAAGTTTCTTTACAGCTAAAAGCAGGATATTTCTCAAAAAATTTAAGTAAGGAAAATTTTCATGGGAAGCAATCCTATTTTTTAAATCAACATGTCTTTTATATAACATAAATTACGATTACTTCAAAAAACTAGTCGTTGGGGGCCACCGTAATACTTACCCATAAGGGATATGTATAATATAATATATGAAAATAAAATGTGGATAAACTATTTATAAAATGCATTGCAATTACAAAATAAAATTTAAACGTATATTTAAATACTTTTAATATACATATTAATGCTCTATTAATGAATTGCTGATGAACCAATTTCGATCAATTATATAAAACGCCAAACTACTCAAGTAGAACCGTATTGCGTAAAGGAAACATCCTTTTACAAATCCAAAAATAATAATCATATTAACTAACTGCTTACAGCACCGGATTAAGCATCTCGTTTTCAATTAAAATATATCTTTGAATTGAAATTCAAATGAAATACAGGGTCATAAAAAGTCGAAGAATGTGGAAAACAGGGTTACAAATATCTCGGCAACTAATAATCCGATTGATTCCATTATTCATGCAAAATTTGTGTTATTTTATTTCCTTTTACGTCCACTCCATAAAAAATAAAATTTCGAAAATTTTTATACACCTTTCATTAGACTGAATAGTCTATCTCAATTTGTTCGGGAGATAGACACACAGACACACAGACACACAGACGGACGGACGGCAATTTTTTTTCTTCTAAAAATATGTTTTTCAGAATTTCCAGTATCTGAAACGTGTAAATCCGTCAAAAAAAGCTTTTCGATTTTCAAAACGATTACAAGACTTACCCTATACTACGTATGATGGGTAAGTAATATACTAAAATTACCATACTATAGTACAAGATTTTTTTAAATTGTTATGATGCATAGAATGTTCTTTTAAAAATGAAAATTTACTCACAATTATGTAATTAATGTTTGCATATATGCACCTTACATACTTATATAGCACCTTATATAATTATATATTTGTATACCTTTTACTTATCCTCCTTCATCAATGGCTGAGCGCTAACAGGCTAATTGGTTAGGGGGTGCGACTCGGTATTAGCTAGTCACAATAAGCAAATCCTGCGCAATCTAATAATTTCTCTGGACATGTATAAAAGTATATGTACAGGTATTCATTTTTTATGAGGATAGCGTGTGTACTCGTAGAGAAATTAAAGTTTTTATAAAAACAGTCCCAAATTTTGCCCAATTTTTTTGCTAATAATTTGCAAAGTTCTTATAAAAAATGTTCTTTTTCAGAAAATATGACAAGCAGCACTGTATATAATATCCTCTAATCAGAATTAAGAAATAATAAAAATTGTATGAGCAGGTTTACTAAATAATGTTTCACTGCGCATGCGTGAAAGCAATAAAATATAATTTGCAAAATGTGTTAGCTAAACGTATAGTGAAACTTATGTGAAAGTCTCAGAAACATAACTTTAAAATTCTGACAATTAACGCCGATATTAGAATAAACTCAAAATCCGTTATTCCTAAAATGAAGCAAAAAAAAAATGAGGGGCTATATCCGTATATCCATTGATTAGTGTCAATATAACATACACAATATTTCCCGTACTACTATATTTGGATATAGCCCCTCATCTTTTCGCTTCCTTTTGGGAACAACGGATGTTAAGCTTATTCTATAGATGATAATTTTCAGAATTTTCAAACTATGATTTTTAGACTTTCATATAATTGCTTTATACATGTAGCTAACACAACATGCAAATTATATTTTGATTGCGTTCACAACCTTCTTTTGTAAACCTGCTCATTTTTTACATAATTTTTATTATTTTTTAACTCTGATTACCGAGTATTATGTATAATACTATTTGTCATATTTTCTGAAAAGAACATTTTTCCATATTAAAAACTGCAAATTACAAGCAAAAAAGTTGCCGAAATTTGGGGCCTTTTTTTATAAAAATCTCAATTTCTCTACGAGTATACATGCTAGCCTCATAAAAATGAATGCAGTTTATTACAATAAACCACTTAATCATAATCTGCAGCTTCAACGCTTTTTCAACATTAGTTTTGACAGGGTTATCCAAACGATTTTCGTTCATTTTATTTTGTTGACAATCCCCTATGGGATTTCGTGGAAAAAGGTCCTCACGGAAATATATGACATGTACCATACAAGAATTTTCAGAATAATCCCTCATGTATGTGACATTTTGAGATAGAGAGCCAGTAATTTTATTTGCAAGTTTCGCCATTTTATATCACAGGAGTCGTGGCGAGATAAAAATTAAGTAAAATAATAAACGTAGAAGCTTCATAAAACTAGCTGCTCCAAAATAGTTTATTAAAAGTTATTCATATTCAGCGGGAAATGCTTTCCCCGGAGCGACATTCATTCATAAAAACATAGCTTCCGCAAGTCGTCTAAACCCGAATCATCGAAAGAAAGAAAATATATTCCATCATCTCTGTGCCTCTTCACTTAACCCTTTCTGGCGCGGACAAATTATGTTAGTAAAATGAGAAATTATCGACTGACACCGGAATTCATAAACGAATTTTTAAGAAATCAAGAACTCCTTAAGTTCAGCTTTTATTGTAAAAGCAAGATTTTATTAAAATATTATTGGTGCCAATTGCAAGTTTGGAATTAAAATTAGGTGTGTCCAGACCGGACACACTGCGCCGGAAAGGGTTAAGTCAAGAATAAAAAGTTTTTAGAATTTTCTATAATCTCTAACCATGATTCTTTTATGTAAACAGAATTTAATACCAATCGTCGAGATTAACAACGACAGATTCGATCTTTTGCAAACGATAATTTTATTTTAAAAGATGATTATTTAACTAATTTATAATCGAAAGTAATCAAATTTCGAATATATTCTACAGGCGATAACTTAACCCCCCCCCCAAAAAAAAAAAAAGAAATGAAATGAAATGAATTTATTGATACGCAATAAGTCCAAACGCGAAGAAAAAAAAATAAACAAAAAGAATGATATTTTTGAAAAGTATGGTTTTGGAATAAATTTAATAAGACTTTCTTAAAAGAGGGTTGATAAAAACAGAGGAAAAATGAATTTTATTAGGAATTTCAAAGAATAAAGTTTAATTAAGTATATTTTTAATTTAGAGCCATTTTTTTTAAATTACGAATATTGGAATAAATGATTTTTAAGGCGAATTAAGAATTTATATAAAGATTTCTATAAAGATTAATACATGAGATCTAATAACAGGATTTTAATTTAATAAGTTGCAATAAATACAGAATATTGTTAAATGGAAATTAATATAGTATAAGGTTAATTTTTGCGAAAAAAATTAAATTTGTAATATGTATTTTCCCAGGTAATTAACAAAATGTCTAAAATTGCAAGTGGCCGGTCACCTTTGGCCATATTGTATATATATATATATATATATATATGTATGTATGTATGTATGTATATAGAGAAAGAGCCATTAGATAATAGTACAATTCAACATCAAAATATGGAATAACCCGTTAAATAACAAACTATATCAAACATAGGAGTGGGCAAAAATTGGAACAATATTGAAAATGTGGTATTTAGCTCGTTCTCAAGGGCAATGCTAAACAGACACATTAATTGCGATTAATTTCTGATTAGAAATCAGGATAAACCTAAAAATGATTTCAAAATTACCCGATTAATCGCAATGGAAAACATAGTTCAAAGAAAAATATTAGAAAAATAATAAAACAATAATTGAATTATCAAAAAGATAAACTTATACGATAAATCGCCACCATGTGAGATAATTTCAAATTTGCAATCTCACTTTGCCAACAGTTATAGTTGTATATATAACCATTAATTGAAAAACAATATATAAACAATTAAATTTAATACAAAATTACCACATTGAAACATGAAAAAAATAAATTAAAATGAATATAATCGAAATTTGTATAACCAAAGTAGAATCTTCAGGCCAACAAGTACTTTGGAACTACAAATAAAGTGTGCGCTTTGATCTTCGAATTAGCCATGAAAAAGCAAAATAATACGAATATGGGGCTACCAAGACACATAAAACCAAAATAAAATGTCTATATATAAATAAGCACTTAACTTTTAATAAATCGGAGACCTATAATACTATTTTAAGTGTATAGGGTATATATATTAATTAACTATTTTTAAATCATAAATCATCTTCTATACTAATAAAATCCGCGCGCCTCTGTCTGTCTGTCTGTCTGCTTGAAGACGATTACAGTTCGCAACGCGGGCGAGTTGGAAGTCGCGAGAGGTGTCTTTCGATTCGGAAAATTCCGGGAAAGTCATTTCGGGCATTTTCGAGACTGTGGGACAAAAATTAAAAAAGTTATGAATTAAAAACCGGTCGGGAATCGGAACGGAAAACGTTTAATTTCCCAAACGGAGCTCAAACGGAGCTCTCAGACAGAACACTGCGCTACCTTGAGGTGAAGGACAAGAACTTTTCCCCTTTGGCCAAAAGAAGAAGCAGTCGAAAACCGCTTTTTCTCCCATCATTTTGTCAAAGAATGTATAAGAGAAAAATAACTAATTGGTAAAAAATGTTAAACACGGTTTAATTAATATAATAAGTACAACTATTTAAGTACAGCAAGATATGTTCACTAAGAGGTAATCGTGTTGCTAATTAATATTTTGGGGATCTCAGATGTAACTGGCTATTCATATATTTATTCTGTATGTGAGTATTAATCGTTGTAGCTCATTTTCATACTTTTTCTTTTTGGTAGCATACACGAATATTGTGTAACCTAAGATTTACGCGATTAATACTAATTTCCGTTAGTACAAACGGAAAACGAACTGCAAAATTATTTGTTATTTATGTTGTTTGTGATATTAATGAAATTACTTATTTTTTTTAATAGCAGTCTTTTGCAGTTTTTAATATCGAAACTTTTTTTTGCGCGTTTTTTCTTAAACCATCATGCAGACAGTTTTTAAAGTAGAAAAAAACTGATTACATATTCAGAATCTGCGTAAAAGTCTGCTTCTGATGAACCAAAAAATACGAGAAAATGTCTTATGGGCGCGCAGCGCCAACCGTGCAAAACCAAATATTTTTAACGGGACGATGGCGACCGTGGCGCGTAGCGCCGGTGGGCCGGCTTCGCACGGTGGGCGCGTAGCGCCCACTGTGCGAAATCACATATTTTTAACGGGATAATGGGCGCATAACAACCATAGCTCTTTAATTTACTTTTTTTGTGCTTGAGGATTCGAAAACCCAGACTTGCTTATTAAATGAATTTTTTTGTTTATTATACATTGCTTAATATCGAGGTTCGTTTGGAAAAAGTGGCCCAGCTAGCGGGCGTAGCTCGCTAGTATATTAAGATATTTTGTTTAGCTTAGTATAGTCAAATTAAATGTTTTTATTTTAAATCTTAATAGCGTAAACTATGGCATATTATTTACTTTTTCTGCTATCACATTACTCTGTTTTTAATTTACACTGCTCAAAACAGTTAATCCTTTCATTCCCAGTGAGTCCAAATGGCATCATGACATTATTTATTTTATTTCTATATTTAATTCAGCTATTTCGAATTCATACCAGAAAATTAAAATAGAAATACTTGTTTTATGTAATAGCAATAATTCCATAATTAAATAAAGAGAAATTTATCATTGAACTTTTCTGGTGTAAATTCAGATTCTTTGAACTACGGATTTTCTAGAACGTATTTTACCATGGGAATGAAAGGGTTAAAGGATATTTGAAGTTTTATATAAAATAAAGATATAAACGAAATTTTTTTTGCCGAAAATAGAAGAAGAGAATCACAGATGCAAATTTTTCTGGTTTTCAAACTGTGAAGTATGCAAATTTTGAGTTCGACGTCAAAAACGTCGCTTCAGCGGCAGCGAATGAAATTCGACTTTCAACTGGATAAAAGAGAATGGAGACAAGGATGATCGGCATTCAGTGATTGCTTTGTTTCGATGAGTACGATGTCTCAGCGAAGTCATTTGACAGATTCAGAAGCTTGGAGAATTGTTGGTAGGTTAGAAGGGGGCCAAACTCAAGCCGAAGTAGCGCAAGCCATTGGAGTGTCACAAAGTGTCATTTCCAAGATCTGGAACCGTTTTTTGGAGAGTGGATATGCAGGCCGAAGACCAGAGCAAGGTCGTAGACGGGCAACGACGCCCAATGAAGATCGGTATTTAGCGTTAACAGCTCGGAAACACCGAAACATGAACGCTACTCTTCTCCAACAACACCTTCGCTCGGCTACAGGCACAACGATTTCAACGCAGACTTTCCGAAACCGGCTCCATGCTGTAGGTCTGTATGCTCGCCGACTGATGGTATGTGTTAGATTAATATCAAAGCATCGTCGCGACCGCAGGGAATGGGCAACCGAGCATGTCAACTGGAGGAGAAATGAATGGAGCAATATTCCGTTTTATGACGAGTCCCGTTTTTCTGTGCATCCGGATAATAGGCGTATTTTCATCTGGAGGGACCGTGGCAGTAGGAATAATCCTGCGTTTGTGCACGAAAGTGTCAGATTTGGCGGTGGAGGAGTGTTGGTGTATGGTGGCATCTCCATTGACGGGCGCACTGACCTCTACATCATTCGAGATGGAGCTCTGACTGGTCGCCGATATAGGGATGAGATCCTCAGACCTATTGTAGCCCCTTACGCTGCAGCAATCGGAGATAACTTCATTTTAATGGACGATAACTGCAGGCCACATTGTGCAAACTTGGTGGAGGATTTCCTTTTCGAGGAAGGAATCGTTCGAATGGAATGGCCACCATGTTCTCCAGACATGAATCCAATCGAGCACGTTTGGGACGCTCTAGGAAGACGAGTTTCTGGCCGCCAACAACCCCCACAAACTCTCCAAGAACTGGAAAGAGCTCTTCTGGAAGAGTGGGGCAGAATACCCCAACTCGTCATTAACCCATTAGTGCCTAGCGTCCCTTTTTAGGGACGCTTCAAAAGGTGCATTCAGCACTATTTTTGACACCGGTAAAAAATAAAAGCAATAATTATTTTATTTAAATGACGCATTTTCGTGATTAATGAACTAAACTTAAATCTTCTAAAAATAGTGGTGTCAACTAAATAAAATTTACGCAAAAGATGCTGGGCACGAATGGGTTAATAGCCTCATTGAGTCCATGCCTCAAAGGTGTTCAACGTTGCTGGCCGCCCGTGGAAACCATACCCCCTACTGAAAATGATTTTCTTTGAAGAAAACTTCTTTTCTTATTCTTTTTTTCTCATATGCACAAATTGTGTTTTTTTCCTTTGGTACACAAATGCGCAATAAAATGCATTTTTTCTGCCAAACATGTGTAATTTATTCTCTTATAACCTACTATGTCTGTCGACCATGTATCAATCAGCAAAAAAGTTTCCCAGATACAAAATCCACCTAAAACTGCAATATCCTTTAATTGTTTTGAGCAGTGTATTTATTAATTTATTATTATCATGTGTACGATAATTATTTTTTTTTTTTCATTTTCATTTTTCTATCCAATTTAGTAATTTAGATGTGCCTTGTTTTTTATATTATTTCTTCATTTAATTTTGGTTTTATGTGTGTTGGTAGGCCCAAATTCGTATTAGTTTGCTTTTTCTTGGCTAATACGAAGATGAAACCACATACTTCATTTGTAGTTCCAAAGTATTTGGGGCTTGACAATTCTGCTTTGGCTCTACAAATTCCATTTGTATTCATTCATTTTATTTATTTATTTATTTTTCCCCATGTTCAATGTGGTATTTTTTATTAAATTCAAATTGTTCAAATATTGTAATACAATTAATATATATATATATATATATATATATTAAATTATCTATATGCAAAATTGTTAAGAATTTAAGTGTGCTGTGGAGTTGTATATTTTTAATTTCTTCTAGTAAAAAACCACTTGCTTTCAAAAAAGAAATAATCTGAAAAGTTTATTTCCGTTATTATATAATTACAATATTAATTTTTTACTCTGAAATTTTTATAAATTTCTTTACATTATGACGTTTTACTTTCCTGCATAAATATCATTTGGTATCAACAAGTATAAGTGAACATTAAGATAACTTTACAGAGCGATAATATTTCATGCAACGTACTACGCATCCTTACTGGGCTGTAAGTGTATTTCCATTATTTCTTATTTTCAAAATCTGGAAGAACTCCAAGAGGTTCAAAGAGCTTTCTGTTTCCGTATATTTTAAATGAAACATTGAAAAAATATAATTCATTTTTTTATGAAATTGATCAAAATCAGAGTAAAAAATAACCTTGTCGCCGTAGATTGGTGAACTTTATTATTTTTTTTTTAACAGTCGCCAACAATCTGTTGAGATTGGATTACGTTTGTTTTTTTGGTGAATTCCCTACTGAATTTTTTTAAACATTATATTCTTCATTAATGCTAATCATGCATTATTTTTAATTTCATTTAACATTCTATGAGGTTATGAAGTACATTAGTGCAAAAGCTAAAACAGTGGTTTTTTATTCAATGGATGGTTATTTGTTGTGTTATATATGGTAATTTCTCTTTATAACAGATTTCTGGTAATAAGCAAGTTTAAAATTCCATATTAAAAAAAAAAAAAAAAAAAAAAAAAAAAAAAAAAAAAAAAAAACATGTTGATTGTTCTGATAGATGAAATTTTAAATTTATAGATTAGAATGGTTAAATTGAATTATTAGTGTTATTAATTCCAGTTTAAGTTTAAATTAATAATTTTTAATTCTCAATTTATAAAAAGGAAATAATTCTGTGAAAGGCTAATCGTTAAAAAAACATGCTAACAATTTATACGCTAATTTAAATATATAAACAATCGAACGCGTATTTGGCATATAAAGAAACTCATTGATAAGGAACGAAAATTTTGGTTCCGCAGTTTTCCTAAGGTTTTTATCCTTTATCTTATCAGTTTTTATCCTTTTATAGCGAATCTCCGAAATCCTAAGAATCGGCTATAACGAACAGAGCATTTTTTTTTTCAGTCAACCTTTGTTCCTTAAAAAAAAAAAAAAAAAAAAAAAAAAAGCAGAATTTTGACTCTAATTTTATAAGAAAATGTATGGACAGTGAATATTAAATAAGAATGAGTCATTCGGAAATAGAGGATTCTGCATCTGATGCAGATGAGCACGTAAATGACGAATTCTCCATCATCTCAGATGCTTACAGCAGCTATTTGAGTAATTATGAGTTTTTCCTAAGCAAACGGTGGAAGAAAGAGAGTTAAGTTCATTTGATGTATTGGACAAAGAAATTTGTAACATGTTTTTGAAATCGGCATAACTTTAACAGAAGATTATCGATTATTTCTGCATCAAAACAGTGAGCAACGATTAAAGATAAAATGAATTTATTTTCATTTTGAATTTGTCTTCATTTTTAGTTCATTTAATTAGTATTGTGTCGGTTTAATATAATTGATTTTATCAATTTATTAATGATCGCTTTAAGACTTCATTAACGTTAATTTATTAATGATCATTTTTAATAAATTTTATCATTTTTTAATATATCCTTATTGAATACACGTAGCAACTAATGAGTTGTGCCTCATGAACTCTAAAATTTTACTTACCAATTCGGATATAGAGAGCAAAATCTTTTGTGCCTTGAAGCTCGTTATAATGGGTTTTGACTGCATTTTGACAATAAAATCTAAAATAATTACTCTGACGCTCAATTAAAGGTGACATTTTGTTTTAAATTTTGCCATAAACATGATAAATTATGAAAGCATAAATAGTAATAGGAAACAAGAAAGCATCAGCCGATCAGACAGAGAGCTTTCGCCAATCACACATAAGATTCAACAGAAAAGAATCCGAAATATGAAGCAAATGCAATAAAAAACAGTGTCACAAATAAAAAAGAAATTACAAGAATGTGTATAATATGCATAAGAAAATAACGAGAAATGAAAAGTAAAATTAATAATAAATAAAATGAAAAATTGTAAATGAAAAACGGTTAATAAATTAATTAAACACTTAAAAATACAAAAACATTATATAGTTAATCTAAATAAGTTTTTCGAATTTCAGAAAGCATAGTTAAATCAGAATTTTCGTTAACGATAACATCCCGATTAAAATGTATAGTAAAGCTAGGAGCGCACATTTCAAAAGAATAATAATAAATCTAAATATTAATTTTTTTCTAAATTATTCATGAATAATTTTGACTTCATTTGTTTTTATGCATTTTCTTGTTGTTTTGTTGTCTTTAAACCTGCTAATAAGTTTAAATTTCTTTTTACTAAATCTCTTGTCCCTCATCTTTGCAAATGGGGAGTCCATAGGTGAAACTAAGAGAAATATCAAAAGCTTCTAAAAAGAATATTTTTGCTATATCTGTAAGAAATTTCTGAATCCTCTATTGCCAAGCAAGCTTGAAATTCTGGCTGTAGTTTTTATTTGATGTATCGAATTTATACACATTAAAGAGTATGCAATTTATTTTCAATTAAAAAAAAAACTTTCTACAATTGAAAACGCACTACCAGAAATTACTGTTTATAGAAAAAAATCTTGTATGCCTCTGTTATGAAAGTTGAATGCACATGATATTCAATAGTAAGCATCTTATAACGCAAATCAGAGATATTTATAACTTTAAATAGTTTGAAATAGCATAACATGAATAAAATACACTCGAAATGATTTTTCCCTATTGACTGTAATGTAACATAGTTCTTGTTAGGTACCAGCAAATGATCAATAAATGCTATCCATATCGTATTCTATAGCAATAAGCTTGTAGTGCACCTCATATATATTTATATAAATTTCAATGTGTTTGAAATTATGATTGATATTTAAAACCACCGCAAACGATTTTCTCCATAGACTGTAATGTAATAAAATTCTTTTGAATGTTCCTGTTAGAAAATTATGACTTCTAAATTCTACATTTTGCGGTACTGAACATTCTGTAGTGAAATTAGTAAACATTTTTCAACTTCATGGCAATGCGACTGTATTGAGGCCAAAAAATAATTTTGGCCAGCTAAAATAGGTAAATCACGCACCGTACATGAGTGGTTTTGGTTTCCTCGGGTCATATAATGAAAAATTATAAAAGAATTTTTCAAGAGTCTTTCCATTTTAACAACTGCAATTGGTAGAATTTCTTATGAAATTTACATAAAGCCGATTGCTGAAAAAATGTTCTGTTGCAGGTGTTTTATCCTATTGTTTAAAAGTCTAGAACATGCAGGAGTAAATACAACTTCCTTTCAAAAATAAGAAAAGCAAAAAAATGTTAGATTATCTTTGTTAGTCAGATCCTCTTTTCTCTCATTACAACAAAGTTTTCTGAAAAGTAGTTTTATATTAGGCCAACCATTATCTTTGTATTTGTTCGGTATAATCGAGGTCTTGTTAAATAAAGGCTCGTTATCATATCCGAGTTTTGAATATTACATAATTAGTACACATTTTCTGCCATTAAATAAAACAACAGTGTATTTTATTAATATTAGAAATAAAAAGATTATTTCTCTAACTACCAGATCATATTAGTTTTAAATCCAGAATTTGACTTAGGCTTATAAGAACGTCTTCTGTTTTAGAGACCTGGAAAATTATTTTAATATAAAAATAACTCCAAGTGATGTAAATATTTTCTTTGCTTCGATTTTTTTTAGAAACCAAAAGCACTCTTATAAGTAATGCTCGCGATGGAATACGTATTTCAGCTATACGTTTAAACGATATACGTATATATGTATAATATGTTTCTCTGATATACGGATACCTTAAAATATACGTTTAAACGTATTCAGATACGCAGTGGCGCCAACTTTTGAAAAATATTGGGTTGGCTCAAAAATATTGGGTGGGCTCAAGGATATTTTGGTAAACTGATACAACCAGTTTGTTTTTCTTCGAAGGATGAAAAGCTGGTGAAAGATGAGACTTTTAAGTCAAATTATCATATTTTAAGCTAGTTGCAATTTTTAAAAATCATTCTCATGTATTTTTCCCTATAAAGACAATAATATTTATTGTAATATCATCATATCATGAACATGACTACAAATTGAAACAGCAGAAAATTAAAAATTTACATTTCATTCATTTTGGATTTATGGGTATCAGTCGGAGAATTCGAACGCGCGGTCATTTGAAAAATAAATATTGTTCTGGGGATAAAAATGAATAATAAAATAAATAGAAACAATGAAACAATGAAAACAATAGAACAATGAAAATTGGGCACGCTGCAATTCAAAATTATTGGGTGGGCCATAGGCCCCACGGGTCCATACAAGTTGGCGCCAAAGTAGATACGTATAAGGGCAAATCGGTTAAACGCATATTTGAAGATACATATATTTAAAGTATACGTATATTTCAAGTATCGCATCTACACTGACCTCCAAAAGTTAAGGTACAAAAGGTTTTTTGCGTCTAATTTGCAAATGAATGAATATAGAAACAACAAGTTTGGAGGAAATGTGCGCTAAACTGTTATTTATTAAATGCGACATAGAAATTTACTTAAGTTAAACGTATAAATGAAATTACAACAAAAAAGCACTCATGGTAGTAAATTCCATTCTTTGAGAAATCCATATATCGCAGTATTATGCAGTAAAATGTGAGAGAAAGTTTAAAAATCTGGTTCTAACACGGAATATGTTCACCCCGGACTTGAATTCATTGGCGGCATGGATTTTCCATGCTCTCAATTGAATTGTTGGACACCGAAATAGATAGCGCTGACCAGACATGGAGTAAGCCTTGTTCCAGCTCATTTAATGACGTTGGAGGAGGACTCAAAGCCGCAACCTGTCTTCCAAGATAGTCCGAAAGATGGTCTATCGGATTCAAGCATGCAGAGTGAGCTGCCCATTCCATTCTCTTTAAACCATAATCCTCAAGATAATCCTCAATAACCACAGCTTGGTGTGGTCTCGCATTATGATCCATTAGAATGAAACCATTTTCAATGACATCGGCATATGGACGCACATATGAATCAAGGATCTCATCCCCATATCTCGCACCAGTCAGAGTTCCTCCATAGAACACATATAGATCAGTGTGGCCTCCGACTGAGATCCCTGCCCAAACCATGATTCCACCGTATCTGTACCTGTGTGTTTCGACAGTGTTTGATCAGTGTTCGACAGTGTCTGTGAAGAGTGCATAAGCCCACTGTTGTCTGGTAGGAAACATGTTCTCTTGCCCAACATAAGGAACCCCTTCTCTGTCGTCTGTTGATGGGGACACACACAATCAGTCGCCTTGCATAGAGACCTGCATTGCGAAGCCGTCTTCGCACCATAGTAGTGGATATTCTTCTCCCTGATACTGCAAAGTGGTCTGCAATGAGTTGCGGCACCTTAGAGCGTCTTCTGCTTCGGCCCGAAAGAGATAGAACCCGGTCTTCTGCATAAGTTGTAATACGTGGACGGTCTGGAACATGTCTTCTGGACACAGAATCTTCACATTAAGGCAATCTTATTCATACAGATCCCAGAGATGTTGAACTATAATGCTTAAAAGACGTAAATGCCAGCCTAGTGAAAAAGTTTTCATGCTGGGATTCGAACCCGGGCTGTCAGTATAGATCACTGACGTTCCATCGACTAAACCACATGGAATGATACCTTCCTATAAATGCTATAAATGCAGTATAAGATGGAACATTTTCCGTGAGCCATCAACATGGGGTAGACACGAAACTTAAATAAATTCAGCATGAATGCTTGCCAACATCTAACAGTGAGAAGTTCCAGGCTAGGAATCCTACCATGTAGTTTAGTCGGTAGAACGTCAATGGGCTATACGGATGGCCCGGGTTCGAGTCCCGACATGGAATCTTTTTCACTAGGTTAGCATTTGCACCTCTTAAGCGATTTGAAATTTGATTTTCTTTTGAAATAAGGTGAGATTGTAATTACAAGCTTTTCTATTAAGAAAGCATTGGTTTGTTTTTTGTCTAAACATACTCAATTCGATTTAAATACATCAGTTTTCTCATTTTTGAATATATTTGAGTGCATGAGCTTATTTTCATCTTTATTTCTTACTATTTATGTATTATGTAAGTATTTATATTTCTTTTTAAAATGTTGGAGTTATTTATATGCTAAAATGGTTTATATATTCTATTATTATTACTTATTAATTAGTCAAATGAATAAAATGAATGTAACAGAATGAAACAAGATAAAATTTAAGTCATTGAAAAGTGGGGAAAAACAAGAAAAGCGATTTTTGTTATAAGATTTAAATTCCCGAAATGGGTTGAAATGAAATGTACATCTATATATAAATATGGTATAAAATGAGGTTCACTCAGTCTTCTGGCTAGCATGCTCATAGTTTTCAAACAAGACATGCTTCGAAAAATCTAGCGATTTACATTCTTTTTGACTAAAATATGGTAACTGAGTTACGTTCTCGAGATTTAATTTTACAAAACACAAGTCTGCCTTAGAAAGTTGTTTCAGATATATACTAACTAGGGAACTGCAAGAAATGTAAGTCACCGATTTTGACGAAAGTGGTATCGTTGGAAAGATCTATCGAGTGCAGTAAAAAACTCAATGGAACTACCCGTCGCAAATGAGCTGTTTTCGAGATATCCGACAATTTATGTCACGTAGCTAGTGCACACTTAATGGGGGACCGCAAAAAAATTTATTCTCGATTTTCACGAAAGTGCTATCGTTGAAAAGATATCATAGTGAGGATTAAAAAACTCAATGGAATCACCCGTCGGAAATGAGACGTTTTCGAGATATCCGACAATTTGTGTCACATTGCTAATGCACACTGCTGGACACCTGCATTAAGTGACATAAATTGTTGGATATTTCGAAAACGGCTCATTTCAAATGGTTACTTCCATTGAGTTTCTTACTTCTCACAATGATATCTTTGCAACAACACCATTTTCATCAAAATCGAGAAAACAATTTTTTGCGGTCTCCGTTTAAGTGTGCACTAGAACAGTATGCAATAGCTACGTGACATAAATTATCGGATACCTCGAAAACGGCTCATTTTCGACGGGTAGTTCTATTGAGTGTTTTCTCCCTCATGATGATATCTTTTTAACGATACTACTTTCGTTAAAATCAAGACTAAACTTTTTTGCGGTCCCCCATTAAGCATGCACTAATTACGTGATATAAATTGAGGATATCTCGAAAACGGCTCATTTGCGACGGGTAGTTCTATTGAGTTTTTTACTGCTCTCGATGAGATCTTTCCAAAGATACCACTTTCGTCAAAATCGGTGACTTACACTTCTTGCAGTTCCCTAGTAAGTACTAGAATTAGAATACAGCCAAAAAGGGCCTTTTATTAATCACGCTATCTATTTATTTTAATTTCTCGCTTAAGAAATGAAGTTTCAAGATAATTATTTATTTTAATATAAATATTTTTTCCCAGACTCATCTTAGGTTTTGTATTTAAAAAAAATATTTTTCAACTTTTTTGCTTTCTTGTTTACCGTACTTATCTTATCGATCGTCTCATGCTTAGTCAACTGTTGTTTAAATTCGTCGCTCCTTTATCGTTTAAAATACGTCGTACTAAATCTGTAACTCGCATGTTTCCTAAAGGATTAACCGGATAGAAAAAGTTTGAGATGTCGCAACATTTTGAATTTTAAGGCTTTGTTTATCTTCTCTACAACGCTGCATTTTAATGAAAACATGATGATATCTCTTTTTGAATTATGCATAAGAGAATAACGCAGTGCAGATAATGTTATAATCTTTTAATAGTATTGTTTTTATTGTTAGTATTATTTAACCAACTGATTGCTCTGGAAAAAGGAAAAGGTGTAGGGTTGTTTTCTCTATAATATTTTATAAATGTTGAAATAAGATGTTTTTTCCCCACGTAATCATAGGCGTAACTAGCGGGTGGGCCGGGCCCACCCCAGACATCCCAGTGCCCCCCTCTAGAATTTTAAACTCTTATGGTAATGTTAGAACGTAAAAATTTTATTTTTTCGAGAGATTACACATGCCTCAGAGTGGGACGCTAAACAAGCTATTTTTTACATTTGTCTTAAGTCTATATTTTTCAGATTTAGTCTCTTTTCTCGCTTTTTTACAATTATTTCTTACTTCTCGATCGCCCCAACAGCACATGGTAACAGTATCAGCTTTTAACGAAAACCGGTCACTCATTTTGAAAGAGGACGCCATTCATTTGTACTATTGGAAATCCGCGGAAAGCTAAAAAGGAATGGTCATTTCCTGTCACTGTCTCGGGTTTTTCAATACTGCACCATTGGGGGGTCTTAATTACTTACATCTGTTTCTTGCTCTTTTTTTGGAAACGGAACTGCACTCTCTCGAATACCAGGAAAAACACAAAAACGCATTCTCGTATGCTTTGAAGGTTAGACTTAATTCCACAAACATTTGTTGTAAGTTGCTTTAGTGCTAAGGTAATAGTTTCTTTTATTGAGCGTTCCGATATGACTGATATTAAATCCTCTTCAGAGAAGAAAACTATGAAAAAGATGGATATATGAGTTCATTTTTTTAAATCTTCGAATTCCTTCAAGCATTCATTAAATCACGGTATGTTTGGAAAGTTTATAATTCATTTGTATTTATGTTTCTGGAAAGATATTAACTTAAACGTTACAGTTTTTGTATATTATCCTTTTGTTAAGTTTGTTCTCAAATCCAAAGGGACTACTTTTAAACAATTTTTAGGTGCATTCGTAATTATGTAAATAGATAACACCTATAGTTGTCATTCAGTCTGTTTGTCCGTCCGTTCGCATATAACAACGCAAAAACTACCCAACCGAATCATTTGAAATTTAAAATGTATAATTATTACATAAATTTGTTGAGTCATTTCAAATGTTATGAAAATCCGATGCATAGATCAATTACAGGGATAATCAAAATATTCCGTTACATTACGGTCAATGGGGAAAAAAGTTTCAAATGCATTTTAATGATGTTACATTCATTCGAACATTATAAAATTTATATGCATCTATGAAGTACATATTATAATATACATTTTCCATAATCTGTGGTACAAAGAACATTTGTTAGTGATTTACAAGATCAGACAAAAGTATTATATTACATAATGGTATAGAGAGAATATTGTTTGGTGCGCATTTTAATTGTAATTAACTATTTAAAATTTTATGAGGTTGATATATGTTGCTGAAGAATATTACAAGTTATTTTCTGTATAAAAGAAAGCAGATAGTATTTACAGGGACACACAAAAGATTTTGGCTTCTATACTGTATCCAAAATATACTGTGTACTATTATATCAAGATCTGAATAATTTTAAGTGAATCCGTAATTATATATATAAGTAGCACCTATATTCGTCATTCAGTCTGTCAGTCCATTTGTCCGTCCGTCTTTACAATCTATGCAAAAAAAAAAGGGAAAAAATATATTTATTATTCATTTACAGGGCCACTCAAAAATATTCCCCTACATATTGGTATACGTGGATATATTGTTTGGGACGTGTTTTAACTATATTCAAGTATTTCACATTTTATGAATATGGTATACGTTGCTGAGGTGTAATGCAAGTTGTATGTCCGGTAAACGGAAAAAAAGTGACCGGAAAAAAATGTATTGGAAAAAAAGTGACCTAAACTACAAAAGCGGAAAAAAAGTGACACGGAAAAAAAGTTACCGGAAAAAAGGTGACACGGAAAAAAGTGACAAGGAATTGATTTTGGGGAATCATTGGTTAAGTATGAAAGGGGGATCGGGGGTAGGCTCATAATTTAGGTAAATGGGTTTTTCATGCTAAATTAACTATTTTGGTTCAATTTTTGGATATACGTTCATATTGAAAAGACGCTTGTCTGATTAGTTATGGGAAGGGACGATTACCCCCCCCCCCCCATCCGCCCTAAATTAGATAAATGGGTTTTTATGCAGGATTATCCAACGTGTATCAAATTTTGGACATAGGTTCTTTCTGATAAGGCTTATGTATAGTATATAATGCCTGAAGAGATTCGGGAGTTTAATGGTTAAGCATAGAGGGGAAACGGGAGAATAACCTATCTTAAATTAAATTAATAGCTTTTGACGCAGAATTATCTAATTTGCTTGGAATTTTGGGCATAAATTCATTATGATAAGACGTATCTCTGATTAATTATGGGGTTCTTTTGCTTATTAATATACGGGAGGACGGGCAATTATCTCGCCTTAAATTAGATAAATCGTTTTTTATGCAGAATTACCCGATGTATTACCAATTTTAAATGTAGGTACTTTCTGATAAGGTGAATCCCTGAATACTTTTAAAGGTTTAATGGCTAAGTATAGAAGGGGAATAGAATATAAACCCCCTTAAATTAAATAAATTGAATTTTACGAAGAATTATCGGATTTGCTTCAAATTTTGGATTATAGGTTCATTATGTTAAGTCGTACACTTGATTAGATATGGGTTTCTTTTGCTAATTAAAAAGGTGTCTGGTGATTACTACCCTCCCCCCCTTAAATCAGATAAAATGATTTTCATGCACACTTATCCGATGTATTTCACATTTTGGATATAAGTTCTTTCTCATAAAGTAAATCCCGGAATAGTTTTAACGGTTTAATGGTTAAGCATAGAGAGGGAAACGGGGGATACCACCCCCCCTTAAATTAAATTAATGGCTTTTTACGCAGAATTATCCGATTTGCTTCAAATTTTGGATGTAGGTTTATTCTGACAAAGCGTATCTCTCTTTAGTTATGCGGTTAATTTGCTAATTAAAACGGGAGAGCGGGCAATTTATCCCCCCCCTCCTTAAAAACTTTTTTTTTGGCACAACAATCCGATGTATTTCATCTTTTGGATCTGGGTTCTTTTTGATAAAGTGAGTCCTTGAATAATTTTAAGGGTTTAATGGCTAAATATAGAGGGGGGAGACGGGGGATAACCGACAACTAATCAGGGATTCACCTTATCATAATGAACCTACATCCAAATTTTGAAACAAATCGGATAATTCTGCGTAAAAAGCCATTTATTTTATTTAAGGCAGGTTATCTTCCGTTCCCCCTTCTATATAGTTAGCCATTAAACCCTTTAAACTATTCAGGGATTCTCTTTATTTGAAAGAACATATATCCAAAATTTCAAATACATCGGATAACTGTGCATAAAAAACAATTTTTCTTATTTAAGGGGCAGGAGATAATTGTCCCCCCCCTTTTAATTAGCAAAATAACTCTATAACTAATCAGAGATACTGTTTCTCAGAATGAACCTACATCCAAAATTTGAAGTAAATCGGATAATTCTGCGTAAAAAGCCATTTATTTAATTTAAGGGGGTTATCCCCCGTTCCTCCCTTTATACTTAGCCATTAAACTCTTAAAACTATTCCAGGATTCACTTTATGTGAAATAACTTATATCCAAAATATGAAATACATCGGATAAGTGTGCATAAAAAACATTTTATCTAATTTAAGGGGGGGGGGAGGTAATAATCACCGACCCCCTTTTTTAATTAGCAAAAGAGCCCCATACTTAATCAGGAATACACCTTATCATAATGAGCCTATAATCCAAAATTTGAAGCAAATCCGATAATTCTGCATAAAAAGCAATTTATTTAATTTAAGGGGGGTCATATTCTATTCCCTTTCTATACTTAGCCTTTAAACCCTTAAAAGTATTCAGGGTTTCACCTAATCAGAATGTACCTACATTTAAAATTCGAAATACATCGGGTAATTCTGCATAAAAAACGATTTATCTAATTTGAGGCGTAATAATTGCCCCCCCCCCCCCGCAATTTATCAATAAGCAAAGGCACCTCATAATTAATCAGAGATATATCTTATTATAATTAACTAATGTCCAAAATTATAAACTCCCAAATCTCTTCAAGCATTATATACTATATATAAGCCTTATCAGAAAGAATCTATATCCAAAATTTGACACACGTTGGATAATTCTGCATAAAAACCCATTTATCTGATTTAGGGTGAATGGGGGTAGTGGTAATTGTCCCTTCCTAAAACTAATCAGGCAAGCATCTTTTCAGTATGGACGTATATCCTAAAATTGAACCAAAATAGTTAATTCAGCATGAAAAACCCATTTACCTAAATTATGAGCCACCCTCGACCCCCTTTCATACTTAACCAATGAATCCCCAAAATCAATAATAAATCCCTAAAATCAATTCCTTGTCACTTTTTTTCCGATAACTTTTTTTCCGGTAACTTTTTTCCGTGTCACCTTTTTTCCGCTTTTGTAGTTTAGGTCACTTTTTTTCCGATAACTTTTTTTCCGGTCACTTTTTTTCCTAGATTCGTATGTCCATGTATATTTACAGAAGCACAAAAAAAAAAAAAAAAAAAAAACCATTATACTATATCCGAAGTACTGTTACTATAAAAACAAGATCTGCATAATTTTAAAACTTCCTTATCGTACGAACGCACCTCATTTGCTACGCTTCACATGCAATTTCCAACTTGTTTTATTAATTTTTATTTAAGGGTGTTCTTAAATCAAAAAGGACAACTTTGTGACACGTGCTTTAATTTATTTTTGTTCGGAAATTACCCAGTTAAAATAGCAGGTGTTATTCAGAAACTGTCTAATTGCACTTAATTTTCTGTTCTTGAAAAAACACAATACATCTTTCATAACAAGCCTTCAAAGTTGACGTTTTTGAACACATTTCCCGACGAACGCAGAAAAAGCAGGAGAAAAACGGGTGATCATGTGATCGAAATAGCTTAGAACTGGATAAATAATTTAACTATCATAAAATGGGAAAATAAGTTCGATTCGAAATCGCTCCCATTGTCAAGCATACAAATTTTACATATTTCCGTTAAAAAATGAGTCTGTAAATGTGTCAAAACATTTTGCGTTTGTTGAGCGGAGCAATTGAGAACACCCATAAAAAATGCACGAAATAGACAAGTGGGTAAACAACAAAGCAAAGCGAAAGACAAATAGACAAGCGGTTAATTTGCTAATTAAAACGGGAGAGCGGGCAATTTATCTCCCCTCCTTAAATACTTATTTTTGGCACAACAATCCGATGTATTTCAACTTTTGGATCTGGGTTCTTTCTGATAAAGTGAGTCCTTGAATAATTTTAAGGGTTTAATGGCTAAATATAGAGGGGGGAGACGGGGGATAACCGACAACTAATCAGGGATTCACCTTATCATAATGAACCTACATCCAAATTTTGAAAAAAAAGTGACAGGAAAAAAAAAACCTTATCGGAAGAAAATGACAAACTATAAAAGCGGAAAAAAGTGACTCAGAAAAAAGTTACCGGAAAAAAGTGACAAGGAATTGATTTTGGGGATTCATTAGTTAAGTAAATAGGGAGGATCGAAAGGAGGGTCTTAATTTAGGTAAATGTGTTTTTCATGCTGAATTAACTGTTTTTGGTTCCCACCCCTCATCCCACCCGCCTTTAATTATAAAAAAATAGATAAAAGTGGTTTTATGCAGAATTATACAACATGTCTCATTTTTGGGGTATAGGTTCTTTCTGATAAGGGTTATATATAGTATTTAATGCCTGAAGAGTTTTAAGAGTTTAATGGTTAAGAAAAAAGGGGACGGGGGAAACCTGTCTTAAATTAAATTAATAGTTTTTTACTCAGAGTTATCCGATTTGTTTGGAATTTTAGATTTTTAGCCCCTTAAATTAGATTAATCGGTTTTCATCCAGAATTATCCGATGTATTTCAAATTTTAAATATAGGTTCTTTCTGATAAGGTAAATTCCTGATTAGTTTTAAGGGTTTAATGGCTAAATATAAAGGGGGGGGATGGGGGATAATACCTCTTAAGTTGAATAAATGCCTTTTTACGCAGAATTATTCGATTTACCTCGAATTTTAGACATAGGTTCATTATGATAAGAGGTATCTCTGATTAGTTATGGGGACTCTTTTTCTTATTAAAAAGAAGAGGGGGCAAGCAATTATTTCCCCCTCAAATTAGATAAGTTGGTTTTTATTCAGAATTATCCGATGTATTTCAAATTTTAAATATAGGTTCTTTCTGATAAGGTAAATCCCTGAATATTTTCAAAGGTTTAATGGCTAAGTATAGAGGAAGAAACAGAGGATAACCCACCTTAAATTAAATAAATGGCTTTTTACGCAGAATTATCCGATTTGCTTCAAATGTTGGATGCATGTTCATTATGCTAAGGTGTATCACTAATTTGTTATGAGATTCTTTTGCTAAGTATAGATGGAGGAACAGGCGATTATTGAAAGAAGCTTGCTTTCCCCATTTGACGGAGGGGGATGTACGATATACATCGCGGGCGGCTAGTATCTTAAGAAATTTGACGATCAAGGGATTTTTCGGTAAAGGCTTACCGCAAAAATGCCCAAGTAAAATAAAAAAGCGAGTTGAATGCAACTGAACGCAAATAACAAATAAAAAGAAATTTTCTTTATTTTTTAATTTAATGATTGAAAACAATTATGCCAGAAAACGTAACACATTTTACTTTTTTCCTTATAATTATAAATTACAATTCATTTTGCATTTAAAACTGGTTTATTTATTTATTTATTTATTTATTTATTTATTTATTTATTTATTTTTACTTGTGAAAAAAGTAATATGCTAAGTCATTTGTTGTAATTGTCATTTTAATTTACGCCGAACATTTTTCATTTAAAACTGGATTTTTACTAATTAATGTCCCATATTATGCATCACAAAATATAATATAAAACAGTTAAAAAATATATGTTAGACAATTTTAATGCACAAACTATGTTGTATGTCACAAACGTATGAATTAGTGAATTCATTAATTTGTAGTTATAATAATAGTTTTTTATTACTGGCTTATGTTAGCAATTAGAAAGTTAATTGTTTAAAAACCTGTAGTTCTTAAAAGATCTTCAGGGTTTGAACGCTTAAAAAACAAATTTAAATTAAAAAAAACAGGATTTTAATAAAAACTGGATATTTTTTTCTTTGTTAGGATATTTATAGAATACTGAAAAATGCTATGCAGAAACATAAACCACAGTTTTAAATTCAAACAGCTATTGAGGCTACATTAAAAAACCCTTAAAAATATTCAGGGATTCATTTTATGAGAAAGAACCTATATCCAAAATTTGAAATACATCGGATAATTGTGCATAAAAAACTATTTATCTAATTTAAGGCCGGGGGGGGGGAATAATCGCCCGCCCTCTCACTTTTTAATTAGCAAAAGAACCCCATAACTAATCAGGGATACCCCTTATCATAATGAACCTACATTCAATTTTTTAAGCAAATAGGATAATTCTGCGTAAAAAGCCATTTATTTAATTTAAGAGAGGTTATCCCCCGTTCCCCCTCTATACTTTACCATTAAATTCCCAAAATTCTTCAGGCATTAAATACTGCGACGACGTACTAACAACTTTTAATCATGGCAGAAGATAGATAGCGAAGTCTTATTGTGAAAAGGTATGCAGGGGTGAAATTATCTTCATTCAAAAGCTGAGAAGAATAGCTACAATTGACCTCAAGGAGCATGTCTAGAAAATGATTTCACTGGTCTAGTGGCAATGAGCTGAGGGGGATTATTAAGCGTAGAGAGGGAAGGAAGATAGTTGGAAGAGAGACATATGCTGGTAATGTACTACAGAGAGAGTACATAGATGAAAGGTGGCTTAGACATGGTAAGCGAAATTTAATATTGGAGTGTGGCTCCTATGTAGTTGTAATGCCGTTTTATTTATTTTTTTATTAATTGATCTATAGTTCTAAAGAACTTGAGGAACAAAAAATGTGTTATTGATGAACTTAACAAATAAACCAACTGAATAAAGAGAAACTGAGGACACCATACTTCAATAATATATATAAGCCTTATCAGCAAGAATCTATATCCAAAATTTGACACACGTTGAAAAATTCTACTTAACGTTCTTCTCAACTGCTCCGCTCAACAAGCGTAAAACGTTTTGACACATTTACAAATTAATTTTTTAATACAAAGAGATAAAATTGGAATGCCTGACTATGGAAACGATTTCAAATCGAACTTAGTTTTCCATTTTATGATCATTAAATTACTTATAGAGTTCTAAGCTATTTCGATCCCGTGATCATCCGTTTTTCCCCTGCTTTTCGACCGTATTTTCTGCTTTCGTCGGGAAATGTGCTCAAAAACGTCCACTTTGAAGGCTTGTTATGAAAAATCTACTGTGTTAAAAAAAAAAATAAAAATAAAAATAAAATAAAAAAATAAAAACAGAAAATTGAGTGCAATTAGACAGTTTCTGAATAACAAAATCTGCTATTTTTATGTATTTCCAAACAAAAATAAATTAAAGCATGTGTCACAACACTTTTTAATTGAAGAACATTCTTCAAAACCCATTCATCTTATTTAGGACAGAGGGGGGTGGGGTAATCATCCGTTCCCAAAATTAATCAAACCAGCGTCTTTTCAGTATGAACGTATATCCAAAAACTGAACAAAACAGTAAATTTAGCATGAAAAATCCGTTTACCTAAATTAAGAGCCGACCCCCGACCCCCTTTCATACTTAACGAATAAATCCCCAAAATCAATTCCTTGTCACTCTTTTTTTTTCCTTGTCCCTTTTTCCGGTAACATTTTTCCCGTGTCACTTTTTTTTTCGCTTTTTTAGTCTATGTCATTTTTTCCGCTAACTTTTTTTCTGGTCACTTTTTTTCCTAGATTCAAGACTAAAAAGTTATGTAAGTGAGAAATGTACTTCATTCTTTGATAAGATCTTTCAGAAGACGATTCTCACAGTGGATGATTTGAAACGAATTTACGATGTGGTAGCGACAAAAAGGAGGAAAGATGGTTGTCATGTGATCAAAATTGCTCATAATTCATTAACTAATTTATTTATTTATTAAAAAAAATAGCGACTCTGTTGTTTAAAAGCAACTTTATCCACCCCCCCCCCCCCCCGGGAGCCGAATTCTGGTTGCGCCACTGCATTAAAAAAAAATTTCTCCCTCTCTCCCAGGTACTGTTTTGAATCGAAAATTTGATGTGTAAAGCCTCTATCAGATTCACCAACATGTCGAAAGATTTTTGAGCCAACGCTTAATTTCCTCCAACTTTTCGCGAAATATTCTCACAACACCCAGTGTGATAGCAAACGGCAATGTCTCCCAATTTTTTTCTGCAGTTCCAAAAAAGTCTCTGCTAACCGAGACTTTTCTTGGAACATCGAGCATTTCAAAAAATCTGAGATAAGCGATTGATAGGAACGGGCGATAAATATTAACGGCTGGTACTAGTAGTACTGGTTTTCCTACTATTCCTCCAACTTTTTCGAAAATACTTGTAACCTTTTTCTCTCTTTGAACTGGAAAAAGTTGGGGTTAAAATCGGCTTAAAAGTTTGTTGCTCGTAAAGTTTGTGAATCTGATAGCAGCTAAAGACAGAAGAAAGTTTCATCCAATTAGTTTCTTTGATAGATTATACGTTTTCAGAAATGTATTAACAAGTGAGCTTTCCTTTGAGTATTATCAGTTCTAACAAAACTATTTTTACTTTCTTCTATCTTTACCGAAGAAAATATTGGATTCGTGAAAATTTTCGAATTTCGATTTTTGACGGATTTACCCGTTTTAGGGATTAGAGATCCCTAGTTTTTAGTAAAAACAAGTTTTTACAAAATGTCTGTCTGTTTATATGTGAATCTGTGTGTCTATATGTGACATAAATTTTGTGGACGCTCTATCTCAAGAACTAATGCACGGAATGTAATAAAAATTTATATTTAGGTAGTTCCTAATACAAATTGATACTGATTAGTTTTTGTTGCAAATCAGTCAACAGATGGCGCTTCTACGTTGATTTTTTACGATTAACGTAACAGCTTATCTGAAGAACTAAGGCACGGATATCAACCAAACTTCAGATTCAGTCAGTACTTAACATGAATTGATATTGTATTCGTTTCTGTGTAAATCGCTCAACAGTTGGCGCTGGTATGCTAAACTTTTCAAGATTTTTGCAATAACTCTATCTCAAGAACTATCGCACTGAATTTAATTAAAAATTATAATCAGGTAGTTCTTGATTAGATTGATACTGATTAGTTTTTGGTGCAAATCGCTTGACAGGTGCGCTGCTATGGTGCATTTTTTACGATTTACGCAACAGCTATATATTCATAATTAATACACGCTTTTCTATTAAACTTCAGATTCAGTAGTCCTCAACATGAATCGATGTTGTTTGCATTTTGGTGTAAATTGCTCAACAAGTGGAACTGCTATGTTGCATTTTTCACGATTTGTGCAATAGCTCTATCTCAGGTTCTTAGGTGTACGAATTTTCATCAAACTTTAGAACAGTAAATCCGTGAAATAAACTAGTTTTGTTCATGTTTTGTTGTCAATCTCCCAATATGTGGCCCTGCTATGCTGAATTTTTCTCAATTCTTGCAATAACTCTATTTCAAGAACTAATCAGCGAACTTCACCAAACTTTAGATTCAGGTATAGCTTGATAAATATTGTTGCTGTTTATGTTTTGGTATAAATCGCCCAACAGGTGGCGCTTTTATGTTGCATTTTTTCAAATTTCCGCAATAGTCTTATTTTAAGAACTAATGTAAGGAATTTCATGTCTTTAAAATCTTCACAATGATCATAAATTGCCATTTAATTTTGGCACTGAGATAGATAATTTTGACGCATTAAGGGTGTATTCGAAAAAATGTTTTTTCTCTCTCAGCAGCTCAAAATTTTCCTATACATTTTCAGATTCATTTTTAAAAGTAAAAACATGAAACTTGATGAGATATTTTTTGAAGATATGTTATAAGATACCGTATGACTTCATTTTTCTCTGAATTCATTAGAATTTTATTTATCGACAATTACTTTCTCTGCATGACCATTTTTGTCATTCCCAGATCTCCCACTTTAGAGAATTCGGTTCAAAAGACGAACTTTGACTGCATTTTTTGTAACATTTTCTGCATTTATCAAAAAATCGCAGTCATGGTACCTAATATAGTTTCTAAATAAGAGAATTTCCCAGTTTAATGCATGGTGCGTTTGAGAGCAAAAGTGAATCTTAAAGTAAATTAGAAAAAGAAAGTTTTGGGATTGCCACATCCGACTATTTACTAATAAGGTACCCTGGGGTAATAACGCCAGATGGGGTAATAACGCCAAGTGCTAATATTTTGCATAATTATGAAATAATCTGGTAAATGACACCCATGTGTTCTGCGCAGAAGGGTTTTGAGTCATATAAATCGCAAAAAACAGCTTCAAGTTAATTTGTTTCATTTTTAGGTCTTATTGTTTTTACAAGCAGCTAAAATTAACGCTTGATCTAAAATTTGCGAGATACGTTTTGTGATGTGAAGCCTATTTTCTTTATCCGGAAATACTTTGTTAATTACATAAATTTGTAGTACATTTCATGGACTTTCAAAATGTTGTTGAAGATTTTGGATATCTTCTCGAGATAATTTGTAATTTAAAATGTACAGCGCAATAACTATAACGGGGTAATAACGCCAATCCTTGCAATTTTTACCCAGGTTTATTCCCTACAGTGGCAGAGATACATCCTAAATACTGATTCAAATAAACACAGTTAAAACTGTGCAATGTTTCTAATAATTCTATTTGGACGCTCCTTTTTAAGCAAAAAGAAGCTCACGGTCTGATATTCTTTTGCCTCATCCCCCCCCTCCCCACACCACACCTTTATTTTTCTTACGCTTTCACGAAAAAATGAACATTATCAATAGCTTAGGATGCAATTTGTCAATTTCTAGAGCTGAGAGTTTGTATTTTTAGAATTGGGTAATCTACATGCAATTAATCCAACTTATTTCATTGTTTTGTTTGCATGGCGTTATTACCCATATAGGTGGGTAATAACGCCAAATAGCATTGGTCAAGAAATCACGCCATTACATTTTATGTATTCATATCTGTTAAATTATTTTTTTTATATAGATAGTCAATGAGTTGCTGTATCAAATCATATATTTTTTTGAAAAATACAAACTAAAACTGAGCCGTGAAAATTGCTAGAACCTTAACGTGGCGTTATTACCCCAGGGTACCTTACTATTATTGTTTGGAAATTATCAAACAGTTTACTATAAAACAACATTGTTACTCTATTATTGTTTTTCAAACAATAGTAGTTTTTACAATTATTGTTTAAAAATTATCAAATAGATGGGGCCGTGCCCCCCCCCCCCTAGACAAATTCTCTAGTTACGCCTATGCACGTAATATAAAAAAACTTAATTGCGTATACGAAAAACCTTAAGAGTATTAATTATTACGCAAATATTTAAAACTGCATTGCATCTTTAGAGTTATATTAATTTAAAAAATGATTCTATTACAGTTAAAGCTATAATTTAGTGTACGGATATATCAGTTCACTTCGCTGAGAAGATTAAAAATTTTATTCATCTAAAAAAATAACGAAACACTTGAGGCTATTTTATGCAAATCCTTAACAAGAAACAATAAATGCATTGTCTTTTTTGCTAACAATGTCGAAGCTTTTAATCATTTTCAATGTTTGTGTTGAATATTAATAGAATTTTTTAATAAAAATCCTATGGTGGTCTGCTGTTGCTGTGTATAATCATAAAGCCACAATATTGATTCCAATGTAAACTTTTATTACAACATAAAACATAAATAAAGCACATTCTATGATATTACCACTGAGAAAGTTAGAGAGATTGCGACATATAATTAACTTGACAAGGAGATGAAGGAACCATGCGGAGATCTCTCTACGGATCAAGCGACAGTGGCCATCTCACATCCACTATCACAAATCTACCCCCATTAGCTCCAAACCCTTCCATCGAAAAATAAGTTAATATAGCAGCAACGGTTCCGAAATTGAGCATTTAGAGATGAGTTCGGGATCGTTTTTCGGGGCCCCAGACCAAAAGATTTTTTATCATCAGAGCCCGAGCTCGATACTAAAAATATCTACAGTGTCTCACATAAGTGATGAGACACTTGTGCTTTACAAAAGGAAACTAATCAAATAAATTAAAAAAACATGTACACATTTTTTTGTGGGTGTGTTTCATACTTAAATTTAGTACAGATTATTACATAACATACATTTTGTCAAAATATTAAAATATTAATTTAATAAAAATACAAATGTTTAGAACGGAGCAAAAAATAGCTCACATAAGTGATGGGACACCATTATATATGCAACAAAAATCGTTTGAAATAAGCAATAAAAATATTTTTTGGGGTTTTATTTTTACTTAAAAGCGATTGGCAATAATTTATAAAATAGTCTGCAGTATTTCTCTCCAGTTTGTTTTGGAATTTTTGTGTTTTTTAGCTCTGTGTAGCCATGAATGCTAAACGAAAAGAAACTTCGCCTGAAATTCGAAAATTAGTTATTAATTTGCATATTGAACGTGGAAAATCTATTAGAAAAGCTGCTGAAACAGTTAACTTGAGTCGTTCAACAGTTTTCAATATCATTAAACGATATAAAAAGAATTACATGATTCAGGATAAAAGAAGACCTGGCCGACCATCAAAGCTATCCAATGGAATAAAGCGAATTATCGTTCGAAATATTAAAAAAAAATCCAAGAAACTGTGCTTCAAAAGTTGCTGTTGATTTACAAGCATTATATGGAATAATTGTTAATCCTGAGGTTATTAGAAGGGTAATTCGATCTGCTGGATATCACGGTAGAGTAGCCAGGAAAAAATTCTTCGTAAGTGAAAAGAATAGAAAACTCAGACTAGCTTTCGCAAAATCCAACATAAATAAGAATTCTGATTACTGGAATAAAGTTATATTTGCTGATGAAAGTAAATTTAATATATTTGGTTCTGGCGGTAGAATCTTGGTGTGGAGAAAACCCAGGGAAGAATTTCGCAAACAGAACTTGGTACCAACAGTAAAACATGGTGGAGGAGGAGTTACGGTATGGGGGTGTATGTCGTCCGCTGGAGTTGGTAATCTTGTTTTTATTGACAGTATAATGGATCAGTACAAGTATGTTGATATTTCAAAGCAAAATTTGAAATCTTCAGTACGAAAATTGAACCTTCATAACGATTTTAAATTCTACCAGGACAATGACCCCAAGCACACTGCTCTGAACGTTAGACTCTGGCTGCTATATAACTGTCCTGAAATAATAAAAATACCACCACAATCTCCAGACTTAAATCCCATAGAGAATATTTGGCAAGAATTGGAATCAACAATTCGCAAACATACCATTTCTTCAAAACAACAACTAAAATCGGTGCTTCAAGAAGAATGGGGTAAAATCACTCCAGAAATCACAAAAAAATTAGTCGAATCCATCCCAAAAATATTAAATCATGTTTTAAAAGTAAAAGGAAATCCAACAAAATATTAAAACCTTTTAAAAAGTAAAATTTTTGGATAAATATTTGATGGAAAAGTAAGTGTCCCATCACTTATGTGAGCCATTTTTTGCTCCGTTCTGAACAATTGTATTTTTACTAAATTAATATTTTAATATTTTGACAAAATGTATGTTATGTAATAATTGTTACTAACTTTAAATATGAAACACACCCAAAATATTTTTGCACACGTTTGTTTATTTATTTTATTGCAGTTTCTTTTTATAAAGCACAAGTGTCCCATCACTTTTGTGAGACATTGTATACTAATAACAATAGCAAAATCTATGGGACGTACGAAGCTCAAAATTTTTATGAGAGTAGCCCAATATCTCTCCTGATGCACCTGAAGCTCAGAATTTCAAAATTCTATTTATTAACTGAGTTATTAATTAAATTCCAAAGCTCACTCTCATAAAAAATCGCCTTTTTTTCGCTTTTTTCCTTTCATTTTCTTATTGGTTGGTTGGTTGCATAAAATTTTCGCAGAAATAATTAAAAAAGCTAGGACAGACCTTTAAAATTCATAGACTGGCAAACTGTCAGTTTAAATGAGAATTTTTTTTTATCACAGCTGCTGTACACCATGGAGGAAAAAGATAGGTGAAGGTGAAGTAATACGAAAAAAAGGTTTGCAATATGAAACCATTTATCGCTGAAATTTTAATGTCTCAAACCAAAGCACGAGGAAGGAATTTTGTATTAATAAGGCGAATTGAAAGAAATTAATTACAGCTGAAGTATATTTTACGAGGAAATAGTAATTCAATAAAATGTTTTTTTTTCTATTATATTATATATAAAAATAAATGTTTGCTTTTAAAATAATTGAAATTGTATTACTAAAAGTTTTCTTTTTTTTTTCAGAACATCTTAATACCTTATAGCTTAGATGAAAAAGGTTTATGATTTAACAATTTAATAATCCCATGTCAATATATAAAATATGTTGATGAAAACATTCTTTTAAAATCATGCATAAAAACTTAAATAACAAATATTAATCTAAAATGTAGATATCAGAGTGCAGACGATTTTAAGACATTAACGAAAGAATATTAACTTTTCAAGCAAAATCTTAAATGATACTTCTATATTGATATTTCAAAGTCATATGATCAAAATTATCAAATAATTCTTGCCTATGATTGATCTATTTGTATCTTTTATGCATTCCGATCGTGTATTACAGGCAATAATGACACAAAACGTTATTTTTAAAAGAAATTTTAGTCATCTATTCAATAACAGTTTAGAAGGTAAAAAACAAAAACAAAGACATACGGGTTTAAACCAGTTTCAATTGATCGGAGTGCCAAAGCACATAGTTTTGTTGGTGATTATTTGGACTTAATGTAGCGGATTTTAGAGTAACATTTTTGGCGTTACCCCAAGACATTATACTGCCACTCTGTTAATTTCTTTTTACTGTATGGTTGTACGCAGATTTTTGGCATTTCGAACATTAGAATGTATGTGTCATTAGCTGTGTTGCAGTAAAAAAATTACAGAACACTTTTCTAGGAGTTTATTTTTTTAATCATTGATTAAATTTAAATGTGTTCTATTCAATTTAAAATTGTAATAGCTTTAATTTGTTTTTTAATCAAAAATAAAATAGCTGTTTGGGGTACAATTGTTTGAATCCGTAAACGATTCATACACCATAATAAATTATCAAATAGCAAAGTAAATTATTTATCAGAAATAGCCATAAAAAGAATAGTAGCAAATCTGATTATAACCTTAATATTCAGACTAATTTAAACATAACCCAATCCCAAACAGAAAAAAAAAGACCACACTCCGATCCGTGATAGACAAAATTTTCGTGGGTATAAACCCGACCCGAACCTAAAATTTCGCTTTGAAAAAACTATGGATTTGATAACTGACCCGAACCAAATCTGAATCCCGCAAAAATGTTCAAATGAAGCATAACCCGATCCAAACAAGGAAAAATAATTTTCGTGGGCATGAAACCTCACCCGAACCTAATTATTTTCTTTAAAAAAACTCGTAATATGACCCGAACGAAATCTGAAACCGATAAAAATATTCCAGAGAACTGTAACCCGATCCCAGCAAGAGAAAATACTTTCCGTGGTCATAAACCCGACTCAAACCTAAAAAACTCCATTTGAAAAATCCTGAACTTTGACCCAGACCACATCTAAATCTGACCAAAATATTCGAAAGAACCATAACTAGATTCGAGTAAGGCAAAATAATTTCTGTGGACATGAACCCGATATGAACCTAAAACTTCCATTCGAAAAAATACATGAAATTTGAATCGAACCAAATCTGAACCTTACAAAACTATTTCAAAGAAACGCGACCGGATCCAAATAAGACAAAATATTTCAATGGACATGAACCCAATCTGAACCCAAAAAATTTCTTTAAAAAAATCGCGAAATCTGAACTGATCGAAATCTGAACTTGGCAAAAATATTCCAGTGAAGCATGCCCTTATTCAAATAAAACAGAATAATTTCCGTGAACACGTAAGAAGACCCGAATCCAACAGTTATATTTGAAGAAAAACCCGAAATCTGAATTGAACCAAATCTGAACCCAACAAAAATATTCAAAAGAACTATAACCAAATCCAACCAAGACGAAATAATTTCCATGGACATAAACCCGACTCAATTCTAAAAAATTCGAATTTAAAAAAAACCTGAAATTTGACCCAAACCACAACTGAATCTGACCAAAATATTCGAAAGAATCATAACTGGATTTGAGAATGACAAAATAATTTCCGTGGACTTGAACGAGATCCGAAACTAAAAATTCTATTTGAAAAATACCTGAAATTTGAATCGAACTAAATCTGAATCTGATAAAAAATATTCCAAAGAACCGTAACCGGATCCGAATAAGACAAAAAATTTCCATGCACATGAACCGAATCTGAACCTAAAAAATTTCTTTGAAGAAATCACGAAATCTGAATTGAACCAAATCTGAACTTGAAAAAAAAATATTCCAGTGAAGCATGTTCTTATTATTCGAACAAGGCAGAATAATTTCCGTGAACACGCAAAAAAATCCGAACCCAAAAATTCCATTTGAAGAAAAAGCTGAAATCAAATAGCCGAAACAAAAATATTTCACAGAACCTAACTGGATCCGAGCAAGGCAAAATAATTTCCATAGACATGAATCCGACCAAAACATTAAAATTCAATTTCAAAAAATACCTAAAATCTGAATCGAACGAAATCTGAACCCGACGAAAATATTCTAATGTATCATAACCAGATCCAAACAAGACAAAATAATTTCCATGGACATGAACCCAATATATATTTAGGTAACATTTAAGTTGCAATTACATTACGTCTTTGATTATGTTTAATTTCCCGTTTATGTTTAATTTACAGTTAGGTCACGATTAAATTAGGTTAAAGTTAAATTGCATTTATGTTACGGTTAGAATAAGGATAGGTTACAATAAAGTGAAGGCTAGGTTACATTTATATTATATTTAATTTACGGTAGGGTACTGTTAAGTCGCAGTTAGGTAACAGGCAGGTTATGGTTACGGTACAAAAGTTTATGGTTAGGAATTTATCCACATAGTGAACATTACGCATGATTTGATTAAAAATAACACTTACTTTTGTTAAACGGCTCTGAAATTATAATACTACCAACCTTTTAGCTACCATCGAGTATCGATTTCATTCATGGTATAGTCGGATTTAAGAGTGATATAATTAGTTTGAAATTCAAAATATTTCACTTGGGATTTCTAAGTGAAAAAAATAATTAGTTACGTGACTTAACAGTGATTTTTACGGGTAAATATCAACATTTTAACACGAAAATCACGCAATCGTTGGATGCCTATTCCCTCCCGCGTTTCTCATTGCTCATTTTGAGTATTTTTAGAGCTTAATATTAGTTGTTTTTTAAACCGATTTTTCACACAATCAGTGGCCACGTATTTCAGACAATGCATTTTTGCATGTTTCGAGTTAATGATAAAATCATACAAATTTCAAGTTCGTTTAATACTGTTAATACGGACCCGGGCAACGCCGGGCGGGTCAGCTAGTACTTAAAAATTGTTTCAAAAGTGATATCTCATTTTTAAAAACTTTTTACATAGATTTTTAAATGAAAATTTAAATTCAATTCTACTAAAATCCGTATAAAATAAAAATATACGCCATACTTAAAAGGATTCTCTATTTTTTCCTCCTTAAACAAGCAAATTTTATAAAGACGTTTGTGTTTAATGAATAAGCTTATGAAATTTGCAGAAATTACTATTTGCAAGCTGCCGAACAACGTTCTTTAGTTTTCTGTAAAAACTTCTCTACCAAAAATTGAACCGACTTCAAAAACTACTGCAAAGTGAAAAATAATTTTTTTACAGTAGTAATAGTAATAAGAAAATAAATTAAGAGCATAATATTTACCATGCGTATTATTATATTTATGTACATTAATTTGACTTTTTGTAGTCGGTGCCAGCCAAGCCTTTATACTTTTAGGAATTGAATTGGATATTTAATTTTAATTTTGAAATTGGCTTGGCTGGCACCGACTCCAAAAAATCAAATTAATGTATATAAATATAATAATACGCATGGTAAATACTAAGCTCTTAATTTAATTTCTTATTACTATTATGTAAAAAAATTATTTTTCACTTTGCAGTAGTTTTTGAAGTCGGTGCAATTTTTGGTAGAAAAGTTTATTTTTCTCTTTTTAGTTAAAAGTTAACGATTTTTTTGAAGTCAGTTAATAAAAAAAAAAAATACGTAAAAAAATATTGTAAATTATACATGGATGTAAATTTTGTCAGAAATAGGGTTCGAACGCACGCTCTCTTTCCAGCATCAGAACTTAAATCTGGCTCCTTAAACCGCTGGGTCATCCTGACTGCGCTCGAATCGGCGAGTTTATTCAAAGTCCATGTTATTTTTAATTTGCGAAAAATCACCAATTTTATTAAATTTTGCCTGATTATTAAAAAAGTACTGAACCAATTTCCATGAAATGGAAGTGGTACCAATTCGAGAGTAGCCTCTTTTATTTAACACAAAACAAAATTAATCGGTTGGATAGTTTCGGAGTAATCGGTGAACATACATAGAAAAAAATACATACGTTTCGAATTGATAACATCCTCTTCCTTTTCTGAAGTCAGTTAATAATAAATATTATAATACGGAAAAATATTATAAATTATACATGGATGTAAGTTATGTCAGGAGTGGGGTTTGAACCTTTGCTTTCTTCCGAGAACAAGTGTTTAAGTCTGGCGCCTTAGACCGCTTGGCCAACCTGATAACGCTATAGCCGGCGAGCTTATTCAAAGTCCATGTTACTTTTAATTTGCGAGAAATCACAAATTTTGTTAAATTTTGCCTAATTACTAAAACAGTACTGAACCAATTTCAATGAAATGGAAGTGGTACCAATTGGAGAGTAGCCTCTTTTATTAAATACAAAAACCAAATTAATCGGTTGGATAGTTTCAGAGTAATTGGTGAGCATACTTAGAAAAAAAATACATACGCGTCGAATTGATAACTTCCTCTTCCTTTTCTGAAGCCGGTTAAAAATAAAAATTGTAATACGGAAAAAAATTGTAAATTTTACATAGATGTAAATAATGTCAAGAGCGGGGTTCGAACCCATGCTCTCTTTCGCAAAACAGAGCTTCAATCTAGCGCCTTAGACCGCTCGGCCATGCTGTCTGCAGTCCATTCAGCGAACATATTCAACACTTTTAATTAGCGAAAAATCACTAATTTTATTAGTTTTTGCCTAATTACTAAAAAAGTACAGAATCAATTTCGATGAAACTGAAGTGGTACCAATTCGAGAGCATCGTCTTTCATTTAACACCAAAACCAAGTTAATCGGTTGCATGGTTTCGGAGTAATCAGTGAACATACATGAAAAAAAAATACATACGCGTCGAATTGATAACCTCCTCTCCTTTTTGGAAGTCGGTTAAAAAGTGTATACATTTCATTATAATCGATTCTTTTCTCATAACAATCGTCCGTGATTTACAGATAGGGGGAACTGGGGCACATTGATACACCCCCTGTACTGCACACAGGGTCATTGCAGGAAGTTTCACAACAGCTCCAAAAGGTGATACTAGTGCCCTCAACTACATACAGAAAGTCTTGAAATGATTCAGTAGTTTGATGAAATCGGACGGGTGATTGTTTTTGTAGGTCAAAAGTAAATTTGAGTTGTACAATTGAAATGGTATTATACAACTGTTCCAGTATTTTCAACCGAAAATAATACTCTCCCTGGCAAGTAAAGCTACTCTTTATCAGTTCCTCATTCTTTATTGTTAGATAAATTGTGAAGTGTTGGATTTGAGACTCATTTTATTCAAAATGGCTGCATGGGGCACATTGATACAATCTTTGTCGGGGCACATTGATACAACCTAAATCCTTTTCTAGTTCATTTTTTCATTACATTTTTTTTTCATACACTCCTTAATCCAACCATTTTTCGCCAAAAATTTCTAATATTAGTTTTTATTGAAGTGAAATAGCTCTAATTTATTTATATTAGAAAATTGTATAGTATTTTTCAAACAGAAGACGTAGAACTTACCCAACAACTAGTGCTAGCAGAATTAACAAAAGAAAAGGACGGCAGCCTGGAAAATCTCAAATTTATATCGATTCTCCATAGAAAAAGGTATTTTTGGCATGAGAGATGTTAAGTAAGAGAAACAAGCTGCAGAACAGCACAGGATAATTATATTATAAACAGAATTTTTAATATAATTAGCCTTTATTTTATGTTTATAAATTGATTTATAAACAGAAAACCTGGTAATTTTTTCACCTTTCCTAAGAAATAAGATAATGCTGGGTTTGAAGTGTCAGATATGACAAAGTTACCACAGCCAACAATCAGACAAGGAACAGCTAGAACATCAGGTCATTATACATTTAGTTTTGATTGCTTTGATTTTGCTTACAAATAAATTGTGCGCGATTTAAATTTCTACATATAAATATAAAATGGTTTGCTAACTATTTTTCTGTGAAAAATATGCATTGGTGTCATTTTGTCTCCATTTTCCCAGACGTATCAAAGTGTCCCATGAGGTGTATCAATCTGCCCCGGGGATGGAGCACATTGATACAAATGACTTTTTTTTATTTACTTTTTAATTACATGCAAAAATAATATATAAAACAATGATTGTACATTTTTATAACACACTACACAAGTTTTGCTACCACCACATGGAAAAATAACTTGAAATTTCTGCTTTCTGGACACCAAAAAAATTCTTAGAAAAAAGCTGTATCAATGTTCCCCAGTTCCCCCTACCTGAAAATCAACTTAAATTAAAAAAATTTATATTGTTATTTTAAAGGTCGATGCTTTTAAAGTGAAAGAGGAAACACTGATTGATTGCTTTCTGTCGAAATAACATGGTAATTATATTTACTTACGTAGAAAATTCATTTCGAAAAGGAACAGCGTCCTCAGCATGAGCAGAGTTCATGCTGACAAATAGATTTAATAATTACTAACGTTATTAACATAAGAAAAACGTGTATGATTCGTGCACAATCGAATATCAATTAATTTGCTAACCCCCAGCTCATTCGCGTTTACCAAAAACAGAAGAAAATATTATCTTCGCTTTATGTTGCTAAATAATAAATAAATAATTGACCCCATTAAAAAAATAGCTTCTGCTAACGAAAAGCCAACTAAAAGCAACTTCATTGTTGTGTTTGTTTTGATAGGCGCATTATAAATAGATCGTCGCCGGAAATTCCGCAGACATAAATCTGTAATTATCGCAAATTTTCATTTGAAATAGCAATGAAATACTAAAATAAATAAACAAGCATTCAGTTACCCCGTCATTTTGATAAAAAATAATTAATTTGACTTGAAAAGGAATATGTATGCAATTTTAAGTAGAAAAAGTTCTTTCAATTTTTTTTTTCTACACATTAATAAGTAAAATTTTCCGGCTTCAGAAAAAATGAGCCTGAAGACTAGAATAAAAATAGAATCCGATCTCTTGTCGGGCCAGGGCTCTGACTCGGGCTTTCGGGCTCGGGCTGAGCCCGTCTCATCTTTATTAGGCATCTAAGATATTAGACTTCGATATTCCACATCAAAAATCGCAGTACAAATATATGCACTAAGGACAGTAATTATTGAATCACTGTCGTAATTATTGTTATTAAAAATGCTGTTGCATGCTTCCGTTGAATTTACTTATTTAGTTATTTTTCTAATGAAAAATTGCAAAAAGCTTATTATTAAAAAGATATTTTAAAGGCTTTTAATTTCATTATAACTTTTTACTAATATTTTTTCGCATATAAATGATTGTTTATTAATTTGTTTGCTTTGCAAAGAGTAAAAAATAAAAGCGTTTTAACAATGCAAGATTAAAAATACGAGCAGAATATTTATATCAAAATTAAAGACTCAGTGTGAATAGCCTTGACTATTATACAACAATATTATTTATTCATTACATACACCAGTTTCTTCTATCAATACAGTTATATTAAAAAATTTCTTGCTAACTACTAGACAGCAATTCAATACCTCGATAAAATAATAATCGAGGTTTGCAAATGTTGCATAACAAAAATATACTGAAAATTTTAATGTGCGCAATCTGATATCTCGTGCAAAACAGGAACTTATTTCCATCCAAAGATTGTTGTTTTGTTTTAGTTATCATAGCTTCCTTAGGAAAATGTCAAATCACAGACTGAGATTAAAATCTGAAAGCGCGAAGCTTCGTGTTTCATTTTCGATTTGTTATTTTGGAACTCTTTTTGGTCTCTCTGCAGATTTCGAAGCGCATTTCCAAATTTCAAATATTGTTTTCCGGTCTAGCATCCTAAGTAATAGTATTCCTCTTTACATTAAAAGCATTTTCATTAAAAAGGTTTAAAGAAAAGAATTTTTAAGGTTGATCGTGACTTAGAAATTTATATACTTTTTATTTATAAATATTTTCATTAATTTTTTTAAACGTATATTATTTCTCAAATGAAATTCATTAAAAAACTTTGTTTTAAAAAATTAAAAAATATTAATTTTGCCCTTATTTAAAAATTGATTTTGTCGCATTAAAAAATTAACACTTATTTTTCATTCATTCGTTTCTGTTTTTTTTTTTTTTTTTTTTTTTTTTTTTTTACTACAGAGAGGAATAAATATTAATTTGTGTTCAGGTTAGAAAAAGCTTATCATTTCTTAAAGAAAAATCAAGTATGAGTAATCTTTATTACAAAAATCATATTTCAAAACAAAAAGAGTTCTGAAACTAAATTGAAAGAGTGTTAGGAAGATGTCAGGTTATTTATTCTGCTAATTTCAATTTAGTTATTCATGATTCTACTAACAAAAAATTCTTTATATTATGATTAATGCCACAAAAGAATTAAAATTAAAGTTTTACTCTATTGACTATATATTTTGTCCTTCATAAACTTAAGACTTTTGTTCTTCGACAGTTTTTTGTACATTTTATGTTGCGTAAAAAAAAAGAGGATAACACTTTAAAGGCTTTATAGCGATTTATTCGTATTATGGTTATATTATCAAGACTGCTTACGTAATATAAGAACATTCCCATACACTTAATTCAGGTTTATGTAAATCCATGTTTTTTAAGGATATCTTTATTTTTAATGATATATAGCTTCTTCTATTCAAAAGAATTATTTGCTTTGAATTTACCTTAATAACTGATGCAGAATTTAATAGTCTGGTTTTACTACATTAAAAATCCTCCAAAATACCTTTAAAAAACTTTTTGTCTCTCCAAGCTTTCAAGCTTAAATTCTGTTTTTATTTAAAGTGCAATGAATAATTAAAAATTCAACTGTAAAAATGTGAAAAATAATTATTTTGTAAAACAAAAATTGTAAAATTGTTTTTGTTCATCTTGCAACATATTTCTATTGTTTTCCAAAACTTATTGTTAGTCTTTTGTGAATAAATGAATATTTAATAATTTAAATTTAATATTTAAAATGTAAATAAATGAATATTTTCTAATTCAGGCAACAGTTAAAGGTAAATGCTCGGACTTCAAACATAAAATATATAAATTATGCATGTAAATGTTTCCGATATATATCCATACACTATATAAAAATGAAAAAAGTTTCTTAATCTACGAAAATATAACTACGAGCAAAAATATACAATAGCCTCTTCCGAGTTACCCACTATTCCAAAAAAAGTTCTTTATTATTAGAAACTTCAGAAACCAATACACTTCTGAGACTTAAAGGAGCGTTTATTGAAGCAAAGTCTCTTTTTTGCCACTGATTTCCGGAACCTCTCAGTTTTTATAGAGTAGTAAGTAATCAATTTTCTCGAACCGGAATATCGTTTTTTAGGATGAAATCAATGCTCAACTGTTTCATTCTCTTCATCTACGTGATTAAATATACACTATAGGGGAAAAATAGGATGATGTTGCGAAAATTGTTTTGGTAATCGGGACGCCAATATAATTTACTGTTATTTCCGTATATTCAAAAAAAAAACAAAAAAGCGGAAAACTTTCTGGAATTTACGGAAATTTTTCCGTTAAAAATCAATGAATTGTATTGGCTTCCCGATTACTAGTTTTTTTTTTTTTTTTTTTTTTTTTTTTAGTGTATACATGGAAGTAGAATAGAAAATATTTTTTATGTTAATATTAAGAGTAATTTTTGAGATGGAACTTGGTAAAATATAATAGAAATGTAAAAGTAGCAATATTAAAAGCACAAATTGTTTTAAATTAGAAGCAAACTGGTTTCAGTAGCATATAGTTTACCGTCCTCAGTGCTCAAAGCCCAAAAGTACAAAGTGATCAAAGACGACGGTAAACTATATACTAACGAAACCGGTATGCTTTTAATTTAAAATAATTGGTGTAGTTCTGATTTGATAAAAATTTCTATAATGTTAAGGATGTCATTTTATCACGTTTGTCACTAAAACATGTTCATTGATCACGAAAAATGTTACTTGAGAATAGATATCATCTGAAAATACTTTATTCCAAGTTGAAAAAAATTACACACTCTATAAAAACTACACGGAAACGTATCTGAAAATCGATGGCAGCAATACAAACTTTATTTTTTTTATAAATGCTTCTTTAAATCTCAAAAGCATATTGATTTTTGTGGTTTCTAATGATTAGGAACGCTTTTCGGAACTGCGGTCATTTAGAAGAGATTATTATACATTTCATGTTTATATTATATTTTCCTATATTAAGAAGCATCTGTCTTGTTTACACTGATGTAATGTGTTCGATATATATACTTATGAAACTTTGTTTTCCAAACACCATTGCTTAAATATGATTTTTTGTATGCATACACTCGCGCGTACATACATTTTATCGGCAATCCTCCAATCAAATTATCTTAAATTTCAATATATATTTATATCTTGCAGTGTGGGAACAGCTGCGCATCAGCGGGCAAACTGTCACAACTAAGTTTAAGTAGTATTTTTATCTAGATTTAATGACAGAATTTCTGAGATTTCATAAGACAAACAATACTATTAAAATTTATTATTGACAATTGATCCAACCGTACGCAGCTGTTCTAGCACTGATATTTCTTTGCGAATAATGGTTTTAAATATTTTCTAATATATTCGAACTGTTGTAGAGGGAACATCTGTTTTAAAGAATGTTTAATATTTTATTTGATGAAATTTCCTATTTTCATTAATTGCATTAATAAGTTATATTTATTATATTTATAATAAATATTATATTATAAATTACATTTATTTTATTTATAATTAATTTATATTTGCATTTTTCTAGTGGGCCCGAATTGTGTTAGTTGTCGAAAGAGGTGTACCACCTGAAATATGTTTGGAAAAACAAAGAGGTTATTCACAACCAATGGCTGATGGAAGGAGATCTTTAGTTCTGCGACTAGACCATAATGTATGTATAGGTCGTTGATTGGAAAACATTAATTTATTTCTACACCCTAAATCTCTGTTTACTGAATTACATTATGGCTAATTTATTATAACTTGTTCATCACCCCCAACCCCTAAAAAAATAAATTCTCGCTTTAATATTTATTTCTTTCCCACTTATGCTGATTTGAATCAATTCAAAGATGTATTAATTTTCAGCCATATAAAAATATATACAACAGTAAAATGAAAATTCGCATGGTTTTCCGTTTATACAAGGTGCCCACTTTCTGTTGGAAAATATTCCTAACATTTAATTGGCGTGAGTTCTCTAAACCTCATCATTAAATTGTAGCTCTAGATGTTTCAACATTTAATTCAGGTAAGCAAAAGGAATAAATAAATATTCTCTTACCTTTTATAGATATCCAGTTCGCGTATGCCGGTTAATCCAGGGATGTGGTGCACGATCTGTAATATGCGGTATTTTATTAAACAGTGGTTATCCATTTGGTGACGTCGAATAAAAGATTTTATGTGCCCCGGGTGGGGATCAATTTAGTGTACACTCATGATGAAGCAGTCGAAGTAATTACTACTAACTTTAAGGAAGAAAATAAGGAATATTTAATATAGTAAATTTAACGGAGCAGCAAACATTTATGACCTCTCGGTGCGAGAGTCAAATATAGAGTGAGAAACATATGCTTAATTACATTACAAACATTAACAACAAGCGCACTTTCACATAATGGTGCAATCAGCTAATTAATTTTAATGGGTTATTTTTTAAAGTCAAAGAATAAAGCATACTAAAAAATGTTTATCAGTTCGTGATATAGTTTATACATAAAGTTCTGGAACTGCCTTCTGATGACTGGAAATATTGCATATGTCTTTAGTAACTTCCACATGGCACAGAAAAAACCAGAAGTAAGTTTCGATAATCATTAGTGTGAATTCTAACTTAATGATGTTTTTCGTTCTTATCGCGCCAGATGGGAGAGATCGTTAAGTATCTTGATTCGGGGATTATTAGATCGGAAAATATATTTCAACACTTTCAACAATGTCCAATGGCTAGCTTCTGTATGTTTACCTAGTTTTAAAGGGCAAGCAGTATGAAATACAAACGCAAAAAGGAAAAAAACAGTGCGAATTTCTATGTTACGCGAATTATTTTTAAGTAAGCGGTCAAGTGCGAGTATTATTCGCGTTCAGAGGGTTCCGTACAGCAAATATATGAATTATTAATTTCTTGGGAACGAGCGATTGGTATACGTGCCACTTAAGATTCTCAGAATTCTTCATCATTTCCATCCGTAATTTTTTATTGTTAAGTTTATCTTATTTTATCGGAGCATTTTCGCGATTCAACTGCAGAGAATTTTCTGTTTTGAAAACCGGTGGTAAAAGCTTAAAAATTAAACAAAGTGCTCTACTCGCGAAGGAGTTAACTCTATTATTAAAAAATCGTTGCTAAAAGAATAATAAGGCTTTGTAAAAAATTGGTTGCCTGTAAAGTCGGTATACGGGCGAAAGTTTTACGTGACAACGACTTTGAGTTGTAAAATAATTTTAATGTGAATATTCATCCGTATAGTAGGAAGAAGGATGAAATAATATTAACAATTTAAAACATTTATTTATACAAAGAATTATATTTAAAACATTAATTTATACAAAGAATCTCGCACTGAATTTCATATTAACAAAATTTTATTTTTACCTTTACACATACATACGTATTTATATACAAATATACATACAATAACTTGCAATACATTTGCGTACAATGAAACAGCGTTTACTACAACTTAACTTGTTCCTATGTGAGTGATTTTGTTGAGGATAGGGCGATGATAGGAGAAATATGAAATGAAAGGAAGTGTTTCTGCTGTAATGTGCCTAGAAAATGTCAAGTCAATGGTTGTTCCTTTTAACGTAGTAGACTTAGACATATCTGATACGCAATCAAGATTAAACGTATCTTTAATGAATTTGAGAAACTTGTCATCAGACTTCACGTTTTGGTTGAAGTCACCGCATAGAAGAATCGGCATATTAGGATCAACTTGCAGGAACGGTGGCACGTACTGGCTGTTATGCACGTATGGAAGAAGTGCCTGGTGTAGCAATATTCCGATGTCTTGTACACTTGATCCTGGATGAATATAAACAGCACCGAGCACAAATTTGAAGGTAGTATCAGCGGTAAAGCAAGTAACTTCAGCCAAGCACAAGTCACCGCAGGTTTTGATAACTCGAGCAGTGTCTGTGACCGCAACATCGATCACTTTTCCTGTTGATATTGATGATAACCTACGATAGATCGCTACTCCACCTGCTGCGTTGGTGTCTGAGTTTGTTCGATTATTCTTCCTTGATATGCACTCATAATTCTTGATTGGATGTGGTTCACAAGTGTCGCGCATCCACGTTTCGGTCAGTACTAAATAGTCAGATCTTGGAATCACTGTATCTGTTTCAATGTCTGTGGCATGAGCACTCAAACTTTGACAATTGATGTTCGTCACTATAGTTTGTCCAGCACTGGTAGCATCGTCACAGAATTTGACTGCCTTTTTAGTGGTGGTTTGCAAAGTGTGTCCTTGGAGTCGAATATATTCAGTGCGAATATCTCGTGTAGTTTGTGAGTCGTTTCCTTCGCGCCCATGTTTGAAAATCAAAGGAGAGTCCTTCTCCGTGATGATATGCAATCCGTTGATACTCGTTAGGCGGCTCATGGCTACATATACTAATTGTTGTGGTTGGTTGGAGGAGTACTTATACACGATTACATCAAACGTCTCACCTTGTGATTTGTGAATCGTAATGGCACAAGCAGGTACGCAAGGAAATTGTTTGCGTTTGCATTTCACTGTTTTTGTCAATGTGATGTTGACCACTTTTTTGTACACCGGCACCCAATCAACGGACAAAGTGTTTGGTTTGCTGAGTACATGTGGTCGACTTTTGAGTTTTGCACTGGCACTCGTACTTTTGTCTGGAAACTCGAACCAAAGAGTGATAATTTCATCTTTTGTGGGCGGTGACGTCGTGCTGGTCGATGGTCCTGCTTCGGCTGGATCGGCTAGCTGACGTTCGATGTGTCGCAAGACTCCAATAGCGCCGTTTACCAATCCATCTCCTACGTTGATGTTAGACGTTATCATGTAAGGGTATCCCACTGCTAAGGGCAGCATGTAAGGCAATCCGTCTGTCTCTGCAACCGACATCTTGTGAAGTTTTCCTTGCTGTTGGCCCCTCTCAGAATTACTGGAATATCCGAGCATGATATCAGTGGCAATACAGTTGTGTGCGTTGTTAATTGCTTTTCGATTGTATGAATCAACCTCAAAGTTACTGTAAAACAACCGAACAGCGTCAGGTACGTTCTCTTTGCACCAGGACTCTGACTTATGTCTGGATTCTATAAGTTTGATGTTATTGACACTTAGTTTAAGTCCATCTCCAATTTTAGTCAGAATTCTCGAAAACAGCTCGTCAGTTTGTCGTACAACACGGACCAATGGGAAGTAGTCGATGCTTTGCCACAGTATAGGTCCTCCGAGTTGGTTGATTGGCACTTTGTAACACGGAGTAGCGCGTACAAGCGGCAGCTGTCTGAAATCGCCGCATAAGATGATGTGAAGGCCTCCGAAAACTTGGTCGTATATGCCGGTTATCTGTTGCAATCGATAATTGATTTTACCGAGGATAGCTGCACTCAACATGCTGATCTCGTCAATGAAAACTGCTCTCACGCCAACGAACATATTTCTATAGGCTTGCAAGTTTTCAGCTGATAGAAGTCTTGTAACTCGAGAAGTTGTTAGGCGAAATGCTGAGTGAACTGTTGTTCCACCAAGAGGTACAGCTGCTTTACCTGTGCTTGCACAAGCAACGTAGGCGTTGTTGAGTGAGTTGTGGTTCTGAGTGTAACGATTGTACGTTTCCATGAGGGCCTTCAATGTATACGTTTTGCCACATCCTGCTGGTCCGGTGAAGAAGATTTGTAGAGCCTGTAGGAGCTCATCTCCGCAGCCATGTAAACGATGTATAGCCTCAAGAACCACCTCACGTTGTTCAGCATTTGTAGTTCGTAGCAGCTCACAATATTGTTGTTTTGGCATCACGTTGCTCCGTTTTTTTACAACTGACAATCCGTTTTGCGGCACGATTTCATTAACATCATCGTTATTTTCAGCTCCCTCTCCTCCTAACAGCTGTTCTACAAACACTCTTCTTGACTCTGTTTCCGTTGGTTCTGTGGTGTCTGAATTTTGCAAAATCATCATTGCTTCTAGCTCTTGCATTACTTTGTCGATGTCAATATTGTTCTCATAAAGTTTTCTGCGTTCCATGATAGTTTCCTTGTTGTCATTGAATAATTGTATAAATTTATTACAATCAACAATGTCAGCGACTTCGTTGCGAAAGGGCAAGTACAGCAGTACCATCTCACGTTGATAATTGACAGTTTCATCTATGTCGTAGCATCTGTATCGTATGATTCGACCGATCAGACGTTTGCGATATCCTCTCGATGTCGTTCTTTCTCCAGTCGCCGGTTCAGGATCGTCATCTTCATGCACGTTCAAGTCGTCTTCATTGTCAATGAAATCACGAGAGTTAGCATACCACGACGCAAACTCGGCCAAATATACATCTTGCAAAGATGGAGGTCTTTCTTCATACCGCTGAATGATGTTTTTGGTCCACACGTGTGTGCTGTCCTCTGCGATTCCTTCGCGATCCAATTGTTTCCGACGTTTGCGGCAACGTTGTCTCTCTGAGGGCCACACTGTTGGTATGTACACAATTTGACGGCTTGCTTCGCTCATCGGCTGTCGTAACAAATACCATGCTGCTTCTTGCGCCGACATTTCAACTGCATTAAGAAGTTTGACACTCAATGCTTTTAATTGACCAGTGTAATCGCGGTCAGGATGTTCTTCCATCATTTTAGTCAACTCTCGATTCAAGTTACCCATTCCACGAGCTGATTTGTTCACGTATTCCACGACGTACTGTGCGCAGCTGTATTCATCTAAGATAAACTGAATATCGATGTTGGAATTAATTTGACCAGCAAGGTAAGGGTTGAACGTGTTTGTCATAAGTTGATCGAAGTTACGTTTAAACAACAAAGTTGACCTGCGAAAGGTTGAACGTACTATATCAAGATATGCATCAAATGTCAGACCATATTCCCTCAGAAAGTCATCCATGCTAGGGTATGTACGTTCGCTGAGACACGTTCGTAGCTCCTTGGATTTTTTTTGGAATGTTGACCGGCGTCCATCAGTCTGAGGCATTGGAACCAAGACTCGAGTAGCAGGCATTGGCCAGTACGGGATCCCAAATCTGCAAGTCGTCTCACCTCGCTTCGTGCAGGTGAAAGTGTGCTTGTGAATTTGATTGGCGTAGATGGTCTCGTTGGGCATATCTTCTTTGGCGACAGAACTCAGCTTCTCCACGAGCTCGATGGTCATTGGCATATTTTCTGACACGGCCTCGTGTGGATCATTATTCAACCACACCAAAATGTGTGCGTGGGGGCTTCCTCGATGCTGGAACTCAATGCGAAAGAAATAATCTTTAACAAAGTACTGGCCAAATGGATTATATGATTGTTTTGCCTTCAGCATATTCATCAATGTACCGACGAGTTTGTGGAAATATATGCAGCACGTAACTGGATCGTCGCTCACTAAGTTGCACCGCTCTGACGTGTTTAGATCTTCAGCAACTTTTCCAGGATACTTGTTACTCAATTTGAGGAGTAAGTTCAGTAATATCAACCAGCGTACTTCGTTTGCACTTAAAGTGAGAAATATGGTCGGTTTACCTAGTTGACGGAGCATCGCAAACAGATCTCGTTTGCGAGAGGCCCAATACTGGACGGAATTGGGTACTGACTTCATGAAGGCAAGATTTTGAACAACAAATTCTTTAAGAAATTCCGGGTCCTCCAACATGCGTCGAGTTACGTTTTCCGTGGTTGACACATTCCGAAATGTGCTGTAAATGTCATCCACCATGCGGAGACGTAGAATCTTCATAGCAACGTACAAGACTTTTTGAGGCGTGTCTCCGCGTCTGTCACTTCGTCGTAATTCACTGGTTGCCATCATGTAAGGTGTCACTGAAACTCCCATGTGGAAGCGACGAGGCTGGCCGTAGTATATTGCAGGAAATGATAGTTCTTCAGCATGACGGTCGTAAATGATGTTCAGAGGCATGGCCCGATGTCCTGGTGCGATGTTGAGGCAATCCTCTTCGTTCCACAGTAGTGTATGCTGCCTGGAAGCAAGAATTTCTGACTCCGGAGTACACTCGGCGGCGATTGTTTCGATTCGATGAGCCGAGTCATCCTGCAAATCTTCCTCTGGTGGCACGACAGTTTGCAGCCTTGACAAATCTACTTTGATATCGTACAAGCGATATAGACTTGAATTTTGAAGTACATCCAACCATTCTTTGATTGTCCTTTTGGACATGTAGCCGCTGATGTAATTTGTTTTGTGTGCGAGATTCCGTTTGATGTTGACATTAATGACGTCGTCCTCATCTAAATGCCGGGGCAAGCATTTTACCATGTCTTCTACGTTGACTGGAACGTTGATCACTTGACCAATAATTCCATAAGAGAAGTCATGCCGCAGACGACGCACTTGCATGAATGGCAGACGTGGTGAGATTAATCGTTCACTAATTGGATCCAGTGGCGGTAAGCCAGGAGGTATTTCTGGATATGAGAAGCCATTCACTTTTGCAAGGGTAGGAAGCTTATGTTTGTTCAGCGAAAATCTACAGGTGTTGCAAATATGCGTATAATCCTCCTCGCGTAGTTGCCTATTTTCCTTAACGAACCAATCCGATATGACCTGTAGTTGTGCAGCAGTGATGGTTTTAAGGTCATTCTTGAACCACAATCGGTCGCAAACAGAGCAAGCGTGGCCAAATTCGTTGTCCAGAAATGTAGTTTTAAACTTCTTTATTGACGACGACCATTTGATATTCCAGGTTGATTGTTCCGGTTGCACTGCTGTGTGAGTCGGTGGAGTACTTATTTGTGAAACAATTTGAGCAGCTCTACGCTGTCTGTAAGCACGTTGTCGCTGAGCGCTGGTCTGGGCAGTAACTGTTCTTTCCACTGCTGTGTGAGTCGGTGGAGTACTTATTTGTGAAACAATTTGAGCAGCTCTACGCTGTCTGTAAGCACGTTGTCGCTGAGCGCTGGTCTGGGCAGTAACTGTTCTTTCCACTACCACAGGAGCAGACACTGTGGCTGACTCTAGCGTGCCGGTGTCAAGAGCTGAGTTGGCGAGTCTACGTTGCTTGCATCTACGTTGTCTTTCGGCGGCTGCTTTTGCAAAATCTGCTGCCTCTGCAGGAGTTCTTTCCGCGGCCTTACGTTTTCTATACATACTTTTTCGTTGCGCTTTGGCGTTATGGGGTGTGTGTGGCACAGCGAAAGGTATGGCAGACGTTGGTGGCACGATATCATCAGTCTCCATCGGTGTACTGGACGTTGAAGGAATTTGTACATCTGGCTCCATTGTACTAAAATTGAACAAATTAGAAATTATTGTTTCTCATATTTTTAAATGTTTTCAAATACAGTGTAAACTCTTTATAACATCATTCTTTATAACGATAAACTCTCTATAACATAGAAAAGATCACAATTTGGTTGGTTTACCTTAAAACCCATACATTGATACACTCCTTATAGCGCAGCAGCCATTCTCTATTACGAAGAAATGTGTTTATATTTAGACACAGAAAACCGTCATTATCGGTTCACTTTTCTCTTAACTTTTTCCGGTCACTTGTGGGACCATTTTCTGAACGTGAATGTGAATTCGCTGCAAGGAAGGGGCGGTGATATTAACAAAATTTTATTTTTACCTTTACACATACATACGTATTTATATACAAATATACATACAATAACTTGCAATACACTGTGTTTGTTAAACACATTTTACTTCATGTTTATTGATGTCAAATGTTGAATTTTGTAAACAGCATATTAAAGAATTTTTCAATGAGCAGAATATAACTAAAGTAAAATGGCTTTCACTAATCACATATCATTAGTTTTCCATAATATACCACCGAATTACGAAATAAACTACACTTATTTTCTTTGTACTTTATACTAATAACTAATACATAACGTATTTCGTCTTAGTTTGATACTATCTAAAATTCCTATTAAGCACCGCCCCTTCCTTGCAGCGAATTCACATTCACGTTCAGAAAATGGTCCCACAAGTGACCGGAAAAAGTTAAGAGAAAAGTGAGCGCGTATCGTGAGCGGAGCGTAACGTAACGTAACGCAGTTTCTTGAAGTGTCTCCCGGCAAACCAATTTACAAGACGTTGTCACGTCAAAAACTATGCAATATAGGGTTGGTTATAGCTCTATAGTCTAGAAAAGTGTGAATGGGTATACCATAGAACTTCAAAGAGATATTAAGCCTAAATAATATTCAATATTGCTATTCTATATAATTCTTTTTTTATCTTATCCTTATCATTTATAATGAACTTAATTTGGTAATGAAAATAAAAGTAGCGCATATTTAAACTTCGTTTGGCATTTCATAAAACTTAATACAGCGTAGTAATAAATAATCTTTCTTTTCACAGTGTGGCTAACACAAAACCCTTGTTCAAAGTTTAAACTTGGCATTGTGCTAAGCGCTCTTCGAAATGAGGTCATAAAGTTTCAACGCCAACTGGGTCGGTGCCGCGTTTTTTTTCAGATAGCTTTTTTATTAACTTTTAAAGAAATGTGAGTTGTATTGAGAGACCTACTCAATGCAAACACGGTGTGAATCCCATAGTATTTGTGTGATTAAGGTGCAACACTAGTCGCAGAAAAAGACCCGGATGATAATGTAAAGTCTATGGGAGCGGTTTTTTTTTTCAAATATCTCGCTCAAATTTTAATATTTTTACATTATTGTTTTTGCATAGGATAGGTGAGGACGATCTACAACCGGCCTAGTTTTTACTTTTTCGATTTTGCTTATATATTTTTTATATTATGATAGTTTCGATTTCAGAACCGATTTAAACCAGTTTTGAAGTTTAAAGTAATTTTTTTTTATATAATCTGAAACCAAAATTGAAAAAGTAAAAACTAGGCCGGTTGTGGATCGTTCTCAGCTATCCTATGCAAAAAAATATCATGTAAAAATATTGTAATTTGAGCGAGATATTTCAAAAGAACGCTCCGATAGACTTCACATTATTATCCGGGTCTTTTTCAGTGACTATTGTGGGGCCTTAATTCAAATTAAATTAGTTTGTTTTCAACATTTTGAAGTTTATTGCTTTTATACTACTACTGGGTATTACATTACACAAATATGTTTTTAAAAGTTGGTATCTAGGCTATAAAAGCCGATGGTACATAAAGTACGCTGCCCCTATCATTATGTATGTCCAAATCGTCCGTGTCTTTAAGGCAGTGATTCCCAACCTTTTATTGCCCACGCCCCACTATATCATCTGTAAAACCACGATGACCCTGCTTCCTACTCACATACCATTCTGTGATTTAGTTCTGTGATTCTTATTATTTAATATTCTATTCACCTGAAAGAAGTTTAACACATCCTTAATAATAACTATTCATTTCATATTTTTTTAACTTTCCAGATATGCGAATTCTCTGTCACATATGTGTTTTAACATGGTTATATATATGCAGTAAGGAAAGATTTAAAGAAAATATGCATCTTCACTTTTATGCCAACAAGTGTTTTGTTGTATTTTTCCAAATTACTGCTAAGTTTAAGCAAACTTTTGTATGGTCTTTTTATCGAATGCCAAATACTAAAAATTGAGTACCTTATATATTCATTTATTGTGTAAGACTCTCCACTACATATATATTTAAAACAGATATTTAAAATTTACCCATTTTCTTTTCTAATGATATTTAAGATTTATTAATTACATAAAATTAGCAGTACTATGTTTAGATATTTCAGTTATTTTTTAGATTACATATCACTATATCAGTAAGATATTTATAGATCCTTAAGAAGTTTCACTTGTAAAAGTTTCATCATGTTACATGCAGCAGAGAAAACAGAAATATAAAGCTCATTTAAAAAATATTAGAAACTTTGAGAAAAACTGTTTAAGAAAAAAATTATTAAAAAATGTATTAAAAAGCAGAAAATTATAAAAATTTTCTTTTAATTCAAGTGTCAAAATTTTTTCAAAAGTGTTTATAAAATTATTTGGGGTTTTATTCCATTTTCTAAATTTTTTATCGGAACTTTTCAAAGTTCAACAAAAACTTTTTAATTTTGCGTGTATTACATTTGATTACTTTTAGCTAAAACTAGAACTTTTCCAAAAAACAGACAACGAAATTACAAACTTGAATTCTCCCCCCCCCCCCCGGTGGGCAATACGCCCCACGAGGGGAACCACTGCTTTAAGGGTTAATATTTCGGCAAATTAAAGATATTTGTTTTCAAAAATCAGTATAAACAATGTTTTATATTCCTGCTATGATAGATAGCTGTACTGCTCTCAACACCTTTGTGGAATGCCCGCAATTCGAAATTTGTGTTTTCGGGAAAATGCACTTTACTCAAATGCTATGCGATCTAGAGTAATCGCAATAGTTTTCGTGCAAGGTTTAAATTAACATCTACTACCTCTAATTTTTTTTAGAATTTTAGTTTCAGTAGATTCGGAATCAGATGGGAAGGGACATATTTTTGCACTATATTTTCGATGATATCTCTGAAAATAGAATATCTGAATTTAAAAACAATGTATGAGTTCAGAACTACTAAAGCTTTCACACTATATCCCATACAATATACAAAGAAAAGATTTTTTGTTTCAAATAACTCAATAAGCCCCTCTACATTTTCCCTAAATATGTGAGTCAATAGTCTTTATTGCTTCCCTCAATTTTGACTTGACATTGCCTCAAAGACACAAGGGTAATCTTATAATGGTTCCGTTTTACTTTTTAAGTACGGAACCCTAAAAAAGAGTAAAAGGAAATGGTGGTCAACTCCATATAGTCTACAGTTTTGAAGGAAACTCTGCACTTTTAAAAAAATACGGTGAATTTAATGGTTTCTTTAAAATGACTGATTTCACAGGACTTTATAATTTTTAACGCAATCATAGTAACAGATGTAAATTTTTCCAAGTGGGTGAAAAAAGTCCGGGTCAGGATTCGAGCCAGGGATGTATTGGCTGAAGCCGCCAATGCTTTTCCAACTGAGCCATCCCGGACACGAACACTGGAGGACTATTTCACCCAAATGCATCCCTGGTTCAAATCCTGACCCGGACTTTTTTCACCCACTTGGAAAAATTTCATCTGTTATAATTGATTTACCGATTGAATACTCATGTTATAAATTAATCTAATGCAGTCATAGTAATTGGTAAAGATGTCTTAAGCGTTTAAATTTTTCAACTAAGTGAGAAAGGAACCAAGCCGAGAATCGGGCCGCAAACGTTATTGTTCTTCCGATTTAGCTAACCGGAACGACAAATGGCTGACATAATTCACACAGACAACTTTTTGGCAATAGCATCGGGTCTTACATGTAGACACTTCAACAAAATAAGCTGTAAGTAAAAGAAAACAAGCCTCCGCTGTACTGAAACACGCCGATCGCGAAATCCCATGTTAGCTTATGAGAAAACTATGAAGCGCGATTAATCATTACCACATATATTTATTAAAATAACCTTTTCCTCATCGAAAAATAGACGTCAAATGCCGATGATGTGCGTTTTTTAAAATTTTAACTACATAGAAAGTCCCTTGAAACTTTGAAATTTCCATTTGATTAAATTTTATCACCTTCTTAAAAATTCTTAAAATTCTGATGTCTACTTTCTAATGGTGAAAACAGTATTTTAATAATTATATTATATAGCGAGTCATCGCACATCAAAATTTCCCCATAGGTTAGCATGGGATTTCGCCATCAAGGACTTTCAGTGCAGCGGCCCCTTAAACGACAGAAATGTAGATGCACTTATAAAAAACTATCAAAATTCATTGGTAAAGATACCACGCAAGTGGATTTTTTTAGAGCTGAATGAAAATGTATATCCATGCTGGGAAAGAAACGTGGAACTTTTGGCCTAAATTGCCAATTCTCTCTTAATTGAGCTACCTTTAACGTCAACCAGCAGACATAATTTTAGCCAAATATCATATTGCACCAGGCAACAACCTATTACTTACATGAAGACTTTGATGAAATTTTATACTATTTCGATTTAAAAACATGTTTCACATTTTAAGTTTTTTAGAAAGGTCGTGTCGTAGTGTACCTGAAATTCCACAGTTCATGCAAATTTAATCATAATGATTGCAAATAAAATTGAAAGTCACTTAATCCTTTGAAGGAAATTGCGAAATATTTAATCTTACTTAATATAAATCATGATTTGTATTAAAACAATTTCATACTTTTTCTCTTGTAACTTCAGTGGAAAAAAGAGAGAGGAAATCACATTTCCTTATTTATATAAAAATCGAAAATTCTGGTGTGAATTCAACATTAAAGAAACGTAATTACTTGTCTAAGGTTTAAACACATTATATTAGTTTCATGCTTGTACATAGACACGTTTTGTGCGTTTATGTTGTTTATGTTATAAGATGAATGCCTTTAGCTGCAAATCTATCTGATTTTCAAACTTTTTGCCACCGAAAAATTTTAACTAAAAGTAAAACTTTAAAGAGATAAGATAAACAGGAACAAAAGACTATTATAATAGTTCTATACACTGAACGGGGAAGAGAAAAGCTTAATGAAAATGGCATTTAATAGCTTTAGCTAATACATATGAAACATGTGTCCTTGATTTTAATTGTGAACTTCTCAAATCTTTTTCAGCTATGTTGAATTTTTCTTGACTACATTTTCCTTAAAAGAATACGCAATATTCTAATATAATGCAGGGACTGCGACAGAATTATCCCGATGGAGGGGCATGGTATCCCTCATAGGGGTGGCCGAATTAGAATCCTGCGTGGGTCGGATGAAATCCAGTCCGAACTCAAAAATTACATTTGAAGTCAACCCGCAACCCAACCCGAATCCGCTAAAAATGTTCCTCGACCCACAACCTGACAAAAACCCGACATATTTCAATCTACATCTGACCCGAACCCGAAATACTGTAATTCGCAACTAGTATAGAGTCCGAAACGAAAAGAAAGTTAATAAAGTTTCAATGCAATTATGAAAAGTAATCTACATTTACATCTCAATTACCAATTTTATGTTTTATATAGAAAAATGGATAAGTCTGTATTTTTTAATATTCGAATATATTAAAAACTACAGACACCATGTTGTGCAGGGTACTGAACCATGGTATGTTTTTTATTAATTTTCTTTTTCCCGTTCAGAATGACTATAGCTTTCTTTCTGCTAATGGGTTCAATGTTTCTTACTGGTCATACTGAAGTTTTTTACCTGTTGGATTTGATGATGTTACATGTATGTATATTGGGACGTGACCAGACCACTATTCGAAGTATAAGCGTACGAATTCCACAGTTCATGCAAATTTAATCATAATGATTGCAAATAAAATTGAATTAACACATCAGAATGATTTAATGACAGTTTTTCCTATATTATACAATAAAAATTAAATAATAATTTCCTTCAGAAACTTTCAAAATTAAAATATATAAAATACAAGCTCAAAAATGCTTTTACAAAAGTCATTGTACACACGGAACTTTTTAAAAATTATGAAAGAAAAACCATTTCTAATATTTAGTTCCATATACTTTCATTTTCAGGATTGCTTCAAGTTTGTTCACCATTGATTTTACCACATTTTCTTTAACATTTTTCTGAATTTTATTCCACTCTGCAAGTGAAACACTTTAACATTTCTTTTTATTTCTAGTATCATAATTGTTCATTTTCTGCTGTTAAAAACTCTATAAATATTTAATGGTATTTAATATGTAATTTGTGAAGATGTGCCAAGTGCTCTGTAGAGCAATCATAATCGCACAGTATAAGCAGTGTGCTTGGGATCACTATCTTAATGGAAGTAATAGTCCTTCACAACACCTTACTTTTATCCAGTATCCTCCAAATTTTATTTAAAATATTTAATTATTCGAATCTGCCCATGATAGTCCCAGTAAAATCTAAATTTCATACACTTGAAACAGACTTCAAATCACAATAACTGCTTCAACATCCTTTACAGTGTTTGTCATATATATCTTGTATTCAGTGCATCATCCTTTCTCGTCCAATCTCCAGTTCGTCCATTCATGCTGTAAATATTAGACTCATATGGAAAAATTACATGTTTCAGTAATGCATGTAAATATTTTGTAGCAAGCTTTTTTTCTGTTGATCGGAGAAGCGTACGATTTCCTCTTTGCAGATGTTGATCAAAACTCGGTATCATTAATGACCGAGATCATAGATTCTGTATGTATTATTTAATTTGCATACTTTTTAAAATCCTCTGCAACTTTTATAACACATTGGGGGATTTTCAGAAATGCAAAGTATTATTATCCTAACATCTCTCACAGTTCATTTTTTAGGAAGACCGTTTCGAGCTATATTTACAATCCTCTTTTTTTTTTCTTTTTTTATTTATTTATTACTTTATTAATTACTTTATTATTGTTTAATGGTTTCGAGACATTATCTCAACTATCTCACAATATAATTTATCCTTTTTTATGAAGATTAACAATTAATTTTCTTGTCTCTACTGTATATTCTTTCTGCGTCCTTTTTAAAAATTCATATGATATTTCTTCAGCCGAAATAACAACAAATGCATTTACATATGCTTTGGATACTGCGGGAGAACAACTATTTTCAATAAAATGTGCAAATAAGTGCAAACTTTAAATTTTTATGCAAATCAATGACTTTTGTGGAAGGATTTTCGGACTATAATATTTTTAAAATATTTTTTTCAGTATGTCGAAGGGAAATTTTTATTAATATTTCATTGTATAATGTAACAAAAATTGCTAGTTAATTATTTCATTTGATTAATTAGTTTTCATTTCTAATCACGATAATGAAATTTGCATATTTTTTTAAGAAACACCTCTGTACCTTCACTTTTGTGGAACATTGTATAAGTGTTAGGAATTGAAAAAGTGTTCGCTAAATACACGTGTCCGTTTTTCGGCAGTGACCATCGTAAAGATCTTATTGTGTATAGAATTTGAATCACAAAAAATACCAAGTGGGCAAAAAGTTCGTAGAAACTTTAAAAATTCTTAAAAACCGGAAAAATAACCGAAACGAAAAAAGTTTGCAAGGTTAGCATCTATAGGCCACGGGATTTTTTTAAGAAAATAATAAAAATAACGCAAAAAACATCGACAGATGACGCTGGAAACGCTTTTAAAAATCCACTAAAATTGTTTGGAATGCAAAGGTAATTTATTTCGCGCTCTTCAATTGGTTGATGGGTGGGGCTAGATGCACGAACTCTTTAATAACTGGCGTAAACAGAAAGAGTAACACACCCCACTAAATGCGGATGAATATCAGAGCAGACGACTATTAAATAAATAAAACAAAATTAAAGTTCCGATAAATGTTTTTAATTCCAAAAAGGAAAATAGATATGTGTAATGAATTTAACATTTCGCAATAAGATATTGACATTCAAGTAATACATTCTAGCTCTTTTTAAGAAAATAATTAATAGATTATGCTGAGTTAAAGAAAATGAAAATAAAAGGAACTTTAGCCGTTAAAAATATTAATACATTACGGAAACTGAGAATAAAAGTATGTTCCTATAAAACTTTAAAACAAATTCAAAGTGGCAAAATGGGGAAATTTTTTTTATTACATATATATATATGTGTGATATTTTAAGATCTCTTTTCAGAGTATTTTTAAATAAATAATACACTGCAATAATTTAAAAATTTTCCACTACTACATACAAAGAGAAAT